>CM065717.1:88700378-88785378 GCA_033310375.1 Conus canariensis
TGCTCAAAGCACATCGTTGGATTAATTCATAAATTAGGGCTGAATACTTGGAGCACTAAATATTCTCATGGTATTACTTGTGTCTGCAGTGAAAACGTTTCTGTGCATTATCTTTTATTTGAATGACCAGTGTTGACCTTACTTACTCAGGAGAAAGGTATTGTGATGAATAATTTTGATAATGTCAGTACCGTCCTATATGGTTCCATAATCATGTTGTTGAGATTGCCATAGCTATTTCCCAGTCACAGGCTGCAAAATGTTTGCAAAGATCAACAAGTTCTTGTCACTCTAAGGCATTTAAGCTATGTAAATATGCATCTATAAGATGGGAATTGAAAGTACTAAAACGGGTGATAAGCTGTGTGTAGGTGTTTTGTTTTCTCGTTCTAATCATAACTGTTAATGTTCATGTCTAATATCATCTGGCGATGAAAAGACGTTCAATAAAACCACTGATCTGACCTGAAGCATCACCTCAGATCAGTCTTAGACAATGGCGCTGGTCAGGGTATATCCGGAGCGTCACCACATGACCTCATCAGAATGATTTTTTTTTTTAAATAACAAAAAGAACGCGAGGAAGACCAAGGAAGACTTGGAAGGAAACGGATGAACAGGAATTGAGGGCTGGGAGGTTGATCGGTTGGTTCATTTATGTACTACCTTTTCATCAAGGTCGATATCCTAGACTATAAATGAATTTGAATGTTTTCGTAGTACGACCATCAGAATATTAAGACAAAAATAGATAAGTAAACGAATGAATGAATAAATGAATAAATAAGTAAGTGAATGAATAAATAAATAGACAAATGAAATCGTGTGTAAAAGAGAGAGAGAGGAGAGAGAGAGAGAGAGAGAGAGAGAGAGAGAGAGTGTGTGCGTGCGTGCGTGCGTGCGTGCGTGAGCGCGCGTGCACACGCGCGTGTGTGTGCACACGCGTGTGTGTGTGTGTGTGCGTGTGTGCGTGCGTGTGTGTGTATGTGTATGTACTTTTTTGTTTATGCATTGTAAGTGTGTATGTGTGTGTGTGTGTGTGTGTGTGTGTGTGTGTGTGTTTGTGTGTGTGTATGTGTGTGTGTGTGTGTGTGTGTGTTGTGGTGTGTTTGTGGTGTGTGTGTGTGTGTGTGTGTGTGTGTGTGTGTGTGTGTGTTGTGCGTGTGCGTGTGTGTTGTTGGAAGTGGGGGTGAAGTAGCAGCACGCAGTGAGGGCGGGGTAGGGGAGGGGGGGGGGGTGAAAGAGACGGCTAACGATGCAAAAGATGACCAGCCCGTTTTCAAAGAGAACATTCTGCTGAAACATGAAGATTTTTCCAAAATAATTTACCACCCGAAACTGACAACGCATTTTCAGCGTATTCTTCATGCCAAGGTACTATTAAGGGGAAAGAACTCACACCCCTCCAAGACAGGCAGAAGTGAAGGCGACACCTGACAGAGTCCTTACTGTACCACCGCCACGTGGAGAACACGGACAACATGGTGACAGTAGTATACACAACTGACGTTTCTAGATGATTCTTTTGGGCTAGTTGGAAGCAGTTCAGGTTAATGTCCTATCACATACTGGTAATTGCGCAGACACTGAAATAAAACCAGTTTTCCATTTAAACTGGTGATTGTTGACGCTGAAATAAAACCAGTTTACCATTTACATGTCATTAACATGAAAATAAAGAAGGAGAAGGTGGTATGGTATGCGAGAGAGAGAGAGAGAGAGAGAGAGAGAGAGAGAGAGAGAGAGAGAGAGAGAGAGAGAGAGAGAGTTCTATAAATTGTCAACACGCGGGCGTTCGCGCGTACACACACACACCACACACACACACACACACACACACACACACACACACAACACACACACACACACACCACACGCACACAAGCAGACAGCGAAACAGTCAGCCAGGCGCGCAGACAGTCAAACAAACGCAGATTTAAAACATAGCCAATATGGTGTTATATTGGTAATTCACTATTTCTTATATTTAATCATCAGTTAGCTAAACGGACGCTGTTTTGCTTCAATGTAAACAAATTCGAAACAGACGTTCGAACAGACTGCGATGGCTGCGAGGAAAGCTTTTGTGTCTTTTAAGAAAAACCAGCATTGGGAACACGGAATCAAAAGGCGCCCCCCCCCCTCATCCCCCCCCTCACCCCTCATCATCATTTCCTTCCCAGGATCCTCTCGGAGGAATGGGAATACCCTCGAACTAACAACTGTAATAAAAGATGACCAACACTACAGGTGTCTGTTTCTTCCCGGGCCTGGTTGATGCCGGGATATTTGAAGAAAGGAATCCTACAATACAGCCCCTATCATGCAGTCTCCAATCAGACTGTTATTCCAAAGCATCAGCTTCATCATCCTTATGCTCATCGTTAACAATTTTAACCCCCCCCCAAAAAAAAAAAAAAAAAAAAAATCAAATTCTAAAGCTCTTTATGTCCTGTTGTCATGGCGAATTCATTTTTCAGACGTCCTCTTCACGTTTATGGCCTTGGTGAGTTCGTGTCGAAGTCGCCTGTATTGGCTAGTTCAAGGGACTGTCTTTGGAAGGACTTGATGGCGCCCTGCGACAGGGCATGCTCACTCACGTTGACTCCTCGATTAATTAAGCAATCATTGTAATCAGTATGGAAGGAGGGAGGGGGGGGGGGGGGGTGTTAGCATCCTTCATATATTGAATGAGAGCAGAGACCACTGAACGCCATGGAAGTGACGCAGCAACTCCGCAGTGTCTCCTCTGCCGGGTTGCCTCAGGACGATTTCACGTGAACTCCCCCTGTTGATTGCCGTCGTCAGGGCCGCGACGGGGCAAGGCAGGGTTTGTAGGACTGTGGACTGGGAGCTGGATTGAGCCGCGCTGTGGTAGTGCCATCACATGTGGCACAACGGGGGCCGGAATAGCTCAGTGGTAGAGCGCCGGACTCGTCATCTCTGCCGGGCCGTTTCGGTACAGAGGGATTTTCCCCTCGGAGTTAACATTGGTTCTGACTCCATTTCCCATACAGTCCTTCGAATGAGACTATAAACCGAGGTTCCGTGTGTGAAAGCACGCATAACATCTTGCACACACGTCAGATCCCATCACCAACTTTCGGAAGAGAAGGCCAGTTTGACCGTTGGTATGGATGACACGTTACACATAGCATGCACCTTCCCCGAAGCTGGAGTATGGCTGCCTTAATGGCGGGATAAAAAACGGTCATACACACAAAACTCCACTCCCTATACAGGGGGTGTCCGCAGGAGTATCAGCCTGCGTACGCAGAAGAAGAAGAAGAAGAAGAAGAAGAAGAGTGGCACAAAAGATGACTCTGGAAAAAGAAGTACTAACAGACGTTCCCGCCACTCAACCCTCCCCGAAGCCTCCCCCAAATCTCTACCCCAACCACATCCATTTCCTAGGCCTTCACCCCTTACTTCTCTCCCTATTCCCCTTCCTCACAGGAGTCACATTGGGATGACCTTAAAACCGAATACCGGGGATTCCAAGATTCAAACTGAAATGACTACATCAGGTAATGAGTCCACGGACGTACAAAAGCCTCTTCTCGTAGTTAGCAATGGGTATAAACTGTCTGGTCCGGGCATGTATCCCAGCGTGACTTCCTGAGTAGAACACACTGGAGATGACCCAGTAGATATACCTTCACCAACAACATGTCATGTGACTGAGGGCATTTTCATGGGATGAGAGCAGAGCATGTCTGGCTTTCAGGGGTTACAGGGTCATGTACAGGCAGCCACACTCCGTATTGAGACGACTTGACTTCATTTCAGAAGAGAAAAGAGTTGTTACGCTAAGAGTTGGGTACTGTCAGCCCTCATCGTACACTGCATGTCGACCACAACCACCACATCACCACCACCACCACCACCACCACCACCACCACAATAATAATAAAAACAGAAGCAACCAACAATAACAACAACAACAACAATAATAATAATAATGATGATAATAATAATAATAATATTGATAATGACGATGACGATAACACGAATAAGAACAACAATGATACTAACAACGACAACAATAATAGTAAGAATGCTGATGATTATGATGACGAAGGCCTCAGAGTCCCTGCATTTTTCATCACTGCCAAAACTTGTCATCATCATCATCACTACCATCATCAGTTCCTTAACTCAAGGGACTTGACCCAGCAATCCTCCTCTACCTTCGTCTGTCCTCTGCCACACTTTGGAAATCACCCAGGGTCAGTCCTGTCCATTGCTGGATGTTGTCCTGTCACCTCTTTCTCTGCCCGTCGTCTGCTGCTTCGTGGTAGAGTGCCCTCCAAGATGGCTTAAGGAGTTCCTCTCATCAACGTCAACGTAAAGAAGAAACGGTTCTATGCCGGCTGCACACCGGCCATTCGTATTTTACCCATTCATACCTTTTAAAGAGTGAAGAAGCTCCATGGTGCATTCCATGTCATGTGCCACTCACAATGAAACATGTTCTTTTGGAGTGTTGGGACTTGCATGATGTGAGACGCAAACATTTTACAACAGATTCCATGAAAACCTTGTTCAGAGACGTTCCGCCTGACGCGATTTTTGAGTTCTTGAAAGAAATTAACATTTTTCATCGGATCTGAGATTTTACAGTGGAAAGATTTTTTAACAAACTTTCGGATGTGGTTTTTCAATGTATTTTAAAGAATTGTGTGAATGAATGACTTGTGAGTTGATTTTAACGTGGTGACAGCCCTGATGTGGCCCTTTGTGGTCGGCTGGGCTATAAGCAACATTATCTTATCTTATCTTATCCAAGATGGCTGTTGGAGAGTCGGATGAGCGAGAGATCACACCATTTCAGTTTTCGTTTTTTGACGGTTTTAAACAGGCCTTCAAAGGAGCCGGTGACCGCCCTCTAGTTTCGTTTTAGCACTGATCTGACTGACTGACTGATGACTGAACCATTTATTGTCAGATCAACCATAGGTTGTACTGACATTTCAAACAAAATAAATAACATAAATTCAGAAAAGTAAGTGAGAAAATACTAAATTAAAAAAAAAGAAAAGAAAATAAGACACTGTCAGTTTATTATTTCAGAGATGGGAACATTGTAAAGAAATGATTGACGATACTTCAGTAGAGTTGTAAGGTGACCAAAGTGCAATGAACATACAAATATCACTCTCTTCCTCTCTCTCATACTCCTATTTACCCCCATCCCGAGAACCTTTCTTACACCTTATCATATTATCCACGATAAAATAATCAGGAATTATCATTATTTCTCTCTCTCTCTCTCCTCTCTCTCTCTCTCTCTCTCTCTCTCTCTCTCTCTCTCTCTCTCTCTCTCTCTCTCTCTCTCTCTCTCTCTCTCTCTCTCTCTCTCTCTCTCTTAGCACTTTATTTATTGGTGACGTGATCTTTGTGGAGATACGAAGCATTTTACAGCAGCATCTCATTTCAAATGGCTGCATTCGTCTTTGCAGATCTACAAAGTCAGAGTCCACGTTTCACGAGCACAGGGAATAGTTGATATCGCGCGTACGCGCATCATTCTCACTTCGGAACTTGGAGAGATGTTATTGTTCCAGATGAGTTTAAAATTGGGGGGCGCTGTTGATACTTCGACCATAATTGTAGAGAAAATGCCTGGTTTGGGCTGTGCATGGTCACAACTGCTCACGGGTAGGCTACTCCAAACTGCTTCCAGTCTCAAGTCATTGACTGCTCGCTTTAATGTCTCCATTGATGCCAGTAGTGTTGTTTGTCATCACCTGAAGTCAAGGACAGGATAAATCGGGATCCGTGTCTCTCATGAAGTAAAGCGCATGAGCACACGCTTAACAAAATGTTATTTGTCCAAAATCATATTGCAAGCGGTTACAAATCATTTGTGCACAGTAAAACTACACATGGTCATATGTGATGCCTCCGCCTTGGCTTAAGGCTGTGTTAGGCCAATTGACATAGGCTAGAACACCAAGGCTACATCAACATGTTGTTATGCTCAGCATAGTTATGCGGGGATTGTCTTCAGTTGTGACAAGCTCCTAGCATAACATTATCAGTCTCCAAAATCCCCCGAAGTCGGAGTGTGGCTGCCCATGTGGCGGGGTAATCCAAAACGGTCACACACGTAATGTTCTCATCCCCAGCTGATGCATTTGTACCTTAGTGTTCAAGTACTTTGGTTGTTCGGATGATCCCTGGAGTCTTTTAGCCAGGGTACGACGACGACAACAACAATAACAACAACAACAACAACAACATATGTGGTGCCTCCACTCTAATAGTAGCTCATCCGCTCTGGCTTTATGGCTCAGTAATCAATTCGAATCAGAACAGGGACCATTCAACATCATTGAAGGAACTTAGCAGGGTCTATTCTGCTGGGTGTCCATTAGGCGTTTTAGCATTTGATGACCTTCCCTTGTGGATAGCCATGTTGGTGTGGCAGAAGAAAGTACTTGAATATGGCTGTCGATGGTGATATCGTGATTCTAAAAAAAAAAAAAGAAGAAAAAAAGACCAATTTTCGATGTCCATTTTTACGTGTGGTCGTTGGTGGTGGGGTGGGGGTGGGGGGTAGAATCGGGGGGGGGGGGGGAGGGAGGGGAGGGGAGGGGGGTATAAGCAAGGAACACACTTATTCCTATTCTCCTGAGGTGCTTATCTCCGGTCTGCTGCCATATCAGTTATCACCCTTGGTGTGTGTGTGTGTGTGTGTGTGTGTGTGTGTGTGTGTGTGTGTGTGTGTGTGTGTGTGTGTGCGCGCGCGCGCGCGCGCGCGTGCGCGCGTGCGAGTGTATGTGTGTATGTGTATGCGTGTGTGTCCGTGCGTGCATGCGTGCGTGCGTGCGCGCGCGCACGTGTGTGTGTGTGTGTGTGTGTGTGTGTGTGTGTGTGTGTGAGTGCGCGCGCGCACACAGGCACACGCGTGCTCGTGTGTGCGCGACTTGAGTGTGTGTGTGTGTGTGTGTGTGTGTGTGTGTGTGTGTGTGTGTGTGTGTGTGTGTGTGCGTGAGAGAGAGAGAGAGAGAGAGAGAGAGTTGGGTGGTGTGTGTGTGTGTGTGTGTGTGTGTGTGTGTGTGTGTGTGTGTGGTGTGTGTGCGAGCGTGCGCGCGCGCGTGTTTATGTGTGTGCCTTTGTCACATCTTTCACTGTTTACGGTCGCATATTGGACGTTTTGTTAGTGTGAACTAGTCGTATCTAATAATATATGGGCGATTGATGTAATAAAATTTTCTCGCAAAGCCAGTTTACAAACAAACGCAATAAACACAATTAACGTGAGAGAGAGAGAGAGAGAGAGAGAGAGAGAGAGAGAGAGAGAGAGAGAGAGAGAGAGAGAGAGAGAGAGAGAGAGAGAGAGAGAGAGACGAGAGCGGCTGGTAAAGCAAGGGACATAATAGGAACTCTCGCGAGAAAAAAATACACGTAAGACGCATCGGCATCAAAATGGCCGCGTACAGTGTGTGCATGTGTGCTGCCAGAAAGTGCAGTCATTTTCGGTATTCAAACCTCATTGTTAGGGCGTTGATGACTAGTGAAAGCTGTAGAAACAAATTGCTTTCTTGTAGAGGAAAGACTCTGGTCTTTCGTTCCAGTCTTTTGTATTCGACGCAGACAACATCCGGCGAATCCAAAGGACTGGCTGACGACATTCTCAAGGAGAAACTTGCGGCATCTCGAGCTGCTGACGACAAAGCGCAGAGCAGTGGCGACTCGTCTTCCAGTAAACAAGAATCAGACAAAGGGTCAGAGAAGAAAAGTGGCCGATGGACAGGAAAAAATGCGTGGAAGTTAGGGCTGGTGTTTCTAGGGGGATGGGCTTTAACGTGTGGTGGAGTCCTTGTGTACACGTGGGGTAAGTACCTGAGAAAATGAAGAAAATCATATGATTACAAAAGGTATGTTTGAATTAACCCCCCCCCCCCAAAAAAAAAAAAAAAAAAAAAAAAGGGGAAAAAACCACACTCACTCACTCACTCGCCACCACCACCACCATCAGATAGAAACAGGGAAAAAAATATCCATGACGTTTACGCCACTGATCTATAATTTAACCAATAAAGGTGCAAAAAAATATCACAACTGGACATCTGAGAAGAGATGTATCTTTTATTTAGGTCATTTAATTTTGCCCTTGAAAATCATTTAAAATGTTGGGCAAAGAAGTGTGATCACCAAATGAAGTCAGGTGTCCCTAAGATCACAGAAGATAACTAGAGGTCATGTCACTGCGACTGCCATAGGCCACTTTCACAACACCTTTTTGAGCTTCAAATGCAATTGAGGTGTGACAGGATTATTTGAATTATAAGAAAAATTTGAAACACTACTAACATGGTCAATCTGTGATTTATCATTATTATTTTTGTAATATTTAAAAGAACTGAAAAAGTACCATTTATAAACTAAGTAAATCAGGCTGTTGAGGTAAACTGAAAATATTGTAGCAGACCTGCACAAAATTAACATTAGTCAGTAAGAGACCAGGAACATCCCAATGCTGCAGGGTTCTACCATATGTAGTCAGGAACCATACAGACAACTCAGGACAGTATGAATAAACATAACTGTGCAGACATGCTCTTGACATGCCGAAACGAAGCCTGGCCATGTGATGCGCAAGCCGGTTGGTGAAGGCATCTGTGAGATTGTCACATACCTAACTTACAGCCATCAAAGCATCAAAAAGTAGTAGTGGTTATCCGTAGATTGAGGATCTTTCCTTTAATTTTTTTTGGTTTTAAACAGTTCAGCTTCTCTCCACATGTGTAAAAGTACAACACAGAGAAATGAACTGCTTAGATTAAACCAAAAGGATGTAGCTTGATGGAGAAATCACTTAAATACCCATAGATGGTAAGATGAGATGATCATGAAAACCTCCTTGGTTAGGTATGCTGATGTGGAAGGAAGTGATTCTTAAATTAAGAGTGGTGATAATGACAGAGTGGGCCCGCATGAAGCATACTGGCCAACTGTGGTTTGATCATTCACCAGGCTTACACTAGTTACAGCACATTTGACAGAGGCAAGACCATCTGTCATAGTGAAAACTGTGAAGGTTACTCTTTGGTACTGTGGTAGTTCCTAATGCTTCAGAGAATGTCTTATTCATGACTAGTAAATGTTTATCTTCTTTAGCAGTCAACAAGTGACCAGTGATCAAACTGATAATTTATGTCACTGAAAATTGTTTTCTGAACAGAAGCAAGAACAATTTAAAGTGTTTTAAAAATAAGAAGCTTATAAACAGATTAAAATTGTGCAGGCAGCCCACGAGGTAAGACAAGACGAGAAGTCTGTTGATGATCCAGTGGAGTGGTCACACTGACCTGTGCCAGTAGATAAGACAGTGTTTTATTGTAAAGCATTTGCATGTGTGTGTGTGTGTGTGTGTGTGTGTGTGTGTGTGTGGGTGCTGTGTGAGCGTGCGTGCGTGCGTGCTGCGTGCGTGTGTGTTTACTATCCACAAATTTATCCTTTGATTTTTATTAGTAACGATGTATTCAGGTGACAATGATTTTATCAATGTATGTTTTAGGATTACCAAGGTCGACAAGAGATAATGTATCATTCATCAATATCCACATTTATAAAAGAAAAGATACTGAAATCTATCGAGTTTTATATTTTGACTAGGAAAGGGTACGTGGCAGGTAAGTGGGAAAAAAAAAAAAAAAGGGGGGGGGGGGGGGAGAGTTCTCGATCTAGACTATTTTAGGAACTGAATTACTTAGTGGGAGAACTCTTAAAGAGAGAGGTCTACTGAATGACAGTTGTTTTTTAGACTCTGATTATGCTTAGTACCAGTTAGTTGCAATTTAATTTTGATGTTATCGTTGTTATTGTTTCTGGTTTTGTTTTTGTTTGTTTTTGTGCTTCTTGAACTTAAATTCATAAGAATTTAACGTAACTCTTTATTCTTATGGCTTTCACTGAACAATCAAAAAATGAAATGTTAATTTACTTATTTTAGAAAAATAGAGGAGCGCAAGAGCTTCCACTAGATCTATAAGTTTACAGTTTAGGTTGATCAAAACATAAAAAGAACATTTACCATTTGCTGCTTTCATTTTTAATTTTCAAGCTTTATTTTGTTTGATACAGGTTCACCCCTTTGGATCCTGAAGGCAAGGAGGTATGAACAATTTTTTTCCCCTTTTTGATAGAATTTATTACAATATTAGACAACAAATAAATAGTTAAATATAGTGGAGACATATCAAGTAATCACACTTCAGTAGAACAGCTAAATATTTATAAAAAAGATTGGATAACTATAAAGCTGAAGTGGGGGCCTTCATCGTTGCAAAAATTGTTGCAGAGTGGAATGACACAGCACACAGCAGGATACTAGATAGTCATCTTGTTGGATGCCCGGACCGTTCTTCAAGGATACTGGGCCATAAAGACAAGGAATTGTTTGAGCTTGCAGAGTCATGTCTGAATTCAATAGTGTTGCTAAACACAGTGTTAAATCGTGAATACCCAGACTGAGAGCAGGCAGTACAGATAGTGGACAGACTGGTGAAGGAAAGAGCTAAGTCGTAACAACGCACAAAATCAGGCTGTTAGAGCTCCACAAGGAGTCAAACTAAATAAAAGAAGAGAGGGTTGGTAGTTATCCTGAATTTTTAACATGCAGACTGTGGGATCCTCTTCATACCCAGAGAACATCAAGTCAAAATGGTGTGTTTGAGGACTGACCATGGCAGAGTGTGGCACCATACCTGTTGCTCACCAAACTCCATGGGACACCAACACATGAGTGATGACTGCTTTGAAGGGCATTGTGTTGTCTTCTGGATTATGGTAAAGCCAAGTCTGAATTCAAGACTGAGTTGTTTTTTTATAGACTTACCATCTGTTTCATTTTTACATTTAAAAAAACCTTAGATGTTTAAGGGGGGGGGGGGGGGGGGGGGGGGGGGGGAGGAAAAAAAAGGGCAAAACCATAGAATATTTGTGACCCATCATAACAAAAGGTACATTATGCTGCAGAGATGATTTTGCCTGACCTGCTCAGAAAGTCCACAAACCCTTTTCAATGTTTTTCTAATCGTTTTGTGTTCCGGCAATTTTTATTTATTTATTATACTTTATCAGTTTACAAATATTGTCTTTTATCATCCAAGTTTCAGAACTTAGTTGTGAAAAAAACCTACAGTCATGGTTTTTACATCATTGGAAGGTCAGTATTCTGAAATTTTAGTTCACAGTATGATTCTTAAATCGATCAATTTGTACATTAATGGTAATGAGTCGCTTTTTTGTTGTTGTTGTATTTCTACCGTCCATTATACCGCATAAGAATCGTAATCAGATTATCAACAAACTTATGCCATCATCAGTTTCTAGTATTTGTACTAAAAACAGATGTGATTGTACCACAAGATTTGTTAAGGTTGACAGACAGAATAATAGAGACACGTAATTCTCTGTGATGACATGATGACGAGTCAGATTCCCTCCAGAAGTGTCAGACTTGTTGCAGTTTTTGTGACAATGTTGGACATTTGGAACACTGTGTGAAGACCCTGAGGCATTTGTCTGAGAGAATCTTTACCTCATAATTCTGATCTACCTGTTAAAAATATAGTGTAAATCATTACTGGAGATTGTTGTGGATTCAAAACTCAAGATTGTGTTTTAGAGTGGTTGACAACTTTTGCACAAGATTGCACACTGCACTTGAATAGGAGGTCTGTTATCCTCTGAAATGAGAAATCTTTCTCTGAAAGAGCATAGGAGATGTGAATTGCTCTGAAGAAAAAGCAATTAAGAGACAATTCACTACATCGTGTTGGTGAGTAAACAAAGTGTTTGTGTTCATAATGGACAACTGGAGCATACAGGCGTTCATTTGGAGTTTGAGTGACTGAGACTGGCAGTGAGAAGACTACAATGACATGTGTGTTGTCTTCACCCCACTCTCTGTCCATGCAATGGATAGTGTGCCTATTTCACACAGTTCTGGCTCAGACCTTTGCCACATTGTGGTCCTGATTCAGTCCTCAGACACAAAACTTTGTCAGCTGACATAGGAAAAATGGATCATTATGTTAGTTCTGCTCCTGAGTTTGGCTTAAAATCTGGCTTGCCACTTCATGGGATTTTTGAATAAAATCTTTTCAGGGTTATTACAGTTCCTGTCGGTTCCTAAAGATTGTAATGCACCATGATCAGTTGTATGTTATCATGAGTATACGAACTACAGTAGTGCCCACTAATCTCTTTCATTTGAATAGAAATGCATAAGGCTGAATAGAAAAGTGTATGATGTGACAGGCAAGTAGCTTTGATATTTTTAACTGGCAAATAGTGAGTGATTGAATTGGACATCAGTTTAATTGCCAATATTTAAGTTTGATCACTGATGCAAGTGATTGACTGGCACCAAGTGCAGAGAGCTAAAGGAACTATATATAGATTTCCATGTCATCGTACACTCTCTGATGTTTGTACTTGTGACACATGTGATTGTTCGGCAAGATTTTGTTTGATGAAGGTTGACTTAAAGAGTAACAGACACACTGTGACTGTAAAATTCTCCATGATGATATGATGACGAGTCAGATTTCCTCCAGAATTGTCAGACTTGTTGCAGTTTTTGTGACAATGTTGGACATTTGGAGCACTGTGTGAAGACCCTGAGGCATTTGTCTGAGAGAATATTTACCTCATAATTCTGATCTACCTGTTAAAAATATAGTGTAAATCATTACTGGAGATTGTTGTGGATTCAATTCTCAAGATTGTGTTTTAGTGCTGTTGACAACTTGTGCACAAGATTGCTCACTACTTTGAATAGGAGGTCTGTTATCCTCTGAAATGAGAAATCTTTCTCTGAAAGAGCATGGGATATGCGAATGCATCTGAAGAAAAAAGTTATTAAGGGACAAACCACTACAATAGTGTTGGTGAGTAAAAATTTGTAGTTACTTGCTAACACCATTTTCTCATTTGAGTAAGAACAGAAAACCCACAGTATCAAAACTGAAACAGACGGTTAATTCTGAGGAGTCCATGACTTGAGTTTACATATTCAATAGTGTCTGTGTTCAAATGGACAACTGGAGCATCCAGGCATTCATTTGGGGTTTGAGTGACTGAGATTGGCAGTGAGGTGACTACAATGACATCTGTGTTGTTTTCTCCCCACTCTCTGCCCATGCAGTGGATAGCGTACCGTTTTCACACTGTTCTGGCTCAGACATTTGCCACATTGTGGTCCTGATTCAGTCCTCTGACACAAAACTTTGTCAGCTGACACAGGAAAGATGGATCATTATGTTAGTTCTGCTCCTGACTTTCGCTTAAAACCTGGGTTGCCACTTAATGGGATTTTTGAATAAAATCTTTTCAGGCTCATTATAGTTCTTGTCGGTTCCTAAAGATGGTAATGCACCATGACTAGTAGTATTTGTGATCATGAGAGAATGAACTGCAATCATGCCCACTAATCTCTTTCATTTGAATAGAAGTGTATAAGCTGAACAAAAAAGTGTAGAATGTGACAGCAGCAAAGTGATGTTTTTGCCAGCGATTTGGTGAGGCTGGCAAGTAGCTTTCTAGTGTTTGTACTGAAAGACAGATGTGACTGTTCCTCAAGATTGTTTTGTTAAGGTTGACTGAAAGAGTAACAGACACACTGTGATGGTAAAATTCTCTGTGATGATATGATGACGAGTCAGATTTCCTCCAGAATTGTCAGACTTGTTGCAGTTTTTGTGGCGGTGTTGGACATTTGGAGCACTGTGTGAAGACCCTGAGGCATTTGTCTGAGAGAATGTTTACCTCATAATTCTGATCTACCTTGTAATGTAAATCATTACTAAGATTGTTGTGGATTCACATCTCAAGACTGTGTTTTGGGGAGTTGACTAATTGCATATAACAGCACGCTCTATGGTTGAATAGGACATTTGTTATGCTCTGAAAAGAGAAATCTTCCACAGAAAGATCAGAAAAAGCATGGGATATATGTGAATGCATCTGATGAAAAAATAACTAAGGGACAATCCTCTACGATAGTATTGGTGAGTAAACATTTGTCTTCACTCATTAAGATTTATGTTCACACTTTTGCATAAGAACAGGAAATCCATGTAAACAAAATTAGAACAGATTGCTGATATTGATGACACCATGACAGAGTATACATATTCAATAGTGTATGTGTCAGGCTTATTACAGTTCCTGTCGGTTCCTAAAGATAGTAATGCATCAAGACCAGTTTTATGTTATCATGAGTATATGAAGTACAGAAGTGCCCACTAATCTGTTTCATTTCAATAGAAGTGTATAAGGTTGAACAGAAAAGTGTATGATGTGACAGCAGCAAACTGATATTTTTGACAGTGATTCAATGAGGCAGGCAAGTAACTTTTATATTTTTAACTGGCAAATAGTGAGTGATTGAATTTGACATCAGTTTAATTGCCAATATTTAAGTTTGATTACTGATGAAAGTGAATGATTGGCACCACGTGCAGAGAGCTAAAGGAACTATGTATAGATTTCCATGTCATCGTGCACTCTCTAGTGTTTGTACTCGTGACCCCTCCGGGGGTTGCAACCTTGCCGTGGTCGGAGGGCTTGCGTGGTCCTGTGATCCCTTAGGCTTTGCTGGCGGGGGCATCAATACTTGAAGATAGGCTGGTTTTTTAAAACTGCTTCTAGGCCTGAGAAGTCAAGATGCTGTCTGGCCTAAACATAACGTGGTAAGGAGTTGATGCCCCTGGTAGGGCTTCCCATGTCAGATAGGCTAAGGGTGAGGATCCTGACTAATAGTAACCCGCCTTTCTCCTTTTCTTGTTTTCTGCCTTTCTTATTTGGCTCTTTTCTATCTTCGTCTCCCCTTCAAGTCTTCTTTTCCACACTCCTTTTTTCTCTGTGGTCTTCTTAAGATCCGCCGCGTTTGCCGTGCGGTGCGACCTGTGACGGAGGGGGATGAGATCCTGGTGATTGAGAGGGCCAACGCCCTCAACACATCACTTTGGCTCGGACCTCTCCTAGACAGGAGGTACACTCTGGCCCGCGTGTACTAATCGGCTCCCCCTTCTTGGGGCTGGGTCAAGACAGGCAGTTCTCCCGCTGGCCAAGTTAACCCCTGCAGTGCTCGGCTCTCTGTTCCCGGGAGTTGAGCATGATCAGGGGGGATAGGGGTAGTGGCGTTCTGTTTGTCGTATATCTCTCCTGAAGCCTGGAAGGGGTCAAGACAGTGATTTCTTGGCCCTGGCCCCTTAGTTGGACTCCAAGGTGGGTGGGTAAGGGAGAGACGAAATATAATTAAACTAAACATGGCTTCTTCAAAAATTATCCCCCCAAAAAAGAAGAGGAAGGCAGCAGCCCCTATTTCAGGGGATTTTGAATCGGACAGTGATTCAGATATAGAGATAAGAGAGAGGACAGGTTTTTGGGCTTCCTGGCTCGTGATAGAAGGGACGGAGCAGGAAAAGCCCATTTCAGCTCTGAGTCCTTTTGCGATCCAGAAGGGCTTCCAAGGTCTAGCGGGTGACCCTCAGTCCGTGAAAAGGCTACGGAACGGATCATTCCTCGTCCAGTGCAGGTCAAAAAAAACAATCGGAACAGCTGTTGAAGGCAAAAAAGCTCGTGGACAGAGAGATTCGGGTGACTCCCCATAAGCAATTGAATTCATCCAAGGGAGTTATTCGGTGCCCGGATTTGAAAGGTGTCTCGGAAGTGGAGATCAAGACAGAACTTGCATCCCAAGGTGTGACAGAGGTGCATAGGGTGACAGTCAAAAAAGGTGCAGAAAGAGTGCCCACCAACACCCTCTTTCTGACATTCTGCAACCCTGTGCTTCCTCAGGTCATTAAAGTAGGGTACCTAAATGTCCGTGTGCAATTGTATGTCCCATCCCCGTTGAGGTGTTTCAGATGTCAGAAATTTGGACATGTCAGAGATCGCTGTTCTGGGGAGGAGGTGTGTGGTATTTGTTGCAAGGCAACCCATGATGGGCCATGTAAAGACCCGGCTCATTGCGCAAACTGCGGTGGCGACCACCCCTCCTCTTCACGCAACTGCCCTGTCTGGATCCAGGAGTCCAACATTCAGAAAGTTAAAACAGAAAAGAAGATCTCATTTTTTGAGGCACGTAAGCAGGTTGTTGGCAGTCAGACACCAACAGCGTCTTCATATGCTTCAGCAATAAAGAAAGTAACGACCCGTTCAGTCTGCTGCCAGACTGATGAATTTATTTTCTCAAAGACATTACAAGGAAGACCGTTAAGCTCGGGTGGAAGCAAGTCCACCACCTCCCAACCCAAAGTGGGTGCCCCTGGTGGAGGCAAACAATCCGCCACCCCTCAGACTGCCCAGCAGTCTACTCCATCTGCTGCTGGGCAGATGAAAAAGCCAGGCCTCCCGCCTCGAACTTCCTCGAGCAGTGCCCGTGCGGGCAAGGGAGTTCAACCAAGTGTGGAGATGGTGGAGATGAGGAAGAAACCTCCACCATCTCCAAAATCCAGACCTTCTTCACCTGTGGGCAAGTCTGCCAGCAGGTCTGAAGACCCAAACAGTCCAGTGAAACTAAGCAATAAATTTGCTCCACTGAACGCAGACGATGACGAGGAGATGACTTGATTTCTCTCCTGTTCATCCTCTGCACCATGGATAGTAGTAAACTAATCCATTGGAATATCCGTGGCCTAAATTCAAATTTTGAGGAGCTGCAGCTTCTGTGTCAAACAGTAAAACCTTCCATCGTGGCTCTTCAAGAAACTAAAATTCAAAGCCAGAAGACCTTCACTCTTTCTGGCTTTAATATTCTTTCTAAACCTGCACAACCATCCACATTGGGACTGTCAGGCGGTGTTGCCCTTCTTTTACACAAAACTTTGCTGTTTAGTCCTGTCGCTCTGACTACCTCCCTTCAGGCTGTAGCTGCGAGAGTCACTCTCCACAAGACTGTTACAATCTGCTCACTGTATCTGCCACCTTCTGTCCCGGTTTGTCATCAGGACCTTGTCAGTCTGATCGAAGAACTTCCTCGACCTTTTTTGCTGTTGGGTGACTTTAATGGTCACAATCCTCTTTGGGGTAGTGTCAGTTCGTCATCCAGAGGTCTGCTTCTTGAGGATGTCCTTTCAGACTTTGATTTGTGTTGTCTGAACAATGGAGCTCCAACTTACCTCCACTCTTCCACAGGTTCACTTTCGTGTTTAGATTTGTCGATTTGTGACCCCTCGCTGGTCCTGGACTATGAGTGGTCTGTCCATGACGATCTGCACGGAAGTGACCATTTCCCTGTTCTTTTAAAACCCTTATTAACTGAAAACATCTCTGTCTCACAACATCTTAATTATAAGAAGGCCAACTGGAATCTTTTTGCCACCAATATTTCAAAAGAATTCCAGGAAGTTGATTTTCTTCAGAGTCCAGACCCAGCAGAATCTCTGACCAATACTGTGATAAACTGTGCTAAAACCTGTATTCCAATGTCTTCCAATAAACTCCAAATGCCCAAAACACCCTGGTTTAATTCAGACTGCCAACAAATTTCAAAAGTTCGCAAACGGGCTCAGCGTCGGGTATACCAACGACCTTCAGGTCCCAACGCTCGAGCCCATCAGAAACTCCGCGCCAAATCGAGACACACTTTCAAAATCAGTAAACGTCAGTCTTGGAGAAACTTTTGCTCCGGGCTGACATCAAAAACTTCAAAGAAAAAAGTCTGGAACATCATCAGAAAAATCAAAGGGAAAAACACCAACCCCTCCATTCATCACCTGAAACTTGCCGATGCTCTGGTCACTGACAAACAAGCTGTTGCCAATCTGTTGGCTTCCACCATCCAACAGAACTCCTCATCTTCAAATAAATCTGCAGCCTTTTTAAAAAACAAACAGCTCAGAGAGAAATCTTTATACAATTTCACATCAGACAACTCTGAAGCCTACAATCTCCCTTTTTCAATCAATGAACTGAAAACGGCTTTACAAACCTGCACTGATTCTGCCCCTGGTCTGGATGATATTCATTATCAGGTTTTGAAGCATTTTCCAGAAAGCTGTCTCCAGACTCTTCTTAAAGTATACAACCATATCTGGACCACAGGGTACTTTCCGCCCTCCTGGCGGAAAGCCCTGATCATTCCAATTCCAAAGCCTGCAAAGGACCTTACCAACCCTTCCAACTATCGTCCGATAGCTCTGACTAGCTGCCTCTGTAAGTTGATGGAAAAGATGGTCAACTCCCGTCTGATGTGGAAGCTGGAAACCGATGGCCTTTTGGCCAGTCAACAGTGCGGTTTCCGGAAATACCACTCGACAGTCGACCATCTAATCCGTCTGGAAACCACCATCCGCAACGCCTTTGTCAATAAACAGCATGTGGTCGCTATCTTTTTCGACCTCGAAAAAGCGTATGACACCACATGGAAATCAGGAATTCTTCTGGACCTGCACAGACTTGGTTTCCGTGGTCACCTGCCTCTGTTCATACAGAACTTTTTGGCTGATCGACAGTTCCAGGTGCGTGTTGGCACCACACTCTCTGACATCCATGGGCAGGAGTTGGGTGTCCCTCAAGGGAGCATCCTTTCTCCTGCTCTTTTCAGCATTAAAATCAACGACATTGTGAAATCGGTAAGCCAGGGCTCCGAGTCCTCTCTGTTCGTTGACGACTTTGCGCTGTACGCAGTGGGAGCTTCTTACCCCAGCGTACAGCGTCGACTCCAACTTTGTGTCAACAAGATCCAGCAGTGGGCCGAGGAAAACGGGTTTACCTTCTCACGTACCAAAACTCAGTCAATCCATTTTCACAATTTTCGTCAATTTTTTGCTGATCCTGAAATTCGTCTGGACAAGTCCACCATTCCAGCTGTAAAAGAAGCCAAATTCCTTGGAGTTATTTTTGATCAAAAACTCAACTTTCTCAGCCACATTAAAAATCTCAAAACCTCTTGCCAGAAAGCTCTGAATATTCTGCGGGTCGTAGCACACACTGACTGGGGCGCTGATAAGAAAACTTTGCTGCATCTCTACAGAGCCCTGGTCCGCTCCAAACTGGACTATGGTTGTGCTGTGTACGGCTCTGCAAGACCCTCTTATCTGAAACTCTTGGACCCTATCCACCATCAAGGGCTTCGTCTCTGTCTTGGAGCATTCCGCACCACCCCTGTGTACAGCCTGTACGCAGAGGCAGGTGAACCCTCACTGTCCAACCGCAGGCTGAAAATGTCTCTAAATTACTACATCAGACTGTTCTCAGAACCACAGAATCCTGCCTATGACTGTGTCTTTGACCCCCAGTTTCAAAACAAATTCGAAAACAACCCTAACTGTATTCCGCCGTTTGGTGTTCGTATGCAGCCTCACGCGCGGAATGCAGGTCTAGACCTAGGAGTTGTGTCTGATTTTTCCAAGTTTCCGGATCAGCCTCCGTGGACCTTTTTCACACCAGAGATTCGTTTTGATCTCGCAGCTTTTCGTAAAGAGTCCACCAGCTCTCAGGCATACAAGGCATTGTATGCTGACCTCTGTTCAAAATTTCCATCCTGTCAGAAAATTTTCACTGACGGTTCCAAGTCTGAGGATGGAGTGGCCTGTGCAGCCTATTGCCCTGGTGCTCCTTCTCAGATACTGTTAAAGCATATACCTCCAGATGCCTCTGTCTATTCTGCTGAACTTACTGCTCTGGTTCTGGCATTGAAAATAATTTCACAATCTACCAAGAGGGACTTTCTGGTTCTGTCGGATTCGCTGTCAGCTTTGGAGGCCATAGCTGGCCGCAACCTTCAGCATCCAGAACTTTTACATTTCTTTGAACTTTTTAGCAAGTTGAAAGTGGATGGTTACAACATTATTCTGGCTTGGGTTCCTGGTCATGTTGGCATCGGAGGTAACGAAATGGTTGATCGTTTAGCCAAGAATGCTACAAGAGAGAAATTGTCCAACATATATATCCCCTGCTCAGATCTGAAACCCAAAATTAATGATTATGTGAAAGACCTCTGGCAGGAGGATTGGAATACCCAGACGGATAACAAACTCTTTCGGATCCGTCCAAACCTTAAGGAGTTCCTCCCATCTACGTCTGGTGGTCGTAAAGAGGAAACGGTTCTGTGCCGGCTGCACACCGGCCATTCGTATTTTACTCATTCCTACCTTTTAAAGAGTGAAGAAGCTCCGTGGTGCATTCCATGTCATGTGCCACTCACAATGAAACATATTCTTTTAGAGTGTTGGGACTTGCACGATGTGAGACACAAACATTTTACAGCGGAGTCCATGAAGATCCTGTTCAGGGATGTCCCGCCTGACGTGATCCTTGACTTTTTGAGAGAGATTAACATTTTTCATCTGATTTAAGATTTTACGGAAGAAAGATTTTTAATGAAGTTTCTGGTGCGTTTCTAGAAGATGTCATTTAAAGAGATGTGTGAAAGTTTTTTTTTTTTTTTTTTTTTTTTTTTTTAATGACTTGTGAGTTGATTTTAACGTGGTGACAGCCCTGATGTGGCCCCTTGCGGTCGGCTGGGCTATAAGCAACATTATCTTATCTTATCGTACTCGTGACAGATGTGATTGTTCCCCAAGATTTGGTTTCATGAAGGTTGACTTAAAGAGTAACAGACACTCTGTGACAGTAAAATTCTCCATGATGATATGATGACGAGTCAGATTCCCTCCAGAAGTGTCAGACTTGTTGCAGTCTTTGTGACAATGTTGGACATTTGGAACACTGTGTGAAGACCCTGAGGCATTTGTCTGAGAGAATCTTTACCTCATAATGCAGTGTAAATCATTACTGCTGATTGTTATGGATTCACATCACAAGGCTGTGTTCTTGAGGGATGACTAGTTGTGCTCAACAAGAATGCACACTACACTTGAGTGAGAGGTGTGTAATTCTCTGAAATGAGAAAGTTTATTCTGAAAGAGCATAGGAGTTGTTAATGAATCTGCTGAGAAAAATGATTGAGAGACAACCTTATACAACAGTGTTGGTGAGTGTTGGTCTCTACTCTCTAACACCTTTTTCACAGATTTGATGAAGAACAGAAAAGCTGTGTAAACAAAGTGAGAACAGATTGATGACTATGATGATACTGTGACTGAGTATATGTAACCAATAGCGACTGTTTTCAGAATGGACTGCTGGAGCATATAGGCATTCACTTGGAGTTTGAATGACAGAGATTGGCAATGAGAAGACCATACTGACTTCTGTGTCACCTTCACCCCTCCCTCTGCCCATGCAGTAGATAACTTACATATTTTGCACCGTTCTGATTGTTCCTCAAGATTTTGTTATAGTAACAGACATGCTGTGATGGTAATATTCTCCATGATGATATGATGACGAGTCGGATTCCCTCCAGAATTGTCAGACTTGTTGCAGTTTTTGTAGCAGTGTTGGACATTTGGAGCACTGTGTGAAGACCCTGAGGCATTTGTCTGAGAGAATGTTTACCCCATAATTCTGATCTACCTTGTAATGTAAATCATTACTGCAGATTGTTGTGGAGTCAAATTGCAAGATTGTGTTTTAGAGGGGTTGACTACTTTTGTAAAAGATTGCACACTGCACTTGAATAGGAGGTCTGTTATCCTCTGAAATGAGAAATCTTTCTCTGCAAGAGCATGGGAGATGCGAATGTATCTGCAGAAAAAAATTTTTTAAAGAGACAATCCGCTACAGTAGTGTTGGTGAGTAAATATTGTTAGTCATTAACACCATGTTCACATTTGAGTAAGAACAGAAAACCCAGGAAACAAAACTGAAACAGACGGTTAATTATGAGGACACCGTAACTTGAGTTTACATATTCAACAGTGTCTGTGTTCATAATGGACAGCTGGAGCATACAGGCTTTCATAATTTGGAGTTTGAGTGACTGAGATTGGCAGTGAGACAAGCACAATGACGTGTGTTGTTTTCACCCCTCACTTTGCCCATGCAGTGGATAGTGAACCTATTTCACACAGTTCTGACTCAGACTTTAGCCACATTGTGGTCCTGATTCAGTCCTCAGACACAAAACTTTGTCATCTGATATAGGAAAAATGGATCATGATGTTAGTTCTGTTCCTGACTTTGGCTTAAAATCTGGCTTGCCACTTCATGGGATTTAAAATCTTTTCAGGCTTCTTACAGTTCCTGTTGGTTCCTTAAGATAGTAATGCACCATGATCAGTTGCATGTTATCATGAGTGTATGAACTAGAGTAGTGCCCACTAATCTCTTTCATTTGAATAGAAGTGTATAAGGTTGAACAGAAAAGTATATGATGTGACAGCAGTAAACTGATGTTTTTGACAGCAATTCAATGAGGCAGGCAAGTAGCTTTGATATTTTTAACTGGCAAATGGTGAGTGATTGAATTTGACATCGGTTTAATTGCCAATATTTAAGTTTGATCACTGATGCAAGTGATTGACTCAGACTGGCACCAAGTGCAGAGAGCTAACGGAAATATATATAGATTTTCATGCCATCATACACTTTCTAGTATTTGTACCCATGACAGATGTGATTGTTCCACAAGATTTTGTTTGATGAAGGTTGACTGAAAGAGTAACAGACATACTGTGACAGTGAAATTCTCTGTGATGATATGATGACGAGTCAGATTCCCTCCAGAATTGTCAGACTTGTTGCAGTTTTTGTGACAATGTTGGACATTTGGAGCACTGTGTGAAGACCCTGAGGCATTTGTCTGAGAGAATGTTTACCCCATAATTCTGATCTACCTTGTAATGTAAATCATTACTGCAGATTGTTGTGGAGTCAAATTGCAAGATTGTGTTTTAGAAGGGTTGACTACTTTTGTAAAAGATTGCACACTGCACATGAATAGGAGGTCTGTTATCCTCTGAAATTAGAAATCTTTCTCTGCAAGAGCATGGGAGATGCGAATGTATCTGCAGAAAAATTTTTTTTTAAGAGACAATCCGCTATAGTAGTGTTGGTGAGTAAATATTGTTATTCATTAACACCATGTTCACATTTGAGTAAGAACAGAAAACCCAGGAAACAAAACTGAAACAGACGGTTAATTATGAGGACACCGTAACTTGAGTTTACATATTCAACAGTGTCTGTGTTCATAATGGACAGCTGGATCATACAGGCTTTCATAATTTGGAGTTTGAGTGACTGAGATTGGCAGTGAGACGAGCACAATGACATCTGTGTTGTTTTCACCCCTCACTTTGCCCATGCAGTGGATAGTGAACCTATTTCACACAGTTCTGACTCAGACTTTAGCCACATTGTGGTCCTGATTCAGTCCTCAGACACAAAACTTTGTCATCTGATATAGGAAAAATGGATCATGATGTTAGTTCTGTTCCTGACTTTGGCTTAAAATCTGGCTTGCCACTTCATGGGATTTAAAATCTTTTCAGGCTTCTTACAGTTCCTGTTGGTTCCTTAAGATAGTAATGCACCATGATCAGTTGCATGTTATCATGAGTGTATGAACTAGAGTAATGCCCACTAATCTCTTTCATTTGAATAGAAGTGTATAAGGTTGAACAGAAAAGTATATGATGTGACAGCAGTAAACTGATGTTTTTGACAGCAATTCAATGAGGCAGGCAAGTAGCTTTGATATTTTTAACTGGCAAATGGTGAGTGATTGAATTTGACATCGGTTTAATTGCCAATAGTTAAGTTTGATCACTGATGCAAGTGATTGACTGGCACCAAGTGCAGAGAGCTAACGGAAATATATATAGATTTTCATGCCATCATACACTTTCTAGTATTTGTACCCATGACAGATGTGATTGTTCCACAAGATTTTGTTTGATGAAGGTTGACTGAAAGAGTAACAGACATACTGTGACAGTGAAATTGTCTGTGATGATATGATGACGAGTCAGATTCCCTCCAGAATTGTCAGACTTGTTGCAGTCTTTGTGACAATGTTGGACATTTGGAGCACTGTGTGAAGACCCTGAGGCATTTGTCTGAGAGAATCTTTACCTCATAATTCTGATCTACCTGTTAAAAATATGGTGTAAATCATTACTGGAGGTTGTTGTGGATTCAATTCTCAAGATTGTGTTTTAGAGCTGTTGACAACTTGTGCACAAGATTACTCACTACGCTTGAATAGGAGGTCTGTTATCCTCTGAAATGAGAAATCTTTCTCTGAAAGAGCATGGGATATGCGAATGCATCTGAAGAAAAAAGTAATTGAGACAAACCACTACGGTGAGTAAAAAGTTGTAGTTACTTGCTAACACCATTTTCTCATTTGAGTAAGAACAGAAAACCCACGGTAACGAAACTGAAACAGACGGTTAATTCTGAGGAGTCCATGACTTGAGTTTACATATTCAATAGTGTCTGTGTTCAAATGGACAGCTGGAGCATCCAGGCATTCATTTGGGGTTCGAGTCCATGACTTCAGTTTACGTATTCAGTAGTGTCTGTGTTCAAATGGACAGCTGGAGCATCCAGGCATTCATTTGGGGTTTGAGTGACTGAGATTGGCAGTGAGGAGACTACAGTGACATCTGTGTTGTTTTCACCCCACTCTCTGCCCATGCAGTGGATTGCGTACCTATTTAACACGATTCTGACTCAGACTTTTGTCACATTGTGGTCCTGATTCAGTCCTCAGACACAAAACTTTGTCAGCTGACACAGGAAAGATGGATCACTATGTTAGTTCTGCTCCTGAGTTTGGCTTAAAACCTGGCTTGCCACTTCATGGGATTTTCAAATAAAGTCTTTTTAGGCTCATTACAATTCTTGTTGGTTCCTAAAGATGGTAATGCACCATGACTAGTAGTATTTGTGATCATGAGAGAATGAACTGCAATAATGGCCACTAATCTCTTTCATTTGAATAGAAGTCTATAAGGCTGAACAAAAAAGTGTAGAATGTAACAGCAGCAAGCTGATGTTTTTGCCAGCGAGTAGATGAGGCTGGCAAGTAGCTTTCTAGTATTTGTACTGAAAGACAGATGTGATTGTTCCTCAAGATTGTTTTGTTAAGGTTGACGTAAATAGTAACAGACACACTGTGATGGTAAAATTCTCTGTGATGATACGATGACGAGTCAGATTCCCTCCAGAAGTGTCCGACTTGTTGCAGTCTTTGTGACAATGTTGGACATTTGGAGCACTGTGTGAAGACCTGAGGCATTTGTCTGAGAGAATGTTTACCTCATAATTCTGATCTACCTTGTAATGTATATCATTACTGGAGATTGTTATGGATTCGCATCTCAAGACTGTGTTTTGGGGAGTTGACTAATTGCACATAACAACACACTCTATGCTTGAATAGGACATCTGCTGCGCTCTGAAATGAGAAATCTTCCTCAGAAAGAGCATGGGATATGTGAATGCATCTGATGAAAAAATAATTGAGAGGCAGTCTGCAATGATAGCATTGGTGAGTAAACAATTGTCTTTACTCATTAATATTCATGTTCACACTTTTGCATAAGAACAGGAAATCCATGTAAACAAAATAACAGATTGTTGATATTGATGACACCATGACAGAGTATACATGCTCAGTAGTGTCTGTGCTCAGAATGGACAACTGGAGTATACAGGCATTTATTTGGGATTTGAGTGACTGAGATTGGCAGTGAGGTGACTACAGTGACATCTGTGTTGTTTTCACCCCTCACTTTGCCCATGCAGTGGATAGCGTACCTATTTCACATTGTTCTGACTAAGACTTTTGCCACATTGTGGTCCTGATTCAGTCCTCAGACACAAAACTTTGTCAGCTGACACAGGAAAAATGGATCATTATGTTAGTTCTGCTCCTGACTTTGGCTTAAAATCTGGCTTGCCACTTCATGGGATTTTCAAATAAAATCTTTTCAGGCTCATTACAGTTCCTGTTGGTTTCTAAAGATAGTAATGCACCATGATCAGTTGTATGTTATCATGGGTGTATGAACTACAGTAGTGCCCACTAATCTCTTTCATTTGAATAGAAGTGTATAAGGCTGAACAGAAAAGTGTGTGATGTGACAGCAGTAAACTGATGTTTTTGCCAGCAATTCGGTAAGGCTGGCAAGTAGCTTTGATATTTTTAACTCGCCAATGGTGAGTGATTGAATTCAACTTCAGTTTCATTGCCAATATTAAAGTTTGATCACTGCTGCAAGTGATTGACTGGCACCAAGTGCAGAGAGCTAACGGAACTATATATAGATTTTCATATCATCACACACTTTCTAGTATTTGTACCCATAACAGATGTGATTGTTCCACAAGATTTTGTTTTGTTAAGGTTGACAGAAATAGTAACAGAGACATGCTGTGATGGAAACATTTTCTGTGATGATACGATGACGAATCAGATTCCCTCCAGAAGTGTCAGACTTGTTGCAGTCTTTGTGACAATGTTGGACATTTGGAGCACTGTGTGAAGACCCTGAGGCATTTGTCTGAGAGAATCTTTACTTCATAATGCAGTGTAAATCATTACTGGAGATTGTTGTGGGTTCTCATCTCAAGGCTGTGCTCTTGAGGGATGACTAGTTGTGCTCAACAAGACTGCACACTACATGTAAGTGAGAGGTCTGTAATTCTCTGAAATTAGAAAGCTTATTCTGAAAGAGCATGGGAGTTTTTAATGCATCTGCTGAGAAAAATGATTGAGCGACAACCGTATAAATACGACAGTGTTGGTGAGTGTTGGTCTCTACTCTCTAACACCTTTTTCACAGATTTGATGAAGAACAGAAAAGCTGTGTAAACAAAGTTAGAACAGATTGATGACTATGATGATACTGTGACTGAGTATATGTAACCAATAGCGACTGTTTTCAGAATGGACTGCTGGAGCATATAGGCATTCACTTGGAGTTTGAATGACAGAGATTGGCAATGAGAAGACCATACTGACTTCTGTGTCACCTTCACCCCTCCCTCTGCCCATGCAGTAGATAACTTACATATTTTGCACCGTTCTGATTGTTCCTCAAGATTTTGTTATAGTAACAGACACGCTGTGATGGTAATATTCTCCATGATGATATGATGACGAGTCAGATTCCCTCCAGAATTGTCAGACTTGTTGCAGTCTTTGTGACAATGTTGGACATTTGGAGCACTGTGTGAAGACCCTGAGGCATTTGTCTGAGAGAATCTTTACCTCATAATTCTGATCTACCTGTTAAAAATATGGTGTAAATCATTACTGGAGGTTGTTGTGGATTCAATTCTCAAGATTGTGTTTTAGAGCTGTTGACAACTTGTGCACAAGATTACTCACTACGCTTGAATAGGAGGTCTGTTATCCTCTGAAATGAGAAATCTTTCTCTGAAAGAGCATGGGATATGCGAATGCATCTGAAGAAAAAAGTAATTGAGACAAACCACTACGGTGAGTAAAAAGTTGTAGTTACTTGCTAACACCATTTTCTCATTTGAGTAAGAACAGAAAACCCACGGTAACGAAACTGAAACAGACGGTTAATTCTGAGGAGTCCATGACTTGAGTTTACATATTCAATAGTGTCTGTGTTCAAATGGACAGCTGGAGCATCCAGGCATTCATTTGGGGTTCGAGTCCATGACTTCAGTTTACGTATTCAGTAGTGTCTGTGTTCAAATGGACAGCTGGAGCATCCAGGCATTCATTTGGGGTTTGAGTGACTGAGATTGGCAGTGAGGAGACTACAGTGACATCTGTGTTGTTTTCACCCCACTCTCTGCCCATGCAGTGGATTGCGTACCTATTTAACACGATTCTGACTCAGACTTTTGTCACATTGTGGTCCTGATTCAGTCCTCAGACACAAAACTTTGTCAGCTGACACAGGAAAGATGGATCACTATGTTAGTTCTGCTCCTGAGTTTGGCTTAAAACCTGGCTTGCCACTTCATGGGATTTTCAAATAAAGTCTTTTTAGGCTCATTACAATTCTTGTTGGTTCCTAAAGATGGTAATGCACCATGACTAGTAGTATTTGTGATCATGAGAGAATGAACTGCAATAATGGCCACTAATCTCTTTCATTTGAATAGAAGTCTATAAGGCTGAACAAAAAAGTGTAGAATGTAACAGCAGCAAGCTGATGTTTTTGCCAGCGAGTAGATGAGGCTGGCAAGTAGCTTTCTAGTATTTGTACTGAAAGACAGATGTGATTGTTCCTCAAGATTGTTTTGTTAAGGTTGACGTAAATAGTAACAGACACACTGTGATGGTAAAATTCTCTGTGATGATACGATGACGAGTCAGATTCCCTCCAGAAGTGTCCGACTTGTTGCAGTCTTTGTGACAATGTTGGACATTTGGAGCACTGTGTGAAGACCCTGAGGCATTTGTCTGAGAGAATGTTTACCTCATAATTCTGATCTACCTTGTAATGTATATCATTACTGGAGATTGTTATGGATTCGCATCTCAAGACTGTGTTTTGGGGAGTTGACTAATTGCACATAACAACACACTCTATGCTTGAATAGGACATCTGCTGCGCTCTGAAATGAGAAATCTTCCTCAGAAAGAGCATGGGATATGTGAATGCATCTGATGAAAAAATAATTGAGAGGCAGTCTGCAATGATAGCATTGGTGAGTAAACAATTGTCTTTACTCATTAATATTCATGTTCACACTTTTGCATAAGAACAGGAAATCCATGTAAACAAAATAACAGATTGTTGATATTGATGACACCATGACAGAGTATACATGCTCAGTAGTGTCTGTGCTCAGAATGGACAACTGGAGTATACAGGCATTTATTTGGGATTTGAGTGACTGAGATTGGCAGTGAGGTGACTACAGTGACATCTGTGTTGTTTTCACCCCTCACTTTGCCCATGCAGTGGATAGCGTACCTATTTCACATTGTTCTGACTAAGACTTTTGCCACATTGTGGTCCTGATTCAGTCCTCAGACACAAAACTTTGTCAGCTGACACAGGAAAAATGGATCATTATGTTAGTTCTGCTCCTGACTTTGGCTTAAAATCTGGCTTGCCACTTCATGGGATTTTCAAATAAAATCTTTTCAGGCTCATTACAGTTCCTGTTGGTTTCTGAAGATAGTAATGCACCATGATCAGTTGTATGTTATCATGGGTGTATGAACTACAGTAGTGCCCACTAATCTCTTTCATTTGAATAGAAGTGTATAAGGCTGAACAGAAAAGTGTGTGATGTGACAGCAGTAAACTGATGTTTTTGCCAGCAATTCGGTAAGGCTGGCAAGTAGCTTTGATATTTTTAACTCGCCAATGGTGAGTGATTGAATTCAACTTCAGTTTCATTGCCAATATTAAAGTTTGATCACTGCTGCAAGTGATTGACTGGCACCAAGTGCAGAGAGCTAACGGAACTATATATAGATTTTCATATCATCACACACTTTCTAGTATTTGTACCCATAACAGATGTGATTGTTCCACAAGATTTTGTTTTGTTAAGGTTGACAGAAATAGTAACAGAGACATGCTGTGATGGAAACATTTTCTGTGATGATACGATGACGAATCAGATTCCCTCCAGAAGTGTCAGACTTGTTACAGTCTTTGTGACAATGTTGGACATTTGGAGCACTGTGTGAAGACCCTGAGGCATTTGTCTGAGAGAATCTTTACTTCATAATGCAGTGTAAATCATTACTGGAGATTGTTGTGGGTTCTCATCTCAAGGCTGTGCTCTTGAGGGATGACTAGTTGTGCTCAACAAGACTGCACACTACATGTAAGTGAGAGGTCTGTAATTCTCTGAAATTAGAAAGCTTATTCTGAAAGAGCATGGGAGTTTTTAATGCATCTGCTGAGAAAAATGATTGAGCGACAACCGTATAAATACGACAGTGTTGGTGAGTGTTGGTCTCTACTCTCTAACACCTTTTTCACAGATTTGATGAAGAACAGAAAAGCTGTGTAAACAAAGTTAGAACAGATTGATGACTATGATGATACTGTGACTGAGTATATGTAACCAATAGCGACTGTTTTCAGAATGGACTGCTGGAGCATATAGGCATTCACTTGGAGTTTGAATGACAGAGATTGGCAATGAGAAGACCATACTGACTTCTGTGTCACCTTCACCCCTCCCTCTGCCCATGCAGTAGATAACTTACATATTTTGCACCGTTCTGATTGTTCCTCAAGATTTTGTTATAGTAACAGACACGCTGTGATGGTAATATTCTCCATGATGATATGATGACGAGTCAGATTCCCTCCAGAATTGTCAGACTTGTTGCAGTCTTTGTGACAATGTTGGACATTTGGAGCACTGTGTGAAGACCCTGAGGCATTTGTCTGAGAGAATGTTTACCTCATAATTCTGATCTACCTTGTAATGTAAATCATTACTGCAGATTGTTGTGGAGTCAAACCTCAAGATTGTGTTTTAGAGGGGTTGACTACTTTTGCAAAAGATTGCACACCGCACTTGAATAGGAGGTCTGTTATCCTCTGAAATGAGAAATCTTTCTCTGAAAGAGCATAGATGTGAATGCATCTGCAGAAAAAAAAATTTTTAAGAGACAATCTGCTACAGTAGTCAGTGTTGGTGAGTAAGTGTTTTTACTTATTAACACCATGTTCACGTTTGAGTAAGAACAGAAAACCCATGGAAACAAAACTGAAACAGACGGTTAATTATGAGGACACCGTAACTCGAGTTTACATATTCAATAGTGTCTCTGTTCATAATGGACAGTTGGAGCATACAGGCATTCATTTGGAGTTTGAGTGACTGAGATTGGCAGTGAGATGACTACGATGACATCTGTGTTGTTTTCTCCCCTCACTTTGCCCATGCAGTGGATGGTGTACCTATTTCACACTGTTCTGACTCGGACTTTTACCACATTGTGGTCCTGATTCAGTCCTCTGACACAAAACTTTGTCAGCTGACACAGGAAAAATGGATCATGATGTTAGTTCTGTTCCTGACTTTGGCTTAAAATCTGGCTTGCCACTTCATGGGATTTAAAATCTTTTCAGGCTTCATACAGTTCCTGTTGGTTCCTAAAGATGGTGATGCACCATAGTCAGTTGTATGTTATCATGAGTGTATGAACTAGAGTAGTGCCCACTAACCTCTTTCATTTGAATAGAAATGCATAAGGCTGAACAGAAAAGTGTGTGATGTGACAGCAGTAAACTTATGTTTTTGTCAGCAATTCAGTAAGGCTGGCAAGTAGCTTTGGTATTTTTAACTGGCAAATAGTGAGTGATTGAATTTGACATCAGTTTAATTGCCAATATTTAAGTTTGATCACTGATGCAAGTGATTGACTGGCACCACGTGCAGAGAGCTAAAGGAACTATGTATAGATTTCCATGTCATCGTGCACTCTCTAGTGTTTGTACTCGTGACAGATGTGATTGGTCCCCAAGATTTGGTTTCATGAAGGTTAACTTAAAGAGTAACAGACACTCTGTGACAGTAAAATTCTCCATGATGATATGATGACGAGTCAGATTCCCTCCAGAAGTGTCCGACTTGTTGCAGTCTTTGTGACAATGTTGGACATTTGGAACACTGTGTGAAGACCCTGAGGCATTTGTCTGAGAGAATCTTTACCCATAATTCTGTTCTGCCTTGTAATGTAAATCATTACTGCAGATTGTTGTGGATTCGCATCTCAAGACTGTGTTTTGAGGAGTTGACTAACTGCGCATAACAACAACACACTCTCTGCTTGAATAGGACATCTGTTATACTCTGAAAAGAGAAATCTTCCCCAGAATGATCAGAAAAAGCATGGGATATATGAATGGATCTGATGAAAAAATAATTGAGAGACAATCTGCTACGATGGTATTGGTGAGTAAACAATTGTCTTTACTCATTAACATTCATTTCACACTTTTGATTAAGAACAGGAAATCGCAAGAACAGGAAATCGCTGGAAACCAAATTAGAACAGATTGTTGATATTGATGACACTGTGATAGAGTATACATATATATTCAGTAGTGACTGTTTTCAGAATGGACAGCTGGAGCTTGGGGTTTGAGTGACTGAGATTGGGAATGAAATTGGCAGTGCGAAGACTTTAATAATATATGTGCTATCTTCGCCCCTCCCTTTGTCCATGCAGTGGATAGTGTACCTATTGTGCACCATTCTGACTCAGTCTCTTGCCGCATTGTGATCCTGATTCAGTCCTCAGACACAAAAGTTTGTCAGCTGACACTGTAACAATGGGTTATTTATTTATTATGTTTGTTCTGCTCCTGAGTCTTACTTAAAATCTGGCTTGCTACTTAATGGGATTGAAAGAGCATCAGACACACTGTGACAGTAAAATTCTCCATGATGATATGATGATGAGTCAGATTCCCTCCAGAAATGTCAGACTTGTTACAGTCTTTGTGACAATGTTGGACATTTGGAGCACTGTGTGAAGACCTTGAGGCATTTGTCTGAGAGAATGTTTACCTCATAATTCTGATCTACCTTGTAATGTAAATCATTACTGCGGATTGTTGTAGATTCGCATCTCAGGATTATGTTTTGGGGAGTTGACTAAGTGTGCATAACAACAACACACTCAATGCTTGAGTAGGACATCTGTTATGCTCAGAAATGAGAAATCTTTCCTTGAAAGAGCATGGGATATGTGAATGCATCTGATGAAAAAATAATTGAGAGACAATCCGCTACGATAGTATTGGTGAGTAAAGAATTGTCTTTACTCATTAACATTCATTTCACACTTTTGAATAAGAACAGGAAATCCATGTAAACAAAATCAGAAGAGATTGTTGATATTGATGACACCGTGACAGAGATTACATATTCAATAGTGTCTGTGTTCATAACGGACAGCTGGAGTGTACAGGCATTCATTTGGAGTTTGAGTGACTGAGACTGGCAGTAAGACAAGCACAATGACGTGTGTTGTTTTCACCCCTCACTTTGCCCATGCAGTGGATAGTGTACCTATTTCACACTGTTCTGACTCAAGACTTTTGACACATTGTGGTCCTGATTCAGTCCTCAGACACAAAACTTTGTCAGCTGACATGGGAAAAATGGATTATTATGTTTGTTATACCCCCGACTTTCACTTAAAATCTGGCTTGCTCCTTAATGGGATTCATAAATCAAATCTTTTCAAGTTTGTTGCAACTCCTGTTGGTCGTTAAAGACAGTGAAACACCATGACAAGATGTATGACATCATGAGTGCATGAACTACAGTAGTTTCCACTGATCTCTTTCATTTGAAAAAAAGTGCACAAGCTGAGCAGAAGACTGTATAATGTGACAGCAGCAAACTGATGTTTTTGTCAGCAATTCGGTGAGGCTGGCAAATATAGCTTTGATATTTTTAACTCACCAATAATAGGTGATTGAAATCAACTTCAGTTTAATTGCCAATATCAAAGTTTGATCACTGATACAAGTGATTGACTGGCAACAGGTGCAGAGAGCCAAAGGTACTGTATATAGATTTTCATGTCATTATACACTTTCTAGTATTTGTACTCAAAGACAGATGTTTCTGTTCCTTGAAATTTTGTTTTGTTAAGGTTGACTGAAAGAGTAACAGAGACACAGTGTGATGGTAAAATTCTCTGTGATGATATGATGACGAGTCAGATTCCCTCCAGAAGTGTCAGACTTGTTGCAGTCTTTGTGACAATGTTGGACATTTGGAGCACTGTGTGAAGACCCTGAGGCATTTGTCTGAGAGAATCTTTACCCATAATTCTGATCTACCTTGTAATGTAAATCTTTACTGCAGATTGTTGTGGATTCGCATCTCAGGATTATGTTTTGGGGAGTTGACTAAGTGTGCATAACAATAACACACTCTCTGCTTGAATAGGACATCTGGTATGCTCAGAAATGACAAATTTTTCCTTGAAAGAGCATGGGATACATGAATGCATCTGATGAAAAAATAATTGAGAGACAATCTGCAATGATAGCATTGGTTAGTAAAGAATTGTCTTTACTCATTAACATTCATGTTCACACTTTTGTATAAGAACAGGAAATCCATGTAAACAAAATCAGAACAGATTGTTGATATTGATGACACCGTGACGCAGTATACATATTCAGTAGTGTCTGTTTTCATAACGGACAGCTGGAGCATACAGGCATTCATTTGGAGTTTGAGTGACTGAGACTGGCTGTGAGGAGACTACAATGACATCTATGATGTTTTCACCCCTCACTTTGCCCATGCAGTGGATAGCGTACCTATTTCACACGGGTCTGACTCAGACTTTTACCACATTGTGGTCCTGATTCAGTCCTCAGACACAAAAGTTTGTCAGCTGACACAGGAAAAATGGATCATTATGTTTGTTCTGCTTGTGACTTTCACTCAAAATCTGGCTTGCCACTTAATGGGATTCATAAATCAAATCTTTTAAGGTTTGTTGCAACTCCTGTTGGTCGTAAAATACAGTGAAGCACCATGACTAGATGTATGACATCACGAGTGGATGAACTACAGTAGTTTCCACTAATCTCTTTCATTTGAAAAAAAGTGCATAATCTGAGCAGAGAAGTGCATGATGTGACAACAGCAAATTGATGTTTTTGTCGGCAGTTCAGTGAGGCTGGCAAGTAGCTTTGGTATTTTTAACACGCCAATGGTGAGTGATTGAATTCAACTTCAGTTTAATTGCCAGTGTTAAAGTTTGATCACCACTGCAAGTGATGGACTGGCACCAGGTGCAGAGAGCTAAAGGAACTATGTATAGATTTTCATGTCATCACACACTTTCTAGCATTTGTCATCATACACTTTGAGTATTTGTCATCATACACTTTGAGTATTTGTAATGAAGACAGATATGACTGTTCCTCAACATTTTGTTTTGTTAAGGTTGACTGAAAGAGTAACAGACACAATGTGATGGTAACATTCTCTGTGATGATATGATGACGAGTCAGATTCCCTCCAGATTTGTCAGACTTGTTGCAGTTTTTGTGACAATGTTGGACATTTGGAGCACTGTGTGAAGACCCTGAGGCATTTGTCTGAGAGAATGTTTACCTCATAATTTTGATCTACCTTGTAATGCAAAATATTACTGCAGATTGTTGTGGATTCGCATCTCAAGATTGTATTCTAGGGGGATGACACTGCACAAGATTGCTCACTATGGATGAATAGGAGGCGTGTTACCTTCTGAAATTAGAAATGATCCTCTCAAAGAGCATGGGATATGTGAATGCATCTGAAGAAAAAAGTAATTCAGAGACAAACTGCTACAATAGTGTTGGTGAGTAAACAATTTTTACTCACCAACACCATGTTGACACATTTGAGTAAGACTAGAAAACCCATGGAAACAAAATGAAACAGAGAGTTAATTATGAGGACACCATGACTTTAGTTTATCAGACTTTATGTATTCAATGGTGTCTGTTTTCATAATAGACGACTGGAGTATAGGCATTCACTTGGAGTTTGAATGACAGATTGGCAGTGAGAAGACCATACTGACTTCAGTGTCACCTTCACCCCTCAATCTACCTATGCAGTGTCAGATAACGTACCCATTTCACACTGTTCTGACTCAGACTGTGACCACATTGAGGTTCTGATTCAGTCCTCAGACACAAAACTTTGTCAGCTGACAGAGAAAAGATGTATTATTATGTTAGTTCTGCTCCTGACTTTGGCTTGTAAACTGGCTCACCACTAAATGGGACTTAAAGATAAGATCTTTTCAGGCTTGTTGCGCCTCCTGGTGGTCCTTAAAGACAGTGAAGCACCATGACTAGATTATGACACCATGAGAGCTTAAACTACAGTTGTGTCGACTAATCTCTTTCATTTGAAAAGGAGTGCATAAACTGAGCAGAAAAGTGTTCAATGTGACAGCAGCAAACTGACTTCTTGCAAGCGATTCAGTGAGGCTGGCAAGTAGCTTTCCTGTTTTTAACTTGCCAATGATACATGATTGAATTCGCTTAAGTGTAATTGCCAATGTTAAAGCTTGATCACTGATGCAAGTGTTTGACTGGCATCAGTTGCAAAGAGCTAAAGGAACTGTAGATTTTCATGCCAGCATACACTTTCAAGTATTTGTACTCCAGATAGATATAGTTGTTCCTCATCATTTTGTTTTGTTAGGTCGACTTAAAGAGTAACAGAGACACACTGTGATGGTAAAATTCTCCATGATGATATGATGACGAGTCAGATTCCCTCCAGAATTGTCAGACTTGTTGCAGTTTTTGTAGCAGTGTTGGACATTTGGAGCACTGTGTGAAGACCCTGAGGCATTTGTCTGAGAGAATCTTTACCTCATAATTCTGATCTACCTTGTAATGTAAATCATTAGTGCAGATTGTTGTGGATTTGTATCTCATGACTGTGTTGATGAGGGATGACTAGCTGTGCATAACAAGACTGCACACTGTACATGAGTGAGAGGTCTGTCATGTTCAGAATTAGAAAGCATATTATGAAAGAGCATGGGAGGTGTTAATGCATCTGCAGGGAAAAATATTTGAGAGACAAACCTCTATAAAATTTTGATTGAGTAATCAGTTGTCTGTACTCACTAATACCATATTTACTCTTTTGAGTAAGAACAGAAACCTTTGTAGACAAAGTTAGAACGGATTGTATATGTGATGACACTATGACTGAGTACCCAAATCCAGTTGTGACTGTTTTAAGAATGAACTACTGGAGCATACAGGCTTTCACAAGAGTTTGAATGACAGATTGGCAGTGAAAAGACCATACTGACATCTGTGCCATCTTCACCCCTCACTTTGCCCATGCAGTGGATGGTGTACCTATTTCACACTGGTCTGACTCAGACTTTTGCCACATTGTGATCCTGATTCAGTCCTCAAACACAAAACTCTGTCAGCTGACAGAGGAAAAATGGATCATGATGTTAGTTGTGCTCCTGACTTTCACTTAAAAGCTAGCTTGCCACTTAACAGGATTCTTTCATGAAATCTTTTCAGGCTTGTTGCAGTACCTGTTAGTCTCCAAAGATAGTGGTGCACCATGACTGGGTGCAGGTTATCATGTGTGTATGAACTGCACTAGTGTCCCTAAATCCCTTTCATTTGAATAGAAGTGCATAAGCTGAACAGGAAAGTGTATAATGGGACAGCGGCAAACTGAGGAATGGAATTCAATTTGAACTGCCAAATTTTGGTCACTGATGCAAGTGATTGATGGCACCAGGCGCAGAGAGCTAAAGGAACTATATATAGATTGAATTTACATCAGGGGATGTGGTGACATGATCTGGTTTCACTTCCAGGTGGACAGCAAGGAGATAGCTGGTGCTGTGGCTTGACTTTGACTGACAAAAGGAGATAGCTGGTGCTGTGGCGTGACTTTGACTGACAGTGCTGCTTTAAAGAGTGCTTACAACACTTGACTTTAAACTCTTTACCTGTTCAAGGTAGAACATTCAGGGATGGTGACTGCCTCAGACATGTGATCACTTACTAGAGTCAGGCATATTGTGAATACTGACACTTGCCCTTCAGGCAAAAGCAATATTAAAAAAAAAAGTCTGCTGCAGAGAAATAAAAGTTCAGCGTTATTTCACAGAGATGGTATAATAGTTCAGGTTCAGGTTCAGGGGCAATGATTTATTTCATCATAGCCTCACGGCTTTAAACGCCCCTTCTTAGTGTACTCGTTTATTGGTCAGGTCTGTGGCGAGCCCAGTTTTTGTTTTCGTCCATCAAAGTCGAACATGATATCAGTAATTGTTTTATGCTTGTCAGTAAGATTTTTAAAAGAGTTAGTATTTGATGCACGTTTGATGTTAGGAGTTAGTTTATTCCAAATGGATGCTATCCTCTGGCTGAAGGAATATTTCCTTATATTAGTGTTAAATTGCTGTATTTGTACTTTGTCACAACTGTTATGGGTTATATTGGTTAGTGCAGGTTCAAAAAAACATGCTTGATCAGTGTCATCTTGGTTATTGAAAATTTTAAAAGTTTGGATCAGATCTCCTCTTATCCTTCTGGCTTTGAGGGATGGCAACCTTAGGTACCTTAATCTATCTTCATATGAATGATCACAAATGTCCGGTATTAGCTTAGTTGCTCTTCTCTGCACCTTTTCTATTTCTATTGACTGCCTTTTTAATCTTGGATACCATATCACATTGCCATATTCAAGAATCGGTGTCACCATTGCCTTATATAGTCAAGAAGGGTATCTTTGTACAGGTATGTAAAAGTTCTCTTAATAATACCAGTCATCTGCGTGGCTTTCTTTACAGTCTGTGCAATGTGTCTGTCAAAAAGTAAGTCTTCATCAAATATGATTCCCAAGTCTTTTTCGTCTTCACAACACGTTATTTGAACTTCTTGATCCCCAACTTTCATACTGTAATTTAATTTGGGGTTTCTGTTGCCAATATGTAATACTTTGCATTTGGATGCGTTGAAGTACAAATTCCATGAGTTAGACCAATTAATGAGTAGCTCAATGTCGCTTTGCATTGTAAGGGTGTGGATGGTGAACTGTACAACTTGGTATCATCAGCAAAGATCTTGCACGTGCTTTGCAGTGGCCAGAGATTTTACTCAACAAAAATACCATTTTGAGTTATTGTTTATGATATCAACATCATAATCTGTCATGCCAAATGATTTTTTGAGTCAGAAGGCACCGACCAATCAGAATGGAGCGCACAGATTGACCAGTTTTTAGCATATATATATATATATATGCTGACAGCGGACGATGAAGAATCATGTTTTTTCTGTTTCTTTGTCATTTAGAATTTGCAGTCATTTAGAATGATTAACAATTATTGGAGAACAGGTAAAAAAAACTTGTCCTTTGGCTGGTGCAGAAATTAAAAAAAGTAGTGTTGTACTCTGCTGTCAGAAAGGGCTCATTTACCAGCCAGTCCTTCCATCCACCTTGGTAAGGGAAGTAATGCTGACTCACCTTTGTCTGCGCCTTGCACATAAGTGTTCAAGTCTTGACCGTTAATCCTCTGCCTCACTTTCATTACATTTCAGGGGAAGACCTGACACTAGAGACCTTCATGCTCAGAAAAGATTTGATATGTAAATTCAGTTGTTTTTTTTTCAATGGTTGTATCTTTAATTAGCTTGTCGCAGGCCCTGATGTGGCTGCAGTATCACTGGACTCCCTCCTTTTATAAATTGACACAGTTCTCTTCTGCTTTCATTCTTTGTTCATCTCTTCCTTTGGCACAAACAATGAAATTTTCCAAAGAAAGACTTCATTCCTTATGAAGGCAATTTTCTGGGACGTTCGTGTCAACGTCCATAGATATTAGATTTACCTTCCAATAAAGACTCCTTCCCTTTAAAGACTCAGTTTTAAAGGATTTCTAGAACTTTAGTGGCAAGTTCCATCATATTCAAATAAAACAGATCCAACTGTATCTAAAGGAAATAGTTTCCACTGTGTCCAAACAAAGCTGGTTCAGTTGTATCCAAACAAAGCAGATTCTACTGTATTCAAACAAAACAGGTTCCTTTCTATCCAGATAAAACAGCTTCCATTGTATTCAGACAAAACAGATTTCACTGTGTCCAAGCAAATCAGGTTTGACTTTGTTGCGATGTTCCACTGTGACCATGTTCATTGCATCAAAATAAACAGCAAAACAGGTTCCACTGCATTAACACAAAACATGTTCCATTTTATCAAAAGTATAATAACAACATCAACAACAAGCGGCAGGTTCTACTGTGTCCGGACCAAACAGGTTCCATTGTGAATTCAAACAAGACAGGATTGACAGAATCTCTAATCAATAGTCATCCCAGACTTGACTGCAATTTCAGCAAAAAGTTTGACTGCTTGTTTATTGATACATCCATTTATGTTTCTTTGTTTCAGATTGAAGATGAATTCAGTGAATGTAAGTAAAATGTTCATTATGTATGAGTCCAGTAAATGCAAGTAAATATTGTTTGTGTATGAGTCCAGTGAATGTAGATAAGATGTTTATGTATGAGTTCAGTGAATGTAAGTAAATGTTGATTGTGTATGAGTCCAGTGAATGTGAATAAGATGTTTATGTATGAGTTCAGTGAATGTAAGTAAATGTTGATTGTGTATGAGTCCAGTGAATGTGAATAAGATGTTTATGCATGAGTTCAGTGAATGTAAGTAAATGTTGATTGTGTATGAGTCCAGTGAATGTGAATAAGATGTTTATGTATGAGTTCAGTGAATGTAAGTAAATGTTGATTGTGTATGAGTCCAGTGAATGTAAATAAGATGTTTATGTATGAGTTCAGTGAATGTAAATAAATGTTGACTGTGTATGAGTCCAGTGAATGTAAATAAGATGTTGATTGTGTATGAGTCCAGTGAATGTAAATAAGATGTTGATTGTGTATGAGTCCAGTGAATGTGAATAAGATGATTATGTATGAGTCAGTGAATGTGAATAAGATGATTATGTATGAGTCAGTGAAAATAAGATGATTACGTATGAGTCGAGTGAATGTAAATAAGATGTTTGATTGTGTATGAGTCGAGTGCATGTAAATAAGATGCTGATTACCGGTATGTATGAGTTTTCTGAATGTAAATAAAATGTAGATTATGTATGAGTTCACTGAATGTAAGTAAAATATTGATCATGTATGAGTTCACTGAATGTAAGTAAAATATTGATCATGTATGAGTTCACTGAATGTAAGTGAAATGTTGATTACGTATGAGTTCAGAAAAGTAAAAGTCAAATATTGATTACGTATGCGTTCAGTCATCATCGTAAGTGAAATGTTGATTATGTATAAGTTCAGTGAATTTGAGTTCAGTGAATGTAAGTGAAATGTTGATTATGTGTAAGTTCATTGAATTTGAGTTCGGGGAATGTAAGTGAAATGTTGATTATGAATGAGTTCCGTGAATGTAAGTGTAATGTTGATTATATATGAGTTCCGTGAATTAAGTATAATGTTGATTATGTATGAGTTCGTGAATGTAAGTGAAATGTTGATTATGTTTGAGTTCCATGAATGTAAGTGTAATATTGATTATGTATGAGTTCAGTGAATGTAAGTGAAATGTTGATTATGCATGAGTTCCGTGAATGTAAGTGAAATGTTGATTATACATGAGTTCAGTGAATGTAAGTGAAATGTTGATTATGCATGAGTTCGGTGAATGTAAGTGAAATGTTGATTATGCATGAGTTCAGTGAATGCAAGTGAAATGTTGATAACCATAGTGTTCTAGAAAACTTTTCTGTGGCTAACTGTCAAAGTCAGCCTCAAGGTAATAGGTTAAGCTCTACCTCATTAACCCTCTGAGTGCTGAACCGTTTTGATAGCAAGAGCTGGTGTGTACAGATTTGAAAAGTAACTAAAGTATGGACGGAAGGTTTAATTGCTTCACCTGTAAATTCATTCTGTCCCATGGGAAATGGGACAAAGCAGTGATGCCTGGTAACCTATCTGTCCGCCTGCCCCTGAGTCTATTACTGATAAGTATACTTGTCAGTAAAATTAGGGCATTAATTGATAATGAATGTCATATCATGTCTGCAAAGCTGCTCTGTATTGAGTACATGTTAAAATTTTGAAAGCTAATCATTTTCTTACTTTAAGTGCCAGACTTGAGGATGTTATGCTGTTGACTGGGGAATAAGAAGAAAGAAAAGATTTGTGTGTTGTCAGTGTTTGTATGTGGCAGTGAAATATTATTGAGTAAAAAAATTCTAAAAGGAAGAAAGGTGATTGAAAAAAGAGCAAAATACGGCTGGTTTTGATTCATCTATAATCATAGTGGACATATTTTTTTTATATGATATATAAGTAAACAACATGAAGAAAATAGTTTGGTTAAAGTCATAAGTTACACTTTAAATTAGCTTATCAGCACTCGGTTCTGGGCTGCTCGCAGAATGCCTGTCCAGTTGGTCCCCTGCCTCTTTATCTCTGCCTCAGTGTCTCGCCTCCAGCTGCTGCGAGGTCGCATCTCTGCCTTTTCCCCTGCGGGTTCCATGTCAGGGCTTGGCATGTAGTGCTGGATGCTGGCTTCCTAAGAGTGTGTCCAATCCAGCCCCACTTCCTCCACAGAATCTGCTTAGCCACTGGTTCCTGTCCTGCTTGCTTCCATAGATCTTCATTGTTGATCTTCTCTGGCCATCTGATTTTGAAGATGTGCCTCAGACAGGTGTTGATGAAGGTCTGAGTTTTTTGCTGTATTGCCTTGGTCATTCTCCAAGTCTCGCAGCCATAGAGCAGAACCGACTTCACGTTTGAATTGAAGATACGCAAATTTGTTGTCCCTCTTATCTCTCCTGAGGCTCTCCTGTTGACTGAATAGTGCAGTAATTGGTATTGTGACTGGAAATATTTCTGAACCATATTGTAGGTCAAAATTATGGTGTGTTCAATTTTGCATTGATATTGGCATGAATTTGGTAAACGCACCTTTTTCTGTTGCAGTGCCCAGGTTAACAGCCATGTTCAAAAGAGCCTTTAAAGAAATGAATTTATTTACCAAGGTAAGAGTCTAAAACGTAGGTTCATTATTTAATCTTCTGTGGTGTTAATCATAAAAGATGAAGGGAAACATTCCGATTATTCTTCACCGTTAATTTTTGCGGTCTACTACAGCTTGATTTTCTTTTTTTCTTTTTTCTTGCAATTGTGTTTTGCTTGAACTGGCAAACCTTTCTTTTGATGCAATGTGTGTGTGTGTGTGTGTGTGTGTGTGTGTGTGTGTGTGTGTGTGTGTCCCCGAAGGGGAGAGGGACGGGGAGGGGCAGTTCCTGTTGTTTTTTTTTTCTTTTTCTTGTAAAGTAAAGGGGGAGAGGGGGGGGGGGGGAGTTTTTGTTTGTGTCTTTGTTGTTTTGTTATTGTAAAGTAAGCTGGACTTGTTTTTTTTTTTTAGAAAATCCAAGAGCCTTCCAGAGAGCGCCTTTTACCTGATCCATTGAAGTACCCGTACCTGCAGCCTCCCTACACCCTGGTCATGGAGATGACAGGTGTTCTGGTGCACCCTGATTGGACCGTGAGTCTCTTTTCCCCTCACCTTGCTTGGACAGTGAATCCTTCTGAGAAAGAGTCTGTCCCTTAGCCTTGCCAGTAGTAAAGTGTCCCTTCTGTTTGCTGTTTTCCTGACATTCTGTGCTGATATGCTGGCAAGGTAGCTGTTCCCATTGGCCGCGCTGTTGCACTGTGCCAGCAGTCACCAAGCATGCTATGCACTTAGAATTAGGTCAAAGCTAAAGGGAAAAGTTTTTTTTTCTTTCTTTTTTTTTTTTTTTTTTTTTTAGTAAATATGGTAATTTGGACATCAAGAGCTTAGTACCAGGAATTCTGGACTAACTCATGTCCAGCAGTCAAATCTGCATATTTCTTTTCTTGTTATCTCACATCAGCATTCTGATATGAGCTATAAGGTACTTGATTAACAGCAAACGGGATGTAAAGTTCTTTCTGTTAATTTGACTGTATTCTATTATGTTTGTGTTAAGAAATTAAGGGGAAGAAGTCATGCCTCAAGTGGCAAGGGAGAACGTTTGTTAAGAAGTGTTTGCTGGAAAAGAATTAAAGGTTTTTTTTTTCTGAAACATTTTCTCATTTGTCTGTGCTAGATTTACTTCCCAGTAAAGACCCTGTTCCTTGAAGATGTGTTTTTTCAGGAACAATTTTCTCTTTGTGCTGGAGTTGTGAACACATCCTCTGAAGCTGCCTCTGAATTGTTATTGTGTTGTCTGGTTTTCTTCAACCAGTTATCACAAACCTTAAACCTATGATGGGCTATTGTATGGAGAACATATAATATAAACTGGGTAGCACATGTTAGATCTGTGCAAATAAATTAGTGGTCCAGTGCTTACTCAGTTATACCTCTACGGCATTGTTTCTTGATTGATGTCTTGTTTATAACTATCAGTTCGCTTCATGTTTTCACGCTTTTCTCTCATGAACAACTTCCTTCAAAACATTAAATGAGCATTGTCACTACATTGGAACCTTTGGATTGTTATTTTTACTGCACGGACCTGTTTTTTGTTGTTGTCTTTTTGCCAAGGCAGCAAAGCCACAGGGTTGATCTTGATGATTTGGCCTGAAATGGGTTAACACTATTGTGAATGCAAAGCTGTGCTTGCAGATGACTTAATGACACTGGACAGACCCTCACTAAAAGAAAGAAGAAGGGGGGCCAGAATAGCCTAGTGGTAGAGCACCGGACTCGTAATCTTGGGGCTGCGGGTTCGAATCTCCCGCTGGGCCGTTTCAGTACAGGGGATTTTTCCCTCAGAGTTAACATTGGTTCTGACTCCATTTCCTATACAGTCCTTCAAATGAGACTATAAACCGAGGTTCCGTGTGTGAATGCACGCACAACATCTTGCACACACGTAAAATCCCATCATCAGCTTTCGGAAGAGAAGGCCAGTTTGGCCGTTGGTATGAATGACACGTTACACATAGCATGCACCTTCCCCGAAGTTGGAGTATGGCTGCCTTAATGGCGGGATAAAAAACGGTCATACACACACAACTCCACTCCCTTTGTTGGGTAGATCGGATTAATTCATGCCTGTCTATACAGGGAGTGTCCGCAGGAGTGTCAGCATGCATATGCGAAAAAAAAAAAAAAAAAGAAAGAAGAAGGAACAAACGAACAGACAAACAAACTCACATCCAGCTCTTGTAAAACTGACATCAAATGTGGAATGGTGAGCACCAATTGTGAATTTGACACTTTTGAATGTGTCAGTGGAGGGCTCTGCTCCCACAAGTAAAGGACCTGGTGCTGAAAGAGTGAAGTTACTCACACGTCAGGTGAACTCTAAAGGAATGCTTGATGGCAATGTGTATGTGCAGTATAGCACTGGCTGGCGCTTCAAGAAGCGGCCGGGCATCGACTACTTCCTGAGTCAGGTGGGGCCGCCGCTCTTTGAGGTCGTCATTTACTCTCAGGAGCAGGGCATGGTGAGTTTGGGTGTATGTGTGTGATGCTGAAGATGCGCACATGAATGTGTGTGTGTGTGTTTGTGCGTGTGTGTCGTGGTGCTTGAGTGTGTGCATTGATTTTTCAAGTCTGTGTATCGTTTTATATTTGAGTTTCTATTTTGCCTTTCTTTGATAACTTGTAATTCGATTTGTGTCACTAATGTTTTATGCACTGCTGATAGATTTATCATAAATACATACAGTGTGCAAATAGATGTCTTTTTTTTTTTCTGGTTAATAGATGTCTGTTTTATAAGTTGTTGTTGTTGTTGTCTCATTTGTCATTTTTTCAGATGGATTCCCCCGTCTCCTCGACAAAGATGGCAGTACGTCACAGGTCCTCCAGTCCTCCGTAGAGCTTCCAGGCCACTGGTATTGGGTCGGGCCAGGTTTTTTCTGGGAGCGCTTGGTGGAGCGGGCAGGACTGCAGCAGATGTTCTGTTGTCTGGCTGCCTGTTCTGCAGGGGCACTGCTCTGTGTTGCCGATGTGGAGTTCAGTGAATAGGTGGTGTTTCAGGCGGTTGTGGCCTGTCCTGAGCCTGAAAATGACTACCTGCTCTCGACGAGTCAGCAGGTAGTATGGGTCTGCTCTGTTGTGGCGTGGATGCTGCTGCTTTCACTTGTTCTGCAGCTTGGCCTTAATGATGGTCCTGGATTCAGGGTAGCTGGATAGCTGGTCCCTCTGCTCCTTCGTAGTGCCCTCCTTTGCCAGGGAGTCAGTGGTCTCATTGCCCAAGCACGTTGCAGTGGGAGGGAATCCACTGCAGGATGACTGTGTGACTTGTGCAGAGGGAGGCGAGAGATGAGGACAGATCGTTGAGCTCTGGATCTCTGTTGGACTGAAGGGCGTCGGTCAGGAAGACAACGTTGTGGCTGGTGTAGGGGCTGACCTCAATGTGGGCTGCTGCTGTTTTCAGGGCTTCTGCTTCAGCTCTGTAGTTTGTGGAGTACAGGCCGGTAGCGAGGCAGATCTTTTCTTCTCTGCCTCCTGGATATTAGACATAGACTCCTGCCCCTCCATTTCAAATGGCATCTGCTGCAGAGCTGTGAGTGTAGACATGAGTCCAGGACTCTTTGGGGAACTGGGTATGGAGGTATTCAAGGGTGAGGGACTTTCTTTCAGGGCGCTTTGGGAATCTTTGGGGCCAACACCAGGGATGCTGCACTGGATGAGGGGAGGGGTTCCTTCGCTCCAGGCAGGGACGGCAAGACACCGGGGTATCACTTTGGGGTCATGGTCAAGGATATCTTGATGTTGCCATTCTAGCATCCTGCTCTGGTGTATGAAGCTCCCTCTCTTCAGCCGTCCTTTTGTTGGCTGGGACAGTCTGTCTTTCATGGGGTGGCCTTGCAACCTCTTGAACTTGGCAGCTGGGTCAGGAGTTTGGCATCTCTGCGGTCCACAAGGGGCTGGAGCTCTGTGATGGTTTCAAGCTCCTGAATTGGCGTAGACTTCATGGCTCCTGTGATGATATGGGTAGCTTGATTCTGAATCTTGCTGACCTGTTCCAAATTGGATTTGGCGGTAGTGCCCCATGCAGTCATGCCATACTCCAGCATTGGTCTGACTCTACCAGTGTACAGTCTCCTGCCCCATGTTGTTCCTGCCATCTTCTTCATGAGGGCAAGGCGTACTATTGCTCTTGATTCTGCTTTCTCTGCTTGCTTCTTCCACGTCAGGTGTTTGTCGAAGGTGACTCCCAGGTACGTGGGGTTATTTTCAGCAAGCAGAGTTTGTCCATTGATGCTCAGGTTGGCCTGCTGTTCTTTGGGTGAGAGGCTGAAAACAGTGTAAGTGGTCTTCTTGGCATTAATTGTTACCAGCCACTGTTTTGTCCAGCTTTCGAGAACATTCAGCGTGTGCTGTAGTCTGTAGTTGGCAGTTGTGCCCCTGCAGAACACCATAGGACAAGATCGTCTGCATAGATGGCTCCTTAGACTTTGCGTGGCATATGTTTGATGATGTCATTGATAAAGACAAGGAATAGGGTAGGGCTGAGGACACCTCCTTGAGGGACTCCTTCTCTCAGTGTCTTCTTCCGACTGTATGCTCCGTTGACATGGACTCGGGTCCTTCCTATTTTTCAGGTACTGCGAGATCCATTGGTACATACAGCCAGTCACACCACTCTTCTGGAGTTTTCTCCGGAGGCCATCCTTCCAGACTTTGTCGTACGCCTTTTCCATGTCTATCCACACCGCCAGAGTATGCTGTTTGTCCTGGAAGCCATCCTCGATCTTCTGGGCTATGTAGGTCACTTGATCCTCAGTGGAATGATGTTGGTGGAAGCCTGTGTGCTCTGGAGTGATGATATTGTTCTTCTCCAGTGCCAAACTAGCTGCGAGTTGATCATACGCTCTAGGAGCTTGCCCACGTAGCTGATGAGGCTGATAGGGCGATAGCTGTCAGCCCTGACTCTGTCTTTGCCCTTCTTATGGATGGGCACCATGTCAGCTTCTTGTCAGCTTTGTGGAACATGCCCCGTCTTCCAGCTGTTGTTGAAGAGAGCAAGCAGTTTAGTCTTTGCCTTGGTGCCGAGGTGTTTTAGCATCTCGTTGGTGACTTTGTCAGGACCTGGAGATTTTTTGTCGTGGTTTTATAAGTATAATGCAGTGTTTGTGTGTGTGTGTGTGTGTGTGTGTGTGTGTGCGTGTGTGTGTGTGAGTGAGTGAGTTCTTCCTGGTACTCATATATGTCCTCTGATTTTTTACTGCAATTAGATGTGATTGGGTTTGTTTTTTTTTAATTCTGTTTTTTTTTTTTTTTTTTTGAGAAACATACACAGTGATTGGTGAAACGGTAACAGTTCTTTGCAGACTGCCGATCCCTTGGTGTCCAGCTTGGACCCCCAAGGCTACGTCATGTACCGTCTGTACCGCGATGCCACGCGCTACCAGAATGGACACCATATCAAGGTGACTGCTGGCATATGATTTAAAGCACTGAAAACAGCTGCACACAGAAATCATGTCCTGCTGAACGTGTCATGGTTTCAAGGAAAAAGCGATCAGTATGGAATGGTCAGTGATGTCGGACTTTGTGTGAACACACAGAGAGTGTTCTTGTTTGAAATGGAAATAAACTTTATCAGTAATTGATAGCGTCAGATAACGTTTAGATTGTGAAGAAATACAGAATGTATAATGTGAGGTTGTCCATGTATGAATACTGAGTCACAAGTTTCACATATGAGAAATGTTCAATAGATGTAGTGTAATGTTTAAAAGAAAAGAAAAAAAAAGGAAAAAAACACACACAACATATGTGTATATGTATGAAGGATAAGATAATGTTGCTTATAGCCCAGCCGACCGCAGGGGCCACATATATGTATGAGGGTAGGATCACAGTGACATAAAAGTGATGTTATAACTGCATGAGTATACTCAAGCAGAGACTTCCATGATTCCTTTGCAAGAGGTTGTCTGTTGTTATTTCACTTTGGACCAGATCTCAAATATTGTTGCAGTATCTGTTCACTACAATATTTTACTGTATACGGAAGAACGTTCACCAGGTTCCTCCGGTTCTGTCGGCTGTGTGCCAGAACCTGTGACTAGCACTTCATAATTAGTCTGTGGTTGAGGGCTTAATAAATGAAGCTAATGGGATAGAATTTGCTGATTTGTTGCTTGGGCATGAAATCAGAAGTCCTTTTTTTTCATTTATGTATTTATTTTTGAAAACAAATGTTTTATCATTATCTGTGTACAGAAACCAAAATTGTAACTGAAGATGAGGCCACCCTCCATTTCTTCCTGTGGACCACCCCTTTTTTTCCCCCCTTCACTTCGCAGCTTCTGGACCCATCCCCCCTTCTCCCTCTCCCTCCTCCATGTTTTGAACCGTGGGTATGGAATCAACCTGTTCATTTTAAGTGGAACCCTGCCTGACTAGTGATTTGCCTGTGTGGCAGGACTTGGCCTGTCTGAACCGTGACCTGTCCAAGGTGATCATGTTAGACTGGAACGCCAGCGCCACCCAGCTCCAGCCTGAGAACACGCTGCTCATTCGCAAGTGGTCAGGCGATGACGAGGATCGTACCCTCATTGATCTGGCCCACTTCCTCAAGAGTGAGTGCTGTCTTTGTTACAGTTTCTGACTTATCAGTGTCTTGGTTCCTGTTGTTGCCAAGAGATCTCTGTGTGTGTATATGTGTGTGTGTGTGCGTGTGTGTGTGTGTGTGCGTGTGTGTGTGTATGTGTGTGTTTGTGTGTGTGTGTGTGTGTGTGTGTGTTTGTGTGTGTGTTTGTGTTGTGATGTGTGTGTGTGTGTGTGCGTGCATGTGTGTTTTATACAGGGACATGCAGTGCAGTCACTCATGCTGACATATCTGTCAGGAGAAGAGAATTGAGGTGCTTTGTTTGTCAGTAGATTAGAGTCTTGAAGTGACCATTCACCACGGTGCCGTGGTTAACGTCATGGCTGGGAGGTTCTGAGTTTGACTCTCTTCACAGACGTTTGTTTGTGGGATATTTTGGCCAGACATTTTGATCTGAAGAGATGAATATTTGACCAACACTGCAGGTATTTGTATCTAACAGGCTTGGTTGATGCCCAGATATAGTATGAAAGGAAGTGTAGAGTGCAGCCATGTCTTGTCATTTCTAACCAGAATGGATCTCCATAGCATCTCCCTCATCAGCTCGATCCTCATTGATCCTCATTGAAAAAAAAAGTCAAAATCTGTGGTCTCTTATGCTCTGCTCTGAGTTGACCTCGGTTTGATTTCTTCACCATGTCAATGCCTGAGATGAATTGTTGTCATTGTTGTCGGTATCAGAAGTTCATGGGGACTGTCAGATAGGGTGGCAGCTTCGGTGGAGATGCTCCTCACTCATGCTGGTTCTGTGACGAAGTGAATCTGATTGACAGAATGTGGCTTAGTAGGTTGTGCACTGTATGTTTTGGATCAGAACAGACATCACCTAACACCATCAAAGTGGCCACACAGCAACACACTGTCCTCCCTGTTATGTTTCACATTGTCAAACAATACTCGCACAGTCATCAGGTCATAGTGAAGACAGTTCCGTTTCTTTTTTTGTTTTGTTATTGTGCTGTTTATGATTAACTGTATTTCTGTTTTAACTGTATTTCTGTTTTCTCCTTACCTTAACATGTAACCACAATTTCTGTTTTCCCCCTTTTCACTTTTGGTTACAATTTTCACCTGAACTTTCCCCAGGAAAAGTGCTCTCTTTCTAAATACATTCAGAGATCAGAGACGCCATTGTTTTCATGATCGGGCGGCGTCAAGATCGTAACAATGTGTACCATTCAAATTATTGCACTTGCACTTGATTGCAAACATGTTGTCTTTATTGTAAACCGATTTCAGTATATCAAAAGGAAGAAAGCTCAAAACTTGTCCTAATGCACCAATCTTGTTGATACACAGGACGATTGAATTACCATGATTAAGACCACCTTCACAAAAGTGATATGTCATGTTGCATACAACCAGAGAAGGGTCTTCAACATTTTTTGTGGGATACAACAGGAAAACAAAGATGTCTGAAGAGCCTGTTTGTTTGAAGTCAGGGTGTTTCAAGTCAACGAAGACTTGGATTATGAAGAGACTGATGCTGTCAAAAAATGCCATTACAGATTGTGGATAGGTATGTGGATAGGTTGCTCACTGCTCAGAATAAGGAGAGCTGAATATGTAGAGGTTGAATATGGTGTCACAGAGTGATAGAAATGATCCATCACTGCATTTTGAGTCCTTGTTAAAAGGGAGTTTTGGTGCACAAGTGTCACGAACAGAATTTCATTATATCTGAAGTTGAATCATTGCTGAAAGATGAGAGAAAACAAATCTTAAAAAAAACTGTGGTAGGTGGTTCAAAATTCAGATTCAAGAATTCATCATTAAAAAGAAGATGAAAGAAAACCCACTGAGCAGCTTGCTCAGAAGGTTTAAATTTATAGCTCAGATGAGCAGCCCTGTAGCAATGGCAAGTTTTCTCAGGAAGTGTGGATGTGTTGCCTCTTCCTTTCTAGGTAGGATCACATGGTGTCATTAGACACCATTGAAGTGATCAGATGCTGTGGCTTTGAAGTGGCCTGTAGCCTTAGCTTGCCCTTATTTGTCACTGGTTTTTGTTGTTTTTATTTCAAGGTTTCTCTTGCCCTTAGAAATTATTCTTGTCAAGGGAAATGACTGAGTTCTGTTTGCATGGAAGGCGGTACTGTGGTAATGTCCCTTTGATCGAAAGTCTTCAACTCGATGATATCTGCATCTGCAAAACCATGTGCACATCTGATTTAGCTTTTTATAATAGAAAAAAAATTGCTGGTGTATTGATTTCAATCATAACTAAATTCCAATCTCTTGACACTGGATTATATAGCATATGTGGATTAAGCCACACACAAATCCGCCCAACTCCCGGCACCGTATATCCCAGTCCCAGCCACCAACCCCTCCACCCATCCTTTCAGAAACCTGGATTGTAAAAGTCTAGTTCTGCACTTTGTGCATTATGACGGTTACATGGATTGTAAAAGTCTAGTTCTGCACTTTGTGCATTATGACGGTTACATGTGACTAAAAGGCAAATCACACACACGCACAAAACTACACACACACACACACACACACACACACACACACACACACACACACACACACACACCCCCTTTAAGCACGTCATCGTCCGTTTATGTATCTATTTTCATATGTCATTTCCTATACGTATTTATTTGTTTTTCTTTTTATGTCACAACTGCTGAAGACTGTCTATGACTGAAACATTGTCGATAGTTGTTCTGTTTTCCTTTTTTAAATCTTCTGAAAATCCTCAGACATTTATTATTCAAAATAAAACATGCTGACGGTGTAGTGCTGTGCAGTGTGATGGCTTGTTGCCAGCTGGGAAGCAAATTGAAAGGAAAGTGTTGACAGTCTAGTCCTGTGTGTTATGATTCCTTTCCTGTTGCTTATAGACCAGGTGATCGCAATTATCAGTCTATGGCTCTGTGTGTTATGATGACTTCTCATTAATTAAGAGACAGTTTAAACCTTTTAGTTAATATGACTTTCAATTATAATCCAAATTGAAATGAAACTGAAACTATTGATAGCCTAGTCCTATGCATTAAGATGACCATGGTTTAATTATGAGGCGAATTAAGCTGAAACCGTTGACTTTGTAGTCCTTGGCCTAACTATGACAGGTTATTAGTTAAGAGGCAAACTCAATTGAAAATGTTGACAGTTTTGTCCTGTACCTTATCCTGACTACTTATTAATCGGAAGGCAAATTAAAATGAAAATTTAAACAGTTCAGTCGTACAAGTTGTGTGAGTGCCAATTAATTAGGAGATGGATTTGAAATGAAACTGATGATAGTCTGGTCAAGCAACTTATAGTGACTACTTTGTGTTGATGAAAGGCAAATCAAAATGAAGTTGTTGAGCTATCAGAGGTGAACTGGGTTCTGGCAGTCAACTCTCGTAATAATAAAAATATAATTCCTTTTTTTTTTTCATTGTAGTTACTCTTTCCCCTTTGATTTATTCTTGTGTATATTTTTTAACGTGGAACTTCTCCAATGAGTCGTGAAAAGGGTTCCACATTTCTGAAGCTGAAGAGCTGCTGCTTGTATACGTAAGAGTTTCCTCTGTAGTGGGGAAACTGTAAGCCTGAGGAGTCATCCCAGGATGAAACAGCTGTGTACTCACTCTTGTGTGCTTGGACCATCCTTTGAGTTTATTCAGATTTTGTTTTTGGTGGTTTTCCTTCTTGTTTCATGAACCGGAGTGTGAAGAATGAAACAATATTATTGCTCCTCTTACATGGACTTTTCTCTTTTCACTTCTTGACAGAGTTTGTATGGCCAGGAAAGCGGGCTGAAATACAGATAAATGCACACGAGGTGTGCAGTAACACACATTTTATGAACAATTCGAAACAGACAAGTAAATCATCGACAAATATGTCTTCTCCAAACATAACAAGCAGCAGACAGAAGTGCACAAAAGAGTAGTTCCTTGACAGCAGTCGTGCAATGATGACAGTGTATGAAAAGGGAAGGGAAAGTGAGTGTGCATTTCATGCAGTGTCATTCTTGTGCTGACTGCTGTCAGTGGAATGTTGTTTGTGTGTTTTTGTTTGCTGTTTGTCATGTCTGACAAAGACATATTTAGCAAAAAATTGTACCTGTCCATTTTGTATTGTAGTTTGTATGTAAAATTTACATTACTCTACACTGTTTTGTGTGCTTAATTGTATTTTGGCCCATTTTCTTGTAACATTGCAATCTGTTTTATTTTCTTTAGTTATGAAAGGTTTGTATGTATGTTTTTGTGTATATGTACTCACTCGTGTGTGTGTGTTCGGGGGGTGGGTGTGCCTGCGTGCACACATCCGCCCGCTTGCCTTTGTGTGTGTTCTGAGGAGAAACATACAATGCTGTTAATGCAAATGCTTGCAAAACTGGATCAATTTTACATGCTTTTCAGGACCTAAAAGGTACCTCAGTTTCTGTAAACTTTTCCAAACCTTTCACAACCAAAGGAAATACAACTGATTGCAATGTTACAGTGTTTGATTTCTGATTCATTTGATATTTTGTTTGTGCAACATTTAGAATGAAAGGAAAGCTGGCTATTGATGTCTGAAACATTAGTATTGCTAAAGGCTTCACTGTTGAAAATCATAACAAATGAACAAACTGTCATAGATATGTCAAATGGATTGCCTTGAACCACACAGTTGAGCTCCCATCCACATAATGGATACATCTCAATGGTGTTGTCTTAAATTTCCTGACCAACACTGCAGGTGTTTGTACATCTTGAGTCCGTTTCATGCTAGAAAATTTTACGATAAGCGTCATTAGTCTCAGAGCAAAATATAGTTTGATAGCATTATCTTCATCATCCTCATCCTTACTGATCATCACATTAAAATTTTTTTTTTTTTTTCGATTTATTGAATGTTAAACCCTTCATCCCCGGCCCCCTTGTAGTGACCTCACTTTCAATTCCTGTCCAGTCCCACCAGTCAGGCCTGTGATGAATTGTTGTCATGCCTTCTTTGTCATCCATTCAGGCCTGTGATGAATCCTTGTCGTGCCTTCTTTGTCATCATCCAGTCAGGCCTGTGATGAATTCTTGTCATGCCTTCTTTGTCATGAAGTCAGGCCTGTGATGAATTCTTGTCATGCCTTCTTTGTCATCATTCAGTCAGGCCTGTGATGAATTCTTGTCATGCCTTCTTTGTTATCCAGTCAGGCCTGTGATGAATTGTTGTCATGCCTACTTTGTCGTCCAGTCAGGCCTGTGATGAATTCTTGTCATGCCTTCTTTGTCATCCAGTCAGACCTGTGATGAATTCTTGTCATGCCTTCTTTGTCATCATCCAGTCAGGCCTGTGATGAATTCTTGTCATGCCTTCTTTGTCACGAAGTCAGCCCTGTGATGAATTCTTGTCGTGCCTTCTTTGTCATCCAGTCAGACCTGTGATGAATTCTTGTCATGCCTTCTTTGTCATCATTCAGTCAGGCATGTGATGAATTCTTGTCATGCCTTCTTTGTCACGAAGTCAATCCTGTGATGAATTCTTGTCATGCCTTCTTTGTCATCATTCAGTCAGGCCTGTGATGAATTCTTGTCATGCCTTCTTTGTCATCCAGTCAGGCCTGTGATGAATTGTTGTCATGCCTTCTTTGTCATCCAGTCAGGCCTGTGATGAATTCTTGTCATGCCTTCTTTGTCATCCAGTCAGGCCTGTGATGAATTCTTGTCATGCCTTCTTTGTCGTCATTCAGTCACGCCTGTGATGAATTCTTGTCATGCCTTCTTTGTCATGAAGTCAGGCCTGTGATGAATTGTTGTCATGCCTTCTTTGTCATCATCCAATCAGGCCTGTGATGAATTGTTGTCATGCCTTCTTTGTCATCCAGCCAGGCCTGTGATGAATTCTTGTCATGCCTTCTTTGTCATCATCCAGTCAGGCCTGTGATGAATTCTTGTCATGCCTTCTTTGTTATCATCCAGTCAGGCCTGTGATGAATTCTTGTCATGCCTTCTTTGTCATGCAGTCAGGCCTGTGATGAATTCTTGTCATGCCTTCTTTGTCGTCCAGTCAGGCCTGTGATGAATTCTTGTCATGCCTTCTTTGTCATCATTCAGTCAGTCCTGTGATGAATTCTTGTCATGCCTTCTTTGTCATGAAGTCAGCCTGTGATGAATTCTTGTCATACCTTCTTTGTCATCATGCAGTCAGGCCTGTGATGAATTCTTGTCATGCCTTCTTTGTCATGAAGTCAGGCCTGTGATGAATTCTTGTCATGCCTTCTTTGTCATCATTCAGTCAGGCATGTGATGAATTCTTGTCATGCCTTCTTTGTCATGAAGTCAGGCCTGTGATGAATTCTTGTATACCTTCTTTGTCATCATGCAGTCAGGCCTGTGATGAATTCTTGTCATGCCTTCTTTGTCATCATTCAGTCAGGCCTGTGATGAATTCTTGTCATGCCTTCTTTGTCATCATTCAGTCAGGCCTGTGATGAATTCTTGTCATGCCTTCTTTGTCATCCAGTCAGGCCTGTGATGAATTCTTGTCGTGCCTTCTTTGTCATCATTCAGTCAGGCATGTGATGAATTCTTGTCATGCCTTCTTTGTCAGTCCAGTCAGGCCTGTGATGAATTCTTGTCATGCCTTCTTTGTCATCCAGTCAAGCCTGTGATGAATTCTTGTTATGCCTTCTTTGTCATCATTCAGTCGGGCCTGTGATGAATTGTTGTCATGCCTTCTTTGTCATCCATCAGGTCCTGTGATGAATTCTTGTCATGTCTTCTTTGTCATCATCCAGTCAGGCCTGTGATGAATTCTTGTCATGCCTTCTTTGTCATCCAGTCAGGCCTGTGATGAATTCTTGTCATGCCTTCTTTGTCATCCAGTCAGACCTGTGATGAATTCTTGTCATGCCTTCTTTGTCATGCAGTCAGGCCTGTGATGAATTGTTGTATGCCTTCTTTGTCATCCAGTCAGGCCTGTGATGAATTCTTGTCATGCCTTCTTTGTCATCCAGTCGACCTGTGATGAATTCTTGTCATGCCTTCTTTGTCAGAGGTTTGAGAGCAGTAGAAAGTTAGGGAGTGCACGGTGGGAGATTGTTTATGGAATGGGAGATTGTTTATGGAATGGGAGATTGTATTGCAGCTCCTATGAAAATTAATGAGCAGGCACAGGAAAAAGAGGGGAAAAACATCAAGCACAGACATAAATGAAAAGACGCTGTATTTAAGATGTGTAGAAAACCAAAGAGAGTAAATTCTGGTTCAGCAGAAATGCAACAAGTGTACACAAAGCATTTCACTTCAATAGTGTCTGAAAATGTGAATGTGAATTTGTTCAGGATTTCTGTGTACAAACTGTGTAAACCTTTTTTTTTTTCATCTTTTATAAAACCGCTTATACTTTTTTTTTCCATTCAAAACCTATTGAATAATGAAACATACAAGTCACCATGAGTGCCAAATAAAGTTGAAATTTATTGTCCAGGAGCAATCATTTTACTGATAAATTGTTGATAAAACCGCTTGGGAATACACTGGACTTCTGGCAGAAGCAGTGTCCAACTTGTATCCAGCTGGTTTTCTTGTGGAAGGAAATGAATGAAGGCAAATGGAATCTGTCCAGCAGTTGTAAAAGTGGCCTCAGTCTGTAACATTTCATTAAAAAGAGTAAATGCTGGAAAGAAAGAAAGGAAAGGTCAGACTGCAGGAGCATTGATGGCTTAAAGTTATACTGGGTGTCCCCTGGACAGCGGGCAAAGTGGGTAGAGAAACCTGGGGCGTGTTCACTTTCTGTGCAAGTGAATTTTTCTTCTGGTTGTTCCTCTCACGTGGTGTAGAGATGCTTGGACCATGTACCACCCCATGTCCAAATTGTAGTCTTTGGTTCAGTTAAGTGCCTCGTCCAGCTTAGCGCTCTGTCATTGGTTTTCTGACTAGTGTTAAGTTGTTGGCTTTTGCAGGTTTTAGGTTCGGTGTTCCTCATCCACTGCTCTCTGATCCTCTCTCTGTCCAGTCACAGGTATTAATTATACTAATGAAGAATTTCATAGGGGCTGGAGTAGCTCAGTTGGTAGAGCGCCAGACTCTTAATCTAAGGGTTGAGGGTTGGAATCTCCACCACGCCGTTTTGGTACAGGGGGATTTTTCCCTTGGAGTTAACATTAGTTCTGACTCCATTTCCCGTACAGTCCTTTGAATGAGACTATAAACCGAGGTTCCGTGTGTGAACGCACGCATAACATCTTGCACACACATAAAATCCCATCACCAACTTTCGGAAGAGAAGGCCAGTTTGGCCGGTGGTATGGATGACATGTTACACATAGCATGTACCTTACCCGAAGTTGGAGTATGGCTGCCTTAATGGCGGGATAAAAAACGGTCATACACACAAAACTCCACTCCCTTTGTTGGGTAGATGGGATTGATACTTGTCTGTCCATATAGGCAGTGTCTGCAGGAGTATCAGCCTGCTATGCAGAAGAAGAAGAAGCAGAATGTCATATGTGCATCCATCTCTTCCAAACTTAGGGCATTCACAAGAGCAAACAGGTAGAACATATCAACGTTCAAAACACGTCTGGTTTTGCTCCTATTGTACTGTTATGAATATGGTGACTAACACATTGCAAACATCTTCCCCGCTTCACTCCTGCCACCAACTTACTTTCCATAATATATCCCTTCCACACACATACCTACTGACCCAAACAGCCAGCCACAGACAGACAGACACACATGCACACACCCATACAAACACTCATGCGTGCATGCACACACACTAACATGCACACATATGGGCAGTCACACAACCATACATGCCTGTGCGCGTCACACAACCAATGCCGACATGCACGCCGCTTAACGCAGCACGCACGCATGCACGCACGCACACACGCACACACACATGCATATACCTACATGTGCGCAGTGATCAATAGTTTTCAAAATCACTTCTAGTTTTCTCTTGTGGTTCTTTTATTAAGGGGCTTTTAGGCCTCACATTGTTGAAGCAATGCAGGGAAACAATGCTTTCCATTTTGCAATTTCCTTTACGTTGATCTGTGTTATAGATTCTCTCTCTCTTTCTCTCTCTCTCTCTCCCCTCTCCCTCCTCCCTCCATCCCTCACCATTCTTTCTCTCTCACTCTCTCTCGTTCTCTCTCTCTTTCTCTCTCCCTCCCTCTCTCTCTCTCTCCCCTCTCTCTCCTACCTCGGTCCTTCCCCATCCTTTCTCTTTCGCTCTGTCTCTGTCTTTCGCTCTCTCTCTCTCTCTCTCTCTCTCTCTTACTTTTTCTACCTCTCTGTGTATCTTTCTCACCCCCCTTCTCCCTCCTGCTCGAACCTTCCTTCTGCCTCCTGTCCCTTCCTGTCTTCTCTCTCTGGTCGGTCTGTAAGTGTGTCTGCTTTTCTGTCTGTCTGTTGTCTGTCTCTTTGTCTTTCTGATTCTGCCACTACCACCACCACCTTCCCCCCTGTGTGTGTCTCTCTCTCTGTGTCTCTGTTTATCTCTTTCTCGCTCTCTGTCCCTCTCTCTCACTCTGTGTGTGTTTGTGTGGTGTGTGTGTGTGTGTGTGTGTGTGTGTGTGTGTCTTTCTCTTTCTCTCTCTGTAGTTCTGTCTGTCTGTGTCTCTGTCTGTCTGCCTGCCTTTCTCTCTCTCTCTGAGTCTGAGCCTATGCCTCTCTCCATCTGTCTGTCTATCCGTTGTCACACTCATACACACACACACACACACACACACACACACACACACACACACACACACACACACACACACACACAACTCACTCACTCATTCACAAATACTTGCAAACGTTCTCGTCTACACAATGCATACAAACACACACATACATGCACACACACATGAACACACAATCATACACATACACACACACACACACACCACACACACATACACACACACAGAGAAGCAGGCATGCACGCTTGCACGCTTGCACGCACTTAACCAAATCTCCACTACAGTACAATGAATGAAAAACTGAAGCGATGCAGACAAAAACGAAATGATAAATTAATAATGAAGAAAAAAAAATTCTGTGTTGTATTAGCTGCGATTAACTCAATGTCTCCAGAGCTTATTATGGAAAAAAAACAACAAACAAACAAAAAGAAGAGAGAGGTTGAGGAAAGAGGGAGTGGGGTGAGGCATAGGGATGGACGTGGGTAGGATGAGGAAGGGCCATGAGGAGGGAGGGGGTGGGTAGGGGTAGGCTTGGGGGGAAGAGAGAGAGAGAGAGAGAGAGAGAGAGAGAGAGAGAGGACAAAAGCGTTAAAACACTTAAAAAGTGAGCAAGAGAGTGAGAGGGTGGAAGCAATAACCGCACTGAGGCGAGAGAGTCAGGACGGCACCAAATTGCTGACGTGTGCACAGGGGTCCATGGAATATAGATGGCAGCACTGAAGGTGACTTGCATGCTGCTGCCTCAGCCTATAAATGCTCTCTTCCATCAGTGGCTTAGTGGGCGTGTCATGTCATGGGAGAGGGGTCGCTTGGGATTTTGAGGAAGACATGATTTGTTGTGTGGTAAACTTGACTTCGTTTGTGTTGTTTTGTTTTGGTCTGTGCTGCTATGGTTTGTGTGCGTCATTTGTTTCTTGATGGGTGATTTGTTGGAGTTATTTACGTTTATTTTTGGCTTAGTGGATCGGTTGTACCCAGGAAGTTGTGAAAAAAAGGCGTTGAAAGAAAATAGGAAACTAAGATAAGTGCTCTCATACATCTGTGAGTGTGTGTGTGTGTGTGTGTGTGTGTGTGTATGTGTATGTGTGTGTGTGTGTGTGTGTGTGTGTGTGTGTGTAACATCATTTTATGAAAATATGCTTACTGTAATGCATCATACTGACATGCAAGTGTCATGAAATGTATTCACAATCTCTCTGTTTCTGTCTCTGTTTATCTCTAGGTCTCTGCCTGTCTGATTGTCTGTCTGTCTGTCTGTCTGTCTGTCTGTGTCTGTCTGTCTCTGGGTATGTCTCAGTCTCAGTTTCTCTGTCTGTCTGTCTGTCTTTCTATGTGTGTGTGTGTGTGTGTGTGTGTGTGTGTGTGTGTGTGTGTGTGTCTCCCACTTTCTCACTCTCTCTGCCTCTCTCTCTGTGTCTATCTCCCTATCTTTACCTCTGTCTCTGTCTCTCACTCTCTCTCTGGCTCTCTGCTTCTCTCTCTCTCTCTCTCTCTCTCTCTCTCTCTCTCTCTCTCTCTCCCCCCCTTCCCTCCCCCCCTCTCTCTGTGTAAAGTCTCTTCCTCCACCCTCACTCCTGCCCTCTCTCTGTCTGTCTCTCCTGCTTTCTCTCTCTCCCTCCCCTACTGCCCCCCTCTCTTTCTCTCACTCTCTTTACAATCTACCTTACTTCATGAAACTATCCTTTCGTTGTATCGTTGTCATCAAACAACCTTCGTAATCAAACAACCTAACAAAGACAATACCTGGGTGGAAGAACTGGAGAAGTTCACAACCTGCTGCCCAACAAAAAAACAACAGAAAAAAACCCAAACCAAACCAAAACAACAAACTAGCCCATTAACGTTAACAGCCTCTTTCTTTCAAAAAAAAAAAAAAAAAGGTAGGAGAGGGCCTAAAACTGAACTCCCAAGCCGCAGAACAGAGTCTGGAATCTGAATGTGCCGGACTGCCTGGGCATGCAGGGCAAGTCCTGTTCCCTCAAAAGACGGGGCTGCATTATTGACCGCTCTCTAGTGCAGCGTCCGGTTTTTTTGTGTTTTTTTTATGGCATGGCCTCGGTATTCCCCCAGCTTTTATGAGGCTGGTCACAGCAGGGGTGATGTGATGGGCGGGAGGGAGTGTGGGAGTGGGGGGTAAGAGGGGGTGGGGAAGGAGAGGGGGACGGGGAGTGGAGAGGGGAGGGGGGGGGGGGGTGGCAGTCTTGAGAATGGGGAGACTGGGGTTTCATGTAATTGTGTGGGCAGGTTCAGGTTCGTTTAGTTGGTTTCTCTCTGTCTTGTCTGTCTGTCTGTCTGTCTTTTAAGGTTAGTCAGTCTGTGTCTGTCTATCCCTGTCCCTTCCTTCTGTGTCTGTGTTTTTCTCTCTCTGTTTCTCTGTCTGTCTGTCTGTCTGTCTGTCTCCCACTGTCTCTGTTGCTCTCTCTCTGTCTCTGTCTCTCACCCCCCTCTCTCTCGTCCTGTCTTGCTTTCTCTCTCTCCCTCTCTCTCCCTCTTTCTTTCACTCTCTCTTTCACTTCCTCCCCACTCCTCCATCTCTGTCTGGCTGTCACACACACACACACACACACACACACACACACACACACCTCTCTCTCTCTCTCTCTCTCTCTCTCTCTCTCGCTCTCTCTCTTTACAGCATTTTGTGTGTGTGTGTGTGTGTGTGTGTGTGTGTGTGTGTGTGTGTGTGTGTGGATTGTTCTTCACCTTTCACTTTCATAACCATGAGACAGAAGCTGTAACACATTCAATGCCCAGACAGATAGGCACAATCAAGAGCAGACAATGAGACTGGGAAACATGTAACAGAGTAAGGGGAACACTGCTGGGAATGAGGAGGGCAAAGAGAGAGAGAGAGGTTAGGGGACAGCCACAGGGTGGGACTAGGAGCCAGATTGAGGCACAAAAACTAAACGTTGAAACTGTGTATGCGTGGACGGCCCATCGGGATTCAGTCCTGCTGTTTCAGCATGTTTCTTCATCTCAACATCTGAGATGTGGACGTGAGGGGCGATAATGGAAATGGTGAATGAAGACCGACCAGGAAGAGACATGGAGACCTTGTTAACAATGTTCGGTGTTTCCTAGACTCGGAGCTTTGGCGGTGATGAGCACATGGAGTGCACTAGGCAGGAGAAGGGGATGGAGACAGAAGGGGGGGGGGGGGGGGGGGGGACGGATGGTGGGACTGGGGAGGGGGGAGGCAAGGGCAAACAGGGGGGTTGGTGGCAGGGTAGTTGGGGAAGAGGTATGAGTCGGAAAGCAAGAACTTTGTTTTGAATTTTCCATGGTGATGACATTTTTCATTAATGCCTTTTAAATTTCCTTCAAGCTCTTTGTCAATTGGCATGTCTGAGACACTTAAGTGAAAAGCATCGTCCAGTTAGATTTTTAGTGTGTATTGTTCAAAGATACTGCTTTTTCTCTCCACCCCCCCCCCCCCTTCCCTTTCTCTCTCTTTGCCTTCCTGTAGGCAACCCCAAGAATAAAGAATGATACTTGTCTTTGCTGAAAGTGGTGATGAGAAGTTTAAAAAAAAGAATAACGAAAGAGCGCAGTAATGGCTTGGCTAATGCTGGGCCAGCTCCCTCACTGTGAAGACATGAACAAATGGGCACAAGACAGTTTTCTGAGAAAGGGAGTTCCAGTGAGTGATGGCGGGGCAAAGCCATACAGGCTGTGTCGCACTGTACCTCAGGGTATGCTGCAGTAGGGCAGGTGGCAGGCATCCTCACCTTCATTTTGTGTTGAGGGGTTGAAGGTGTGTACTGCTTGATTTTGAGTTTGGGAGTAATGATTGTGTGGGATGAGAGGTGGAAGGACAGTTTATGTAGCTAGGCAGTGGCGTGATGCTGGATGTTGTTCCATGATTATTGAGCGTGAAGAAGCATGTTGGTGGTCACTGCACCACCTCCATGTCGTGGATACTGCATGTCTTTGGGGGAATCCGTACAAAGAATGCAAGTGTTATTTGTTGGGGGAGATGAGGAGCAAGCAGCTCTTATAACTAACTAGCTGGTCAGATAGATCTTACTCAGTCATGCTGAATGTTACATCCAAATTGAAAATGGGTTAACCATCTGAATGAAAGTGCTCATAAAGAAACAGATTCCTTTACAAATGAAACAAGACAATATAAAGAAGAGAACTGTCGGCCAAATTCAGGCACATCTAGCCAAACACAGATTTGATCTTTCTCCAAAAGTTGAGACCGGAATGTTTTTTTTCTAAAAGTCATGAAAAATGTTTATTTCCAGAGTCAAATAAATCCTTTTAGTTATCCCTTTGCCTTCCTTGACTGGAGTGGATTTCAAAATCTTTCACTTTAACATGAAGTCTGTCTGTAATATGTAATGCATTATGTTTTGACTTGGGTTTGATATCAACAGGGTCAAATAGAATGCTCAGTTCAGTTCTCTAAAAAAAAAAAATCATATGTAGAAAATCATCCCTGACATATGTGTGTTCCCGGTTTCTGATCATTTCCCATGATTTCTGAGCTGCAGGTACAGCTGTGGTTGGGAGCGAAAGGCTGACGTGCTCGCTGGTCAAAAGGGGGTGGGGAGGGAATGGAGGTATATGAAAGTAATGGATTATTCCAAGTCACACAGCATGGATACAGGAAAGGGCTAGAATGCTGCTTGTGGAACACAGCACAAGCCAGTGGCTCTGTACATTGCTGCCACCTACCCTGTCGCAAACCACCATGACATGCATTCAGTACTGCATGCCAAGTTGGCCAGTGAAAGATATCAAACCAGGAAGAACTGCACCATAGAACTCTTAAAACACGAAATAGCAATCAACTTTCCAATTTCATGAAAGTGAGAGAGGTGGAAGAGGTGACTGGATGGAGACATACAGACAGGCCGATACAAGAAAGATAGCAGCTATCTATACAGGCGTTAGCTGTCTAGACTGCAAAGTTGATGAAGCTTACCTCACACAGAAATTTAATTTTCCAAGCTTTCAATTTGATTTACGGAAGTGAAGGGAAAAAAGGCTTTGGATGGAGGATTGATTTTCTGTCCTGTCATGCCCGTGTTATGTTTGTGTTGTGTTGTGTTGGTGTTGTCTGGTAGCCAAGGAGACCGCAGGTCATCCTGACATTGACGCCGTCTCGCATGCAGTTGAATAAATTGAGGGTTAAGAGAGTGTGCTTTTTTGTTTGACTGGGGAAAGAATCTGAATGTGGCATTTAACAGATTTGAAAAATGCAGTGTGTTTTTATTTTATTTATTTATTTACTTTTTTCTTCTTTCTTTCTTTTTTTTTTTTCGCAATGAAAATCGGATTGTTACTGTCATGGTTTGGTTAGAAAATTGAATTCTCTCTTTCTCTCTCCTCTCTTTCCTCTGTCTGTCTATTTGTCTGTCTGTCTTTCTGTCTGTCTATCTGTCTGTCTGTCTCATTCTCTTTTCTGTGTGTGTGTGTGTGTCTTCCTCTCCCTCTCTCTTTCTCTCTCTGTCTTCTGTTTGCTGTATCTATTTCATTCATGCAAAATTATTTTCCTTTTTTTTAGTTAATCTAACATTGCAGTGTGAACTTAATCTAACATTGCAATGTAAACTTGATTGGACAGTGTCAACTAAAAAAAAAAAAAAAAAAAAAAAAAAAAAGCATCTAAAGCATCCTCCGACTCTCTCTTTCTATTTCTGTCTCTGTCTCTCTCTCTGTCTCTCTCTGTCTCTCTCTTGTGAGTTGATTTTAACGTGGTGACAGCCCTGATGTGGCCCTTTGCGGTCGGCTGGGCTATAAGCAACATTATCTTATCTTATCTTCTCTCTCTCTCTCTCTCTCTCTCTCTCTCTCTCTCTCTCTCTCTCTCTCTCTCCGCCTGTTTGTTTGTCAGTCTCTTTTCCCAACCTGCGTGTCTGCAGCTGGGATTTCAGAGGCATTGGTATAAATAATTCAGAGGGGTTTCCGAGTGTGATCAGTGTGGGGTGTCACCACTACCCGCTGTTTCAGAGTGTGATCAGTGTGGGGTGTCACCACTACCCACTGTTTCAGAGTGTGATCAGTGTGGGGTGTCACCACTACCCACTGTTTCAGAGTGTGATCAGTGTGGGGTGTCACCACTACCCGCTGTTTCAGAGTGTGATTGATCAGTGTGGGGTGTCACCACTACCCCTGTTTCAGAGTGTGATCAGTGTGGGGTGTCACCACTACCCACTGTTTCAGAGTGTGTCTGATCAGTGTGGGGTGTCACCACTACCCGCTGTTTCAGAGTGTGATCGATGTGGGGTGTCACGTACCGCTGTTTCAGAGTGTGATCAGTGTGGGGTGTCACCACTACCCGCTGTTTCAGAGTGTGATCTATCAGTGTGGGGTGTCACGACTACCCGCTGTTTCAGAGTGTGATCAGTGTGGGGTGTCACCACTACCCGCTGTTTCAGAGTGTGATCAGTGTGGGGTGTCACCACTACCCGCTGTTTCAGAGTGTGATCAGTGTGGGGTGTCACCACTACCCGCTGTTTCAGAGTGTGATCAGTGTGGGGTGTCACCACTACCCGCTGTTTCAGAGTGTGATCAGTGTGGGGTGTCACGACTACCCGCTGTTCAGAGTGTGATCAGTGTGGGGTGTCACCACTACCCACTGTTTCATCTCTCCAACTCTTTATGTAGACTGCTCTGATTTATCACCACCATTTATTCAGTCTCTGGCTTTTTGTTGTTGTTGGTGAATAGAAAAGAATTTTTACTTTCACTTAATGCTCCCATCCATCTGCTTGGCTGGCTGGCATCAGTGGTTGGTATTATTTTCTGGAGGCTGCTGGCCAGAACAGGCGCTGGAAGATTTGTGACCAAAATGAGACGATAACTTTCACACCCTTGATCGATGCTCGGTGAGTGGGAGGCTCTGGGTGCATGCTGCTGACACTGGACTCCCAACTGCGTGATAACGTTCATGACTTGATGGATGTCCCTAGGAGTGGAAAAGGCTGTGGATGTGCTTTGGTTTTGGGGCTCTTGCCACTTTTGCTTGATGGATGTGGTCTCCACGCTGGTGTTTAGCTGTGAGGCTGAGAAGAAAATGACTGAAGAATGAAAAGCTGCTTTTGGTAGAGCGTTTATGGGACTGGGAGGCTAACTGACAACAGTTCAAGGACTGGCATATATGGGGCAATCGCCCATTTTGACTTGCATTTCACCTGTGATGAAAGGAGGTGGGGGGAGGGGTGGGGGTTAGGGGTGAGAGGCTTGTGATGGAGAGGGAGGAGGGAAGAGGAAGATGCAAGCAGTGGAGGGAGGAAGGAGGACTGTCTCTAGCATACTGTGGGTTCCCTCAGGGCATAAATTGTAGTTCACAGACAGACTGGGCAGCTCCTTGACTTGTCTTTCACATGTATGCGTTTTGGCCCAGACTTGGTCCAGAACGTCCATCATTATTTATTTTGCACTGTCATAAGGACATTGGTTTCATTCTGCCCTTTCTTTTCCGATTTCTCCAATGTTTATACGCACCATTTGACTTTATTTGATTTCACCCACTAAGGCAGATTGATGATGCAATTTTGTTTGTGTTGTTTGGGTCTGTGTGTGTGTGTGTGTGTGTGTGTGTGGCAGGGGGGCGGAAGGGTGGGGGAGGAGGAGTAAGGTTGTTTGATTTGTCATTTCATGAGACTTCATTTGCTTGATTTACCACAGAATGGTAACACTTACTTTGCTGTATTTGACATGGATATTTTTTTTTCGAGTCACCAATCAGTGTTTTTTATTTGGTAGATTTAGTTATGTCTGTTCCTTTACTGATCAGTTTAAATGGTCTGTAGTCGATGAAATGTCTTTTATTGATAGTAGTAAAGTTATCATAATTTATTGGAAAAAAAGAAAATAAGGAGAGTGATCACAGTTGATAAAAAGAAAAAAAGTTTTGTAACATTAAGAGAATTTCAGGAATTACATACCAAAGATTTACACAAATTACAGCTTTGACAGTTTGGTGATATCTTTATACAGGGGATTGCTTACAAATTCATGTTAACATTTATCATTGTACTGAGTTTGATTGTACGTGCTAGTGCTTATAACTGCCAAGGAAAAGCCAACGTTAAAAGTTTACAGAAACACACACATGTATGCACACACACAATCTCTCACACATGCACGCATGCATGCATGCACGCACACATGTGCGTGCACACACGCACGCACGCACGCACGCACGCACGCACGACGCACGCACCACACACACACACACACACACACACACACACACACAACACACACAGAGGAATCTGGATGATTACATAGACTCGTTTTGTTATAAATGCACATAAAAGTAATAATGAAACAACACCAGTCAACAAACTAATAAACCACACACGTGCACACGCACACACACACACGCACGCACACATGTACACACACAACACACACACACACACGCACGCATGCACGCACGTATGCACGCACACAAACACACAACACACACACACACACACACACACACACACACACACACACACACACACACACACACACTCATTCACTCACTCACTCACTCACTCACTCACTCACTCACTCACTCACCACACACATACACAAGCACATACACACAGATTCGCATACACACACGCACGCATGCACAGAGATTCGCATACACACACGCACGCATGCACACATGCACATGCATTCACATTCACAGGCATGAACACGTGCACACACACACACACACACACACACACACTCACAATCACAATCACACACACTCTCTCTCTCTCACGCACACACACACACACACACACACACACACATAGACACACATCTGGATGATTACATTGACTCACTTTGTTATACACGTTAGTCATAAAAGTAATAATAAAACAAAGCCAATCAACAAGCAAATAAACCAAACACACACACACACACACACACACACACACACACACACACACACACACACACTCCAGAATCTGGATGATTACATAGACTCACTTTGTACATACACATCATAAAAGTAATAATAAAACAAAGCAGTCAGCAAACAAATAAACACTCACACACACACCACACACACACACACACACACACACACACACACACACACACACCAGAATCTGAATGATTAGACAGACTCACGTTGTTACAAACTAAGTCAAACAAGATGCAAAGCATATAAACGTACTCCAAGTTTATCTTGAATAGGCGTGTAAAAAAAAAAAAAAGTCACAATCAAACATGCTTCATAATGTATTTCGTCACTGAGATAAGAAATCTGCCAAGTACTTTCTGAGATATTCCATAAAGAAGAAAAACCGTTTTGGGCCATTATAGCCGTTAGTAACAGCCATTCTGGTAAAATAAAACATCGGGCATCATCCGTGACCCATAATGAACATACCTACAAATTTTCAGAAAGATCGGCCCAGAAGTTTTGTCTGGAGCGAGTGGAACACATTTTGACCACGGACAGACACACAGACAGCATTTCTTCGTTCCCATTGTAAAGTACTCCCTGTTCTATAAGAACTGGGAGTACAAAAACTAATAATAAAACAAAGCAAATCAACAAGCAAACAGAAACACATGCATGCACACATGGACATGTGCACACACGCACGCACACACAAAGAAAGATTTTCTCTACAGTCAGCTTCTCTTGTGTATTGTTTCACTTATTGATAGCATTTTCCATTGCAGTGACAGAATCCTTAGTTGGAAAGCTTCCAGAGCTTTTACATGCGCTACTGCATTATAGATGTTTCCTTGTTTAGCTTTATTATATTTACCTGGAAACAGTGTATGTAACCAGGAAATGAATTTTAGGAGTTGTGTGTGTGTGTGTGTGTGTGTGTGTGTGTGTGTGTGTGTGTGTGTGTGTGTGTGTGAGGGGGGATTAATTTTGAAATTTTATAGTGTGGGTTTATAATTAGAAGGAAGATGGAACAAGTAGTTTTGGGATGTCTCTGGACAACACTATGTAATTTAGTACCTTCCTATAGTTAATGGTGAGGTGAGGGATGTTGCTCGAGTTTTTCTTTGCGTGTGTGAAAATGCAGTCAGACATTATGGTGCTGTTTATGACTGAAGGATGGATGCATGCCCTTAGAATCTTGCTGTGATCGAGAGATGATGCAGGAGATGGACCGACAGATATGATGCAGCTGACAGTGTTCTGTAAGAGAAAGGGACCGTGTTAGTCTCCGTTCAGTGAATGACTGCACCGTTCTGACGTTGACTGAGTACTCTTTATACACCTCATTCTCTTTATACTTTTCTTTGCTCAGTTAATAACTCTTTTATGACGTTGCATGCAAAAAATAATGGGTAAGTCTTCAGGCCCAGTTTAAGTTTAAAAACTGAATTGAATTCAATGTATGTGAACTGTCATCACAGTATAAATCTTGGAGTTTAAATTCAAAATTTTTTTTTTTTAATTTATTCATTCATTTACTTATTTCCATTTTGTTCAGAATGATTTCTATTTCTTTACAGAAATTTAACCTCATTTGATAAAGTTTGACCCATATCTACGATTTTCACATGCAGCATCAGCTCTTGCAATGACCGAATTGGCGAATTCCTGACGATTCTTTTAATACCAAACTCGACTAGGTTTACTTTCTTGTAGATAACGTAGATATGGCATGAAAGCTTGTACGCCAAGTGGTCGGACAATATTAGAACAATGACAACACACACAAAATTGTGCAAAAATAACGTCATCACTTTCTGGGTATTTCATTTTCCGTAGTTAACTAGTACACAAGTTTCCAAATCCAAATCTCTGTGTGTGTGTGTGTGTGTGTTTTGTGCGCATGTGTGTGTGTGTGCGCATGTGCGTGCGTGTGTGTGCGTATGTGTGTGTGTGTGTGTGTGTGTGTGTGTGCACACCGGTATCTCTCTCTCTCTCTCTCTCTCTCTCTCTCTCTCTCTCTCTCTCTCTCTCTCTCTCTCCCTGAGGTTGTTATTGTTACTATAGTTTTGATGGATGTCTATTGTTGTTGTGGTGCTGCTGTTGCTGCTGCTTGTTTGGTGTGATAGAGTTGGTATTGATATTGTTATCTTTGATTTCACTTTGCGGTGATATTTGATGAAATGTGTGTGTGTGTGTGTGTGTGTGGTGTGTGTGTGTGTGTGTGTGTGTGTGTGTGTGTGAGAGCATGCGTGCATGCGAATGTGATATTTGATGAAATGTGTGTGTGTGTGTGTGTGTGTGTGTGTGTGTGTGTGTGTGTGTGTGTGTTGTCAACATACTACATGCATGCTTATCCTCTTTGTGATGTGACTGTTCCAGCCATTGCTGCCAGTGAAGTGGAGGATGTGCGAAAGGTGCTGGAGCATTACGCTCAGTATGATGACCCCATTGCTGCCTACAAGGAGAACCAGCGCAAACTGCAGGTCAGCCTGGCTCATTGCTGAATGAACACATGTCGTGAAAGGGTTACAAGTAAATTGTAGATGTGCTCACAAAGAGAAATCATGACTGAATATAAGTTTGTGTGTGTATGTGTGTGTAGTAGTAGTAGTAGTACTTTAATTTAATGTCTCTTCACCCTCAAGTGACATTAGACCAAAAAAAAAAAAAAAAAATGCATGTGAGACTTTAAAGTGTTGAGTGTTTTTGAGTAAATGCAACATCAATGCCATACTAATGTTTTGGATTCTACAAACATAAATAATCTCAACATTACCAACAACTATCAAAGAAAAATACCAACAGAACTAGAATGCAAAGTTTCTGAAAACAACTTAAGAAGATCAAGGTCATTAACTATTTTCTGTAATGTTATCGGATTTCGATTGTTGAGCGCAGTGCCTCCTTTTTTGAGCATTTGAGCTTTGATGGCAGGACAGTAAAGAAGCAGAAGATTCGTAGAAATTTGACTCCCACAAACACAAATAATATCTTTACAAAATTTTGTTTTGAGAGCGTTTAGACGAATCTTAAACATCAAAGACGTAATTGATCTGGATTTGATTTGACTTAAACTCTCAATTATTATATCCGAATGCAGTGTATCACTAGCTTTTACACAATTATATGAATATTGTATATCTGAGGTCTTCAACTTGTCAACAAAATTATCCTTTGCTAACTTGTCAAAGTATTTGTGTGTGTGTGTGTGTGTGTGTGTGTGTGTGTGTGTGTGTGTGCACGCGCGCGCGTGTGCAGACATGTGATTGTTGGTTCACATCTGAAGTGTAAAATGACAAACTTGAACATCCAAATATTTGCTTTGAGTGGGGAATTTAACATGGTGACAGCCCTGATGTGGCCCTTTGCGGTCGGCTGGGCTATAAGCAACATTAGCTTATCTTATCTTATCATGAGTGGGGAATGAAAGCCTGGAGTCAGACTGCTGTGTTCTTACTAATTGTGCCCCTGCCCCCCACATTTCTTTTGTTTTTGTACTCCCATTTCTTATAGAACAGAGAGTACTTTACAATGGGAACGAAGAAATGCTGTATGTGTGTGTCTGTCCGTCTGTCCGTCCGTGGTCAAAATGTGTTCCACTCACTCCAGACAAAACTACTGGGCCAATCTTTCTGAAAATTTGTAGGTATGTTTATTGTAGGTCATGAATGATGCCCGATGTGTTATTTTACCGTTATGGCCATTACTAATGGCCATAACAGCCCTAAACAGTTTTCATCTTTATGTAATATCTCAGAAAGTACTTTGCCGATCTTTCTGAAAATTTGTAGGCATGTTCATTATGGGTCATGGATGATGCCGGTGTGTTATTTTACCATTATAGCTGTTACTAACGGCCATAATGGCACATAACGGTTTTTCTTCTTTATAGAATATCTCGGAAAGTACTTGGCCGATCTTTCTGAAAATTTGAAGGTATGTTCATTATGGGCCATGGATGATGCTTGATGTGTTACTTTAACTGTTATAGCCCTTACTAACGGCTACAGTGGCCCATAACAGTTTTCTTCTTTATGGGAAATCTCAGAAAGTATTTGGCCGATCTTTCTGAAAATTTGAAGGTATGTTCATTATGGGCCATGGATGATGCTTGATGTGTCACTTTAACTGTTATAGCCCATACTAACGGCTACAGTGGCCCATAACAGTTTTCTTCTTTATGGGAAATCTCAGAAAGTACTTGGCCGATCTTTCTGAAAATGTGAAGGTATGTTCATTATGGGTCACACTCACAGATGATGGCCCATGTTTACCAGAACAGCCGTTACTGACGGCTATAACAGCTCAAAGTGGTTTTTCCTCTTTATGGAATATCTCACGCGTATTCAAGATAAACTGGGAGTACGTTTATATGCTTTGCATCTTGTAATTTCTACATTTGTTTTAAATTTAAAGAGTACATATGACTGCTGAATTGCTGTTACACTCACACCGTAAGGGCCACTTTTTCATCTTTTAACATCATGAGGGACTGCTTCTTGTCATGCTTTTGCCACGAGTTTCCACATTGACTAAGGTGAAAATTGCACACACAATGTATAGTAACATTGTCGTTTCTGTACATGGTGCGGAGTTTGAATGAGTAAAGAAAAGTGTTTTTTTCATCCATTAGATTTTTCATGGCAAACTTTATTTTTTTGCAAGTTGAATGCTCTACTGAAGTAACACTACATACAGGCCTGTTTTCAACAAATCATTGCCATTCTGTGAAGTAGACCTTCAGGTTGGTTCATTTTTTTTGTGTGTGTATGATCTTGCTCATCGTCAGACAGGCAAGCAAACAGACGAAGAGAATGCAGATAAAAACATAACATCATTGACCAAGGTATTAAAGAGTCGAGTCCATTCCTTTAAGTAAGACTGTTTTATAGAGAAATTAGTTTTGCACTTGTGACAAGGAGTTTACTTTTTCATCTTTGTTGGTTTGTCTGTGTATTAGCAAGACAACACAAAACCTTCCAGATCAGTTTTCACTGACGAAATCAGTTGAATTGAAAAATGGTAGATAGATAGAGTGTTGGCCCAATGACAAACTCATTAAATTTTGGTTTGGATTCGAAGGGCAGTCCTGGATCAGTTCAGCAAGATTGTGCAAATAATTACAAAAATGAAGTTAATTCTTTGACGATTGTGGACATAAGACAAATTGTTCCCCTTGGCGATAGCTGACTTTTTTTTTTATGCTTCTTACTAAAAACATTAAAGATTTCTTGTTATATGTCTAAAGAAGAGATAAAGCGTTAACGTTTCATTCAGTATGCTTCTACATATTTTTTGGTTAAGCTAACACCAAAAAGCTATTGAAAAGTTTAAAAAAAAAAAAAAGAAACATGCCCAACACAAAAACGTCCAACATTCTTTGTTCTAAACTCTTTGCCTGAAAATACCATCTCTGTTATAAAAGGCAATATCATTATCCATTAGCCAGCACCTTAAACTTAACTGTGAAACATTACTGCATCCATTTATGAGAAGGAGAAAAAAGAACGTGAAAACTGTTTTTAGATTGCGATCATCAACACATAGCATGTCTGACAGAAAGAGCTGCTAGGCCATCACCTGCACAAGGCACGTTATGAAAAAGTTACAGGAACTTGGAGGACAGGTGGGATGTGGCCCAGGGAGAGACTCTTTGAATTTTGATACAGATCCTTGGTGAGGATCCGGATGAGACAGCAGATCCAAGATCCATTCAACGTTGGTGTATGACATGTGCTCTCCTGAAAATCTTTGTAGAGTTGCATTTGATTAATCTCCATGTGTCCGGACCTCTACAGTTGAAAACACAGTCTATAACCCTTTGCCTGAGGATTGAGTTTCCCATCTGTATGCTGACAAAAATGTCAACTTCTTCAAAAATTCACATATGTTGTTTCTTTTGCTCATAATTTTCAGTCTGTTTCAGCAGGACCCATATGAGCATTATGTTATCAACAGTAAATATGAACAAGTTGTTAAAACTTCTCATCAACTGTGTTAGTTTGCACAAGATGGTCCTTCCCTACATCTGAATTATATAGATGTTCCAGTTTAAGGTTGTTTGCATCCACCTCTTTCAGTTGGATGTCACCAGCTGTCTTGATCATGCAGTTCCTGCAAAATTTGCATAGCTTCATCAAGCCTGAAAGGGCATCGAGTAGGAATCTGATTCAACACAGGAGTATATTTTGGACCTGGATGCCTAGCTCAATTGAAAAAGCAGTGTCAAATCTGACATTTCATGCACACAAGGCAAAAGTTGAAGCTTGTCATATTCAAACGAAAGACAGCTTCAAGTGAAAGCTACTCTAGCTACAAATCACCTGTACTTCCCAGTATGTGGGACAAAAGAGACAGTAGGTTTGTTCAGCACGTACATTGTGTGTTGGCCGGAGCTGAGTGCACACACATTGTTCAGTTACATCGCCGGCTGAAGGTGAAGGAATCCAGATGGTCATTTGAGAGAGGTTCCTCTGCCATCTGTTGCAGGAGGAGCAGGAGAGGCTAGCTGTGGAGCTGAAGCAGAAGGAGGGGAAGAAGCTGTCCGGCTGGGGCTTGAGTGGCTTCATCAGGCGACGGTGATGGTCCTGCTGCTGCTGCCACTGCTGCTGCTGCTGAGGTCGTACGTCTGTTGGCCTGCAGCTTAACTGTGGATTTAGTTTCACTTTAGCAAGATGGGGGTCAGGAACACGTCAGAGGTTTCTGGGTGACTGGGGGCAGGTGGTGTGTGTGTGTAGTGTGGTGTGTGTGTGTGTGTTTGTGTCGTTTTGTGTGTGTGTGTGTGTGTGTGTGTGTGTGTGTGTGTGTGTGTGTGTTTGTGTCATTGTGTGTGTGTGTGTGTGTGTGTGTGTGTGTGTGTGTGCATGCATGTGTATGCACACATATGTTTGCCTGGTTTGAAATATGTTCTGTTCATCAGCTTTTTCACTACTCTTTAGGTTTTTTTATTTTCTTCTTTTTTTTATTTTTTTTTTTTACAGGTTTGAATATAATGTCACTTGGAACAGTTTGAAAATATTGGTACATTTTTTTTATTTAATTGATTATAATTTGTTCCAAGATAGTCTGAATTCAATTATATGAAAGACTGTGTGGCTTTGTAGAGATATAACATATTTTTGTGTGAAGTTGCAATGGTTTTTTTTCCCCCATAAATTTGTTGACTGAATGCTTGATGTGTTTTGAAAGCCGTGAATGGAAAAAAATATCTTCCAGGCACAGCCTCTGTATGGCATATTGTGAAAGTTTGGGATGGAAAGAGTTAAGCAGAGAATCTTTGCTTTAAATAAAAAAGATTGAGTAGATAATCTTGTCTATGTGATGAGAAAGAAATATTCCTTGTTTTGAATACACATTTATTGTCGTTGTTGTTGTTTATGTGTTGCAACATGTTGTTATTAAGTGCTGTGTTAGTAAATAGTACCAAGATCTTTTTTTTTCTAAGTGTATTTGTTTGGAGAGCAAAACATTCAACATTGTTATTACTGCTGTGAAATATGTTAAGAAATACAGAAAACTCTGTCTTTGGCATGTGTGTGTGTGTGTGTGTGTGTGTGTGTGTGTGTGTGTGTAAGAGAGAGAGAGAGAGAAAGAAACTCTGCTCACTTTGATTAAGTATGTGTTGTACACTCAGAGTATGCTCATAATACTGGCACGCATGGATGCACTTGTTGAAGATCATCGTAAACCATCATTTCCTGGAATAAGTGATTGTTAGTCATGAAAACTACTACCAACAATGTAGTGATTATATTGTGGAGCCTGTATTTTCACATGAAACTTTGAGTTCAAGCATGAAATATTAAGATTCCATGACTAAAATCTTAAATAAATGTTAGCGAACTGCCAAGAGAAAGGGACAAACGAGTCACAAGACAAAACACAAATCATATTTAAGATTTGTTCAGATTTCTGCCTGCAGTCGTCTCACTTTGCAACTAGAACTTCCATGACTATATAAATCAACCAGGGAAAAACAGTGGAGCAAACCTTTTGATGTATTTTCCAGCCTTGCATTCACGTTGATATATTGAAATCAAAGTGCACACTCCCTCCTCCCCATTCTCCAATAGGATGTGTTGTAATTCCCATCAGATGTATTTTGATGAACTGTGCAACAAGGCACAAAAATGCACAGAATCAGGGATGTTGCTTCGATGAGCCGTTCGCAAAATGCCAAAAATGTCACCAGAATTTTTGGCTAAAGGACCCAATTTTGACAGAATCGGTATTCTTTGGCTGATTGTTGATAGAGTCACAACTTACATTCAGAACCCCAAACTCAATCACTTCTTTTTTTTTTTTTCGGTAAGAACAGTTCTTTTGAAAAGGAATGAGAAGTGATTCATTCCAAGGTCTGAATGTTATGATGTGAAAATGCCCACTGCTATGGTTTTGGCAAAATGTCTGTCATAAAGAAGGTCCACCAACATCCCTGAGAAGTGATGATTAGTTTTCCGAGGGCTGTCCACACTGCATTGTACGCTGCCAATGATGTGTTGCAACGGTTTTGTATAGCGGCTTTTCTTTTTATGTTTGTATGACTTATGAAATTTTCATAGTCGATCGTATAGGTCATAAAGGTTTTGTAGCTGTAAGCTATATAAAGACATGCCTGATGTTCTGAATATGAAAATTGATGTGTATTAGCGTTGGAATTGAGTAATAAAACAAATTGAAAATACTAGTGTTTAAATCCTTTTTCTCGCTCTTTCTTTCTCTTTCTCTTCTCTCTCTCTCGTGTCTCTTCTGTTCCCCTCTGTCGTCTCTCTCTCTGTATATATAAGGTTTGTATCTTTATCTGCTTGTCTCTCTGTGTGTCTCACCTCTCCCTCTTTCTTTCTGTCTGGCTGTCTCTCTCTCTAAGATTACTATAACATACAACTATTTATCTCTTTTATTTTACCTATCCTGAATTAGTAAACTTCTCTCTGCTTTGATATTGTTTTTCATGTTATTGTCTCACCCTTCCTTTTGTCAGAAGACCTTTTGGCCAAAACAGTTTAGTTTCAAACTCTCTGTCTGTCTGTCTTCTCTCTGTCTCTCTTTCAGACTCAACTGCCTTATGTGGTCTGTTTGCTAATTACACTTCCATCCACCCAAGCACAGTGGATTTAACATCAGTGCAAGACTCTTTACAGGTGGGTTTGAACTATGTTTCTGCCTTATTCCACTTATTCTGTGATACTTCATCCTACGAAGACAAAAAGCATGACCAATAATTTACACAAAATCACCACCACCAAAAACGAAGGCTTTTACTCTGTCTGACAGCAGACAACACCACCGTGGAGCAAACCCATATCACGGTGTCCTTGGAGTGATAGTGGAAAAGGAACAGCAGTGGTAGTCGAGTCTCACAGGGAAACATTTGTTAGCAAACTGGCATGCAGTATCTTCCTGTTGACTGGAGCCAGACATAGACACAGACGCTTAAGAAATGTTTTGTCAAGCTTGTTTGTCTCACTCGCATCAACTTTGCATCTGCAGTTTGGGGTTGTGCTGCAAAACATCATTATAGGAAACTATTAGATGAAACATCCATTTTCTTGTTTGCTTGCTGCCTTTATCTCCCATGCCACTGTTAGTGGCATTACATCCACACCGCTCTTTCCAGCATAGCCGTGCATAGCTACACCCTGGCTTGTCCTGCTGCTGCCCCTGTATTGGCAATCCACCGCAAGCAGTCATTTTCAAGTAATCGCTGGGTACCAGAGGGGCTACTGTACTGTGGCCAAGTCATTTCTTTGTGTTCAGGGGTGTCTGTTCTGATCTAACATGCGTAAAAAAACATATACTAAACCCTATTCTGATGACAACCATTGCTTAGTTGCAGAGCTAGAGTTTGTGAGCGCTGTAGTTGGAACTGAAGTCACCGTGAGAGCACGGCATGAAGGGCCACAGAATGTGATGCTTTTTTTTATGATGAACATTGAGGATGATGGAGATGACACTAAGGTGTTCCATTCTGCTCAAAGACAGTATGACAGGATTGTGCTCAATACTTGCTTTATAATCTGTCCCTGCGCCAAACAGGCCTGTGAGATACAGACACCTGCAGTGTTGGTCAGGAAATTTGAGCTACACTGTTGGAAACGAATCCATCATGTGAATGAAATGCAGCTGTGTAATTCCAGTCTTCCCATCTGAGCATTGTGGCGGCACGGATTGTCGCAACGGCACGGATTGTCGCAAATTCACGAATGCGACAATCCGTGCCGGACCTGCTATGGGTCTACCGGCACGGATTGTCGTAACGACAATCCGTGCCGCATGTGCACATATTTTTACAGGGAATGTTTGAGGAATGACTGATTTTTGTGTTCCGGGTCTACAATGTGGGACGGTGACCGATCCCATTTCACGTGTCCTTCCATCCATCCATCTGTCTCTCGGCCTGTCGGCCCGTTTGTCCACTGCGCTTTCTACTCTCCTGGCGGAATTTTGGTCATATTTATAACCCGCGAAGTTTGCGAAGTGGGTTATATTGTTTTTGTCGTTAAGTGGGTATGTGTGTAGTGTGTGTGTGTGTGTGTTGTCAGCAGCATATCATCATGAAGGAATAATGATAGGAAGGTGAAACTTGACACACATGTGGGATAGGTACCGTAGATTGCCTTTTCGGGATTAGGTAAAGGTCAAGGTCACGACCTTGACTTTATGACCTTGACATTGAAAATCTATTTTTACCATATCTCAAGCATCAGTCAACATAAGATGTTGAAATTTGGTGTGCAGGTACTTTGGCTCAAGCCCCTTCGTATATTGTTGACCGATCAAGGTCAAGGTTGTATGACCTTGAACACTGAAAATCCATTTTTAGCAATATCTCAGGCACCATTCAACATAGGATGTTGAAACTTGGAGTGCATGTGCTTCGGCTCATGCCCTTTCCGAGTATTGTTGACCGATCAAGCGAAGGTCAAGGTCGTATGACCTCGAACACTGAAAATATATTTTAGCCATATCTCAAGCACCAGTCAACATAGGATGTTGAAAGTTGGAGTGCACATGCTTTGACAATGCCCCTTCCGAGTATTGTTGACCGATGAAGGTCAGGTTCAAGGTAAAGGTCGTATGACCTTGAACACTAAAAAAATTTTTTTTTAGCCATATATCAAGCACCAGTCAACGTAGGATATTCAAACTTAATGTGAAGGTGCTTTGGCTCATGCCCCTCCGAATACTGTTGATCGATCAAGGTCAAGGTCAAAGTCGTATGACCTTGAACGCTGAAAAAAAAAACTTTTAGCCATATCTCAAGCACCAGTCAACATAGGAGTTGAAACTTGGTGTGAAGGTGCTTTGGCTCATGCCCCTTCCGAATATTGTTGACCCATCAATCTCAAGGCAAAGGTCGTATGACCTTGAACACTGAAAATATATTTTTAGCCATATCTCAAGCACCAGTCAACATCGGATGTTGAAACTTGGTGTGCAGGTGCTTTGGCTCATGCCCCTTCCGAGTATTGTTGAACGGTCAAGGTCAAGATCAAGACTGGACCCTAAAATATGGCTGATATAAAGGTTTGACTAAAGAAAGAGTAAAAAATATCCAAGACTTGACTTTTGGGGGCGTAGGCAACTTTCGTACTTTTGGCTTGTAGCTCTGGGTATTGTGTGGACGGCCTGTTCGCTGTAGAGGATTAATTTTGTTAAACGCAACTTCGCGGGTTATTCTCGAATGCTGCATTCAAAACTGTACATCCAGTATATGAATGTTTTAGTTGGAGTTTATTTAAAACGTTACTTAAATTAACAAATAGAAAAGATTTTTGTTTATCTGTTTGTTTTTATGTGTCTTACTGAATGACCATGGAATTTCTTTTTGAATTTTAATGTTTTGTTTGAAATCTACATTACTCAGTGACTCACCTTTAAAACGGGAACAAATCGATGACTGATCAGCCCCGCAATAGCGGACCTCCTCGATAAAGGGTTCGATCAGTTGTTCGACATCAAACTTGCATAGTTGAGCTGTAGTGTTTTAAACTCTGTTCATTCCGCCGATATTGAGGTCAAGATCTCCAAGAAAGCTCTTCGTGTGTGTGTGAGTGTAGTAATGTGTTGTCTTGCGAGTGTGCATCAGTGAGACACTTGAAATGCGTGAAACCATTATGAGGGTGCGTGTTGGGTTCAATTCGCAGCGCCTTGAGCCAAATTGTGTTTTGGAAATGTGCACGTGTACAATGTTCTTTACTTATTCATCTATTTATGTGTGCATTTATTTCTGCATTTATTATTCATTTATTTATATATTCATTTATTTATCTATTATTTATTTACATACTTATTTACACACACGCACGCACGCGTGCACGCGCGCGCGCGCGCGCGCGCACACACACACACACACACACACACACACACACGAGAGAGAGAGAGAGAGAGAGAGACAGATGGACAGACAGACAGAGAGAACAGAGAGAGAGAGGAGAGAGAGAGAGAGAGGGGGGGGGGCAGAGAGAGAGTGGAGAGAGAGAGAGGGGGGGATTGATCGGGTGGGGAGGGGGGGGGGTGGAGGGGGAAGCGGTATGAAAGAGTGAGGATCAACAAATTGTGGTCATTTGAGAGCACCTCAAAGAAAGTGTAGACTGCGACAATCCGTGCCGTTGCGACAATCCGTGCCGGGAGGTCAGACACAAACTGTCGCATGAGACAATCCGTGCTGTTGCGACAATCCGTGCCGCCAGGTCTGGCACGGATTGTCGCATTCGTGAACCTGCGACAATCCGTGCCGTTGCGACAATCGGTGCCGCCACAGAGCATACAACAAATTTATATCTGGGTTGGAGCCAGCTGGGACCGAAAACCCAACAGATAACTAACACTAGTGGGAACCAAACTCACAATCTCCCAGCCCGCAATCTGTGATGCTACCCACTGTTCCACCACCGCTGGTGCAGAAGAGCAGTTCAAATGTACCAGATTTCGCTGTACCAGTCTCAGACTAGGCAAGCTAAGCGAAACATATTACCACTGCAGACACAACCTGTCTTCAATAAAGCTTTACTCGTGTACGAAGCTCACCATAATCTGGTCCCATATTACTTCAAAGATTTATGTATTCAGACCTCGTGTCACCATGGTTCCAACAAGGTTATTCTAGCAAGGAATCGGTACAGACACGTTCTACATCAGATTTGTTTTTGCAGGGAACTCTTCCCCATGCATAAAACTGTACCCTTTATAGTTCACGTACAAACATCTGTCAGAGTCTTTATTTAGCATAGACTAAACAGTTTCAGCACAAGTCGCTGCTGAGGCTACAATGCTGTATGGTACTCTTTTGAACGGTTCAGCAGCGATAGGTATGGTCGGGATAACTGCTTCAGTACTGAAAATGAAACGCATTATCGTATTTCAATGTTAGGGAATCTGTTTTCATTTTCAAAGAATAGATGGCTTGTGGGGGGCCGGAATAGTTCAGTTGGTGGAGCGCCGGATTCGTGATCCTGGGGTTGCGGGTTCGAATTTCGGTACAGGGGATTTTTCCCTCGGGGTTAACTTTGGTTCTGACTCCATTCCCCATACAGAGACTATAAACCGAGGTTCCGTGTGTGAACGCACGCACATCTTGCACACACGTCAAATCCCATCACCAACTTTCGGAAGAGAAGGCCAGTTTGGCCGTTGGTATGGATGACACGTTACACATAGCATGCACCTTCCCCGAAGATGGAGTATGGCTGCCATAATGGGTTAAAAAACGGTCATACACAAAAAACTCCACTGCCTGTCTATACATGCAGTGTCCGCAGGAGTATCAGCCTGCGTACGGTGAAAGAAAGAAAGAATGATGGCTTGTACGTCTTGTTTCAACGCAAAGATAGCAGCATCTTCACTGGACAATGTATGGCTGTCACATCACACAGTTAACTGTGGCATTCAGCTAAGATCTGGGAGGATGCATTGTCTTTGATACGGTATTACTAATACTTCGTGCCTCTAACGTCTGGAGAAGAAAGGAAATTCCCTACCAATGCCCCAAATTGCAGCACTGTGTTCCAAACGTAAGCACCATGTAGGAAGTTGTTGTGGCTTAGCGTGTTTGGTTTTTCTTTTATTAACACGGTTTGCCTTTTTCTCTCTCTCTCTCTCTCTCTCTTTTTTTTTTTTTTTTTTTTTTTTTTTTTTTTTCTCGTTCTTCAGAGGCACAAGACAGTAAGGATGACATGAATACCGAAGGAACAACGTAAGGGTTTATCTTTCTCTGATCTTTTGTCTCGAGTCTGTTGCCATGAACTCTCGCTCAACCCGCCCCCCCCCCCCCCTCCCCCCCCACATCGCTGCTCTACCTCCCCTTCCTCCCTCTTCGCTTATTCCCTCCCCCTTTTTTTCCCCGAGAGAAACATTATTGGAATGGTGGGGGATGGTAATATTTCTGCAGTGTGTGTGTGTGTGTCTGTGTATGTGTGTGCGTGTAGTGGTGGTGGTGGTGGTGGTGGTGTTGTGGTGTGTGTGTGCGTGCGCAGGCGCAGGCGCACGCGTGAGTGCACGCGCGTGCGTGCGCTCGTGCGCCTCTCTCTCTCTCCTCTCTCTCTGTATGTGTGTGTGAGTAAGAGAGAGAGAGAGAGGGATTCCAACCTTTGTTCGTGTGCTATGCGCACAATCCTTGCCATCTCATATCTCTGTAGGTATTATCAGAGAGAAAGAAGAACAAATTAGGCCAATGAAGTAAAAGACCAATTCACTGAGTTCCAGTACAATATTTATGTTAGCAACACAGAGCTGCGACTATTCGGGGCATTTGCGGAGCATTCCTTTGCGGGTAATGACGTCAGCGGCAGAGGTAGTTGAATGTTATCAGAGAGAATGAATGCGTTCTCTTTGATCACGTGCGAATTCCACTGTGTATTGTGTGATGTGATGGCCGCACATTTTCAGATGTAAACGATGTGACTTGAGTTCTTTTGGACGAGACGATCATGATCCGCTACAAGTGAACGCACAAACTAAGCTTCTGTTGTTGGAATTGTTTAATCATGAACACTGGCGCCATCCACTCTCAAACCATGCCATAGAGAGAGAGAGTTCTTAGATGCCTGTCAATATAGGTCCGTAATCTATAAACCCCACCTGAATGTAAAGTTCAAAACTCACGAGGAAAGCAACCACAGAATAGCATCAAAACGTCCCTCTCTTCTTCATTCTCCATGTCTTCCTCATCATGTTGAATGTGTGGAGCTAACGAGGGATGTGACCCGTGAGCTAAGGGAGCTAATGTGATGAGGATTCGTGGTGAGGTATTAATGCATGCATAAACCCCACGAAAGACACCTTCCCTCCATAGATTTCACGGTAGGGGGGGGGGGGGAGGGGGGGGGGGGGGGGGGGGGGGGGGGGGGGGGAGGGGGGGGGGTATATAGGGTCGACCAGTAACGCCTTGAATTTTTTTTGCATGATTCTACTTTTTTGGGGGATCGGGAGGGGAGGAGGGGGGGGGGGGGGGGGGGGGGGGGGGGGGGGGGGGGGGGTATATAGGGTCGACCAGTAACGCCTTGAATTTTTTGCATGAATCTACTTTTTTGATCGCCAGCTCGAAGAATGAAAACCACAGAGTATGAACAAAACAACCTTTCAATGGTTTTCTATAAAAAAAAAAAAAGAAAAAAAAGAAAAAAAGGGGTGGGGGAGGGGGGAGAGGGAGGTATGTGTGGGGGAGAGGATTGTTGTGGGTGTGAGGAAGGGGGCTGTCATATAAATGCCTGAAGAAAAATGATATCGGAGGGGCTTAGGAAGCAGGTCTTGGAAGGGAGAGGAGGGGGCATGGGGAAGGAAAGGGAGGGGGGAAGGTGGGGAGGGGTGGGGTGAGGGGAAGCACCACTATGTAAGAACTCGAAATCTTTGCTCTTACTGCCATTTTCTTCTGTGCCTTCTCAGTGGCAGTGTTGGCATTCGACCCGCTCATTCCAGTCACCTCCTACACCACAGCTACACCCAGCCACGTCACCTATCGCAGAGCCAGCCAGCACAGGCAGCAGTCCACAAGGAGCAGTCGATGTCTGGTCACACAAAGCAACGCACCAGAGGAAGGAAACATTGCACTACTGCTGCGCTGCCCAGTCACTTCCATGGTGGTCAGCACAGCCTAGTCTGCTGGTCTACCAGCATACACAGGACACCCTCCTCCCTCCCCTCCTTCCCTTTCCCTCCACCAACACCTATCGATGATAACGACAACGAAATCTTCCCGAGACAGATCACTCTGAAAGGTGAACATTCAAACACCAATTAATTTGTGGCCAAAAAAAAAAAAGAACCAAACCCGAAAAGAAAAAAGACCCCCCCCCAAAAAAAAAAAAAAAATAAAAAAAAATAAAAATAAATAAATAAATAAAATAAAATAAAATATAATTAAAATGAATAAATAAATAAATAAATAAAAAAGGAAAGAAAAAAAAACCCCGAAATAAAACAAAACGAGAAAGGGTCGTACACTGAAGCAGCTGTACACTACAGACAGAATCTGATGTGCTTGTCCCATCCGTCGTCCTTGGCTTGCTTATCAGTCTGTTTCAGGGTAGAACGGGCAGGGAGAGAACCCGTGACGCTTGGTTTGTGTCCAAATGAGGCCTGATTAGAAGGCAATGCTATCTTTGGAGAGTTGATTGGCTCTTCCACGTCAAGGACCGTACTGGGGTCTGTTTTTATCCTAATGCTCTTCGACAGCTTTTTCTTCTTTCTGCCTTCTCCTACCACAATCCCGAGTAGAGAGAGAGAGAGAGAGAGAGAGAGAGAGAGAGAGAGAGAGAGAGAGAGAGAGAGAGAGAGAGATTCGCATTTTTATAGGCCTATCAGTCACTGTTCAGGTGTGTTTCTACAAATCTCATCTAAAAGAATTAAAACAGATACGGTCGGTTAGAACTCGTCAAAGAGATTGATAATGACTTGAGAGAGAGAGAGAGAGAGAGAGAGAGAGAGAGAGAGAGAGAGAGAGAGAGAGAGAGAGAGAGATTCACATTTTGATATCAGTTGCTGTTCAGGTGAGTTTCTATAAGCTTACAAATCTCATCTAAAAGAATTAAAACAGATACGGTCGGTCGTATTCATCAAGGAGATTGATAATGACTTGGAGAGAGAGAGAGAGAGAGAGAGAGAGAGAGAGAGAGAGAGAGAGAGAGAGAGAGTCTGTGCAGATAAATCACATGAGGCTCTTTGAAAAGGACTAGATATCAGTCGATGAACATTGAACGTCACTGTAATGTAACCATTGTTAAGTTCTAAAATTCGCGTAAGAAATATGATTATCGATCAGATGCTAATGGCGGCGCGAGTAATGACTATGATCACAGTGGTAAACGAGATTTTCAAATGGGCCAGATAAACACGTGAACCATGTGTACAATTGGGTGGCCAAGATCATTCTGGTATCAAGAACGAGAACTAAATTGATCTTTATGTTGAGAGTGATAATCAGTAATGACGATGATGGCTGATGACTACAAAGATGATGATGGTGACTGAACCGAAGGATGTCTCAAAGAAGAAGAAGAAGAAGAAGAAGAAGAAGAAGAAGAAGAGAGAGAGAGAGAGAGAGAGAGAG
>CM065717.1:88791832-88799332 GCA_033310375.1 Conus canariensis
CACACACACACACACAACACACACAACACACACACACACACACACACACACACACACACACACAACACACACAACACACACACACACACACACACACACACCACACACACACACACACACACACACACACACACACACACACACACACACACACACACAAATGACTCTAAGAACATATACTTCCTCGATTTTAGAATCCTCAGATATCAACTAACATCTATTGCAAAAAGATCTATTGTGTCTCCTATCCCTCCCTGGAAACTAGTACGAGCACATTTTGATATTGAGCATACAGATTTAACAAAGGCTGAAAATACTAATTTGTTATCATCCAATATGAAAATGCATTTGCATGATCACTACTCCAACCATTTTAAGATATACACAGATGGATCATTAATCAATGAACATGCAGGTGCAGCATACATTATCCCAGGCCTTAACAAAGAAAAGTCATATTATCTCGGAAAAAACAAATCTATTTTCACTGCGGAGTTAACTGCTATAATGATGGCCTTAAAGTTTGTTGTTGATTACCCTCAAAATTTGCTTAAAGTTGTTTTTATGTGTAGATTCTAAGTCAGTTCTTACTGCAATGAAGAATTTTAAATTAAAAGTTCGACCTGAGATGATCACTGAAATAAATAACTTAGTCCATTTCCTCTCAGTTAGAGACACTGAAGTAACATTTCTTTGGGTGCCCTCCCACTGTGGGTTATATTATAATGAAAAGGTTGATGTTCTAGCAAAGAGAGGAGCAAAACGATCTTCAGATTCGCATTTTTTTAACTTCTCTATGTCAGTGCAAGAGTGCTATACTTTGGCAGAAAAAGTACAATTTTCTAATTTTCATTTGATAGAAAGAGAAACTGGGTGTTTTGGTTTACACGATGAAATGAAAAATATTCATGAAAAATTAAGTAAGTACGATCAAAACATATATCGTAGACGACAGATAAGTTCCTTGATCTGTAGATGGAAACTGGATTGTTTTAAAACAAAGTATGTGAAAAATATATATTGTATATGTGGTCATAGCATATCAACTGATCACATTCTTTCGTGTAACTTAATGAAAAAAATTCATCCCAAATACGTCTGTACAGCCTATTCAAAATGTTTTCCTGTCAGCAAGTGAAACATATCTTTTCTTTTTACACTTAGCTAAAAGTCCAATTGGCAAATACTTATAAATAGATAGCAGTCAGTAGTGAGATGAGACAGAAGAGTTATATGAGTTTTTTTTTTCCCTTCATCTTTGATTAAGTGGATTTTCTATTTTTGTGTTATAGTTGTAGATAAGTTGTTGGGTTTTTTTTTTTTTTTTTTTTTTTTAACTCGTTGTGTTAACCAATTTTTTTCCCGTCTAATATCACGTAATGTGGAAAGACGTAAAACAAAACAACAACACACACACACACACGTACGCAGCTAAGATCATGTCAGTGGGGCCCTTGTGAAAAGCCTGACCAAGTATTTACTGTGAATCTGGCCGATAAGCCTTTCCCTTTCCGATCGTTTATTTGCATTCATTGAAGTCTTCATTATTCTCGTAGTAATAACTCCAATGCATTGTCGCCTCGTGGCTTGTTGGTATCGTGTAGTGCACATGGACCAATCACAAGCAATGACGCCACAGTCATCGGTTTTTGGTTTTTTGTTTTGTTTATTAAAACAAACCTAAACAAACGTATTTACCGAGCAAAAAAAAAAAAAAAAGATTTGTGAGAAATTTTGATATTTTGCATAGTTACCGCTTAGAAAAAGCAAAAAAAAATAAAAAAATAAAGAGAGAGAGAGAGAGAGAAAGGAGAGAGAGAGAGAGAGAGAGAGAGAAGAGAGAGAGAATCACCGTTGAGAGACATGACATGACACGGAAAACGACACTGAATACATTAATAAACTGTAGGCACGCTGTTCTCCTGGATATGGAGCGTAGTATTTTGAACTTCTCCACAAGTTTGCTTTAAACCATCTTCCTTTTTTTCTTTCTCTCAGCCCCGTCCCCTGATTGCCACCCTCCCCCCCACCCCCTTCCCTCTCCTCCCCCCCCCCCACCTCCCCCAAGCCCTCCATACCCATCCCATCCCTAGTCTCCCCACCCCTCCCCCCTCTCCCCAAAGGTCCTTATCACCCGAGCACACGCGCCGCGCCTCAGCTCCATCAATCTGACGTCAAACATCGATCAAACTAAATTTGTCTGAGCGCTAACCTTGCAGACAACTTCGTTCCAAGACAGACGGACAGACAGACAAACAGACACGCAGACAGACGGACAGGACATCCGTGGCCAGGAGCAGCAGTCAGACAGTCAGTCGCCTTCCCCCATCCGTCCCCAAGGCAAGCAGAAAGAAGATGCTGAGGAGAGGAGTCGGGCACGGTGAAACTATGGCACAACGTTCATCGCAATAAGCTGAAAAGCTTGAAGAACTCTTCGTGGTGGTGGGAGGCGTAAAAATCCTGAAATGGAAGTGAGGGGCATCGGAAGTTTCGCCAGCCAGTAGGCCCTGTCCCAGTGTCGCTAGGCTTTTGAACTCGTGGCCCGGAGGACACAGCGTTCACGATCAAGCAGAGCAAAAACAAAGCATAGCCACCGTTACTGTACTTCTTCCCCATGAAGGCCATGCGTCTCTCTTCCAACATTCATCGTTCTTCTGAAGCCATTACTTCGTCATGATTATGCTGATGCGCTGCGAACATCACAGCTCTGTATTGCGTTAGGTGGTGTTGTACTGCATTGTGTTGACGACTTCCAATAAAAATACATAGACATTGCTTGATCAAAGCATAATTCGATACATATCATTTATACGGTGTGTATAATTACATATGTACACGTTTTTCCCCACACACACACACACAACACACGACGCCGCGCCGCGCGCGCTCCCCGCTCCCCCCCCGCTCCCCCCCCCCCCCCCCCCCCCCCTTATCAAAAACAACTTCCTGCTTACACCTTCACATGACGTGATGCTTGCACACAGCAACAGCAACTGAATTTAAAAAAAAAAAAAAAAAAGTCCAAATACAAACTGACTTTGGTTCTGAACCGGCACTGCATTTTGATGCTGAACATTGTTGTGTAAAATTACATCGACACAACTTAGGCTTTTTAACCTCCGTACCCGCCAACCCCTCCCCTCCTCCCCCTCCCCCTGCTACTGACAATCAAGAGCTGGTCTTATCCTGCTCCAGTCAGAAAATGAAGCACGGGAGTTTTCCGTGATGAACGAAGATTGAAACAGTTTGGAAACTTACGGGAAAACAAGCCGAAACATACACTTAAACACACGTAACAGACTGCAAAGTAAAGCTTACTAATACAAAACAGACGCGTTAATTTTCGATTAATAATCTTTTTTTTTTCTGACGTCACAGAAATGAAGAAAAAAACCGTACAAATTAATACTCCTTTAGTGGCTGTCAGGAGGAGAATGGCAGTGTTTTTATGTTTTCTTCATCATAAGGAGAGTGTTTTCCACTCTGTAAGTATCATGCCCACAGCCTTCAGGGAATATTATTTAGCATTTTTTTTTTTTTTTTTTTTTTGTTCAAGAAGACTGTTGTTTGTGTGGTCGGTGAAGCCTTCAACGTCGAAAATCAAGTCGTCCTGAGCATGAAACAAGCGTGACTTCGCACTCTCTCTTTAGAGTGGTTATTTGCAGTCTGACTTTTCACGATGAAGACCGGAATGACGCGTTTAGACACTAGCACTTCACCATACTCTGCACAACTCGCCGTCCTCGGTCCGAGGAAAAGAACCTGAGCCAAATCAGCGCGGCCGACTCCCAGTCACACTCGCCGTGAGACGTCACCATGGGAGACAATTACACACACATTCCCCGCCTGTCTCGTAAACCACGGGTTGTCTTCCTTGGTGGGGGGATTCTTCGGTTTCCTGATCGGCTTTTCGGGGCGCGGGATTGTGACGGAGGTGTGACACGAGAGCGAAGGGTTTCCGCCTCGGCTTTTGTAGTGTGCGTCTTCAGAGACTGGCCTTCATGGAGTCGATCGCACACTTAACCAAGGAATGCGAAACAAATGGATTTCGTTCCGCTTTCCTACAGTTAAGGGAGACCTTGACAAAAAAAAGTAACCTTCCTTGTTGAAGACTTCCTTTGACGGTCGGTTATTGCATACTGAGGTTACTGATACTTCGTGTTTCAGTTCGTCTGTCCGTTCTCTGAGGCGCTATTCAAGATCAAAAGTCTTCATTTGACGCTGAGTTGGGGCTGTACATGTATGTGTGTTGGTATTTTGGTGCGCACGTGTCAACTTTGGGCATTGCTATGGGGCACGCTTCGAAAAAAAACATCAGCGAATTTCACGATTCTCTTTCAAGGGGGTTCGGGAGCAGGATCAAGTTGTTGAGCCTCGGGATGATAAGGCATCCACCTCACCTGGATCAACGGGCAAAACAGAACGTTAACCTCGCCGAGGAGCGTGTGTTCTCGTCTGTGTCTGTTGGTTTGTTTGTCTGTCTGTCTGTCTGTCTGTCAGCTGGATGGCGCAGAAACTACGGGACTGCTTTGAACGAGACTTGGAGGAAAGACGGAACATGAACGAAGGACTGAAGCCGTTCAATTTTGGTGTGGATCTGAAAGGGCAGATCTAGCTAGAATGAGCTCGGGCAGTTATGGATAGTTTGACAAGGTTTCGATGTTACAGGATGAACAGGTAGGTGAGGACTGTTGGACTTGGGCTGAGGTGTGCACTCACCTGAGTAATCATTCCAGGGGGAAATCTGTTCACTGGGCTTCTCGGTCGGTATGTGGACTAGGTGAACGGATACCGCGAGAAGCGTAAGTGTGGGGTTATGTACATGTAGTCTATTTCAAAGCGTGCGGACTGTTCCCTGTACACTGCCTCGCGTCTGCTTGGCCATTTGGCCACTAGGGTCTTTTACATGGGTCAATGATATTATGAATAAATGAATGAGTAAATAATGCATGAACATGTGAACATAAAGAAAGAAAAAGTAAGAAAGAAATTGGAAGGGGGGGGGGGGGGGGGGGGGGGGTTCATGAAGGAAAACTCCTGCATACGACTAACCATCGCATCTGTTGACGATATCAACTCTTCCTCTCTCCCTCTCTCTCTCTCTCTCTCTCTCTCTCTCCTCACACACACACACACACACACACACACACACACACACACACACAGAATGACAGAGAGACAGACAGACATAGACAGACAGACAGAAACAGAGCGCACGCGCGTATGCACGCGCGCGCGCGCGCCACACACACACACACACACACACACACACACAACACACAATACACACGCGCGCGCACAGCACGAAGCTCTGGCTCCGTTTCATAATCGATTTATCTCTCACTGCAAAGGCTAACAAGGAGAGACGGACTAATCAGCTCGTTTGGCTGGCAGATACATCATTATGCTGGGGTGGATGGAGAAGGAGATGGCTGGCGGTGATGGAGGGTATGGGCTGAGAGGTGGTGGCGGGGGGTGGGGGGGGGGGGGGGGGCAGAAAAGGTGAGAGACAGGACGGTGAAGTCGGAAGAGGAGGGAGCAAAATGAGTTGGATGGACGGACACAGGCCAAGTAACAGAAGGGATGGAAGGGGGTAGAAGGGAGAGAGAGAGAGAGGGCGGTGGGGGTGGGGATGGGGGGCACCTGACCAGTAAGACCAAGGGCGACAGAAAGCAAGAAGAGCGTTACATCATATCAGACATGTTGATGGTGTGGAAACTCCTATCAGTGGTACCGCTGGGAGAGTGGGGAGCGCCGAGTGGGGGGGGGTGGGGTGGGGTGGGGAGTGTGTGTGTGTGTGGTGGGGGGGGGGGGGGGTTCAGGCGAGAGCTGTTGGAGGGGGAAGAGACAGACGGACAGACAGACAGAGAGAGAGAGAGAGAGAGAGAGGGGTGGGGGGAGGGGGAAGGAGGAAAGAGTAAGGCGGGAGAGGATGGCTGCGGGGGTGGGAGAGGTAAGGTGTAAGTTGCAGACTGTGTAAAAGGAGGCAAGACTACCTACCTCTACTGGTCGTCTGTCTGTCTGTCTGTCTGTCTGTCTCTCTCTCTCCCCGCCACAAAGCACCCCACTGAGCTGCTGACAGTAGTAAACTAAAGGCAGTTCGAATCACTTGGGTGTCCAATAATGAGAAAGAGAGAGAGAGAGAGAGAGAGAGGGAGAGAGAGAGAGAGAGAAGAGACAGACAGACAGACAGACAGACAGACAGAACAGAGACAGAGACAGAGAAAAGCCATTTGCGTTACCCATCTCACACGGTTTGTCATTCTAGAGGTCCTGTGTAAGTATAAAAAGCCAGGCCCCCCTTCACCACGACCACCACGCCCCTTCCTCCCACCCATCTACCCACACTTTCCAGTGACGGTCGGTCATCCTCCGTCTACAGTTGGTCAGTGTGCATGTCAATTAAACCCGAATACGATCAAAATGAACCCTCCTGTTATACAGTTTCGTGTTGGCACAGGGCGTCTTATGTCAGAATGGATCAGCTCATTTAGAAAGAGAGACCTGGGGAAAGGGGAAGGCGGGATGTGAGGAGGGGGAGAGGGGGGGGGGGGTTTGGGAGAGAGGAGAAAGGGCGGGGGAGGGGGGGGGGGGGGGGGTTGGGATGTGGATGTGGGGCGTGGGTTGGAGCAACAAGGGACGTAATTAAACTGCCGTGCAAAGAAATGGTGATGACCAGAAATGCGGGGGTGAGCAACTTACTCGATAGGGGTTGTGGGACAGCCTGGTGAATTATCTGAGGAGTTGGGGTAGAAGGGAAGAAATGTGTATGTGTGTGTGTCTGTGTGTGTGTGTGGGGGGGGGGGGGGAAGGGGGGAGGGGGACACATGACAGTAGAGACGGTGGATAGGGGTGTTAAAAAGGCACTGGTGGGGGGGGGGGGGGGGGGGGAGAGGGTGAAATGGCTTTCATCAGCATCTCGCACGTCGCTTAAGAAAGGGATAACAGTTCGCCAACGTTTGAAAGTTATTGATCCATAGCTGTAATGGGTTTTTTTTTTCAAAAATATACAATAACATGTTACTGAGAAGAAGAAGAAGAAGAAGAAGAAGAAGAAGAAGAAGAAGAAGAAGAAGAAGAAGAAGAAGAAAAAGAAGAAGAAGAAGAGAAGGAGGAGGAGGAGGAGGAGGAGGAGGAGAAGGAGGAGGAGGAGACAAAACAACGTCGAGGACGACGTAGAAGAAGCAGAAAACTTCTCAAAGGGAACGCCAAAAAGAAACTGTTCAGCCAGGAGCAGGCTGGTACTTTCGTCCAGTGCTGTTCCTTTCTCTGTGCTCACTTCCCACGTCACTGAACCTGATTTCCCCCCCTCAACAAGGGGCAGCAGAAACGGACTGGGTGAACAATGTAAGGGAGGCAATCACGCATACAATTTAACGAGTAGTGCAGCGGTTGAGGTCCTTTAGGGGCAGGCTGTGGGGGAAACCCGTCGAGTACTCCGCCAAGGTCTAACTGTTCGGCATAATCATTGTCGTTCTTATCATGGCTATCGTCATTATC
>CM065717.1:88811832-88831918 GCA_033310375.1 Conus canariensis
CATTGCCCCCCTTGACAGACCTTTTAAAAATGAAAAATCCATACAAGGAAGTGGATAAATGTGACTCGGCATGCATGTATAGTCCACATTCTGGTGAACTGGAACCATCGTCGTCGTGGTCGTCATTAAAAAGGAATTTCACTGGAACATACACTGCAAGTGTGACGTCAATCCGTTTCAGCAGAAAGCAGAAAATCATGGATTCAAAACTCTGCTTTGTTCGCGCGCACGTGTGTGTGTGTAAACAAATCTTAAATAAATGTTAGCGAACCGCTCAGAGAAACGTGGACAAACGAGTCACAAGACAAAACACTACGCGTTTCGACCTCTTAGGTCTTCTTCAGGTAAGACACAAACGAATAGAACAACGAAAATTCACTTAGCTTTGATCGAGTGTGCGTTGTGTGTGTGTGTGTGTGTGTGTGTGTTTAGGTTTCGCTTACCAGGTCTCAGTCTTGAAATGAACTGGAATAGCATGAGTTGTAATGTTTTATTCACTGTCTGTGTCAGAAGGAGGGGATGACTCAAAATCTGCATGGTCCAGTGAAGGAGAGGACTCTCTGTACCGGACACCTGCCTCTGTTGGTTTTTGACCCCTACAGCTATAAAATCACGTGATTCCTTTCCGCAGGACCGTCTTTTCAACTCACTCAAACGTCACACTTTCAACACATCTCCCCCAGCTGTGTGTTGCAAACCTTTCTTTGAGCTGCACTGCTGTTCACTTTCTGGTCTGAAAGTGATGACGTTGCACACAGAGAGCTGCTACGACAGGAAAAACCGCAAACTAATAAAACAAATCAGCGGGGTTGCTCGTACCGCAGACATTCCTTCTACCAGACCTGATGGATACTGGAAACTACACTTCCAAAAGAACGGACTTTACAACTTCATTAAAGTTCACGTCGATGTCATTTTGTCCCAAATGCATTGTCAACCTTTGAGTAGTAGTGGTTGTGGTAGTAGTAGTAGTAGAAGTAGAGTAGTAGCTGATGTTGTTGTTGTAGAAGTAGTAGTACGAGGAGGAGGAGGAGGAGGAGGAGGAGGAGGAGAAAGAGCAGGAGTCACAGTAGGAGTAGAAGTCGTAGTAATAGTAGGAGGAGGAGGAGTAAATGAATAATTAAATAAACAGAGAAACAAAGAACCAACTAGACAAACATACAAATAAATAAATAAGCAAACGAATAAATACATCAATAGACAATAGATAGCAGAAAGTTTCTTTCGGAACTCAAGGTAACCATCAATGTTTATATGTTTATATATATGAAGTAAACATACCCGCCGACAGTATTCCAACACGGGAGAAAAACAATGGAAAGAGGTAAGTTCGTCAAAGGCTACACAGAAGATCGGATGGCGTGATTTCAAAGTCTGTTTTAAACCCTTCACGCCAAACCTTGCGCAGAACACGACACAGAAGATGAAGAAGCCAGAGTTCATTCTGTAGCCTTGGAGGCAACGTTACCTATCTCACGACCCTCCAGTGCCTGGCACTACTCGGCAGGAGCCGACCCCCTTCCTGCCGTTGAACAACTCACCACAACAGCACGCACGACACCATAAAGGCCTGTGACTCCGCTCAGCTCATTGACAGCCGGCAGACAGACAGACGGACAACAAACAGGGCTGATGAACACTGGTCGCGGGCGGTGATCGGTGGTGGTGGTGGTGGCACGCAGTGTTGCAGGGTGACAGGTGAACACTCTACCTGACGGCGGCGCTCAGCGCCGGGATCTTATCTGGCTCTGTGCTGGCTGTCGCGGCGATAAGGTCAAGCTCGACGACTTCTGTCCCACTCCCTACTCTGAGGGCAGAAAAAGGTTCAGATATCCTGCGCACACGAGACGCACTGCAGGAGAGCGCATCACCCGAGACCCCGTCCGTGTGGCCTCAGTCATACAGCCAAGAGATCCAGAGAGCTTCATGCCGGCTGCTTCTACAGCGTCTTGACTTGCAGAGCAGCCGCGCTCAAGTTTCTCTTTTTTTTTCTCTTCTCTTAAATACACGGTCTGTCCTTCAAGCCATTGTACTAAACAGACTGCCACGTCTAACAATGACACTCTAGGAGGTTGCAAAATGATGGTGGCCAGTTGTCCTGCAATGGGTTCCTACCCACTGTAGGATCCTAGACAATGAAGTGGCGGATCGGCTCGCCAAGCGTGGAGCGAGAGAGGGGACAGCCATTCTGCTTTACAGAGCCCAGGTTCACAGAGAACGGGGAAAAAAAGCCTTATAAAGACAGCTATGAGACTTCATCAGCATCACCATGTATCCCATAGCTCCGAGTACGGGTTGAGGCACTGCTTACAAGACTTGCTGACAATATCCCCTTAACCTGCTGCGCTTCCCTGTCACCCTTTGAAATCTGGCGAAGGACATGTCTGTCTCCGTCTACTCCCTACAAGCTGTAATGAGGAGATGAAGAACCGGTCACTGCCCCCGTCTGAACGGCCGCCACATGTCCAGAAGTTGAAGTCCTCGCCTCCTTGCTCCTAGGGTCTGGAAGAAGAGACTACCTGAACCCGCTACCGATCTGCCCTCTCCTGACCTCTGCCAGGAACAAAGAGAGACCGACAACAATTCCATTCCAGACCACGCTGTTGGGCAGTGCACTGAATCTCATGGCCATGATTACATTTGTCTCCAAGGCTGGACAAACTCTATGGCCATGATTACATTTGTCTCCAAGGCTGGACAAACTCTATGGCCATGATTACATTTGTCTCCAAGGCTGGACAAACTCTATGGCCATGATTACATTTGTCTCCAAGGCTGGACAAACTCTACAAAGGTGTGGACGAAGAACAACAACAACAGAAGAAGAGAAATGAAAAAAAAGAAGACGAGAAAGACGAGAGGAAGGAGGAGAACGAGAAGAAGAAGAAGAAGGAGGAGGAGGAGGAGGAAGAAAAGAAGAAGAAGAGAGGAAAAGAAGAAGAAGAAGAAGAGGGGGAGAAGGAAGAGGAAGTGATTCGAGAAGCAGAAGAACAAGAAGAAGGAAAGAAAGAGGAAGAAAAAGAAGAAGAAGAAGAAGAAGAAGAAAAAGAAGAAGAAGAAGAAGAAGGAGAAGAAGAAAGACGAATCAGAAGAAGAAGAGGAGAGTGCTTTTCCATATGTGTCTCTCTGCAAAACCAAACTCGAAAATGATCGTGCGAAGGATCTTCATCAACATTAGAGTCAGTGTTCTGTACCATCAGCGTCTGCAAGTGGTTGCGAACACCTGTTGCTACATTAACAGACAAAACACTTTCAATATTCCGAAGATGACAGTCTGTTCAGTAGAATCATCATCACCACAGAGCAGGACATGGACTCGCAGCGCGCCGAGTTTTGCGTCCTGACTGTGGGACGCCGCGGATTTCATTGCTAGGCGGCGAGGCGCGTTCGTGTTTCTCTTTGCTCATTAGCTGCAGGGATACACCTGTATGGGCTTCACAACACAAGAGATCGTGGATTAGATGAGTGAGGGGAGGGAGTGGAGGGAGGGAGGGGGGGGGCAAGAAGGTAGGAGAGGGTCCTATGTGTGTAGAAGGGATGGGGGATGGAGAGGGAGAAGACAGGTGGATGGGGAAGGGGATGGCAGTGGCGGCTGAGTGGAACATAGCTCATGATTGATTGAGCATCTCTGCATTTGGGCATTTTTGCTTGTGAACCTCAAACTCATGCAAAGTCCCGTAGGCAAGTTTCATGAACGCAGGCACTTCTGTACGAGTGCTTACAGTTGCAATAAAGCAAATGTGAGAGAGAGCGTGCGCGTCAACACACACACACACACACACACACACACACACACACACACACACACACCACACACAGCACACACACACACACACACACACACACACACACACACACACACACACACACACACACCAATCAGTAACAAATGACATGACAGTCCGAGCACAGTCAAGGTAGAACGTTATGGATTACTGGTTTAAACAAAAACAGTTAAACACTTCATTTTTTTGTGCTTTTTTCTTTCAGTTGAACACCAATGGTTTGTATATGTCGTAAATTGCTATGAGAGAGAGAGAGAGAGAGAGAGAGAGAGAGAGAGAGAGAGAGAGAGAGAGAGAGAGAGAGAGTTTGGCTGGTGTATAGTACTTTGAAAACAGAACAGGAGGGAGATTTTCTATTCTTCCAAGAAAAGAAAGACAGGATAGATGTGTCTACAGAGAAAACGAACAAACAAACAAACAGAAGGTTAAAAAGATAAGATAAAAAAAAGACAACATGAATAACACTCACGTTTGATGTGCTTTCATTAAGATATCACACGAAGTTAAATACAACAGCAACAATAGCAACAAAACCATTAAAAAAAACACACACACACACACACACCTAAAACCAGGTGTGTTTTTTTTTCAATAAACAAACGAATGAAAAGCTTAAACAACAAGAACTCAACAAAACTGACCATGCAGTATACTTGTTCCAGCACTGTACAGATTTAAATCCTGGTGCACAGCCACTGGGTCTTAAAGACATGAACTATTACTACAACCTGCTGGCACCACGGTGAACTCCGGACATGCTAGAAGAACATAAAGGAAACATGGGTTTACACGTACACATTTGACACACTTAGGACACATCGTTTCCCGCGCACTGGGTCTCATTCTATCTATTACACGTACAGTATGTTTTGGGTCTTCGTTTCTTCGTTTGGTGACTCAGTCATGCAAGTTCCTTTCTAGAATATTCAAATGAAAACTGTCAGCCTATGATGATTTTTTTCTCTTTTTTTTTTTTTTCTTTTTCCCCCTTTTTTTCAAGGCGGAGGTGCGGAGGGGGGGGGGGGGGGGTACATCTCAATACATCCATCTTTCGGGCAAAGGAACGGAACGCAACAGAAGAAGCTCCAGCGATTAAAAAAAAAAAAAAAAAAAAAAAAAAAAACTTGAATTTTTTGAATGGCTATTTTTTTTCTTTCTCATTTACAGGCCATCAGTGGAGAGATCAGGGCAGAAGTATGACATGGTTACGCTTCCATGCTTCCAAAACAAGTTTGATTTTTTTGTTTTTGTTTTTTTTTTTTCAATGAAGGTGCACGCAGCAGTGTGTCATGTTCCAGGACTGGGTCAATGACCCATTCATCATTTCCAGTTTCGCCTTTATTCTGGTCACAAAACTGGTATCTGTTATAAATAGACCGACCTCAGATCAATTTACCCCCCCCCCCTCTCTCTCTCTCTCTCTCCCTCTATGTCTCTGTGTGTGTGTGGGTGAGTGAGTGAGTGAGTGAGTGAGTGAGTGTGTGTGTGTGTGTGTGTGTGTGTGTGTGTGTGTGTGTGTGTGTGTGTGTGTGTGTGTGTGTGTGTGTGTGACAGAGAGAGAGAGACGGACAGACAGACAGAGTAAGAGTGCGCGTGTATATTATATATATATATATATATATATATATATATATATATATATATATATATATATATATATATATTCCCCCTATTTCTTCAATCTAAGACATAAGAGCAAGTTTTGTTTTATGACTGAACATATATATATATATATATATATATAAGTAAAGAAATCCACATGCCCGGGGTTTTCCGAAAACTATATATATATATATATATATATGTGTGTGTGTGTGTGTGTGTGTGTGTGTGTGTGTGTGTGTGTGTGTGTGTGTGTGTGTGTGTGTGTGTGTGAGCACGCGCGCACGCGCGCGCGAGAGTATATGTCATAAGTGTGTAGTGTGTTTGTGCACGTAAGCGCTTCTGTCCTAACACATGCGATATAAACGATAAAAACTGTTGCCGGTAATAATTCAAAAAGGAATTTCTCCCTCACTACATTCAACCATTATTTCCCCTCATGCACCAGATAATAAACCATAGTCTCGTCCTCTGATTAACAATTATGTGCAACACTGAAATGTTCATTCTCGCAATCAAAACGCCTCTCCACCCCACCCTACATCACCCCACCGTGCCTCCATCACTCCACCACTATCACAACCACCACCACCACCCAACCCCCCTCCCCCACGTAGTTGTCGTGTGTAGAACTTCCAAGAGGAACGGAGGACCAAACACAGTCGCCAAACAGGAGCACAGTGCGTGCGAAGCTGGGTCCCACATCAAAGGCAAGCCGACTGCCCAGGTGAAAGAGCACGGTGTGGGCAACACGGGGCAAAACACGGCTGGCCGCCCCTCCTACTGCCGGGGTGGGGGCTCTCTGGGGCTCTCTGACGCTCTCTCTCTCTCTCTCTCTCTCTCTTTGCTGCGTCATGTTTGCGTGACCGACGGCCACAACTGAATCATCGTTTCGGTTTCGTTCAGGGTAGGGTCAGCTTTGCTGTTGTTGCTTGTTGTTTGTTGTTGTTTTCTTTGTAACCGATGAGGAATTAGTGGTGTGGTGTGGTGTGGTGTGGTGTAATGTAGTGTCGTGTATCGTAGTGTAGCGTAGCGTAGTGTAGTGTAGTGTAGCGTAGTGTAGTGTAGAATGTCTATGAGTATGTGTGTGCCTGTCCGTCTATGTGCGCGTGCATGCGTGTAAGTGTGTATGTGTATGTGCGTGTGAGCGGGAGAGAAACACAGATAGACAGACACAGAGATATAGGCAGAGAGAGAGAGAGAGAGAGAGAGAGAGAGAGAGAGAGGGAGAGAGAGAGAGAAGAGAATAATCATAACACCTTTTGCTGCTTTGGAGGCTGTCAACATCCCCTCCCTTCGCCAGTAAAACCGAAAAGGCAAACGATCAGCGTCACGCGTTTCAATGAAACGATTCACGCAGACTGTACTAAACGCTGTCAGGCTCCACTCGACACATTTCCGACTTTAGACTACAATCTCTACAAAACCCATAAGAACTGAAATCTGGTAAATCGAAAAAAAAAAACAAAAACTCCTGCCTTGATTCAACACTATGAAGGACTGAACTGGTTACCTCAATCCTAATGCCTACGACTACGCATAAAGAGGCAGAGAGTAAAAGCAGAACAAAATGACAATGAAATGCCTTTTTAAAGGACTACGTATGAAACACGAAGTCGCCAAACAACGTTTCATGCCGAAACTACCGCGCAGTGCGGTGTTCACTGCCTATTCTGTCTGACAGAACTTTTTGGTAAGATACAGGTTTCCAAGCTGTGTCGCGCCGTTTATCATTTTCACCAAGCGCCCCGGTGTGGAGAAATCCGTGTCTTGGATTTTGCTGCACTGACCAATGAACTGCCACGCTGGATGACACGTGACTTTGCTTCGCTTGGCAATCAGATAGCAGACGAGAAATGGACAGCCCCGATTCGAACTGGTAACAGAATTGAAACTTCGTTCAGAATCGACTTACTATTTTTCAAAGCAGAACTAAAGATGCACACACACACCACACACACACACACACACACACACACACACACACACCCGAGCAGTTGGATCTCAAGGACAATTAAGTTTGGTGACCCATTCTGGTTATCAGTTGTGCAGCGCAACTACCCGAGCCTGTAACACTTTTCCCGTGGGTGTTTTATCGTGTTGCATGCCCTAAACGAAAACAGTTTGGAAATACTCATTGCTCTACACTGTTCGTAGCTCTTTCGGAAGGCGCGTTTCTCATGGACACATTGTCCTATGACTCCGATCTTAACAGAACAAAGGTCGTAACTGAACAAGAATCGTACTTGTAAAAACACACCCCTCCTCACACACACACACACACACAACACACACACACAGAGTCTCTCATACCAATGCGTAAATTGCCGTTGCGTTCACAGGTAAACAGGTGATACATCACTGCTTCTTTCTGTCAATGTTCGATCTTTCGCCGAAGGGGCTGATCGGCGAGATAAGTAGCAAGCACGAAGTGTTAAATAAGAATGTTATCACGGAAAGAAATCGCTGCAGTCACATCCTTATTTTCTGCAATTCTAATTTGCACCCGTCCGTCTCTCACGAGGTCAAGACGCATAACTGCAAAACGAAAAAGGCGGAAAAGAAAGACACGCAGAAGAAGAAGAAGAAGAAGAAGAAGAAGAAGAGCAACGAAGATGAGAAGGAGAATAAAAAAAAGTACGAGGAATGGGAGGAGGAGAAGGAGGAGGAGGAGGAGAGGCGGGGGAAAGGAAGAGGAAGACGAGAAGAAAAAGAAGAAGAACAAGGAGGGGAAAAAGAAAGATTATAAGAAATAAAAGAAGCAAAAGGAGGAGGGCGAGGAGGAGGAAGAGGAATCAGGCCAAACTGCTGAGGAGTAGAAGGAGCAGGTGGAGAAGAGGTGCATGAGCTTCAGGAGGCGAATTAGACGACGACAACGACGATGACGACGAAGCAGAAGAAGAAGAACAAGAATAAGAACAACAGCAACAACAGCAACAAAGAAGGAGGAGGAGAAGAAGAACAAGAACACGAAGAAGACGAAGAACACGAAGAAGAGGACGAAGAAAAAGAAGCAGAGAAAGAAAAGCGAAGACGTACGTGTGAAGAAGAAAGAACAAGAAAAAACATTAAAGAACAAGACAGACAGACAGACAGACAGACAGACAGACTGAACACGAACAAGGAGAAGAAGAAAAATAAAGAACAAGAAAGAAAGAAGAAGAACAAACAACAACAACAACAGCTTTCTGAGGAGGTAAGACAAAATAGGGCGCCGGAATCTCTCAAAGACATTTTTTTTTTGAGAACCACTTTGAAAGGACAGGGATGAAGGAGGGAGAAAGAAGAAGAGGGAGAGGGACGAGAAAGGTGGGGGGGGGGGGGGAGCACAGGGCCTCTTACCTTCTGATTCAAAACTGCAAGGAAACAAGAGGAAAACAAATAACAAATTAAAAAGAAAGAAAGAAAGAAAGAAAAAGAAACGAACCCACCTCTGCAGACACCGTCATATACCCTCACTGCACAAAGACTCGATCCTTCCTTTTTCTGCTTAGGAGAATGACAGCCCGATATCAACACACACACACACACACACACACACACACACACACACACACACACACACACACACACACACACAGGTGGCGATCAGGTAGGTATAGGTTGTGGGGGGGTGCATGGGAACAGATGCCGTGCCAACTGCCATTCAATCCCCCATCATTTGCATTCGTTGCATTCCAGCCACCGTCAGCACGGGTCATGGACGTCTTCCAACCGCCTTCGTTTGCCCGGCCTCAATTACAGGCTTTTTAATCACACGGGTAGGTTATGGTAGGGACGGGAGGGGGGGGGGGGGGGGGGAGGGGGGGGGAGAGAGGAGGCGGGAGAGGGTAGGGGGGGGTGGGGGCGGTAGTGAGATAGAGTGGAGGTGGACGGTGGTGTGTGTGTGGTGTGTGGTGTGTGTGAGTGGTGTGCAGTGTGTGTGTGTGTGTGTGTTTGTGTGTGTGTGTGTGTGTGTGTGTGTTTTCTGTGTGTGTGTGTGTGTGTGTGTGTGTGTGTGTGTTGTGTGTTGTTGTTGTGTGTGTGTGTAGTGTTGTGGTGTGTGTGTGTGTGTGTGTGTGTGTGTGTGTGTGTGCGTGCGTGCGTGCGTGCGTGTGTGTAAGAGAGGGAGAGAGAGAGGGGGGTCGGGGGAGGAGGAGACAGACAGACAGACAGAGAGTGGTACAGAGACAGAGAGACAGATTACATGAACAAGCGCGCGAGTGTTCATTCTCTCTCTCTCTCTCTCTCTCTCTCTCTCTCTCTCTCTCTCTCTCATACACACACACACACACACACACACACACACACACACACACACACACACATAGGCACGCATGCACACACACACACAAACACACATACACACTCTCTCTCTCTCTCTCTCTCTCTCACACACACACACACGCGGCGCGCGCGCGCGCGCGCGCGCGCGGGCACACACAAGGTCTAGGGAGAGAGAGAGAGAGAGGGGGGGAGAATACTGAGAGAGAGAGAGAGAGAGAGAGAAGAGAGAGAGAGAGAGAGAGAGAGAGAGAGAGGGGGGGAGAAATCATTTAACTTTTGAAGCGTGACGGATTGCACAACATTCCCTGAACAGTTTTAATGAGAGCTGAGAAGAGGTTGCAAGGGACAGCAAAGAGAGGAGGGGTATGGGAAGAGGGAGTGGGGTGGAGAAGTGGTGTGGGAGTAGAGACGAGTGTATGTGTGCGTGGAGGGAGAAGAAGGGGGGAGGGGGGGAGGGGGGAGGGGGGAGGGTCTGATCAAGGGAAGAGAGACAGGCGGTGATCGATAGTTTTGGGGAGAAGATACCGGGCGATCGATCGATCGATCGTGCCATGTGAAAACCCACATGTGCAGAGAACGCACCAGGCAGATCGAGATCAGTACTGTGCCGGGTTGCACTGTCGTTTTGTATTGTGTTGCGTTGAATCGCACGTCTATCGTTTTATGTTGTCTTGTCTGTGCCGTTTTCAGTACAGTCTTATTACAGCGTGGCATCGTGTTACGGTTGTACCGCGAAGTGGGGGCCGGAATAGCTCAGTTGGTAGAGCGCCGGACTCTGGCGATCCTGGGGTTGCGGGTTCGCATCTCCGCCGGGCCGTTTCGGTACAGGGGGATTTTTCCCTCGGAGTTAACATTGGTTCTGACTCCATTTCCCATACAGTCCTTCAAATGAGACTACAAACCGAGGTTCCGTGTGTGAACACACGCACAACATCTTGCACACACGTAAAATCCCATCACCAACTTTCGGAAGAGAAAGCCAGTTTGGCCGTTGGTATGGACGACACGTTACACATAGCATGCACCTTCCCCGAAGATGGAGTATGGCTGCCTTAATGGCGGGATAAAAAACGGTCATACACACAAAACTCCACTGCCTGTGTATACAGGGCAGTGTCCGCAGGAGTATCAGTCTGCGTACGCAGGAAGAAGAAGGAAGAAGAAGTACCGCGAAGTGTTGTATTGGGTTGGACTGGGTTGAGTCGTGTTGTGGTGTTTTGTTATGTCGGATCCTCCTGTGCTGTGTTGTGTGGGGTTGTATTCTACTGCACTCAACTGTGCTGTGTTGTGTGGGGTTGTGTTCTACTGCACTCAACTGTGTTGTGTTGTGTTCTACTGCACTCAACTGTGCTGTCTTGTGTGGGGTTGTGTTCTACTGCACTGAACTGTGCTGTGTTGTGTGGGGTCGAGTTCTACTGCACTGAACTGTGCTGTGTTGTGTGGGGTCGAGTTCTACTGCACTCAACTGTGCTGTGTTGTGTGGGGTCGTGTTCTACTGCACTCAACTGTGCTGTGTTGTGTGGGGTTGTGTTTTACTGCACTAAACTGTGCTGTGTTGTGTGGGGTTGTGTTTTACTGCATTAAACTGTGCTGTGTTGTGTGGGGTTGTGTTCTACTGCACTAAACTGTGCTGTGCTCCTTTGCTTTAGCTTGTGTCGCGCTTAACTGTATAAGTTGCGATGTGGTGTATGGCTTCACACTGTGATGTACTGTATATCATTGAGTCGTGTTGTGCTGTATGGCATTATGCTGTGATGTACTGTATTGCACTGAGTTGTGTTGTCCTGTATGGCATCACACTGTGATGTACTGTATATCATTGAGTCGTGTTGTGCTGTATGGCATTATGCTGTGATGTACTGTATTGCACTGAACTGTGTTGTGCTGTATGGCATTATACTGTGATGTATTGTATTGCACTGAACTGTGTTGTGCTGTATGACATTATACTGTGATGTATTGTATTGCACTGAATTGTGTTGTGCTGTATGACATTATACTGTGATGTATTGTATTGCACTGAATTGTGTTGTGCTGTATGGCATTATGCTGTGATGTATTGTATTGCACTGAGTTGTGTTGTGCTGTATGGTATGATGCTGTGATGCAGTGTATAGCACTGAGTTGTGTTGTCCTGTATGGCATTATACTGTGATGTATTGTATTGCACTGAGTTGTGTTGTCCTGTATGGCATTATGCTGTGATGTATTGTATAGCACTGAGTTGTGCTGTATGGCATCACACTGTGATGTATTGTATTGCACTGAGTTGTGTTGTCCTGTATGGTATTATGCCTTGATGTATTGTATAGCACTGAGTTGTGTTGTGCTGTATGGCATTATGTTGTGATGTATTGCATTGCACTGAGTTGTGTTGTCCTGTATGGCGTTATAATGTGATGTATTGTATTGCACTGAGTTGTGTTGTGCTGTATGGCATCACACTGTGATGTATTGTATTGCACTGTGTTGTGTTGTGCTGTATGGCATTATGCTGTGATGTATTGACTGAGTTGTGTTGTGCTGTATGGCATTATGCTGTGATGTATTGTATTGCACTGAGTTGTGTTGTGCTGTTCGGCATTATGCCGTAATGTACTGTATAGCACTGAGTTGTGTTGTGCTATATGGCATTATGCTGTGATGTATTGTATTGCACTGAATTGTGTTGTGCTGTATGGCATTATGCTGTGATGTATTGTATTGCACTGAATTGTGTTGTGCTGTATGGCATTATGCTGTGATGCACTGCATAGCACTGAGTTGTGTTGTCCTGTATGGCATTATGCTGTGATGTATTGTATAGCACTGAGTTGTGTTGTGCTATATGGCATTATGCTGTGATGTATTGTATTGCACTGAACTGTGTTGTGCTGTATGGCATTATGCTGTGATGTATTGTATTGCACTGAGTTGTGTTGTGCTGTATGGCATTATGCTGTGATGCACTCTATAGCACTGAGTTGTGTTGTGCTGTATGGCATTATGCTGTCATGCACTGTATAGCACTGAGTTGTGTTGTGCTGTATGGCATTAAGCAATTCAGACCTTCATCAACACCTGTCTGAGGCGCATCTTCAAAATCAGATGACCAGAGAAGATCAACAATGAATATCTATGGAAGCAAGCAGGACAGGAACCAGTGGCCAAGCAGATTCTGCGGAGGAAGTGGGGCTGGATTGGACACACTCTCAGGAAGCCAGCATCCAGCACCACACGCCAAGCCCTGACATGGAACCCGCAGGGGACAAGGAAGAGAGGCCGACCTCGCAGCAGCTGGAGGCGAGACACTGAGGCGGAGATGAAGAGGCAGGGGACCAACTGGACAGGCATTCAGCGAGCAGCCCAGAACCCAGTGCGATGGCGGAGTGTTGTCGATGGCCTATGCTCACCCGTGAGCTATGGGCCTAAGTAAGTAAGCCCTGTACACCTTTTAGAGCATTAGACCAGTCCAAGACACCTAAAAGTGCGTACGAGCTGTCCAGGAGACCTGAACATTCATGACAGCAGCCCTGGATACCTACAAGAGCGTTAGATTTGTGCAGGACATATAAGAGTGCGTACGACCAATCCAAAACACCTAAAAGTGCGTAAAAGCTGCCAAGGAAACATTAAAGAGCGCAGCAGCAGTCAAGGACACCTACAAATGCACAAGAGCGGTCCAGGACACTTGAAAGTGCGTGGCAGCAGTCCACCACACCTCCAAGTGCACGACCGCAATTCAGGACAGCTAACAATGCGTGGGAGCAGCCCAGGACACATAACAGCCCGTGAATTCAGTCAAAGACTTTAAGTGCGTGACAGCTGGTCAGGACACTGAAAGTGCGTAAGATTAGTCCGAGACATCTTAGAAAAAAAACAAGGGGGGGGGGGGGGGGGGGCATGAGAGCAATTTAGAACACGTAACAACGCGTGAGAGCGGATCAGGACATCAACAGAGCGTGGCAGCAGTCCAGGGCACATAATGCACTTCAACAGTCCAGGAAAGTTGATAAAGAAAAATACAAGGCCAACATCATTTATAGATTTATGGATAGATATGAGTCACCGTCGTGTCGATCGAGGCTCACATCAAACTCGACAACTGTGAACCTAGTTGCTCGTCGAAGAGAGAGAGAGAGAGAGAGAGAGAGAGAGAGAGAGAGAGAGAGAGAGAGAGAGAGAGAGGGAGAGAGAGAGAGAGAGACAGAGAGAGACTGACAGACAGACAGACATCAAGAGACATCGAGAAACAGACAGACAGACAGATAGACATCGAGAGAGACAGACAGACAAACATCGAGAGAGAGAGAGAGAGAGAGAGAGAGAGAGAGGCAGGCAGCAGACAGACTAGAGAGAGAGGGGGGGGGGGAGAGACAGACAAACATCGAGAAGAGAGAGAGAGAGAGAGAGAGAGAGAGAGAGAGAGAGAGGTAGGCAGGCAGACAGGCAGACAGACGGACAGACTAGAGAGAGAGAGGGAGGGAGAGAGAAAGAAGAGAGAGAGACTGAAAGAGAGATACAGACATACACAGAGAGAGAGAGAGAGAGAGAGAGAGAGAGAGAGAGAGAGAGAGAGAGAGAGAGACAGAGAGAGACAGAGAGAGACAGAGAGAGAGACAGAGACAGAGAGAGAATGTTTTATGGGCGAGTGTTTGCCGAACGTGAGCGAGGGCTGCCAAAGTCGGCGGCGTCGACCCCCTCCGCCAAAACTGTTGTCGCCGATGTTTCAGACCAGGCTTGTCCATGTCTTGAGAAGTGCGAGTGTAACTACAACAAGCCGCACTGTATGGGAACATTCTGGCTTCAATAGATCGTATTTTTAAAGTGAACACAGTTGCTATGTCTGCCATTAAAACGATAATGATGACGTGAAAAGCGTTAAGTTTCTCGTGACAGCAGTAACTGTCGCCATCACAGGGTCACTTACGGTATTCTTTCCCCACCTATTTAGACACCAGACAAATGGGTCCCAAGACCGAAAACGACCTTTCTTGATGCTAGTCAGCCATGAGTACAGACAACACTTAATTATGGCAATCCGTTCGACTTCTGGCATCTGTGCCTTTGCAAAGCAGTCGTTTAAACGCCCACAGTCCGCACAACAATACGAATAGCACAACGATAGGAATGACACCAGTGCGCATGTATATGAGTTGTTACTGGCCTGAACTGATGAGCCAAAATCATCGCTTTTTCTGAGTCATAATGACTGCTTTATGAGTCTGAATTTTTTTTTTCTCCATAATTCACAATTATCAGTTTCAAACGTTATAATTATGTTTCGTCAGCAATGGTTGTATATTGTCAAGAGTTATAATTATCTCTTTTCATGAGTTATAGCGAGTGTTGTTGTTGTTGTTGTTTTTAGTCATAATATCTGTTCATGAGTCATGCATATATATTATGATGTCATTATTACCTCTTTCTGAGCCATAACGGTTGTTTTTAATGAATCAAAATGGCTGTTTCCATGTAATATACCAATTTTCATGAGTCTTTATGACTGTTTTCATAGGTCATAGTTATTTGTTTTCATGAGCTATAATTACCTATTACGTACCATAGTGACTGCTTTCATGGGTTACAGTTATCATTTTCACGAGTCACAACGACTGTGTGTGTAGTGTGTGGTTGTGTGTGTGTGTGTGTGTGTGTGTGTGTGTGTGTGTGTGTGTGTGTGTGTGTGCGTGCGTGCGTGCGTGCGTGCGTGCGTGCGTGCGTGCGTGTGTGTGTGTGTGTCGTTTTTTTAAATCATGGTTATCTGTTTCCATGAGTCAAAATGAATGTTTTCATGATTCATAATAATCCGTTTCAAGAGCCATGACTTTCTTAATTCATCAGTCACATTCACCTCTTTCCATGAGCCATTTCATGAATCATAGGACTATTTTCATGAGTCATAGGCATCTGTTTCTATGGGTCAATTAATGAATCATAGGACTATTTTCATGGTCATAAGAATCTGTTTCTATGGGTCAATTAATGAATCATATCACTATTTTCATGAGTCATAAGAATCTGTTTCTATGGGTCAATTAATGAATCATAGGACTATTTTCATGAGACATAAGAATCTGTTTCTATGGGTCAATTAATGAATCATAGGACTATTTTCATGAGTCATAAGAATCTGTTTCTATGGGTCAATTAATGAATCATATCACTATTTTCATGAGTCATAAGAATCTGTTTCTATGGGTCAATTAATGAATCATAGGACTATTTTCATGAGTCATAAGAATCTGTTTCTATGGGTCAATTAATGAATCATAGGACTATTTTCATGAGTCATAAGAATCTGTTTCTATGGGTCAATTAATGAATCATAGGACTATTTTCATGAGTCATAGGCATCTGTTTCCATGAGTCATTCCATGAATCATAGGACTATTTTCACATGAGGTCAATTATTATCATTACTTTTCATGAGTACAAATGACACTGTTTCCTAGAGTCGAATTATCGCTTTCATGAGTCATTGCATCTTCATGGCATAAAGAAAAAATTTTTGGGAAAAGGGGGTCGCAAAGGGGAAAATGAATAAAACACCCCCCCCAAAGACGTTTAAGGGCAATTAAAAAAACTGGTATTTTATGGGTTTTACTCCCTTTTTTAGGGCAAAAAACAAACAAAATTTTTGGTATGGGGCCTGCATGGGTCTTTGGTTTTAAATTTTTTTTCCCCTTTTTTTTTTGGAAAAATTTTTTAAAAAAAACCCCCCCGGGGTTTTAGGGTTTGGGTTTTTTTTTTTTTGGGGTTTTGTTTTGGTGTTTTTTGGGGTGTGGGGGTTTGTGTGGTGGTTTTTGGGGGGGGGTTTTTTTTTTGGGGGGGGGGTGGTGGGGGTTTTTTTTTTTGGGTTTTGTTTTTTTTAAAAAAGGTTTTTTTTTCCATAAAAAAAATTTTTTTTAAAAAACCCTTTTAAAACCTTTTTTCCCCTTTTTCCCCAAAAAACCCCCCAAAAGTTTTTTTTAAAAAATTCCATGGGAATTTTTCGGGGGAAAAAATTTTTTTTTTAAGGGAAAAAAAATTTTTCGGGAAAAATTTTATTTTTTTTAAAAAAATTTTTCCCCTTTTTTAAGGGAAAATTGGGCCGGGGGGGGGGGGGGGAAAAAAAAAAAAGGGTTTTAAAACTTTTTAAAAAATTTTTTTTTTTGGGGGGCCCCCTTTTTTTCAAAAAAACCCTTTTTTTCCCCGGGGTTTTTAAATTTTCCAAAAATTTAAATTTTTTTTTTAAAAAAAAGGGAAAAAAAAAAAAAAAAATTTTTTAAAGGAAAAAATCTTTTTTTTGGGGGAATTTTTTTTTTAAGGGGGGGGGGGGGTTTTTCCCCCCAAAAAAATTTTTTTATTTTTTTTTTAAAAAAAAATTTTTTTCCCGGGGTTTTCCCCGGGGTTTTTTTTTGGGGGAAATTTTTTGGTTTTTGGGGGGGGTTTTTAAAGGAAAATTTTTTTTAAAAAGGGGGGCCCCAAAACCCCGGGGGGCCCTTGTTTTTTTTTTTGGGGCCCCCAAAAAAATTTTGGAAAAGGAAAAAAAAAAGGGGGGGATGGGGGGGGGGGGGGTTTAAACCCCCCGGGGGAAAAGATGAAAAAAAAAAGGGGGGGGGGGGGGGGGGGGGGGGGGGGGGGGGGGGGGGGGGGGGGGGGGGTGGGGGAAATTTTAAGTTGGGGGGGGGGGGGGGGGGGGGTTTTTTTTTTCCCCCCCCTTTTTTTTCCCCCGGGGGGGGTTTTTTTTGGGGGGAAAAAAAAAAAAAAAAATTAAAAAAATTTTAAAAAATTTCCCTTTCCCTTTTTTTTTGGGGGGGGGTTTTTTTTTAAAAAAGGGGTTTTTTGGGGGGGGGGGGGTTTTTTTTTTTGGGGGGGTTTGGGGGGGGGGGGGGGGGGGAAGGGGGGGGGGGGGTTTTTTTTTTTTAAAAAAAAAAAAGGGGGGGGGGGGGGTTTTTTTTTGGTTTTGGTTTTTGGGGGGGTTTTTTTAAAAAAAGGGAAAGGGGGGGGGGGGGGGGGGGGGGGGGGGGGGGGGGGGGGGGGTTTGGGGGGGGGGGGGGGGGGGGGGGGGGGGGGGGGGGGGGGGGGGGGGGGGGGGGGGGGTTTTGGGGGTGGGGGGGGGGGGGGGGGGGGGGGGGGGGGGGGGGGGGGGGGGGGGGGGGGGGGGGGGGGGGGGGGGGGGGGGGTTGGGGGGGGGGGGGGGGGGGGGGGGGGGGGGGGGGGGGGTTTTGGGGGGGGGGGGGGGGGGGGGGGGGGGGGGGGGGGGGGGGGGGGGGGGGGGGGGGGGGGGGGGGGGGGGGGGGGGGGGGGGGGGGGGGGGGGGGGGGGGGGGGGGGGGGGAAAAGGGGGGGGGGGGGGGGGGGGGGGGGGGGGGGGGGGGGGGGGGGGGAGGGGAAAAGGGGGGGAAAAAAGGGGGGGGGGAAAGGGGAATTTTAAAAAAAAATTTTTTTTTGGGGGAAATTTTTTTTAAAAAAATTAAAAAAGGGGTTTTTGGGGGGGTTTTTTTTTAAAGGGAAAAATTTTTTTTTTTTTGGGGGGGGGGTTTTTTTCCCCCCCCCTTTTTCCCCTTTTTTGGGTTTTGGGGGTTTTGGTGGGGGTTTTTTTTTTTGGGGGGGGTGTGTGTTTGTGTGTGGGGTTTTTTTTTTTTTTTTTTTTTGGGGGGGGTTTTTAATTTTTTTTTGGTGGGGGTTTTTTTTTTGGGGGGGGGGGTTTTTTGGTTTTTTTGTGTTTTTTTTTTTTTGGGGGGGGGGGTGTGTGTTTTTTTTTTTTTTTCCCCTTTTTTTTTTTTTTAAATTTTTTTGGGGGGTTTTTGTTCTGGGGTTTTGGGTTTGTGTGTGTTTTGTGTGTGGGGGGGGGGGGGGGGGGGGTTTTTTTTTTTTTTGGGGGTTTTTTTTTTTTTCCCCCCTTTCCCCTTTTTTTTTTTTTTCCCCCCCCGGGGCCCCCAAAAGGAAAAAAAAAAAAGGGTTTTTTAAAAAAAGGGGGTTAAATATTTTTGGCGCATTGGGAAACCAAAAAAAAACCCTTTCAGCGAACGTAACCCCGGAAAGATTTCTTCTTTCACCCCTTGCACGGGGGGACAACCTTTTTTTTTGGGTCATATGTAGATGGGAATTTGGGTTTTAAAAGAAAAAGGGAAACTGGGAAATTTGAACGTTTCATCGTTCAAAATTCATCTGACGCGGCCGCGGGGCCCCGGGGCGCGTGTGGGTGTGTGTTTTGTGTGTTTAGAGAGAGTTTTGGGGGGCGTGTTTCGTGTTGTGTGGGGTGTGTGTGCGTGCCCTGTGTGTGTGTGTTTTGTGGTGTGTGTTTTGTGGGGTGTGTGTGTGTGTGTGAGGGGTGTGTGTTGTGTGTTTGTGTGTGTTTTGGGGTTTTGTGTGCGTGTGTGGTAGTGTGGTCGTTGTGCGCGCGCCGCGTAGGGGGGGGGTTTGGGGGGGGGAGGGCGTGCATGTGCAAACGCGCAAGCACCAAACTTGAGCTCCCTTGCCCTCCTCTTTGGATCCCCCCCATCTATTTCTTTGCGCCACTTAAAAAAAAAATAAAAAAAATAAAAAAAAACCCCAACCATTTCTCTATTTTTTCATGCGCTGGGGGTTTTATTTTCCCCCGTTGGTGGGGGGAAAACAACTATCCGTTGTGGGATAATCATTTCTTACACCATATTGGGGGGGGCCCGAAAAAAAATTAACAAGAATACCCACAACCCCCCAGGAGTCGAAAATCGTCTTTTTACAATAAAGGGGGTCAATGTTTGAGTCAACATGACAGAATTCCCTGATCTAAAGGCTACCAGGGCAGAATCTACATTTTTTAAATTAAAAGGGCCCCCCTCTTTTAAAACCCACATACCAACCCATCCAAACCTTCCTACCTCTCCCATCCCCCCAACCCTTAATTTTTTTTTTAAAATTTAAAAACCCACCACACACACACACACACACCCCACACAACACACACACACACCATTTACTCAAACACTCACACCACTCACACACACACACACACACACACACACACATTCTTTTCTAAATAAACTGTCCAAGGACGGCGAAATTATCTGTACTTCATTACTCTTTTGTAACCAAAAGACGTTAAAATTTAAAAAGAAACCAAAACAAAGGGAGAAGAAACCCCTTTTTCAGCCCTTTCTCTACAAAAGGTAAAAAATTTTGGTTTTTACAAACCCTTAAAAAAACCTCCCTTTTGAAAGCTTTAAACCCCCCCCCCCCCCCCCCCCCCCCCCCCCCCCCCCCCCCCCCCCCCCTTATAAATTTTTCGCCGAGAAAAATCCCAAAACTGTTTCTCCAGAGGTTAACCCCTCTGTTCTGCTTTCCAAACCAAATCCGAAAGATTTCAAGTGGGCCGGGCCCAGTTTTCCCTGTCCGCGCGCGCGCGCGGGGCGCGCGCGTGTGTGATTGTGGGGTGTGGTGGTGTGTGTGTTGTGTTGTGTGTGTTTATCCAAACCGGCTGTCGCG
>CM065717.1:88832018-88834518 GCA_033310375.1 Conus canariensis
CATAGAAACACGTCATCTGCAAATCCATAAACAATGTGCGAATTATCATGGCTCCTTCCTTCCTCCTCCCGTCCCATCCTCCCTCTCCGGTCAAATCAGCCTTTTTCTGAAGGGTGGTGTGTGTGTGTGGGTGGGGGGGGGGGGGGGGGGGGGTAGGGGGAGGGGGCAGGCGAGGGTGGAAGCGTGTACACATCATTCGGTCAAGGGGAATAAGTTTTGTTGCTAACCTCTGTCGCCTTCCCCGCACCACCCCACCCCCTCTCTCACACGGCTCAGCTCATAATTTTCCGCTGTAGACCTCCAAAAATAACTAGGACACTACCTTCCCCCCTCCCCACCTCCTTCCCTTCCTATCCGCCTCCCCATATTGTCTGGCGTGCGAAATGATTATAGATTATTTTTGGATTCGCCCTCTCTTGTTCCCCTATCCCCTTTTCTCCGCCCTCACCACCACCGTTCCCGAAAATTTATCCCACAGTCTAATAATGCTCGTGTGTTCGCAATGTATGCTGGAAACACTGGGCAGAGGATGCCCACTGAAGTAGAAGCCACAGGCGAAGTCTGCCCCTCCTGGCGAGACACAAACGATCGACGGGAGTTCCGTCTGTGATTCTCTCACACACCGGCTTATTTAAATGTCTGGTTTGACTCCGCCGGCTCGTCTGCAGATCTCTCAACGTGCACTCTTCAGCGTTGTGAAAACACTGACTGCGGTCATTGTCTCGTCTGCTTATGTGATTGAAAGTGTTCGGACTGTGTGGGTTTACGTTTTGCAAAGAGGACTAACGAGGTGTTATCCACTTCAACGGGAAACGTCCTTTCTGAAGGCTGTCTTCGGACTGACTCGAACCACTGACGTTTCAAAATTGAATCGTAAGTGTGTGGGGAGAAAAGAGGGAAAAAGCAAAAGAAAGAAAAAAAAAAAAAGTGTGCTTTCAGTGGGGAAAAAATCCCTAAGAAGAAACTTCTCAAGTGGTTTTGTGTTACAAAAGAGAATGGGCATAACAGGCAAAAATTGAATTTCATTGAATCCCCATCTGATGAAACGGCTGAAGAAATCTTGAAAACTGCTGTAACCCTACCAAGTCGTGTGCTGTTGCAGATTCGCGTGAAGCACTCAAGGTCTTATGAGGTAAGACGCTGTCTTGGTCTGGTGTCAGTTAGCCTGTAACAATAATCAGTTCTTGGCCTCCCCCCCACCTTCCCCCGTCTTAACTCATCTCTCAGTAGCCGTCGTTGTCATTGCTTTTATTGTGATCTTTTCCAATCATCTAATCTGTTACTCGTTTCTTTTTCTTGTTTGCTGTCTTTTTACTGTTCTTGAGCCTACAAAAATGATCTACTCCTTGCCCCCCTCTCCCTCCTCACCCTCCCCACTGTCCCAGTAGCAGTTTTTTCCTCGCCTTTAGTGTGATCTTTCTCTGTCAACTCAGTAATCGTGGATTCGTTTCTTTTCCCTGTGATATCTTCTTCGCTGTCTTTGTTACTGCTCTTGGTGTGATCTGGTATGATTCATTAATCTGCAGCACCGTTCATTTCTTTTCATTACCAGTCCCGGCTACTGCTGTTATTGTGATATTGCGGGTGCTGTCAGAACCACAAATGAAAACAACCCAGTTTCAGTAATGAGATATCATTGCGTGTGGACAACTTCATAATATACATTTCACCACATCTGTTAAACTTAGAGACCACACTGCGCACAATTTACAGCTGATGGATAAATGAATTAACGACTAAGATGAAAGGATTTAAAACGAGGGTCACATGGATACAACTTGGCAGGTGTTTGACCTGCGCAATAGCCCAACGCTCTGGTCAAACTTGGGGTACCTGCTTAATGTTGTCTGCACCATTGACAAAAAAGAAAAAAAAAAAAAAAAGCATGCCACCAACCAAGAAATAATCGCCGAGAATCCTGCTGGCGTCAAACGTTTGAAAGACCATTTTTGCCACCCATCTTAAAGTGTTGTCGTCCTGGTGATAAGTTGGGTGTAAGACACCCCCCCCCCCCCCCCCCCCCCACACACACACACACACACCATCTCCCATTTCTTTCCCTCTTCCTCCTTCCCACGTTCTCCCGAACGTTATTGCAATAATCGTCTGCTGTAGCACCTTTTTGCGGTACGCACGTTAAACCTGAATGTAACTTACTAACGAAATAAAGTTCTCTTGTTACCGCGTAAGAATTAGCTGACAACTGCTGTGATTATCAAACATTTTTTTTATGTTTTGTAACTATCAAATTGTTGGTCCTTCCTCAACCACTGCCCAGAATATGAAGTTTTTGAAGAGGGGTAAACAGAGCAAACGAACTATGTAACATTTTGTCCAAAGAGATGCCTTAAAAGCTGCGCGCTTTAGTGTATCCATTCGCAGTATATGCCTGACAGCTGTCAAATTGCACGGTCTTTGCTGAAGTATGTTTTTTTTAAGGAAACAGTTTATGTATTTATTTATCTATTTATTCTAATATCAGTGTATTTATTTATCTATT
>CM065717.1:88839518-88852018 GCA_033310375.1 Conus canariensis
TCTCTCTTTTTGTCTGTCTGTCTCTGTCTCTGTCTCTCCCTCCCTCTTCCCCACCCTCTTTCCCTCCCTCTTCCCCCCCTCCTCCCTTCCTCCCCCTCTCTCTCCTCTCTCTCTCTCTCTCTCTCTCTCTCTCTCCAGTTTCTCTGTCCCCTCTAGTCCTGTAAAGCGACGGGAGAGTGTCAGGCAGGCGTCATAGGGCGTAGGGATGGGAGTGGAGTTGGGCAGTGGGAAGAGTGAGCCAAGTCATGAAAAGAAGCAGAGACATAACGGAGGATGCGGGGGCTGGTAGGGTGGGCAAGGTGGCGGAAGGCGGGGGGGGGGGGGGGGGGGGGGGGGGGGGGGGGGGGGGGGGGGGAGTTTGGAACTGCGGACTGTCCTTTGGGTTCAGCAATTCTCAGAAACCGCCACTCTCCCACACCCAGCTCCTCCGTCCCCTCCCCCTTCCTCCACCCCTTCCCCTTTGCGTTGTACTTTCAAGTTTTTTTTTTTTAACTTAAGAAAAAAAATCATGACAGAGAGTAGAGGAGTAGTGTCTGGGGACAGAAGGTGGAGAGGAGCTTGGAACCGAGTTTGTGAAGAGTCAGAGGTTTCTTTGTCTGTCTGTCCGTGCGTCTGTCTGTCTGTCTGCCCCTCTCTCTCTCTCTCTCCCTCTCTCTGTCTGTCTCTCTGTCACTCGCTCTCTCTCCTTCCCTCACCTCTCTCTCCGTGTGTGTGTGTGTGTGTGTGTGTGTGTGTGTGTGTGTGTGCGTGCGTGCGTGCGTGCGTGCGTGCGTGCGTGCGTGCGTGCGTGTGTGTGTGTGTGTCTCTCTCTCTCTCTCTCTCTCTCTCTCTCTCTCTCTCCTTCCCTCCTTCCCTCTCCACCCTCTCTCTCTCTGTCTGGTATCTTAAACTCTTGCATCATTGAAACAAAAAAAATTAAAAAGAAAAAAAAAGTCAGCTGAATTCTTGACTCTCGTGGGAATAGCTTGCACCTTCCTTTTCTTTTCTTTTCTCTTTTTTTCTCTCTTGGCTGTCTGGAAGTTCCATGTCCAGTCTGTGGCATCATCACCTCCACATCGCTCATTCCGGATCCTCAGCACCCAGCCACACCCGGGGCCTGTCCCGTCGCATTCTCAGCACCGCAGGAAAGAGTCGTTGTCCGGTCGTGGTAAGGCAGCCCGCCACAGAAGACCCAGGCTGCATAATTCTTGCGTCACATAACAAAAAAGAGGTTTGAGATTTTTAAAGTCAAGCTGGTGAATTGCTTGCGTCGAGCGGAAACGGAGTTGGTGGGGTTTTGAAAAAAAGGTTATTCTTGGAATCCTACGGAATATGAAGTTCTTTGCAGGAGAAATGATTGATTCTTGGTCACGTTTGGGAGTATAGTTCGTAGATTTGGGAAAGAGTGGTTTGTTTGACGGCGTTGTGGCGTTTACACGCTTCAGTACTGTGTCTGGTTTAAAGAGAAAACTGACAACAGCAAAACACGAAACAAAACAAAACAACAGCATCGACATCGGCAATAACAACATCAAAAGAAAACCGCAGGCATTGACCAAATTCAAAAGATTCTTTCGGCAGGCCTTGGTATCTGATGTTCAATCTTTTGTAATCGATAGTTTAAAGACTTCCGATGCGGACGGTGTATGCAGACTACACCACAAGTTCTGGAATGTTGACCGACGACATGACTGATTCACAGTTTCTGTCTGTCTGTCTGTCTGTCTGTCTGTCTGTCTGTCTGTCTGTCTTTTTTTTTTTTCTCTCTCTCTCTTTCTGTTTGGTGTCTTACATTTTTGCATTGAATGCAAATAGAGTTCGCACACTGAATAAAAAAAAGTAGCTGAATTCGTGGATCTTACGGGAATAGCTTTTTTGTGTGTTTGCTGATTCGGACTCGTCAGTGAGACATGTCTGTTTGTCTGTCTCTGTGTCTCTGTCTGTCTGTCTGTCTGTCTGCCTGTCTCTCTCTCTCTCTCTCTCTCTCTCTCTCTCTCTCTCTCTCTCTCTCTCTCTCTCGCTGGCGCATTTCCTTCTTCTTCTCTCTCTGTTTGGTGTCTTATGTTCTAGCATTGAATGCAAATAGAGTTTGTACATTGAAATAAAAAGTAGCTGAATCTCACGGGAATGTCTTGAATTCCCACTTTTTTTATTTGCTGTCTCATGTTGCGTGCCTTCTCAGCGGCTCTACACCCACACCACACAGAATGGAAAAAAAAACAACATTCAGGGATCTTCAGAAGGACTGGCATGGTATAGAACTTACCACTCCACTCTAGCTCCTCAAAACAAATAACTGGGATTTGACTTATCTGCCGTATGAAAACCCAATGGAGAAAGCTAACAGAGACAGAGGTATGCCAGCGTAGCCAGCAGCTTGCGGGAATCTGACTTCCAAGCCAAAGACGTCGCCATGAAGGTTAGAGCAAGGGCGTTGTGGGCTCATCATCCTGTGACCTCATGAAACAGCTCTCGGTTTCTGGTAAGAGAAGGAGGCAATGGCAGAAACAGCTGGAAGAGTTCCTGCTGGATTTGGTCGAGGAGCTACTTTCTTTCTTTCTTTCTTTTGCGTTCCCGGCCATGCTAGATCCTCAATCCGGTTAGTAAGGCGAAGCCAGCAGTCCGCCGCAGAGACCCCGCCGGTCCCCGCAGCTTCTCCTGGACCTCGACCGGACTGGGCCACGTCTGGCGTCTCAAGGCTTCAAAGGAGGGGCAAGGACTGTAAGATATGGGTTGGAGTTAGGGAGCCTGTGCCACAAGGGCACTGGTCAGTATGAGAGAGTTTGAGACGTGAGAGATGGGAGAGGAGCTGGCAGTGTCCTGTTCGCAGCCTGAAGATGGCAACTTCTAAGGTGGGAAAGTCGAGTTCACTTTTGTCGAGGAGCAGCAAAAGTGAACACAGATTTCCCAACTTGGATCAGGCGTCCGATAGCTAGATGGATAAGACATCCATCAAAAAAAAAAAAAAAAAAGGGGCGACGTCTTGAGACGCCCAACCATAAAGGAGGTGTTGGGTTCGAATCCCAGCAGGAATAAAAATATTTCTGGCAGCAGGGCATCTAAGTGTCATGACCTGGGTGCGGCCTGGTCCATGTGGGATGTAAAGAGTTCAGGGCCGAAATAAATGTCTGAGAGGAAAGGGGGTGGGGGTGGAGGTGAGGGGGCGGTGTGTGTGTGTGTGTGTGTGTGTGTGTGTGTGTGTGTGTGTGTGTGTGTGTGTGTGTGTTCTCTGAAGACTTTCTGCTGTCGTGCTGTCTCTGGAATTTCTTCTTACTGCATCTGGAGAGGAACTACACATTTAAATCCCTTAGAATCCCTCCAAACTTACTTGTTCGACAGCTGTGGAATCCGGGTGCATTTCACTTTTTTTTTCTGCCATGCTGTGATGTTCATACCATTTGTAAACACACGCCAGTCCATCTTCTCAGCCCCTGTCACTCACCCCTATCACCCCCAACCCAGTTATTCCCACCCACCCTACCCCATCCAAATTCCACCTGTGCCCCGCTCCTTCCCCTAACGTGCGCGCACATCTGCAAATAAGCGGAAAAGCAAATTAACAAACAACAAAAAGAGTATCGGGGTGGGGGTGGAGGGGCGACAGTTTTCATTTGCCCCCATATCTCTTCCGAACGTGTCTCCGTGTTCAGTGTCTGTCGGCCACGATTCCAAAACAGCTCCAAATGTTGGACATCAGGCTGAGGATGGTAGTGATGATCGATCTGACGATCAGCTTCCTGGGATTTAGATGACAAAAACAACCCACCTTCTTTTGCTTGGTGAATGGGCGCCGGGGGCCACATTAGATCGGAGTTGTGTTCATGTGATTGTTTTTTTTCCGTGGGATTGCTTGTTTTTATAGTCTAGCGATTACATTTAGCAGACTCATTTAAGATTTCTTTTTATTTAAAAACAAAACAACAAAAAGTACAATAACGACACTAAAAAACGACAGCATCATCATCATCATCATCATCATCATCATCATCTTCATCAACAACAACAACAACAACAACAACAACACAACAACAACATGTACTGACAGAGTTTGAAGAAAAGGTCAGTTCGATTAGAAACTTAATATTTTGGCATCACACCACAGTATTTCTCTTTAATGTATCTCTATCCCATAAATTAGATTCCCACCTTCGTTTCTTTTTTTTATTTACTGACTAGACAAAACATTCTGTACGCAATCGCCACCCTCACCCCCTGTGCACCGGAACTCTTCCTTCATCTCTCCTGTTCTTCCCTTCTTCACGTCTCCACCTTCAGCCCCCCACCCCCTCCACCCTTCCCCTCCCCACTGCTTCCTCCATCCGCTTACGTGAAGTATGTTTGAACAACAATGGCAGCAAGATGGTGGGTATAGAAGACAGGTTGGGGGTTAGAAAATACAGCTTGGATGAAGAACAGTGCAAGAGAGGTTGGGCGAGGTGAGTGACGTGGTGGGTGGTGGAGGATGGGATGGGGGTGAAGAGAGAGAGAGAGAGAGAGAGAGAGAGAGAGAGAGAGAGAGAGAGAGAGTGGAAGGGGGGGGAGGAGGAGGCTGGATAGTTGGAGTGGGATGGGGGATTTGGGCGAGATGGGCGAGGAGGATGGATAGAGAGCGATATTGGAATGGGTAGCTTATGAAATCAGTTACCTTCGGGTTGAACATCCACAACTGCCAAGCATGATGCTACGTCAGTTTCAGTTTCATCAAGGAGATGTCACTGCGTGCGGACTAGTTCATATGCGCTACACCACATCCGCTACGTTTTGAGACCACATTGCGCATGATTTAAAGCTGATGGATAAATGAATTAATAGCTAAGATGAGATAATTTAAGAAGAGGGTCTCGTGGCTACGACTTAGCAGATGTCTGACCTACGCATTAGCCCAACGCGCTGGTCAGACCTCGAGTACCTACCTTACATTGGTCGTGCCAGTATGTGTGTTTAATGTGTGTGTATGCGTATGCATGTGTGTGTGTGCGCACGCGCGTGTGCGCGCTTGTGTGTATGCACACGTGTGTGCACGTGTCTGCGTGCGTGCTTGCGCGCGCGCGCGCGTGCGTGCGTGCGTGTGTGCGTGCGTGCGTGCGTGTGTGTGTGCGTGTGTGTGTGTGTGTGTGTGTGTGTGTGTGTGTGTGTGTTAGTGTGCAGAAGTGCATGTGCATATGCGTGTGTGTGTGTGTGTGTGTGATTTGTGGGATACTTCGTCAGGTAGAGGACAATAACCATCGCAGAAGAGAGGTGGATGGGGAACTGTCTTATATACTGCACTGATACCACAGGAACGACCACACGATAAATCAAGGTCTACGTATGAGCTCGGCAATAATTTGTCAGCTTGACTGGATAAATGAAGCGTTTGACCAAAAAAAAAAGAAAAAAAAAAAAAAGAAAAAGAAAAAAAAAAGAAGTGAAAATAACACTTAAGTTATTTCTGATCGAGTTCTAACGATACACTTAAACGGACATTTTCACCTGTAATTGAGGATAAAGGAAGTGATCAGGCCAAATACTGGCATTGCTTAACTTCTCTTGAATACGATGTCATTAACAATGGCGTTTATGCATCGAACTGAGTTTGCTGCTTGATGCAAGTCAGATCAATCCACGAAATGTAGCTGTCCATTCGATCTTGCAATGATTATTCGACACATATACCGACACCAGAAACCTCGGGACTGAGTTGACGAAGAGATTTTGGCGGAGACACAAAATTGTTTTAAGTTGTAGTCGCCTCTGCGGAGTTGGGAAGAATATTTTATGCACCGCACATATCACGTCATTCTTTAATGTTTTCTTCTTTTCCTTCAACACCACCTTTTCACAAGATGTTCGAAAATCTGCAAGGGGGGATAATCTGTGTTAGAGCTCGCATTCAGCGAGAGTAACCCCGCTCAAAGCAATCTTGCCTCATCGGTCGGCGTAACAGGTTAATCAGAGAGAGAAAATGCCAAAACAGGCTCGTGAAACTGTATGTCTGTGATGTACACAGTCAGTATCCCGATCACCATCATAATGTGTACTTCAAATCAGATTTTTGGCTCTCTCGATCTGTTTGCCTTGAACCACGGACTGCGAGAAGGTAACTCCATTTGCAGTGGAAAAACAGGTGTTGTCTTCTCCTGATATTTTCCCGGAACATGTCAATCCCATAAAAAGAAAAAAAAGGCAAGCGCTATAGATCTTACTTTAGTCCTGCTGTGACTGAAATACCCTTCATGACAAATGGAACAGCGATCATATGCCTGTTTCTAGTTAAAATTTCGTCAGTTTTGTTTACATTACAATAAGCAGGCACCCCTACAAGCGACATCAGAGGCGTCTGTCCACGGCCCTGTGTTTGAAGAGGTAAGCGAAAGCGCTTTTTTCTTATTCTTTAAATTCATATGACAGAGTTTTTGGCGAACTGAACCCCATTCTGCAGTCACACTGCATGCAAACCCGTTCTCAACAAATCATTGCCGATCTCGAGAGCAGACTTCTAAAAATAGTGAAAATTGACATATTTTTTATGTTTGGGCCATCAGCGGGATTTGAACTTACAACATCTGACTGCGCAGTTGGGGTACTATACCACTGAGCCGGTCTGGCACCCCGTGGTGCTCGTGGGGAAGAGGGCGAGGGCAGTGGTGGTGTGTGGTGGGGGGGGGGGGGGGGGGGGGTTTGGCTCCGGCGGCCAGACTGGGTCGATAGCTCTGTCTAGAAAGGGGGAGCGGCCAGGGGGCACATTCCGCGCGGTGTCCTTTGAAGGGGTTCACTCTCCTCACCCCGAATGCCCCCCCCCCCCCCCAGGCCTCCTTCACCCTTGTTCTCCTTCCCGCATCCTGTCTCTCTCTCTCTCTGTGTCTGTCTGTCTGTCTGTCTGTCTATCTGTCTGTCTGTCTGTCTGTCTGTCCGTCTGTCTCTCTGTGAGTTGTTTTTGACTTGGTTTGTCTGTGTGTGTGTGTCTGTCCGTGCATCCCTTTGTCTCTCTGACTCTATCACTGTCTGTCTGTATGTCTGCCTATCTTTCAGTGTGTCTATCTCTGTCTGTTTGCCTGTCTCTGTCTCTGTCTCTCTCTCTGTTTCTCTGTCTCTCTCGATCTCCCTCTCCCTCTGTCTGTCTGTATTTCAGTCTGTCTCTCTCTGTCTCTGTCTGTGTATCATTCTGTCTTTTACTGTGTGTATCTGTTTCAAGTGTGTCTGTCTTCATCAGCACCAGCAAACGCCCTCACAATTGCTGTCGATCCCTTCCTTCCTCCCTCCCAGCCCCTCTTCTTTCTCCTTTTTCTGTCTTTCTATCTCCTTCCCGCCGTCCACCCCCCCCCTCCCCTCCCCACCCCCCCTCGCCTCTCAATCCTCTCCCCTTCGTATTCCTCCCAAAAAGCTCCACAGGGAAACCATAAAGGATTTTTCATTTGGTTAGATGGAGTGGAGGCCATCGAACCGCTCAATAAAGACGGCAGCAGAGAGAGAGAGAGAGAGAGAGAGAGAGACAGAGAGAGAGAGAGAGAGGAGGGGAGAGAGAGAGAGAGAGAGAGGGAGGGGGAGGGAGGGAGAGAGAGAAGAGAGAGCGAGCCTGCCGGAGAGGGAGAGAGAGGAGAGAGAGAGAGAGAGAGAGAGAGAGAGAGAGAGAGAGAGAGAGAGAGAGAATGAATGAATAAACGAATGAATGAATGATATTTATTCAATAAGGCCAATGCTGAGAGAGAGAGAGAGAGAGAGAGAGAGAGAGAGAGAGAGAGAGAGAGAGAGAGAGAGAGAGAGAGAGTTCTGTGATCTTCCGTCTTTCCCTACAAAACACAGAGAGACGATCTTTCTTGATCTCTGGCTCTACCCCCTCAACGACCGACCGAGGCCGACACAGACGGCGATCAATAGAGATGACCCACCCCTCAGCTAGCCAGCCAAACGTTCCTCACCCCTCCGCCTCCACCCTTAAGATCCTCAGGCCCCCCTCCCCCAAAGGAAAGAGGAGAAGTGATCGGAGACTCATTGAACGAAGAGAGAGAGGGGAGAGAGAGAGAGAGAGAGAGAGAGAGGAGAGAGAGAGAGAGAGAGAGAGAGAGAGAGGGTGGGGTGGAGAGAGAGAGAGAGAGAGAGACAGAGAGACAGAGAGAGAGAGAGAGAGAGAGAGAGAGAGAGAGAGACAGACAGACAGACAGACAGCAGAGAGAGGTCGGGATGAATACAAAGGTTATTATTGAGGCTTGTCAAGTTTGACTGTATTCTCAGCACAGTGTCAGTACTGTTATTTATTTTTTTTTTTTGTGTTCGAGCCAGTACAAAGATTGGAAAAGTGTATATGCCCAGGACAACTCTATCATTTTTTTTTTGGTTTCTGTGTTGTTCAGGTTTCCTCCCATTTTTTTTCTCTTTGAATTATGATTAGGTTGTCTTAGGACTGTAGGTCGTAGAGGCAGGGACGTAGGAATAGGGACGCAGCTGTTCTCCCCGTTCGGTTATAGGGTGGGGTTGGGGCGAAAATGGTGGGGTTGGGATGGGGTGTGGTTGGGCGGCTTATATTTCTGACCCGTCCCCCTCCCCCGAAAGGACCAAGTTGTTTATTAAAGGAATAGTTCATGATCTTAAGTGCATATTCTTTAAAAAAAAAAAAAATTAAGCATATGGATGATAAGGAAAAAAAGATACAGATGGTAGTACAACTGTTGGTGATGGTGGTGGATGATGGTGACAATCGAACTGCTTCTGCGAAAATGCATTTTTCCAAGACGCCGCACTCTTACTTGCGTCAACCCTCCCCTCCCCCCCTTCCCATTGCCCATAGTCTTTCCCGTCATAATTCCTGGCAGCTCTGCCTTTCACCTTCCTGCAATCACCCCACCCCCGTATTCCCCTCTCGTCCTCCTCGTTCCGTTCCTCCACCCCCTCCTTCGCCCCTCCCCAATCCTGACTCTTGCATGTTCCTACTTTGCTGAGGAGTACCGTGATAGTTAGGGGTGCCCACTTTTTCTTTTTGCTCTGTTTCGCCTGTGACGGTGCTTTCCGCCGTGCGCTGCAGAAATGATGAAGGCAATGTCGTGCGTCTTGGGGATGCGACCCGATTTGTCCCAAAAGCCCAAATTGTCTGAACGCGTTTCGACAAACCAGGCAGGCTTGGTTTACTGACTGTGCCATTTTCCTTGGTCCTGTGATACCGTGATAGTTTTGTTGGTTCAATGGTTCTTCTCGTGGTGACTTGAGCTTTTTTGGGGAAGGAAAACACAAGAAAATAATGTTGTTTTACAGCTCTGTTTGTTTGTGTGTCTGTGTACTTGCCTGTATGCACGTTTTTCCTTTTTTTTCTGTTTCTTTCTCCGTTTATCTACCCCTGAATCTTGTATTCATTACTTTTTAGGTCTGCGGTTTTTATGTTGTCTCCGTGTCTATTGTCTGTGTATAAATCTTTCTGTATCTCAGTCTGTCCTGTCTGTCTTTCAGTTACGCATATTATGTCTGTCTGTGATGCTCTCATAAATTCTCTCTGTGTGTGTGTGTGTGTGTGTGTGTGTGTGTGTGTTGTGTTGTGTGTGTGTGTGTGTGTGGGGTGTGTGTGTGTGTGTCTCCCTTTTTTGTTTATATTCATCGCTATCGTTCTCTCTCTCCCCCCCTCTCTCTCTCTCTCTCTTCTCCTCTCTCTGTTGTGTTGTGGTGTGTGTGTGTGTGTGTGTTTGTGTGAGTGTGTGTGTGTGTGTGTCCTTTTCAACTCTTTCTCTTTGTCTCTCAGTCTTTGTTTCCGTCTCTTTAACTCTCTCTCTCTTGTCTCTCCTCTTCTTTTTACATGCAGTCTCTCCCTTTCCCGCCAACTCTCTCTGTCTCTTTTTCTCCATTATCTGTGTCTCCCTTCTTGGTCGCTGCTACCCCCAACTCCCCAACCTGCTCTTCCCCCCTGTCCATATCCCATGCACGCCACTCCGTGTTTCTGTCCCTCTTTCTATTGGTCAGTCCACACCCTCCCCTCCTCCCCCTGCACTTTGTCATTCATTGTCTCTGTCTCTCCACCGGTCTTTCTCTCCCTTCGCCCCCTCCCCCCCCCCCCACCTGTCTCTCTCTGTGTCTCTGCTCTCTCTTCTCTTTCTCTCTCTCTCAACTCTGTCTCTGTCTCTCTCTCTCTCTCCATCCTCCCCTCTCTCTCTCCCTTTAACTGTTTCCCGCTGGCCTCTGTCCCTCTCCCTCTCCACGTCTATCTCCCCCTCCCTCTCTGCTGCTTCCCAGGCCCCCTGCATCTGTCTTCTTTCAGTCACACATTGACAGTAGGACGTGATGATTGCTGCAGGTGCATGCTTATCAAACGGGAATTTCGAACAGCATGATGTGATGAATATATCGGGCGATGACACGTGAACACCACATCAAGAGCCCCTTATCAGTATGGAGTAAGAGCAGTGATGACGCCCTGGCGGAACATTTCACGCAAGCAGACCGTCGCAGCGAGCGAGCGAGAGAGAGAGAGAGAGAGAGAGAGGGAGGGGAGGGAGGGAAGGAGTGAGAGAGAGAGAGAGGTGGGGGGAGGGAAGGAGGGAAAGATGAGCGGAAGGGGATGGGGTAAGATGGGGTGGGGGTGGGATTTAGGGCGGACAGGTAGATTGACCTGGAGAGAGAGAGAGAGAGAGAGAGAGAGAGAGAGAGAGAGAGAGAGAGAGAGAGAGAGAAATAGTGTTGCGGTTGTATATATGTGGAAGGGAGGAGGGCGTGTTTTGAGCAAAGACACACAGACACACAGACACAGACACAACACACACACACACACACACACACACACACACACACACACACACACACACACATACACACACAGAGAGAGGAGAGAGAGAGACAGAGACAGAGACAGAGAGAGACAGAGAGAGAGAGACAGACAGAGAGACAGAGACAGAGAGAAAGATACAGACAGAGAGAGAGAAAGAGAGACAGAGACAGAAGAGACAGAGAGAGAGACAGAGAGAGAGAGACACGAGAAGAGAGAGAGAGAGAGAGAGAGAGAGGGGGGGGGGGGGGCCCAGGCTGGTAGGGCGTAGGAGCTGCGTGGATTGAGACATCAACGGAGAGCCGGGGAAACGGTTATATGAAGATTCATAGAAGTCAACTCGAGGAAGATCAAGAACAACAAAGATAGTAGTAGTAGTAGTAGTAGTGGTGATAGTGGTAAATACATATATAAGGATAATAATAATAATGATGATGATGATAATAATAATAGTAATAATGATAATGATAATTGTAATGTATGATTATTATAGATATAGTCAGACAGACAAAAACAGAGGGATGCAGAGAGATTGAGGATGGGAGAAGGAGATGGGAGTCACCAACACGGTATTAAAAATGCATGACGTTTCTTTTTTTTAAATAAATGTACAAACGGGAGTGTTTGAGATAAATCGAGCCGATAAGGAAAACCCGATTTGTCCATTTGGACAAATCATGACTTCTGACAAATCGAGTTGCGACACATGGCCAACCAGTCCAGCGTACGGCGCTGGATCAACTGCCTTCAGAGGTTCTTGCTTGTGTATGTTACATTTTGGCTGACTTGCTGCCAGACATAGTCATGTCTGTACTGTTCCTTATGTAAGACATCGGAAATCCGTCTGAAGCATTCATTCTGGGACCCCTGGTATTTTTCTTCTCGTGGACATCTGCTGCATGTGCTCAGCTCCAGCACAGAGGAAGATGGATGTTTACGGTGACCGGTGAGTTTTTGTTTTGAGCCCCCACTTCAAATACGGTTAAAAGGGGTGGAAAATGTTGTCCTTTTGGGGTAGGACTCTACAAAGGAGTAGCCCTGAAGTAAAATTTACTCTCTCCTTCTCTCTTACTAGCGGTGGAAGGAGCAAGATTTCGGTACTAGAGCGCTGAAAATGGTTGTGACTTTTCGGGATTGTCAAAGACACACACGGCGATGGCTCGTTATGGAACTTTCCCTTGATTTGTGCACTGCAGAGGGCTTGGGTTTCAGACTGAGAGACAGAACTGAAGCAGGAACAAACAAGAAATGATACAGGACATATGAACAGACTGACACAAGTTCAGTGAGGTATCGTGAACTTTACTTTGGATACACGAAGAAGGCAATAGAAAACAAAAAACAAATCTTGAAAAAAAAAATAAAAAAACAGAACACATTTTATTTTCATCTCTTTCTGAGTGGTCTTTACAGTATCTTTTCCTTTCTAATCATGAAGCTTCATCAGATTCAGTCGCAGTTTCAAGACATCGGTTGGGGTGATAACTTCAGAAAGGCTGTCAAGACAGAGGGATAGGTTGTTTCTCTGCTGTCGCGGGTGACGTCATCAGTTGGGTTGGCCTGCTGGTCTCTTTGGCTGTCCTCTTTCTGTGTGTGTGTGTGTGTGTGTGTGTGTGTGTGTGTGTGTGTGGAGAGAGAGAGAGAGAGAGAGAGAGAGAGAGAGAGAGGGAGAATGATGATCATGTCATGATGATGATGATTGTGATGATTATAATTATGACGATAAGAGATAATGATGATCATGATGATGATGAGAGGGAAGATAATGATGATGATAATTTGGATGATGATGATGATGATG
>CM065717.1:88857018-88867018 GCA_033310375.1 Conus canariensis
GCACTCAGAAACACACACGCTCGCACACCACACACACACACACACACACACACACACACACACACACACACACACACACACGTACAAACACAAATACTCACAGAAAAACACACGACGTCTCTCTCTCTCTCTCTCTCTGTAAGCGTGCGTGCGCGCGTGTATATGTGTGTGTGTGTGTGTGTGTGTGTGTGTGTGTGTGTGTGTGTGTGTGTGTGTGTGTACGAACTATGTTTCCAGTTTACGTGGTATACCGTGCCCAACGTTCCATTTGGCAATGATGCGTATGCTGCATAAATGGCTGTCATGAAATGTCGTGATCTGGTTGATGTGAGACTCTATATGACATGCTTTATAAAGTCTGACACACCGTCGTTATCCATAAATCGATATATACCATGCGCTGGAGTTTTTCTTCTTATGCCTGTTGAAAAAATATACCGAAAAGACTTTAATATGTATTATTTTGTCATCTTAAAACTCATGTTTTTTGTAGCTTGAAAACGAAACTGCAATTTTAACACGGTTGTTGGCTCTCTCTCTCTCTCTCTTCTCTCTCTCTCTCTCTGTGTGTGTGTGTGTGTGTGTGTGTGTGTGTGTGTGTGTGTGTTGTGTGTGTGTGCAAGACTGTTTTTAGTTCTCGTTGGTGAGTAGGTAAGTTAGTTTGCTGACTTGCCGACTAGCTCGCTGGCTAGTTAGCCAGTTGGTTGGTTTGTTTTAATGGCAGATTGTGTGAGTGGGTGCATCATAACAATATGACTGGTGAACATCAAGGTGGGTTAAAAAAAAAAGGTTACTCAACAATTGATCATTTATTCACTTTTCTAGCTGCCATTCAAAAACAGTTTGTAAGTAATCAAAAGTTGTATGTTGCATTTGTCGATTTTGAAAAGGCCTTTGATTCCATCTCTCGTAAACTTTTATGGCCTATTTTGACGAAAAATGGAATTAAGGTAAATTATGTCGATGTGAAAAGAATATGTATATCGAAGTAAAAGCAAGAATAAGATCAGGAGGAAAACTATCTGATTTGCTTATGTGTTCTCGAGGCGTTAAGCAGGGTGATGTTTGTAGCCCTATATTGTTTTCTTTATTCATAAATGAAGTAGCATTTGAAATAATTGAAAATGGTAAGCATGGAGTAACTTTCGATGTTATAGAATTGTTCATTCTGCTTTTCGCTGATGATATTATATCACTGTCCACAACGGTAACTGAACTCCAGCGACAACTAATTAGTTTATATTTAGCAGCAAACAGGCTGGAGTTCAAAGTTAATATGAGTAAAACTAATAATATATTTCGGAAGGGAGGGTACTTAACGCAGTCTGAGAGATGAACTTATGGGAATGAAAGAGTCGTTGGAGTTAATGCCTATAAATATCTTGGAATATACTTCACAACAAAACTCAGTTTTAATTTTGCATGCCAAGATATCGTAAACAGAGCTAAGAAAGCAGCAATAGCTATCCTTAACATTTTGCATAAATTAGATTGTAACTCATTTCGTGTTTTTTCAAAGTTGTTTGACTCACAAGTTCAGCCAATTTTGCAGTATGGAGCTGAGATCTGGGCTTTCGAAACAAGTGTAATTATAGCCAAAGTTCATTTATATGCGTTAAAGCGTTTTTTAAATGTTGACATCAGAACTCCTAATGACATGATTTATAGAGAATTAGGGAGGCATCCAATTTATCTAAACTCGTATGTAAAATGCATTAAATGTTGGCTGAAGCTGAATAGAATGGATGAATGTAGGATACCTTTTAAAGCGTACAGAATGTTGTTGTTTTTAGATGATAAAGGTAAGAAGACATGGGCTTCCAAGATACGACCGTGTTTAAATTCTTATGGGTTTGGATTTGTTTGGGATAACGATGCAGGGTGTTCAGGGCGTATCTAGGTTTTTAAAATGTTTTAAAGAGAGGATTATTGACTGTAGATGGCAGGACTGGCATGCACATGTCCATCATAGCCATAGATTCATACAGTATAGACATCTTAAGACTACTCATGAGTTACAACCATATATTAATATAAAAACGAGTCGATATATTACGAGCACATTGGCTGAATTTAGATTTAGTGTTTCTGACTTTGCTTGCCATCGTGTAAGATATTCCAGCCCTGCCGATGTCGAATTGATATTAAGATGAAGTTCATTTTTATGTTGCCGAGCACTAAATAATCTCAGAACCAAACTTATCCAGCCAAATTATTTTACTTTACATTTTTTTTTCTGTATTTGATTTTATTTTGTTCGATTGTATGTAAGCCCCTTCAGAGTGGGGCCTTGGCCTTAAAACTGATAAAACATTCTTATTCGTATTCGTAATCTGTGTGTGTGTGTGTGTGTGTGTGTGTGTGTGTGTGTGTGTGTGTGTGTGTGTGCGCGCGCGCGCGCGCGCGCGCGCGCAAGACCGCTTTTTAATTCTCGTTGGTTAGGTAAGTTTGTTTGCTGACTTGCCGACTCGCTGGCTGGTTAGTTAGCCAGTTGGTTTGTTTGTGTTGAGAGAGAGAGAGAGAGAGAGAGAGAGAGAGAGAGAGAGAGAGAGAGAGAGAGAGAGAGTGAGGGAGAGTAAGAGTTGACCGACTCGACTTGGCAGAGCGGAAATTACAGACACGCAGCTTCTTATTACCGTGTTGTTACGAACGATTCTCTCCGATCAAGGTAAAGAGTAAGCTGAATTACCTCTCTTTCTTAGTCGCTGGTAAGATAAGATAATGTTGCTTACAGCCCAGCCGACCGCGAAGGGCCACATCAGGGCTGTCACCACGTGTGTATGTGTGTCTATGTGTGTGTGTGTGTGTGTGTGTGTGTGTGTGTGTGTGTGAGAGAGAGAGAGAGAGAGAGAGAGAGAGAGAGAGAGAGAGAGAGAGAGTAGAAAGAAACTCGTGGAGAGCGTGGCAGCAGAGAGTCCTCAGAAGAGAAGCCCCTTCAAGCAAGTGTTTCGGCCCTTATCTCCTGCACTCTAGGGGGGTTGGGCCACACCGGTTCATGACTCCGGATGTCCCTCTGCTGCCCCTTTTTTTCCATCTTGGACGAGCCAGGCTGGGATTCGAACCCATGACCCTCTGGACATGCTCATTTTCCAGAGAGAATTCTGCAAAGATTCTGAAACGGGGGGTAGGGGTGGGGCTGGGGGGAAGGCCGACACTCACAGGGGTCATAGCCGTTGAAGAGGTCAGTGCCGCACACATCTTCGTCCCCTACGTCCCTCACATCCCCTTTCTCCACCCTCTCCTACCCACTCCCCCCCCCCCCCCACCTCCCCACTCCTACCCTACCTACTCTCATACCGTCTGGGTCGTGCTGGTGCCGTACAATGAGTCAGGGTGGCGTGATCATCTGCTGGGCTGCCCCCCAATCCCTCCCACCACCCCCCTCCCTCTCACCCCATATTCCACCACCATCACCACCACCACCCTCGACTCGCCCACCTCCCCAGCCCGTTCATCCCACACGACGTCAGTCAGTATCAGGCAGGCCATGTAAGGATCGATAGTTCTTCGGCGCTCAGGGACCGGGGGGCTGAATTACTGTCTTGATAGCTACATGGAATCTTTCTGTTGGCCATAGACACGTCAAGTCATGTCGAATTGGGGAAGAGAGAGAGAGAGAGAGAGAGAGAGAGAGAGAGAGAGAGGAGGACAGAGAGGACTTGGAGAGAGGGAGAGAGAAAGGGGGGGAGAAGGGGGAGAGAGGGAGATAGATACAGAAACAGAGACAGACAGAGAGACGGAGAGGATTTAGAGAGAGAGAGAGAGAGAGAGAAATATGGCAGTGTAAAGCGTACGCGCGTGTATGTGTGTGTGTGTGTGTGTGTGTGTGTGTGTGTGTGTGTGTGTGTGTGTGTGTGTGTGTAGCCATTTGTGTAATATGTATTAACAGCCGAGCCTCTTAAGGCACGTAATTATCGACATGCACATACGCACACACACACACACACACACACATACACTCGCGCACGCACGCACGCACGCACGCACGCGCACGCACAACGCACGCACACACACATACACACACACGCGAGCGCTCACACACATATACACACACATGCCCGCGTGCGCGCGCGCATACACACACACACACGCACACACACACACACACACACACACACACACACACACACACACACACACACACACACACACCACATGCACCGACAGACGACCGACCAACAGGCAGACAGACGGACAGCCAGAGGTGCCCTCACTGGACAGAGACAGAGGGGTCCACTTGCCGCCCTGCACTCGCCTGACCTCGCTGACCGCCACTAATTGGCCACATTTCCTGACGCCCAGACCAGCCACTGGTCATCATTCTTTCTCCACCCCCATCCCCATCCCTCCTCTGTGTGTGGTGTGTGTGTGTGTGTGTGTGTGTGTGTGTGTGTGTGTGGTGTGTGTGCGCGCGCGTGTGTGTGTGTGTGTTAGTGTGTGTGCGCGCGCACAGTACAACCTAACGTTAATCTAACAATCAGTTGACTCTCTCTGCCCCTCTCTGTCTCTGTCTGTCTCTGTTCTCTCTGTCTGTCTGTCTGTCTCTCTCTCTGTGGTATGGTGTGGTGTGGTGTGGTAGTGGTTGTATGTGTGTGTGTGTGCGTGCGTACGTGTGTGTGTGTGTGTGTTTGTGTGTGTGCGTGCGTGCTTAAATTACGGCAGAGAGAGAGAGAGAGAGAGAGAGAGAGAGAGAGAGAGAGAGAGCATCCAAAAGTAACGCTGAAATGTGTGTTCTCCCCTGTGCAAAGGGCCTGTATTTAGCTGTAACTGTCAAGTTTGTCTCCCCTGTTAGGGCTTTGGCAAGTGCATGCCAAACACCTCCCGTGCAGGGTGACGGTGACTGGGTGTTGCTGGAGCAAGAAGGAGAACTCATCATGCCAGATGTAAACACGTCGTTCAGATTGAAGAGATGGTTACCGGACGCACAATTTTCTACAGGTCAATGATAGTTCTAATTGTGCACTGGGTGGCTTGATTTCAGACATAGCTTCAGTTCCACGAATGAATTCTACTCGCATTTCACACAGATCGTTATGTCACCGGAGGTTCCTGGACTGAACAACGTGTCATGTCCTGCCTGCCATGGAGACAAGCCTTTGTTGAACGTAGCACATGATGTCCCAGAAGCGCCTCTTCCTTGTAAGCTCTTGTCCTGGTCTGGAACATGACTTGCATCTTTGGTCTGGGACCACGGGGTCAACACCTGGTGTCCACTCTGGAGACGGTTGATCAGCACTACGGAAGCGCTCCCCTGGGTGTACCAGCCCATATTTCATGACTGCAGAGCCCACCGGCGAAAGACGCCATCACCAAGCGAGCTGCTGCGCGCATCCCGCAGCCCTACTAGTAGTTGCTGTTTTGCTGACAGGTGAGAACAGAACAACTCCAAGCACAGCCAGGCTTAAAGCACGTGGTCTTACGTGCTCTGTAGTCACTGGACCTTCTCCTCACAGTCGGCCAAAGGTTCTCTCACGCTAGTTCCGTGACTAAGCTATGGCTGTAGTCAGCAGGGGGTAAGTTAGCGGTGTCCCGCGTATTTTGCATCAAAACACGCACCAGTAAAGATCGACAATGTGACCCGACCGCAGTGCAGTGTCTTATCTGGTACGTTATCTTAGAACGACTTCATTTGACCGCTGCCTATGAACTGTTGATGCTGAGGACAATGGCGTGGCTATGTTTGGGGAGGGCGGGCAGAATGATCAGTGTGGGAGTATTGTCATTAAGGCACAGGAAATGAGTTAGAAAGATAAGAAAACAGGACGTGTGTAGTGATACAGTTTACTGTTTGTGATCATTGTAACAACACCGGCATTGTTCAAATGTCAATGTCCAGTGTTTTGAGAGAGAGAGAGAGAGAGAGAGAGAGAGAGAGAGAGAGAGAGAGAGAGAGAGAGGGGCCGGCCAGGGAGAGGGTGAGGTGTGGGAGTGTGATGACGGGGGACATAAGGGGGAAGATTATGCAGAGTGGGCCGAGAAGAGTCGCTCCACAGAGGACCGATCTAAATCCGGGCTATGTCACTCTGTTCCGCGGAGACCAGACGCTGACCTCACTCTTGATATCCAGTCTGGAGATGACCCCTGGGCCGTCGTGTGTCGCCTGTCCGTCGTGAACATGGTCTTACTGGCCATTTAGTACGGGCCTTCCGTGTCTCCCTGTCAGTCTGCCTTTCTGTCTGTCCGACCGTTTGACTGACATACCACATTTGCGGGTCAGGCTGGATCGTGTTCTTGTCCGGAACTGATGATCTGGCTGATTTATTTCCATTCTTCTCCACTTTTCTTCTTCGTCTTTTATGAAGAGATGAGAGAGGGGTTGGAAGGAGGGAGGGTTAGGAGGACGAGGAGGGTGGAGATAGGATGGAGGGGGGGGGGAGGAGGAGGAGAATATGCGGCAGAGGGGACAAGGGAACAGGATGGAAATTGAGAGGATGGTGGGAAGAAAGCGAAGAGCTAAGATCGATCCAGACACTTTCGACTTTTAAAAGTTTGACTGCTGACATTTGGACTGTTCGGAATTCTCTGACGTCATCCAGCAGTCGTGGCCTTCAGAAACCCAGTTTATTACACTGGGGAGGTGGGTAGGGGTGAGGGAAGGGAGGGGGTGAAAGGGAACCTATCAGAACGACCCTGGCAGAGACATCTAAAAGTGCGAATCGTTCCAAAGCACCAACCCCCAAAGCTGCGAGTTTTGAAATAGGATAGCGCGAATGATGTAAAGAAAAAGCAAGGAATGTATAAGACACACATTTCACACGAGTCACTGTTGTACTGTAACCAAACTGCCAATCGTTTTCTTTGTTGTTTTGTTTTGTTCGTTCGTTCGTTTGTTTGTTTGTTTATTAATCAGCCTGTCAGACAGATTGAATTAACAAGATTAAAAAGAAATGCTGGGCAGTTTGGTTTGGGTACAGCGGTGGTACGCGTGAAATGTCTGTTTTATACATGTCATGTATAATTTGCCTTCTTATATGAGAAACGAAACGGGAAGAAACACCAAGAAATTAGTCAGCTGTTGGCAAATTTCAGAGAAGTGCTCTTCTCTGTGTGTGTTGTGTGTGTGTGTGTGTGTGTGTGTTGTGTGTGTGTGTGTGTGTGTGTGTGTGTGTGTGTGTTCTGTTGTGTGTGTGTGTGTGTGTGTGTGTTGTGTGTGTGTATGCGTTGGTGTTGTCTCGCACTGTCTGTGTGTGTGTGTGTGTTGTGTTGTGTTGTGTTGTGTTGTGTTGTGTTGTGTTGTTGTGTGTGTTGTGTGTGTGTGTGTGTGTGTGTGTGTGTGTGTGTGTGTGTGTTGTGTGTGTGTGTGCTGTGTGTGTGTTGTGTTGTGTTGTGTGTGTGTGTGTGTTGTGTGTGTGTGTGTGTGTGTGTGTGTGTGTGTGTGTGTGTGTGTGTGTGTGTGTGTGTGTTGTGTGTGTGTGTGTGTGTGTGTGTGTGTGTGTGTGTGTTTTGTGTGTGTGTGTATGTAGTGTGTGTGTGTGTGTGTGTGTGTGTTGTGTGTGTGTGTGTGTGTGTGTTGATCATAATTAAGATCAGACAGGCTGCCGAATCATCCAGCATAACCTGACAGTGTCTCGTCCGACTCTGCACACACTATACGGCACACATTGATCCTTGTATATACAGCACACTTTAAAATGCTTACACATTTCATTTCGTCCTTTCAGGCAAATTCAGTCTTGCGCTTTTGGACAAAGACTCAGTCTGACAATCACAGAAGTTTGCGCTTTTCGGGATGTATTCGACCCCGTCACTCTTTTTTGTTTATTTGTTTGTTTTAGTTTGATCACTGAGTGGCACGGGTCAGCTGTTTTGACCGTACGGAGTCCTCGAACATAGTCCAACAACCACGGCCATCACCAGTATTCCGGTTTACTTACCTGCGCGAGACCAGATTTCGTTTAGGGTCGTAAGGGTTTTTTTTTTTTTTTTTTTTTCGTTATGGGTCACAAGGTTATTAATTTGCCTCACACAATTTTTGTGTTTGGTGATTAGATTTCTATTTGGGGTCGTAAGTTCTTTTGTTATGGGTCACCGGGTCACTGTTTTGTCTCACGAAGGTTTTGTTTGGGGTCATTAGGTTTTGTGTGGAGTCACAAGTCTTTGGTTTCGGCTCACTAGGATTTTGTTTTCAAGCAGTAGGTTTTGTTTCGGGTCACTAACTTAGGGGACACCGGGTTTTTGTTTTGAGTCGCTAACTTTATTTTGGATTGTTAGGTTTTTCTTTTAGATCACTAGTTTTTGTTTCCGGTTTCTAGGATTCTGCTTGAAGCCACAAAGTTTTGATTTGGGTCACTGTCTCGGGAGATCGCCACATTTTTGTTTTGGGTGACTAAGTATTTATTTTGGATCGTTAAGGTTTTTTGTTTTGGATCACTGCTTTCTGTTTGGGGTCAGTAGGTTTTTGTTTGGGGTTACTGGATTCAAAATCAGAACAACGAGGGAGGAGAAGATACTGCTTGCGAACGATGAACGGAAAACAGTGTCCGAAAACGAAGATGGCAATTTCCAGGTTAGCGTCATGTATGCAGTGGATGTTGTTCGCGTGCAGGATACTCCCCCCCCCCCCTCTCTCTCTCTCTCTCTCCTCCCCTCAGACTGTCTTGATGATCCAGGAAAATGAGTGAAAGCTGAATACACGGAGGTTGATCTACGGAAAGTTTTCATTTTTAATTTATCATTATTATCATTTTTATTGTTATTATTATTATCGTTATTATTGTTATTATTAATATTATTATTATTGTTATTACTAATATTATTATTATTATCATCATTATTATTGTTGTTGTTATTATTATCATTATTATTATTATCGTTGTGTGTGATACACTGACGTCCAGAGTAAAGGCGTGGGTTGCTGGAACGTGTCATTCCAGTCATCTGATGGATGAGGTCATCATCATCATCATCATCATCCATCATCATCATCATCTTCATCATCATCATCATTGTCGTCGTCGTCGTCGTCGACGTCGTAGTCTCGTCGTCCTCATCATCATGGTCGTCATCGTCGTCGTCCTCCTCCTCCTCCTCGTCGTCGTCGTTGTCATCATCATCATCATTACATCATCATCATGATCGCTTCAGAGAACGTCGCAAAACGTCGTGACGAGTCACTAGGGTATGAAAGATCCGTTAGAGGGCTACGTTTAGTCACATGCGACAGTATAGAGGTGTTATAGTCAATTCAGTTCCGTATTGATAGAACTAACAATCAAGGAAGTCTCCGTGATGCCTGTGGAACATCAGTCCGTTATTGCAGACTTGGAAAGGTCCCTAGATGTTTCTCATGTTCTGCATAATGAGATGAAGGCGGGCTGCCCGATCGAACAGCAGCATACTTAACAATGATTAGGTTTCCGCTGTGAAACAAAGGCTAACGAACCCCAAATTAGAATTAAGTCATGTGTGTGTGTGTGTGTGTGTGTGTGTGTGTGTGTGTGTGTGTGTGTGTGTGTGTATGTGTGTGTGTGTGTGCGCGCGCGCGCGTGCGTACATGTGTGTGTGTGTGTGTGTGTGTGTGTGTGTGTGTGTGTTGCGCGCGTGCGTGCCTACGTGTATGTGTGTGTGTATGAGAGAGAGAGAGAGAGAGAGAGAGAGAGAGAGAGGAGAGAGGCTGTAGGTATGTGAGAGATAGATTGTGTGTGTGTGTGTGTGTGTGTGTGTGTGTGTGTGTGTGTGTGTGTGTGTGTGCGTGCGCGCGCGTACGTGCGGGCGCACGCTCGCGCGCGTGCGTGTGTGTATGTATGTGGCTGTACAGGTGAGTGTTTGTATACGAAGTGTTCTTTCATCAGAATACCATCATTGCACATGTTGCATGCGGCGAAACAGAACCTCAGCAATATTGCTTTTTTTTTTTTTTTTTTTTTTTTTTTTTTGTCTTGGCATACGGAGAAGTCGCTTATCGGGAAATGGGGAAACGGGGAAGTGGCGACGTGGGAAATGGCGAATAGCGCCTATTCCCTTCGGAACTTCATTGCGTCATCGTCTGTGTCCTCCTCAC
>CM065717.1:88872018-88877018 GCA_033310375.1 Conus canariensis
TCTCAAACTGACTTCATTCTCAACGTTGCTGTCACGTGTTGAGATTCGTAAGACATATTTAGCGACAGCTAGCCGTCGATGTTCAACTAATGGTAATACTCCTACTTCGCTACATGTTCCCAAAGATGGTGCATGATACGGCACACCAAGAGCCAGTTTGAAAGCTTTGCAATCCAAACTTTGCATCTTATTAAGTAAACTTTTCGGAGCACTGAAAAAGACTTCCTGCCCGTAAGAGAGTCTAGAACGTATCAGTGACAATGCCAGCTGTTTCAGTACATTAGCATCTTGGCCCCAGTTTTGTTTCTGTATAACGTTTTAAAAAGTTAAAGCTTTTTCGAGCCTTTGTTAATAAATATTGTATATGATAATTCCACGACAATTTTGAAGTAATGTATACTCCGAGAAATTTCACCATTTGTCTGTACTCTATAGTCTCGCCATTTATTTGTAAAATGGGTAATTCTGGTGGATCTGGCCCACTATTAAAAAGTAGAAGATTTGTTTTGTGTTGTGTGTGTGTGTGTGTGTGTGTGTGTGTGTGTGTGTGTGTGTGTGTGTGTTATGTATGCATGCGTGTGTGCTTACATGCGCAGCGTGCACGCGCACGTGTATGTTTAAAATAACTCGAACACAATTGTGGTATATCAATGGTAACGTGGTGAAGAATTGTTAAGTGTGTCACTATTTCCTGTTGATGAAACTCGGAGGCCTGTGGAGGTAAAAACTGACTTCTCCGAACAAGGAACCTCACAAACCCATACATGTAAGAACTGAAGACGCCTTCATATGATGAAATTTCCAAAGTTTCTACATGAAAGAGCTGTCGACATCTTCAAGAGATGAAACCCACAGGCCTCTACATATAAGAACTGACAACATCTCCACGTGAGAAATCTTCGAGGACTCTGGGTATAAGAAGTGACGACAACTCCAATGGTGAAACTCCGAGGCCTCTGGATGTAAGAAGTGACGTCATGTCCAAGTGATGTATCTCCGAGGCCTCTGGATGTAAGAAGTGACGGCATGTCCAAGTGATAAATCTCCGAGGCCTCTGGATGTAAGAAGTGACGGCATGTCCAAGTGATACATCTCCGAGGTCTCTGGATGTAAGAAGTGACGGCATGTCCAAGTGATACATCTCCGAGGCCTCTGGATGTAAGAAGTGACGGCATGTCCAAGTAATACATCTCCGAGGTCTCTGGATGTAAGAAGTGACGGCATGTCCAAGTGATACATCTCCGAGGCCTCTGGATGTAAGAAGTGACGGCATGTCCAAGTAATACATCTCCGAGGCCTCTGGATGTAAGAAGTGACGGCATGTCCAAGTGATACATCTCCGAGGTCTCTGGATGTAAGAAGTGACGCATGTCCAAGTGATACATCTCCGAGGCCTCTGGATGTAAGAAGTGACGGCATGTCCAAGTGATACATCTCCGAGGCCTCTGGATGTAAGAAGTGACGGCATGTCCAAGTGATACATCTCCGAGGTCTCTGGATGAAGAAGTGACGGCATGTCCAAGTGATATATCTCCGAGGCCTCTGGATGTAAGAAGTGACGTCATGTCCAAGTGATAAATCTCCGAGGCCTCTGGATGTAAGAAGTGACGTCATGTCCAAGTGATATATCTCCGAGGCCTCTGGGTCTAAGAAGTGACGTCGTGTCCAAGTGATGTATCTCCGAGGCCTCTGGATGCAAGAAGTGACGTCATGTCCAAGTGATGTATCTCCGAGGTCTCTGGAGGTAAGAAGTGACGGCATGTCCAAGTGATACATCTCCGAGGCCTCTGGATGTAAGAAGTGACGTCATGTCCAAATGATGTATCTCCGAGGCCTCTGTATGTAAGAAGTGACGTCATGTCCAAGTGATATATCTCCGAGGCCTCTGGATGTAAGAAGTGACGTCATGTCCAAGTGATGTATCTCCGAGGCCTCTGGATGTGAAGGATAAAAAAAGTCGGAGGGGCGGCGAAAGAGTAGGACTCCCGCACCTCTTAAAAGACTTTCGTATGACCCCTCTCTTTCTTTCTATCTCCCCCCCCCCCCCCCCCCCCGCACTTTCCATGACCAGAGATGTCCATTCGGATTGAATATGGTCAGCGCAAAACATGGAAAATGCTTCAGAGATGCCAAGGCCAGGGACAAGTTAGTGAACGTTTCACTTTATTCATTGTCATGGTTGGCAAAAAAACACAAAAAAAAACACACCAAAAAACAGCTGCTTTTTGAGAGTGCATAGCGTGTACTTCCACTGTGTGTGTGTGTGTGTGTGTGTGTGTGTGTGTGTGTGTGGTATGTGTGTGTGTGTGTGTGTGTGTGTGTGTGTGTGTGTTAGGTCTTCAATTTAACGTCTATACACATTGTGATATCAGACGAACCTAATCTATAAGAATAACATTAACAGCAACAGCAAAAAATGGATAACTAACTATAAAACATCGAAGAATAACCGGCCATAACAAGGACGTTACTAAAACACCAGTTCCCATTTTACAAAACAGAAAAAATAGGACTTTGATGCAATGAAACAGCAATTTTACACATTAGTGATAAATCGGTTACAACTGTATCCAGAGAACAATTATGTAGAGGTGGTAGATGAGGTTTTAATTGCTTGCAGTGGAAAAGTAGGTGGGAATTTGTTATCATATCACCACAAAGGCATGTTATATTTTTGCAAAACTTTGTCTTAAAAGCGTTTAGTTTGATCTTATATATTAGCGAAATTATGATCCGAGAAAACGGCAACTACATTGATAAAAAGAATGAAGTGTGTCAAAGTTTAATAGCTGGTTTATGCGTGTATCAAGAGAACATCCCGAATTTTGTTTTTTTTTCCTAAAATGTTTCCAGCATGCATTTTCTAGAAGACTATATCCCTCATGGATAGACAATGGGATACTGATAACCTCCGACCCGCTAGTATTTTTCGCTCCCCGTTTTGCTGCTCTGTCTACTCTCTCATTAAACTGAATCCCACAATGAGAAGGAACCCAACAGAAACTAATTCTTGTACCCCTAATAATCAAGAAATGTATTAGATGATGAATATCTGTAATCAGATCTTGTCTTACTATAGGGTTTGTTTTACTTAGGGCGAATAAAACCGATTTTGAATCGACACAAAAGAGGACTTGGAATATTGGATTTGAAAAGTCAAGTAGAAAATACAAAGCCATCAGAATGGCAGTTAGTTCTGCTGTAAAAATAGATCTGTTTTTTCCAAGATAATAAGATTTTTCAATTTTCAATGAAGGAATTGTAAATGCTGCACCTGCTTCTTTGGTATCCAAAAGAGACCCATCTATATAAATTTTAAGATGAAAGGGATACGAATTTTCAATATACTCTTTTACTATTTGGCCTATCAGGTTTTCATTGTCACTTTTTTTCATCGACGTATGGCTAATATCAAATGAAGCTCTTTGAAGTTCCCATGGCGGGCTGGGAGATGCGGGAAGTTTAGGTCGATTTATATCGTTGAAGTTAACTTTTGACTCACTGAACAGATCTGAAGTGAAAGTTCCAATAGTTGTGAGTGAAGAAATTGATTTTGCCCTTTTTGGGAAGCTAATGTCAGATCTCAAACTGACTTCATTCTCAACGTTGCTGTCACGTGTTGAGATTCGTAAGACATATTTAGCGACAGCTAGCCGTCGATGTTCAACTAATGGTAATACTCCTACTTCGCTACATGTTCCCAAAGATGGTGCATGATACGGCACACCAAGAGCCAGTTTGAAAGCTTTGCAATCCAAACTTTGCATCTTATTAAGTAAACTTTTCGGAGCACTGAAAAAGACTTCCTGCCCGTAAGAGAGTCTAGAACGTATCAGTGACAATGCCAGCTGTTTCAGTACATTAGCATCTTGGCCCCAGTTTTGTTTCTGTATAACGTTTAAAAAGTTAAAGCTTTTTCGAGCCTTTGTTAATAAATATTGTATATGATAATTCCACGACAATTTTGAAGTAATGTATACTCCGAGAAATTTCACCATTTGTCTGTACTCTATAGTCTCGCCATTTATTTGTAAAATGGGTAATTCTGGTGGATCTGGCCCACTATTAAAAAGTAGAAGATTTGTTTTGTGTGTGTGTGTGTGTGTGTGTGTGTGTGTGTGTGTGTGTGTGTGTGTGTGTGTGTGTGTGTGTTATGTATGCATGCGTGTGTGCTTACATGCGCAGCGTGCACGCGCACGTGTATGTTTAAAATAACTCGAACACAATTGTGGCATATCAATGGTAACGTGGTGAAGAATTGTTAAGTGTGTCACTATTTCCTGTTGATGAAACTCGGAGGCCTGTGGAGGTAAAAACTGACTTCTCCGAACAAGGAACCTCACAAACCCATACATGTAAGAACTGAAGACGCCTTCATATGATGAAATTTCCAAAGTTTCTACATGAAAGAGCTGTCGACATCTTCAAGAGATGAAACCCACAGGCCTCTACATATAAGAACTGACAACATCTCCACGTGAGAAATCTTCGAGGACTCTGGGTATAAGAAGTGACGACAACTCCAATGGTGAAACTCCGAGGCCTCTGGATGTAAGAAGTGACGTCATGTCCAAGTGATGTATCTCCGAGGCCTCTGGATGTAAGAAGTGACGGCATGTCCAAGTGATAAATCTCCGAGGCCTCTGGATGTAAGAAGTGACGCATGTCCAAGTGATACATCTCCGAGGTCTCTGGATGTAAGAAGTGACGTCATGTCCAAGTGATACATCTCCGAGGCCTCTGGATGTAAGAAGTGACGGCATGTCCAAGTAATACATCTCCGAGGTCTCTGGATGTAAGAAGTGACGGCATGTCCAAGTGATACATCTCCGAGGCCTCTGGATGTAAGAAGTGACGGCATGTCCAAGTGATACATCTCCGAGGTCTCTGGATGTAAGAAGTGACGGGTCCATGATACATTACGACCTCTGTTTAAGAATGACGTCATTCCCATATAATCTCCGAGGCCTCTGGATGTAAGAAGTGACGTCATGTCCAAG
>CM065717.1:88904518-88907018 GCA_033310375.1 Conus canariensis
GGAACAGAACGGCTGCTGTTCAGGCAAAGAGGGACAGAAGGAAGCCGGACCCCAGCTCTCAGAACCCATTGTTCTGCTACGTCTGTGGCCGACTGTGTGCACACACCAAAGTTCGGATCCTCGATGTACTGGTCGTTCGGCATCATCGTCTGTTCTTTCCGCCACAGACGAAAGAAAATCTGAAACTATTCACAGTGCTCTGCTTTTGGAGCCCTGTACTTTCAATACTCCTACTACTTTCGATAGTCTTTGACAGGTTCGCGTCTTTTCTGTCGAAGGTTGGAAATTATCCACAGTGTTCCATAAATACTGAGGAAACACACACGTTTGTACGTTTCGGGAAAACCCATTGTTTTACAGGAATCTGTTGTTTGAAGACACGCCTTCTGGATTCTGAATACGAGCTGCCAAAAACTCAGGTCAAAGATTCTTGATTCAGTAGTCTACTTTCACGGGTAAAAAATGGACGTTTTTTTTAGGATGCTGGCAAAACCTGAATATCAAATAGTTTCAAACCGAAAGGTCATATTACAAGTGAGGAAGCTTGCAACAGTATGGGGAGAATCATTGGATCATATGACGACCTTCCTTCCACTGTCACACAGGGAAACTATTGACCGGTCACTCTCTCTCTCTCTCTCTCTCTCTCTCTCTCACACACACACACACACACACACACACGCACACACACACACACACACACACACACACACACGAACCAGGGTGCCAGAGTACCAGGGTGACAAAGAAGAGGCAGACAGGGGAAGCAGTCGAAGGACCATCAGGGAATGGACAGACCTGTCCTTGACTAGCTCTCTAAGGACCACAGACAACTTGCCATGGACAGGTACACGCTAGAAAGCCATCAGGGGTACCTCCACAACCCCAGACAGGGTTCACGAGAAAGACGAGGCGAGGATATTCACCTCTTTGCATGCGACTCGCTCATGTAAACGCCTGACAAAGTTTAAAAGAAAAGAAAAAGGTCAAGTGAAGAAGGCTGAACGAAAAGGATGCCTCTCGTCTCGCGTCGTTGTGTTCTCTGTTGTTGGGGAAATGGAGTGGAAGGCTGTCTTGGTTCCCTTGCCACCAGCGTACCGTGATATATGGGACACAACGTGCGTGGTTTTGCTTTCACCGGTTGTTTTGTTGGAGGTTTGTTCTAAAAGGCAGGTCGATCGGTCAAGGGGAAAGTGCGGGGGGAAGGGAGGGGGGAGGGGGGAGAGGGAAGCTGCACTGACAAGCATATTTGCACGTGCGAGCGTGCACATACGCACACGTGCGCGCACGCGCTGCCATGCACGCACGCACGCGCGCACGCAACACGCACACACACACACACACACACACACACACACACACACACACACACACACACACACACACACCACCACCACCACCACCACCACCACCACCACCAAGAACAACAGCAATAACTACAACAACAATGCAACCAATCATTGTGGGGGTATGTTTACTCTGAGGTTACAACGAACATAGATATACGGTTCTTTCATGAACGAGCTGGGCAAAAACTGGGCTCTTTACGACGGTGGGATAAGAGCAACAATCTCTCCTTTCCACTAGCTGTTCCTGTTGGTCTGTCTTCAGTATGTCGGTCTGTTTGCCCATTATTTTGTCTGTCTCACTCTCTTCCCTTCCTGCCTGTACCTTTCTGTCGTCCTCCTTCTTTCTGTCCTCCTTACTCCCCCCCCCCCCCGCTCCCTTCCCCTTCTCTTTTTAGTTTTATTTCTCTCACACTCTGTCTCTCTTTCCTTATTCTCTGTGTCTTTCTCTCTAAACCCTTTCCATTCTTTTCGGTGTCTCTCTTTCTACCATCTCTCTCTCTCTCTCTCTCTCTCTCTCTCTCTCTCCCTATCACAACGCCTCTCTCTCTCTCTCTCCACTCTCTCTCTCCTCTCTCTCTCACACGCTCTCTCTCTCTCTCTCTCTCCTCTCTCTCTCTCTCTCTCACGCGCCTCTCACACATACAGACACATAAACACGCGCGCGCGCACGCATTCGCGCGTACTTACATACACACACACACGCTATCACACACGCAGAGACCTGCGCATATGTGTGTGTGTGTGTGTGTGTGTGTGTGTGTGTGTGTGCGCGTGCGCGTGCGTGCGTGCGTGCGTGTGTGCGTGCGTGTGTGTGTGCGTGTGTGTGTGCGTGTGTGTGTGTGTGTGTGTGTGTGTGTGTGTGGAGGGTGAGTGGGAATCGGAGTAGAGTGCATGTGTGGTTGCCTGAAGGTCGTCCGTTCCATGTTGTGTTCGACGTGCGAATGCGTCGTTCCGTCCGTTGAGCAAAACGCTGTTTTTATCTCATGAATATTCTGCATTCAGTAATGTGCACCAGAATAGACTTGACACGTGAATCACAGCGACAGGTGAATGTTGACTTGTTTGAACAGCTTGGAAGGCATCCAAGAAGTTCCCACGAGAGGGAGTCTGAGGCTGAGACTGTACGGTGCTACGCCAAGAAAATAAACAAG
>CM065717.1:88912018-88914518 GCA_033310375.1 Conus canariensis
GAAGAAGAAGGAGGAGGAGGAGGAAGAGGAGGAGGAGGAGGAGGAGGAGAACAACAACAACAACAACAAGAACAACAAAACAATAACAATAACAACAACAACAACATAGAAGTAGTAGTAGTAGTAGTAGTAGTAGTAGTAGTAGTAGTAGTGACAATTCCAACCAGTGAAAATGATTACCAACATATCCTTAGGATATGAACTCGTCTTACTTGTCAACGACTCCTGTATCGTGTCAGACAGCACTTTTTAATACCGATTTTTTATTTGTGCCTTGTGGTCTTTGATCTGTGTACTCTGTACTTCAAGCCATCGGTGAAAACCATACAATGTGAAAACAGCTTAAAGTGATTTTGCGTCTGTCAAGATACACTTCAGCAGAACAATGTTACAAAGCCAAGCAGTGTATCGGTTGCTCGCAACACATGTTCCAACCTTATTTTTTCAATTGCGTTTATGTTGGAAGGCAAGGCCTTAATGGCGGGATAAAAAAAAAACAAAAAAAAACCGGTCATACACACAAAACTCCACTGCCTGTCTATACAGGGAGTGTCCGCAGGAGTATCAGCCTGCGTACGCAGAAAGAAAGAAAGGAAAGAAAGGAAGGCAAGCCACATTTCTTACTTCATGGAGTTGTGAGGTCAAACCACAAATGTCGCTTATGTTGACATTTCCACAGAAAATGAGTTGATACGTTTTTTTTTTGTTTTGTTTTTGTTTTTTCAAATTCATATGGTGATTCCTTCACAAATATCCAGCCCAGCAGGGCTGCTTGACGAGTTTGACAGCAATCCAGGCAGTTACATGTGCTCGCCCAACCCCATCCCCCCCCCCCCCCCCCCCCCCCCCACCACACACCACACACACATCTCTCATTCAACTTTGATTTCAATTTCTGCGTAAGAAAGTCTACTCTGGGTGGGCATAAAAACGATTCTGTTCAAAATACAAAAACTCAATAATTTACATAGCTGTCAGTGATTAATTTAATATTTGCACTACTGTCAGTGAAGAATTTGATGTTTGCACTGCTGTCAGTGATTGATTTGATATTTGCACTGCTGTTAGTGAAACATTTGATGTTTGCACTGCTGTCAGTGATTGATTTGATATTTGCACTGCTGTCAGTGATAAATTTGATATTTGCACTGCTGTCAGTGATTGATTTAATATTTGCACTGCTGTCAGTGATGAATTTGATATTTTCACTGCTGTCAGTGATGACTTTGATATTGCACTGCTGTCGGTGATTAATTTGATATTTGCACTGCTGTCAGTGAAGAATTTGATATTTGTACTGCTGTCAGTGAAGAATTTGATATTTGCACTGCTGTCAGTGATTGATTTGATGTTTGCACTGCTGTCAGTGATTGATTTGATGTTTGCAGTGCTGTCAGTGAAGAATTTGATATTTGCACTGCTGTCAGTGAAGAATTTGATATTTGCACTGCTGTCAGTGAAGAATTTGATATTTGCACTGCTGTCAGTGATTGATTTGATGTTTGCACTGTTGTCAGAAGTTGATATTTGCACTGCTGTCAGTGATTATATTTGATATTTGCACTGCTCTCAATGAAGAATTTGATGTTTGCACTGCTGTCAGTGATTAAATTTGATTTCATATTTGCAGTGCTGTCAGTGATTGATTTGATATTTGCACTGCAGTCAGTGAAGAATTTGATATTTGCACTGCTATCAGTGATGGATTTGATATTTGCACTGCTGTCAGTGATTAAATTTGATAATTGCACTGCTGTCAGTGATTGATTTGATGTTTGCAATGCTGTCAGTGATGAATTTGATATTTGCACTGCTATCAGTGAAGAATTTTATATTTGCACTGCTGTCAGTGATTAAATTTGATATTTTCACTGCTGTCAGTGATTACATTTGATACTTGCACTACTGTCAGTGAAGAATTTGATGTTTGCATGCTGTCAGTGAAGAAGTTGATATTTGCACTGCTGTCAGTGATTATATTTGATATTTGCACTGCTCTCAATGACGAATTTGATGTTTGCACTGCTGTCAGTGATTAAATTTGATATTTGCACTGCTGTCAGCGAAGAATTTGATATTTGCACTGCTGTCAGTGATTGATTTGATACTTGCACTGCTGTCAATGAAGAATTTGATATTTGTACTGCTGTCAGTGAAGAATGTGATATTTGCACTGCTGTCAGTGAAGAATTTGATGTTTGCACTGCTGTCAGTGATGGATTTGATATCTGCACTGCTGTCAGTGAAGAATTTGATATTTTCACTGCTGTCAGTGATGAATTTGATATTTGCATTGCTGTCAGTGATGGTTTGATCTTTGCACTGCTGTCAGTGATAGAATTTGATATTTGCACTGCTGTCAGTGAAGAATTTGATATTTGCACTGCTGTCAGTGAAGAATTTGATATTTGCACTGCTGTCAGTGATGGATTTGATATTTGCACTCTGTCAGTGATGAATTTGATATTTGCACTACTGTCAGTGAAGAATTTGATATTTG
>CM065717.1:88917018-88921681 GCA_033310375.1 Conus canariensis
GGGCTGTATCCTCGCTGGAGGAAATCACGTTCCATATCCTGTCAACGAGACTGGAAGGTTGGCATGTCAGAACAGAGGCGGTGGAGGCGCAGGAACTGGGCATAAGGAATGTTTTTGATGGTATGGTAAGGGTGGCAGGATGAATGGGCCAAGTATGTACGAGCATCTGTAGGTTTGGAATACAGGTCTGTGTACAGATAACCTCGCTTCAGATGGATGAAGAATGGTAGTGATTCCTTAGAATAGTTCATAGTGAACTTGATGGTAGGGTGGAACTGGTTCAAAAACTCAAGGAACTGGTGAAGTTCTTCTGTTGATCGAGACCACAGAAGAAAGATGTCTATAAACCGTTTCCACAGTTCTCGGATGATAGGAAAGCGGCTGTTGTCCAGTATCTGTGCCTCCAACCAGCCCATGAAGAGGCAAGCCACCGTAGGTGCCATAGGTGTGCCCATGGAGTGTCCAGTTTTTGTTTGTAGAAATGCCCATCAAAGTGGAATACATTGTTGGATAGTACATGGTTCATCAGTTCCGGAAGACGCTCTATGGGCATGTTGTTGATGCAATCATTTTTGTCAACAAACGCCTTCACTGCTGTTTCCATGTCGGCGTGAGGAATGTTGCTGTAGAGTCCAACGACATCAATGGTGACCAGGTGTGTGCTGTCGTCAAAAGGACCAAACTCACAGTTCCATTGGTCTAGTGTATGGAGCATATGTGTGGTGTCTTGCACATAGGACGGAAGTTGCTTGATATGATCCTGTAACCAGTGGTCCACCAGTTTGGAGATACGTTCAGTGGGGCCACCAACTCCTGAGACAGTGGGACGTCCAGGTGGATTTTCCAAAGTTTTGTGGATCTTAGGAAGCATGTAAAACTGATGGCAGCGTACACTCCCAATTTCAATAGTAGCCCATTTGTGTGTGTTCTCATCGATGTAGTCATCATTCAGCAGTCGGTTCACCAGGTGGTTGGATTTTCTAGCAATGGTGTTTGAAGGATCTTTCTTAATTACTTCATAGTGCTGAGTGGAAAGAAGTTGACGATGAGCTTCAGCAATATAGTCACTGGTGTTTTGAACAACAGCTCCCCCTTTGTCGGCTGTGCTGATGCGAAGTGTCCTGTTGTGGACAAGTCCTTGAAGTTCTTTCAGGGCGGCCCTTTTCTTGCTGTCCAGATTGTTCCGTGGTCGTTGTTTAGGTGTGATAGGACTTAGTTCTTAACCAAGTAAGTTGATGTATTCATCAAGGGCTGCATCTCTTCCACTAGGTGGCTTGTATCCAGTAGGCTTGTAGAATTTGGGTATAGTATTAGTAGTCTCATCATCTTCATCGGAGTCATAGAACATCTCGTTTAGCCTGATTTTTCGGCATGCTTCTGTGACGTCTCGATTTAGCTGATCATGATCCAAACTCATAGGGGTGGGACAGAACTTAGGACCCAGGGCCAGAAGGTTGAACTGGTCAGGGGTGAGTTCGAAATCTGACAAGTTAACTACTACATTCTTTGCTTGAGTATTCTCAGTGGCATTGTTTCTGCTAAAACGTCTGTTTCTCCTCTTCCTAGGTGTCTGTTCTTTAACAGGTGCTGGAAAGTTAGAAGCGGGAGTGGGGAGAAGCTTCTGTAATTTCTTCTTTTTCTTCTTTTTGAGTTTATCCTGAAGCTGCGCCAGTTTTTTCGATGGTGAAACGTAACAGCCTCGAAGTGAGCGTAGTCAAGCGTCTGATGTAGATTGTACAATAGTCCGTGTATTTTCTCTTGCTCTTTAGTAAAAAGAACTCTGTATGTTTCTTTAACATGATGAAGTATGTCACGACTAGCACAATGAGAAATGTTAGAAACAGATTGTAAGAGAAATTCTGATTTTGGCAGGGCATCCACTCCAAATTTAATTTTCATTCCTTTAGGAACGACTTTGTGTTCTTCACAAGATTGAAGAAACTGCAAATGTGATTCATACCTTGTCAATATATATATATATATATATATATATATATATATATATGGCGTATGGCATATGAACAGGTGACACTGACATCAAGATAAAAAAAACAACTTGTAAACAAAGATGGCGTCTACTTTCACTTTCTCCACCACGCATTGGCAAAACGTCCTCCTTCAAGGTTGGCAGCCACATTCTGCTGCCAGTTACACACTGGGTGACCTGCTAGTCTTCGAGGCTTCTCACTGCAGACTTTGGGTGACATCCCATATACGGGAACAAAAAATTATCGACATTTGTGTAACAACAAAATCAAACCCAAAACAACAAAAAGAATGGATATGTTCTTTTAGTGTGTCGGGGGCGTGGAAGTAAAAGAAAAGAAAAGAAAACTGCTCGAAGTTGAAAAAAAAAAAAATGGCTTGAAGTTCCTTCACTCCGTCTAATAATGGAAACAGAATTTATGTGTTTGTAGTTCATTCAAGACAGGGGGGTTCTGTTTTGATTCCACCCCTCGGAAGGATATCTTGTCTGAAACAGCAAATCCTGTCAGCAAGTAATGGACCAAAGCGATTCTGTCAGACGAGAGGACAGGTAGTGATGTGCATGATCCGGCATTAGGAATGGATCTTCTTGACCCTACTGAATTAGTCTTCATGTCAGCGACACACTGTTCCGCGGCCAGTGTTAACAGGAACTGGAAATTGACTTCGAGGACAATTACACGCATCACTGACAGTGCTCTCTCTCTCTCACTCTCTCTCTCCTCTCTCTCTCTCTCTCTCTCTGCCGGTCTGTCTCTGTCTCTCTCTCTCTTTCTTTCTCTCCCTCTCTCTTCCCCCCCCCCTCTCTCTCTCCCTGTGTGTGTGTGTGTGTGTGTGTGTGTGTGTGTGTGTGTGTGTGTGTGTGTGTGTGTGTGAGTGTGTGTGAGAATACTGTTCATCCACATCCATTGGGACACACACAAACACACACACACACACACACACACACACACACACACACACACACACACACACACACACAGGCGCGCCCGCACCACATACATACACACAGACACAGACACACACACACACACACACACACACACACACACACACAGAGGGAGAAAAGGGGGCGGAGGAGAAAGAGGGGGAGGAGGAGAAAAGAGAGAGAGAGAGAGAGAGAGAGAGAGAGAGAGAGAGAGAGAGAGAGAGAGAGAGGAGAGAGTGGGGTGGGTAGGTAGAGAGGGAGGAGACAGACACAACAACAGAGACCGAGACTATTCAACCACTATTTTAATGCCTTCCTCCTCTCCCCCCCCCCCCCCCCCCCCCCCCCCCCCCACACACACACCTCCCTGCACCGCCTCACCCTTCCCGAAACCAAAGTGAAATGATTCCCATCTCGCCCTCCCCACAGACTCCTTTCCCAAGCGGACCCCCCCCCCCATTCCCCCCACCCCACCTGACTATCCTCTCCCACCCAAAATGTGGCCATTGGGTAGGGAAGCAATACCATGAAAATCTGAAAGCCGCTTCCCAGCGACAGAAGGAGGATGACGCAATCGGTGTTTACGTTGATGATCCTAATAAACACACCGGAATCGCCATGAAACATGTGCCCGCGAACAATGCTATCGCTCAATCTTTTGTTTATTTATTTATTTCTTCATGTATCTATTTATTCAGACATTTGTTTACTTTATCTATTTATTTATTGCTTCAAGCTTTGCTGTCGTTGTTATTGTTGCTGTTGTTGTTGTCAAGTGCAGACGAAGCCTCAAGCTGAAGTTTTCCGTTTTGGGCGGAATCAGGGCCATGCTGGTTGTTTTTTTTTTTTTCCAGTCAGTATATTTTAAACGTGCGTGTGACATCTTTATGTAATAAAAGAGATGCCGGGCGATGGGGAAAAGGAGGAGGAAGGGGGAGGGGGGAGAGCGGGAGGGGAAGGGGGGGGGAATTGAGGCAGTGGAGGGGACAGTAGGCCTACTGCAGGGATGATGGGACGAAGGGAGCAGAAGGGAGGAGGGGGGGGGGGGGGGGGGTATGCTTTAGAGTGCGTGCATTAAGGTTTGAAAGAACGGGAATAGCAGACTGACTCAAATGGAGAACACTTCCTAGTGTAAATTTTGTTGCAGTTGTTTTCCTCGCGTTTTGATCGTTATCACTAGTTACAGTGTTTTCCTGATCTGTCGAGAAACAAAATGCTGACTTTCAATGACTGAGATGCTGACAATGCTCATGATTTGGGGTTAAAACACAAACAAAACAAAAACAACGGAAGGTTCAAACCTTCAGTTGCGAAAGAGTATAACCGTGCATGCAGGGTAAACACCTTCCCATGTCAGGTGTATTGGGAGCGGTGTCCACGGCGGCCACATGTCCTGACACAGAGGGAACGGGGAGAAACAATGAAAGGGCAACTCTGAGTCCTCTTTATCACCATGAGCATTATCTGTACCTTTCCAACCCGACGAGGTCTCCGGAGAGCGAAACGACTGTGACCTGCTGGAACTTTGGAAAGTCTCAATTTACGCCAAGAGAAGGTGCAGGATGAAGAATGGAGATAACCCCCGCCCCGCGCCACCCTGGTTTCCCACGTTGGTGAGCTGCGAGAAGAAGGGGTTATGATAGGAAGCCAGAATGAAATGGCGTTTGCCAGCCTTTTCACATTTCAGTGGGCTGGTAGTGCACCATAAGCGTTAGTTAGTGGACAGCACTGGCAAGAGATGTGGTAATC
>CM065717.1:88921781-88926781 GCA_033310375.1 Conus canariensis
CTGCGCCAGTTTTTTCGATGGTGAAACGTAACAGCCTCGAAGTGAGCGTAGTCAAGCGTCTGATGTAGATTGTACAATAGTCCGTGTATTTTCTCTTGCTCTTTAGTAAAAAGAACTCTGTATGTTTCTTTAACATGATGAAGTATGTCACGACTAGCACAATGAGAAATGTTAGAAACAGATTGTAAGAGAAATTCTGATTTTGGCAGGGCATCCACTCCAAATTTAATTTTCATTCCTTTAGGAACGACTTTGTGTTCTTCACAAGATTGAAGAAACTGCAAATGTGATTCATACCTTGTCAATATATATATATATATATATATATATATATATATATGGCGTATGGCATATGAACAGTGACACTGACATCAAGATAAAAAAAACAACTTGTAAACAAAGATGGCGTCTACTTTCACTTTCTCCACCACGCATTGGCAAAACGTCCTCCTTCAAGGTTGGCAGCCACATTCTGCTGCCAGTTACACACTGGGTGACCTGCTAGTCTTCGAGGCTTCTCACTGCAGACTTTGGGTGACATCCCATATACGGGAACAAAAAATTATCGACATTTGTGTAACAACAAAATCAAACCCAAAACAACAAAAAGAATGGATATGTTCTTTTAGTGTGTCGGGGGCGTGGAAGTAAAAGAAAAGAAAAGAAAACTGCTCGAAGTTGAAAAAAAAAAATGGCTTGAAGTTCCTTCACTCCGTCTAATAATGGAAACAGAATTTATGTGTTTGTAGTTCATTCAAGACAGGGGGGTTCTGTTTTGATTCCACCCCTCGGAAGGATATCTTGTCTGAAACAGCAAATCCTGTCAGCAAGTAATGGACCAAAGCGATTCTGTCAGACGAGAGGACAGGTAGTGATGTGCATGATCCGGCATTAGGAATGGGATCTTCTTGACCCTACTGAATTAGTCTTCATGTCAGCGACACACTGTTCCGCGGCCAGTGTTAACAGGAACTGGAAATTGACTTCGAGGGACAATTACACGCATCACTGACAGTGCTCTCTCTCCTCACTCTCTCTCTCTCTCTCTCTCTCTCTCTCTCTCTGCCGGTCTGTCTCTGTCTCTCTCTCTCTTTCTTTCTCTCCCTCTCTCTTCCCCCCCCCCCCTCTCTCTCTCCCTGTGTGTGTGTGTGTGTGCGTGTGTGTGTGTGTGTGTGTGTGTGTGTGTGTGTGAGTGTGAGTGTGAGAATACTGTTCATCCACATCCATTGGGACACACACAAACACACACACACACACACACACACACACACACACACACACACACACACACACACACACACACGCACACACACAGGCGCGCCCGCACCACATACATACACACAGACACACACACAGACACACACACACACACACACACACACACAGGGAGAAAAGGGGGCGGAGGAGAAAGAGGGGGGAGGAGGAGAAAAGAGAGAGAGAGAGAGAGAGAGAGAGAGAGAGAGAGAGAGAGAGAGGAGTGGGGTGGGTAGGTAGAGAGGGAGGAGACAGACACAACAACAGAGACCGAGACTATTCAACCACTATTTTAATGCCTTCCTCCCTCTCCCCCCTCCCCCCCCCCCCCCCCCCCCACACACACACCTCCCTGCACCGCCTCACCCTTCCCGAAACCAAAGTGAAATGATTCCCATCTCGCCCTCCCCACAGACTCCTTTCCCAAGCGGACCTCCCCCCCCCATTCCCCCCACCCCACCTGCTATCCTCTCCCACCCAAAATGTGGCCATTGGGTAGGGAAGCAAACCATGAAAATCTGAAAGCCGCTTCCCAGCGACAGAAGGAGGATGACGCAATCGGTGTTTACGTTGATGATCCTAATAAACACACCGGAATCGCCATGAAACATGTGCCCGCGAACAATGCTATCGCTCAATCTTTTGTTTATTTATTTATTTTTCATGTATCTATTTATTCAGACATTTGTTTACTTTATCTATTTATTTATTGCTTCAAGCTTTGCTGTCGTTGTTATTGTTGCTGTTGTTATTGTCAAGTGCAGACGAAGCCTCAAGCTGAAGTTTTCCGTTTTGGGCGGAATCAGGGCCATGCTGGTTGTTTTTTTTTTTTTCCAGTCATATATTTTAAACGTGCGTGTGACATCTTTATGTAATAAAAGAGATGCCGGGCGATGGGGAAAAGGAGGAGGAAGGGGGAGGGGGGAGAGCGGGAGGGGAAGGGGGGGGGAATTGAGGCAGTGGAGGGGACAGTAGGCCTACTGCAGGGATGATGAGACGAAGGGAGCAAGAGGGGGGGGGGGGGGGGGGTATACTTTAGAGTGCGTGCATTAAGGTTTGAAAGAACGGGAATAGCAGACTGACTCAAATGGAGAACACTTCCTAGTGTAAATTTTGTTGCAGTTGTTTTCCTCGCGTTTTGATCGTTATCACTAGTTACAGTGTTTTCCTGATCTGTCGAGAAACAAAATGCTGACTTTCAATGACTGAGATGCCGACAATGCTCATGATTTGGGGTTAAAACACAAACAAAACAAAAACAACGGAAGGTTCAAACCTTCAGTTTGCGAAAGAGTATAACCGTGCATGCAGGGTAAACACCTTCCCATGTCAGGTGTATTGGGAGCGGTGTCCACGGCGGCCACATGTCCTGACACAGAGGGAACGGGGAGAAACAATGAAAGGGCAACTCTGAGTCCTCTTTATCACCATGAGCATTATCTGTACCTTTCCAACCCGACGAGGTCTCCGAGAGCGAAACGACTGTGACCTGCTGGAACTTTGGAAAGTCTCAATTTACGCCAAGAGAAGGTGCAGGATGAAGAATGGAGATAACCTCCCGCCCCGCGCCACCCTGGTTTCCCACGTTGGTGAGCTGCGAGAAGAAGGGGTTATGATAGGAAGCCAGAATGAAATGGCGTTTGCCAGCCTTTTCACATTTCAGTGGGCTGGTAGTGCACCATAAGCGTTAGTTAGTGGACAGCACTGGCAAGAGATGTGGTAATCGTGTCTTCGTTTGTCAGGCTTTGCTAGAGCTGAGATGACAATGGCTTTTCGAATATGAATCCCTGTAGAGAACAGAGAGAGAGAGAGAGAGAGAGAGAGAGAGAGAGAGAGAGAGAGAGAGAGAGAGAGAAGACAGACAGACAGACAGACAGACAGACAGACAGACAGTCAGAAGACAGACAGACAGGCAGGCAGAGGCCTCTTAAGGCGGGCATTTTTGTCATCCATCAGGACCCATTGGACCCATTACCGTTAAGACACAGTGCCACTTTAACCCAGTACCATCGTAGTCCAGCGCCATAAGGGCTAAGTACCAGCAGGCCCGACATCATCAGATTCATTACCTTTGAGATCCTGTACCATTACATCGCAGCGCCTTCGTAGCCCAGTACCAAAAGGGCAGAGTACCTTCAGGCCCGGTATCGTCAGGACCCAGTACCACGAATGCCCAGTACTGTTATAGCCCAGTGCTATCGTGGCCCAGTACCATTACGGCCAAGTACCACCAGGGCCCAATGCCATCAGGACCCAGTACCGTTATAGTCCAATACTATCGTGGCCCAGTACCATTACGGCCAAGTACCACCAGGGCCCAATGCCATCAGGACCCAGTACCGTTATAGTCCAATACTATCGTGGCCCAGTACCATTACGGCCAAGTACCACCAGGGCCCAATGCCATCAGGACCCAGTACCATTATAGTCCAGTACTATCGTGGCCCGGTACCATTACGGCCAAGTACCACCAGGGCCCAATGCCATCAGGACCCAGTACCATTATAGTCCAGTACTATCGTGGCCCGGTACCATTACGGCCAAGTACCACCAGGGCCCAATGCCATCAGGACCCAGTACCATTATAGCCTGTACCGTTATAGCCAAGTACCATCATAGCCCAATACCGTTATGGCAGTACCATTATAGCCCTGTACCGTTATAGCCCAGTACCATCATAGCCCAATACGTTATGGCCCAGTACCATTATAGCCTCTGTACCGTTATAGCCCAGTACCATCATAGCCCAATACCGTTATGGCCCAGTACCATTATAGCCCTGTACCGTTATAGCCCAGTACCATCATAGCCCAATACCGTTATGGCCCAGTACCATTATAGCCTGTACCGTTATAGCCCTGTACCGTTATAGCCCAGTACCATCATAGCCCAATACCGTTATGGCCCAGTACCATTATAGCCCTGTACCATTATAGCCCTGTACCGTTATAGCCCAGTACCATCATAGCCCAATACCGTTATGGCCCAGTACCATTATAGCCCTGTACCATTATAGCCCTGTACCGTTATAGCCCAGTACCATCATAGCCCATTACCGTTATAGCCCAGTACCATTATAGCCCAGTACTGTTATAGCCCAGTACTGTTATAGCCCAGTACCATTATACCATTGTAGCCCAGTACCATTAAAGCCCTGTACCATTATAGCCCTGTACCGTTATAGCCCTGTACCATTATAGCCCAGTACCATTATAGCCCTGTACCATTGTAGCCCTGTACCGTTATAGCCCTGTACCATTATAGCCCAGTACCATTATAGCCCAGTACCATTATGGCCCAGTACCATCATAGGCCAATACCGTTATAGCCCAGTGCCATTAAAGCCTGGTACCATTATAGTCCAGTACCAATATAGCCCAGTACCATCATAGCCAAGTACCATGACGACCCAGAATCAGAAACGCCCAGTAACATTAGGGCCCGGTACCATCAGCACCCAATGCCATTAAGGCTCGGTACCATTTTAACTCAGTACCATTTCGGCCCAACACCATTATAACCCAGTACCTTGGCAATTCAGTACCGCTGGGGCCTAGTATCACCAGGGCCCAGTGACAACACAAGGACTCGATGCTATTAAGGCCAGGTATCATTACAGCCCAATACCACCAGACCCCACTGTCACCTGGGCCCATTATCACTCAAGCCCAGTACCATTATAGCCCAAGATAATAGCCCATTAGAGTGCAACACCATTAGCGTTTGGTTGTAGCATGCGGTTTTTT
>CM065717.1:88929281-88934281 GCA_033310375.1 Conus canariensis
CTCTCTCTCTCTCTCTCTCTCTCTCCTCTCTCTCTCCTCTCTTCCTCTCACGCACACACACACTTACACTCTCTCTCCCTCTCTCCCTCTGTCTGTCTGTCTGACTCACTCTCTCTCCTCTCCTCTCTCTCTCTCTCTCTCTCTCCTCTCTCTCTCTCCTCTGACGCAACATTTCAGAACTACCGCAGAAACTAGCCCAGACAATATTGCATTATTCATATGAGATACGCGGAATCAGTCTGTCATGCAACACACACACACACACACACACACACACACACGCGCACACGACGCAGCGCACGCAGCGCACGCACGCCGCCACGCACGCCGCACGCACGCAGCACGCACCACCACACGACAAGAATGAGAGAGAGAGAGAGAGAGAGAGAGAGAGAGAGAGAGAGAGAGTGAGTCTCACACTTACTCCTTCTCCATCAGTTCTATCTTCGTCCTTTCCGACAGCACGCTCAGCCCTGGCCTCCTCCCCCACCCCATCCGTCCCCACCGCAACCAGCACCTCCACCCCCGCCAGCCACTCCGGCCTTCAAAAGTAAACAATCAGCCATCCAACTAAAAAGAAAAGGTGTTAGACTGTATTTCTCCCGTGAGATTTAGAAGTTGTGCATAGTTAGTCATGAGTCACAAAGGTGACATGTCTCGAAGTGCACGGTCTGTTATCCCACTTTTATGATGATCTGTGTACATTGAAGAAAAATCTCCAGGCCGTGTCTGGGGGTAAGGAGCGGAACGGGTATGTCATATAATGATCTGTTTATATTTAATTGAGGAATGTTGTATGTATAAACTACCAGTTACCATTCGTAGAGTATTCTGTGGGAAAGCGATGGGACGCCGAACGTTTCATCTAAAGTCGTTTTTGCCCACTCTTTGATTTGGTGGTTTTTTTTTTTCATCTTATTTGTTGTCTTTTGGCCTGTCACAAAGCTTCGACTTATGAAGTCGATGTTCAAACTGATTCTTAAGCACGTTCACACACACAATTCTTCTTCTTCTTCTTCCTCCTCTTCTTCTTCCTCTTCCTTCTCCATCTCCTCCTCTTCTCCTTCTCCTCTTCTTCTTTCAGTTGAATTATCGTACTACTGCTAGCAGTGTGTTCAATGGTCAGCTAAAAAAGATTGTTTTCACCATTTCACTGTCCAAAGCTCCGGCTGTGATTTTTTTTTTCGCTTGATGGAGGTGACAGTCTATCATCATTCATCAAGTACAAGACAGAGTGGAGTTTTCAGCATTCACATTGACAGACTTGAACCGACAAATGGAGTTTCTACTGTCGAAAAGCGGTGCCGATGCTTTGGTTTTTGTTTTCAGACCTTAATGAATACATATTTGACTGAACTGGCTTTTAAACACTCTCCTTATCCACACACACACAACAACAACAACAACAACAACAACAACAAAACAACAACAACAACAACAACAGAAATAGTAGGGAAATAGAAAAAAAAAATCAATTTGCCGAACAAGCGAACTGACACTAGGCAAAAAGAATTAAGGCGAGACAAACTTAGGCAAAACAACTGTAGGCGAAACAAAGTACCTTCCCCCCCCCCCCCCCCCACACACACACACACACATCCCCTTCCACTTTTTCTGGTACCCCCAAGCGTTGAGGGAAGAGTATACAGAAAAGGAGGAGGAGGGGGCCCGGGGGTAGGAGGCGCAGGATGGGGGGATTGGAAGGTGAATGATAGAGACAAACAGAGAGGGGTGGTGTGTGTGTGTGTGGGGGGGGGGGGGGAGTGGTTGGACGACATTAGTATGTGGAGGGAAGAGTGAAAGGGAATTGGGGGTGAGGGTGGGAAGGGCTGACGCAGTATCGTATTATTACAATTTTACACTGAATTTATTATCATTATTATTAATATTATCATCATCATTAGTATCATTATATATTATTATTATCATCATTGATAGTATCTTACTGTTGTTGTTTTGTTGTTGTTCTTGTTGTTGCTGTTGATGTTATTGTTTATTATAATCACTACTATCGGAAGGAGTAAGTAGTAGTAGTAATAGCAGCAGCAGCAGCAGCAGCAGCAGCAGTAGTAGTAGTAGTAGTAGTAGTAGCAGTAGCAGTAGTTGTAGTAGTCCTTTCTCCCGAAATATAATTCAATACGTAAATAGAAACGTACGCTACATATTTACGTCATCTCATCCGAAAGTCAGGTAGTAAGATCACCGCTGCAGGCCTAATTCTCAAGGGCTGAATTCCTGCTTGTTGCTCCGAACTTTATCTGCTTGGAATCATCGATGACATATTGCGATGCAAAGAACAAGGGATAAATCAGAATGGGAGGAAGGGGATCAAGCATGAGGTAACATTGAAATTAAAAACAAAGTCTGAGAAGACTAGTCGTACCCGTCTATATTTTCCAAACTTCTTAGCCTCCGCCCTTGGAGTGAGTTTTTAGGTGTGCGGCCTCACCGTTTCTCGAGAGCTCACTCGAAACTCCACACAAAAATTGTCTGTTAATTCAAACCCACTTTTGCCCAGCTCTCCTAAGTGTTACAGGTGTTAGTCGTTTTGGACATTTATGCAAACACAAACATTGTTTAGTTGTTGAGCGGTGGGAAATTCAGAGACTTAAAGCACCATCACGACACTCAGGCTCGGTCGACGAGTAGTTTTATGTTTTGTACTCGTCATTAATGGAGTGTGGGGGTGTGAATGAAAAAGAAATGTTAGAGGTCTGTTGACAAGACAGAGAGAGAGAGAGAGAGAGAGAGAGAGAGAAGAGAGAGAGGAGAGAGAGAGAGAGAGAGAAGAGAGAGAGAGATTCTTTTAATCAGAGAGAGAGAGAAAGAGGGTTTCTTTTTATCAGAGAGAGAGACAGGGACACACACACAACACACACACACACACACACACACACACACACACACACACCACGCACGCACGCACGCACGCACGCACGCACGCACGCACGCACGCACACACACACACACACACACACACACACACACACACACACACAGAAGAAGAGAGAGAGAGAGAGAGAAGTGTCCTCTTACCACACACACACACACACAACACACACACACACACACACACACACACACGAGAGAAGAGAGAGAGAGAGAGAGAGAGAGAGAGAGAGAGAGAGAGAGAGAGACGTGTGTCCTCTTACCAGAGAGAGAGAGAGAGAGAGAGAGAGAGAGAGAGAGAGAGAGAGAGAGAGATCTGTTTTGTACCTGCATCTACTTATTAGCTTGTTTGTTTGCAAGATAACGCAAAAACGATCGAACCGACTGGAAGCGAACTTGGTGGAAAGCTGCTCATAAATGTGGCCCAGAGATGAACCCAGTCAATTCGGTGTGGATCTGACGTGAAGATCCGCTTCCAATGGCCCACCCACGACCAGCAAGATTCCTACAAGTTTACCACTGAACACAGACACTGTGATGTTACTGTACGGCAGTTGATAACTGTCCACAAGGTGATAGATTTCCGAAGAAGACTGAAAGCATTGTGATGAAAAACGCTGACATTTCACATTTTCCCACGTTCTTTTGATGAAAAAAAAAATGATATGGGAGGTAACTATTTCAGGCCGTACCTATTATTACTTCCCGTGGCGTGAAAAATGGTTTCAACTATTAGCTTGCGCGCGTTGATAAATTGTGCGTTTTCACTTTTTTTTTTTTTTTTTTTTTAAAGAAAAGAAAAAGCCTACCTACCTGACGCTGTTTCGTTCCTTCCTTGTTACATTTAACACTCCAGACGCGCCGGCGCTGTGTGTGTGTGTGTGTGTGTGTGTGTGTGTGTGTGTGTGGTGTGTGTGGACTGGGATCAAACTCGTTCGACCTCTGTGGAGGTGTGCAGTCTCCCATGTGGCCTTCAAGTTGCACGTGCTGTCACTACCAGTGACAGCATTGTCGTGTAGAACTTTTCGTTAGGTGTGACCGTACGTAGTTTCAGGTTCGAATCCCAAAACAGATCACTGCGGTTGTCTTGTTGTTTTATTTTGTTGTCATTGTTATTTGTTATATCTGCTTCTTTTCCGGTTGTTGCTAATGATACTGATGTGACATTAATGATGATGATAATGATGACGACGACGACATCGCCGATGGTAATGATGATGATGGTGATGATGATGATAGTACCGCATACAGGTGACGATGACCTGAAATCAAAAACAGAGCGTTCTCAGCCGCAAACGAGCTAAAACGAACAAAATATTGAATGTTATTGGAACTAAATGGCAAATGATGGATGGACTTCCAGTGACCAAGCTGAAACTTCACACAATTTCGTTGTTACATTCTTGTGGCTTTGCCCACAGTGCTAGCATCTCGATTGTTCTATTGTTGTTTGTTGTACAGATTTGTTTGGTGAAATAAGATTGAAAAAGTTATTATCATGGTTTAGACAAAGATGCCGACAGCAATCAGCATCCTCAACACATCCGACGTTTCGATGTGTTCCTGGTCATTACCATTGCCTTTATAATCATCTTCATCATCATCATCATTACTCTCCTCCACTTTATCCCTTTCCTTCTCGTCGTCGTAGTCTTTCTCTTCCTCGTTCTTCTCCCTCCTCCTTATCGTCAGCATCCTCACTGTTGTCGTCTTCGACGTTGTCGTCCTCTTCCTTCTCCTCCTCCTCCTCCTCCTCCGTCGTCATCATTTCAGTGGACGATTAGGAATCTCCACGGCTCTCCCCTCCCTCCCCCACCCTTCTCTCTCTCTCTCTCTCTCTCTCTCTCTCTCTCTCTCTCTCTCCTCATAACACACACAAACACGCAAAGACACACACACACACACACACACACACACACACACACCACACACACACACACACACACACACACACACTTAATAACCACGCACGCGCGCCTACCTCCTCTCTCTCTCTCTCTCTCTCTCTCTCTCTCTCTCTCTCTGTCTGTCTCTTCTGCTCTCCTCTCTCCTCTCCTCTCTCTCTTCCTCTCCTCTCTCTCTCCTCTCTCTCTCTCTCTCCTCTGTCTAAT
>CM065717.1:88939281-88956781 GCA_033310375.1 Conus canariensis
TGTGATTCGTTTGTCTACGTTTTCTTGGCGGTGCGCTATTAATTATATTTAAAATTTGTTTAGATTTCCGCCTGCAGTCGCCTCACTTAGCAACTAGATCTAGTATTGTGATTGTGTGTGTAGTAGGCTCTACAGTTTATCCCCAGTTCAGAGTCGGACTTGAATCGTGACAGAAATCGTCTGTGGACACAACATGGCAAGGTCATAAGACCGATCATGGTTTCTGTTCGAACTCTCTAATTGACACGAGCTCGTTCACTGTGCCATTGTTGTCTTCCCGTTCTCATACAATCACAATCCTATTCTGCAATGTGGATTTGTGGTTTATTATTGTGGAGCATTTCATTGGGGGGTAATTTTGTTTGTTTGTAAGCTTAGGTCTTGTGCAGCTTGAAATTATGTTCCGTTGAATGTAGTTTTAAGCGTGTAAGTGTGGGGCAGCTGCCCAGAAAACGACCACACCTTACGCTGTGCTTCTTCAGTCTTCCCTGGGAGGATTCGTTGTTCTTTGTGTTTGAAGATTGTCAGCGCTGGCCGACACGATGTCTGATGTGTTCACATATTTGTTCAAAGGGTTGTAAGTTCTACTTATAAGTGTTGATAATTCTGTTGAGAAAATGTAGTCTCGAAGTGTTTTCTGCCGTTCTGTTGTATCAGTGTGGACTCTAATCGCATCTTCCTGGCTTGTTTTGTTCTCTCGTGGGAGGGATGGGAGGGAAGTGGGGATGGGACGGGCGGTTATGGTCATCACAATTTTCTCCCCCAGAAAACTTAGCATCATCAGTGAATAGATTGACTGGCAAAATGTGCTAAATGTATCGTTGTACTTTTCATTAACTCCTGAGCGGATTTTGAAGTTTTGAAATAAGACGACCCCTGGAAAAAAAACAAACAAAAACAAAACACACGAAAAAAAATCGGATAGAAATGGGTTTGTGGACAGAGAGAGAGAGAGAGAGAGAGAGAGAGAGAGAGAGAGAGAGAGAGAGAGAGAGAACTTTAATATACCTCTCAATGGTGGTCGCTAATGGCTCCCTGTGACCAGACGACAAAGCGCGAAAGAATGCCAGGAATCGGAGGACACGGATCTGAGGACACGACAAGACATGAATGGGACAGGTGGGACAGGGATATGGTCCCGGACTACGGACACCACTGGCAGGAGGACTTGTTTGGAGGGTAGGGGGTTTGGAAGGGATTTACATTCATTCTTACACACACCAACACACACACACACACACACACACACACACACACACACACACACACACACACACCGCGCACGCACGCATTCACGCATGCACGCACGCGCGCGCGCGCGCCACACACACACACACACACACACACATATGCACACACACACAACCTCCTACCCCCCCCCCCTCCTCAACTCCCCTCTCCGCTACCTCCCACCCCCCCACCCCCACCCCCCTTTCCTCCCACCTCCTTTATCGTGTGTGAAAGCGTCAGTACTTCACAAGTTGGTCGACCATCTATCATCGTGCTGGGTATGGACGTTTAACATGACTGTCAGTTGTTAACCCCACACCCCTTTTCGATGCGTTAATCACTTTGTTTTCTCAGAACCCTTTGGCGTAAGGAGTCACTTCTCCGATTGAAAACAAGCCCCCCCCCCCCCCCCCCCACCCACTACCCCCATCCCCATCTTCCCGCTCTCTCGCTTTCACCCCTTCTCTTCATTACACACACACACACACACACACACACACACACAAACGCGCGCGCTCACGTACGCACGCACACGCATACGCATGCACGCACGCACGCGCATACACACACACACACACACACACACACACACACACACACACACACACACACACACACACACACACAAAGCCCCACACACGTGCGCACACATTCTCTCTGTGTGTCTCTCTGTCTCTCACACATGCACACACATGCGCGCGCATGCTCGCGGGCTGACGCACGTACGCTGTCACGCGTGCTCGCTCGCACACACACACACACACACACACACACACACACACACACACACACACACACACACACACGCCCTCGCGCGCGCGCACGCACGCACACACTCAGAGCCGGTACTTCGCTGGTGACGGTTCTCCCAGCGCACGAACGGGAACGGACCGACCGAACGAGCGCGGCGTAAATCCCGGGGTCTATACCCCGCTGACAACGTCTGCACGAATGGCCAGGGGGATTAAGGACTGTGAAGTGGCGTCCTATAATGGATAGCAAAACACTTGAGGAGGACTGAACAACGCCTTCCCCCTCCTCCTCCCCCGCCCCCATCCCCCCCCCCCCAGTCACCACCCACCCCTTACAAAAAGTCCCCAAAGGGAGGGAGGGACAGTGAAGAAAGAACTGGAAGACTCTTCTCTCCCCCATCCCTCCTCCCCCGTCCCCTACCTCCACGCTTTGCCTCCGCCCCCCCCCCCCCCCCCCCCCTCTCAGGTAAGTCTGTGTGTCTGTCTGTCTGACAGCACGGTGACGGAGAAAATGAACACACCGATTGCAGCGAAACTCGGTGGACTGATGAAAGGCGGCCCAAGGATGAACCTCTTCACTTTTGACGTGGAGCTCACCAAAAGGCAGATCCAGAATTTTTTTTTCTCTCAGCTTTTTTTCCCCTCTCTCTCCATTTTTGGCGAAGAGGACAGTATTTGGAATGTCATAAATTTATCATAAAATTATGAATGGATCTAAAATTTCTTTAAAGATCAGAAAAGAAAAGAAAAGAAGAAAAGAAAACGGAAATCAGGCCTATTAGATGCACCGATGTCACCGAACAGACGATGTGGGAAAATCTGCAAGGGGAGGTAATTGTGTTAAAGTTCACGTTCAGCGGGAGTGACCCCCGCCGTTTTCACGGAACAGATTCCGCGGGTGGGCACGAACGAAGCAATTTTGCCCAGACGATCTGCGTAACAGTTCGACCAGAGAGAGAAAACTGGTGTGAAACGGTGCGTCTGTAATGCCGACAGTCGAGATCCCGATCGTTACCTTTGCGTGCTATTCAAATCAAATACTAGACGCTCATGATCTGTTTCCTCATAGTCTGAGAAAAGGTAACTCTATTTGCGATAGAAAAACGGACGTTATCTTCCCTTGATTTTTCCGCGGAACAGGTCTGTTGGTAAGATATGTGCCGATCTGGAGTACAACCCTGATTCAGTAAAAAAAAAAAAAAAAAAAAAAAAAAAAAAAAAAAAAAAAAAAAAAGTTCATAAGGAGTTATTAATGTCATTATTACGGAGAGTATTCATAGCACCTTGCTGAATTAGAGACCAACCTATGAAGCGCTTTACAATCCATGCCTTTGTTGACACAACGGGTTGCCTACCTGGGACGAGACCACTGAAGAGCTGCCTGTTGGCGGTAATCATTCGTTTCCCGTGTCATGCAGTCGAGTATCAGTCGCTCATTCCTTCAATTTTTCAATGGTACATGCTATATGTATATGCGAGAAACCATACTGACATCCAAACGTACCTTCTGTGTTTCGAAAGTACTGATGGGTTTTTATGTGTGTGGAAGATGTGATGCGTGCATTCACACACAGGACCTCGGTTGATAGTCTCAGTTATAGGACCTTTCGGGGAATGGGGTCAGAACCAACGTTCAATTCGAGGGGAAAACTCTATACCGAAAATACCCAGCAAAGATTCGTGCTTGCACTGAAGGAGCACCAAGATCACGAGGGTGGTGCTCTGTCAGCTGGGGTATTCTGGCTCCAAGTATACGTTTCATGATGAAGATGGGTTTAGAAGGAAGTAGTTATTCAGTCACGGCACAGTAAAACAAATGGGCTGGAAATCTGTAGCTATCACTGATCTGAGGCTGAGACAAGGACGATTCATCAATGTTTTCGTGATAGATTCGGAGATATGTTAAGAGACATATGATGGATTATTGAAGAGTTTCACACACTCGCATCTCTTAAAAGGTGCAGGGGCTCCCTGGTGTATAACAATGATGAGTCAGTCACTGTGACACTTTTTCTTATGGAGTGTTTGGATTTGCAAGACATTCGACATTAATACTTTACAGCCGACTCCATGAAGACCTTCTGCAGGGATGTTCTCACAAATATGATTTTTCAGTTTCTGAAATCATAAGTATTTTTCATTTGGTCTAAGATCTTGCGCAATACCTTCATTTCCCCTAACTGTGTGGGAAGACATTAGGCCACCACAGTGAAGAATAGTTCACCAGGTTCCTCCAGTTCTGTCGGTTTTATGCCCAGGCTTGAGTGTTTGAATGTAATCTCCGTCCTTCTGCAGTGTTTTTAGTCCATCGTATTTTTCTTTCTTCCCTGCCGCCTCTGTCCTATAACAGTTCCCTGGAAAACTGTGTTTGCAAGGCCATTAGATCTTGTGTTTGGCCAAACTAACGTTGCTTTCTAATCATAATTGTTTTCAGATCTTCATATGGTGCAGTCTGCTGTTTGACATAATACGATCGCCATACCTTACGTTTAGTATCCTGCAGCAGCATCTTATTTCCATGGACTTGACTCCTCTTTGTAAATCTGCTGTGATGGGTCTGTGTCCGGGTTGTATACAGGAAGATGGAACGTACCAGTGCATGCAGGAGCCTGATCTTGTGTGTCATGGAGATGTTCTATCGTCCTTCCATACAGGTTTTGGCAGCGCAATGCTGGTATTGTCTTTGCTGCCCTTAAGAGGATTTCTGGTTTAGAATTCTCATTGCTAATGATGAACCCTATGTAAATGAAGTGTTGAACAGTTCCTTGCGTCTGTCCATGGACTGTTATATCCATGGTGGTGTTGTGATTGTCTTTTTGGAGCTGATTGTCATGCCATTATTTTTTTTTGTATGTGTCACACAGTCTTAGAACAACAAGCATAGGGAGGTCCTGTTCACTGCCTGCCAGGTCATCAATGTTATCTACAAATCCAAAGTTCCTCGTGACTCCTGCTTAGATACTGACTGTGCTGACATGATCCTCAAGGGTGATGATTCATGACGTTTTGGGGGAATTCATCGAAAACTGTGCGAGACAGAAGGCAGCCCCAGCAAACGCCAACTGAAGAATTGAACCATCCTCCAATAGCATCCTCTACGAGTGCTATACCAGCCGCATTAGAGCGAAGTCCCAGGATGGTGTTGTGGCAAAATTGACAACCACCCCACCCACTCCTACACCCACCCTCTTGTACAAACTGTGTAAACACACCCCATCCTCCCTTTGTCTCACCAAATGACAATAATACTTACACTGTTGTCACCCCCCACCCCCCTTCCTTCCCATCTAAAACCCTCATTCCCCTCACTCTTCCTGCAGTCTGACTGAAGTCGCTGACAGCACGGCTGAGGCAACAATGACACGGAAAAAAGATAACGTCACTTTGGAAGAACGTCACTCGCTTCACTCCCTCTCCTCTCCCTTCCCACAGCTGAACACATGCTCTCTTTCCGCTAGATCAGAGAGAAGCTGACACCTCTCACCCCTCTCCTCGCCCCACCCCCTTCCCCTCCTCTCCTGCATATCCACTCGCTCATTGATTGACAAGGAGATGTACTTCAGAGAAACCGTCAACCTCCCTCCTTCTCCGCCGGCCCCCCATATTCACCACCCACACGCTGACTGTCGTGCGTGTGGGAGGCTTGTGAATGACGCAATTATGTTAAACAGCACTTTGTCAAGAAGTATGGAGGCACTCTAAAAGCAACCCCAACTGCTAAGAAAGAGCGTTCTCGAATCTTCTATACACGCACTCTAAAAGCAACCCCAACTGCTAAGAAAGAGCGTTCTCGAATCTTCTATACACGCACTCTAAAAGCAACCCCAACTGCTAAGAAAGAGCGTTCTCGAATCTTCTATACACGTTCTCGAATCTTCTATACACAAATCTCCCACTGTAAGTGTTGGGGGATGACCTCCCCCCCCCCCCCCTCCCCTTTTCTTTGTCTTTAATGACACAGAGGCAGCCAGGACCAGAAATGGACTAGGCCGCTCAGCCTATGAAACGGGGAAACTCTTTGTGAATATCACTGCACTCCACAGACAGCAATTGATCAACACAGTGTAGACACATGGACAACAGGGGTAAATCAGAGAAGGGAACGATCATCTCCACATCCTCTGAATCTTCTTTGTCTAAGGTTCACTGATCACACAGGAGAACTGTAAGTTGAAACTATGTTTCTACATTTTGAGACTATGCGTTGATTGTATGTATACCATGTGGTTTAATGATGCAAATTTAAGCCAGTACTTCGTGACATCTATCAAGATGATGAATGAGTATTCTGGTGTAATAGTTTGTTCACCACAACTTGATAAAAACTATTAAGATGCTTGAGTAACATTCTTTGTTAACCATCTGACTTTTGCCAGTATTCAATACTATTTGTGAAGATGATAACTGAGTGATAAATGCTGATCGGAAAGCTGTATGCCTGTGCTAGGTGAAAACTGTTGATTTATGAATACTGTTGATTGTCGGAATACTTTGTAGTATGCGACTCTAAGTCTAAACCACATCTGTACTTGGGCTAAGCGTATTCCAAGTTACTTCAACTTAATTTATAAGAAAAACATTGAAGAGTTATTTGACTTCCATTGTGTAGCATTATATCCCTGCCTCCTACCCTTGTTTCACTGAAACTCCCAATGAAACTGGAGACTGATCAATATGGCAGATATATTTATGCTACCTAATCCTTTGTTGGCTGAGATCTCACACATTAACTGAAAGCCAGAGGGCAAGTGTGTGAACTCGACAAGCCAGACTCTCAGCTACTTAACTACAGACCAGGTTCTGTTTATTTTAGAACCTGGATTCCTACCTACCCTGGGCATGCCTGGTAGTGAACACACAATGCAGCCTAGCACTTGATCAGCAGGTCAATAGAGAAGTGGATCAGTCACCAGCAACTAGAGAGAGATCACCTATCCTCTCCAACATCAGATAAGTTCTGATATTCCAAGTGGACTCCAACTCAACTCACCCAGAACTTTCCCTCTCTTAATGATGATATAAGAAGTGGGAAACCAAAACTCAGCCTGAACTGACATTGTGAAATTGATATGAATATTTCACCCTTGTATAAACAAGGAAAGTTGATGTGTGAAAGTGCACTTAACTTGTATCAGTTCTTTGTTGTTCATTCAGTGTTGAATGTTTTAACATATCTCAAATTCTGTCTCTTGGAGCTCCAACCACCTTTAAGTGTACAAGCATAGGGAAAATTGGTCCTGAGCCATCTTGAGTAGTTTTAATAGTCCCAAGAAAATAGAAATTTCTTTCGCTGACTAGTACCAGAAAGTTGCTCCTTCCATAACTAGTAAGAGAGGGGGTGGAGGTAAACTTGTACTATTACATTAATAGAGAAAACATTCTAAGCCCTTCCCCTAGAGGACACACTGACCCACTTCCAACTCTCGTCACAGGTGTTGATTAGCTTTTGCCCGCTATTTGTTCTCTTCATTGTAAACGACAGTTTTCCCCTGCCAGTCTCTGTTTAACGCCTTTCTTAAAGTGCATAAAGACGTGTAGAACATATATGCTTTTTGCAAAGGATTCGTAGGTTGCAGATCTGTTCAATGGTATTCTGCCTTTGCAGAATCCAGCCTGTTCTTCAGCAGTGATGCTAGCGGTTGTAATCTGTTCAGAATGGATTTGAGCATAAGTTCGGTGGCGTGGCTGATCAAGTTCATAGTGCGGAAGTTCTGGCAGTGTTGGAGATTTCCTTTTCTTTGGAAGGGTCGATGAGAAGAGATTGAGTCCAAGGCGTGGGCCACTTCCCAGTATGCTGGATTTGGATGCAGATGGCAGTTAGGATATTAGTTACTGCCTGTCCTCTTTTTACTGTTTCCTCCTTTTTTCATGTCTGAGCACAATCATTCTGCCTCCTAATCTCTTCCTGCTTTTCTTCAATTTGGCACCTTTTCCAGTCTCTTGCTATATCAAGTCTGAACACCAGCTCCACCCACACCCCTTCCGCATGCGAACTGGTTCTTTCTTTTTAGGCAAATTTTCTATTTTTTTTACTTTCCTGTGTGTGTGTGTGTGTGTGTGTGTGTGTGTGTGTGTGTGTGTGTGTGTGTGTGTGTGTGTTAAATTCTTCTTTCAAGTCTGAGCATTAACCTTGACCCAACACATCCCCTACCCCACCCCACCTTCTCCCTCCCCGAAATTGTTCCTACTTTTCAAGTTTTTTTTTTCTTCCCCTATTTCCTTTCCCTTGTCCTATTTTTTTCTTTTGAGCGTTAAATCCGTCCCCCTAAATTGCTCCTACTTTTCCTACATTTCCCGTCGTTTATAACGTCCATATCCATCCCCAACTCACCACGCCCTCGCTGTCCCGCATCTTTCTGACTACTTACTACTTTTTCCCTACTCGCACCGTCTGCAGCATGGTGTTGGACAAGGGCGTGTGGGAGACACATGCCTGTACCGGGCAACCTTAGGGCGCTTTCTTAGCAGCGAGGAGCGCGGTGTGCTGTCTGCTGGGGATCTGTCCACTTGCTGCCCGATGTTGTCATCAAGTTTTGGCGGTCTTTGTACGAGATACGGAGGGTCTGCCTGAACCTGATGAACACACCTGAGCGTGCATACACATGCACATACATACGTGTGCATGCGCGCGCGCACACACACACACACACACACACACACACACACATGCGTGCACGCGGCGCACATACACACACACGCACGCCACATGCACACACACACACACACACACACACACACCACACGCACACGCACACGCACACACACATTCACACACACACGCATTCACACATAAACTCTCCCTCTCTCTTCTCTATCTCTTTCTCTCTCACACACACAGAGGTAACACACACACACACACACACACCACACGACACACACACACACACACACACACACACACACACACACACACACACAACACACGCATGCACGTGCATATTATATCATTCTGATCATAACATGTGACGTGTTACAACAAAACACCTAGTTAGATCATGAATTATTAAGCAATATCACTCAAACATGTGTGGGGAAATAAACCTTTCGTACTGAAAAGACTTGCACAACGTTTAGCTAAAAAGGAGTGGTTGGGGATGTTTAGAAAAAAAAAAAGATAAAAAGGAGACAAACTGCAACATTTTAGGGTGTGGACAATCTACTAGGAACGTCAGTATCTCAATCATTCAGAAAAGCACCCTGATTTTTAAAGTCCCCAACAATAAAGGATTCTGTTCCAGACATAAAAAAAGAAAATTACAATGGATGGATTGTTACCGCTTACCTCCCTTTCCCTGTGCTACCCCCCCCCCCCCCCCCCACCTCCACTTCCCCTCTCCGCCCACCTCACCTCCACACACTTTCTGTTGTGGAAGATGCTGAGCACAAACTGCCTCCCGTTAGCGAATGAGCAGGGGTATGTATGATCAGAGTGCCAGGCACAGGTCACGACGGCCAAGTCATCTCCTGTCTGCACGCTTGGCCAGACGTGTGGGTGTGTGTGTTTTACCAGAAGGAAACAAAAAAAGAAGGAAAGAGAACACTGGGGTTGATTATAAGGTTATGATAAATACACTGGGTTAGGCGAGGTAAGTGCTCTTCCTTCTACCCACCCTCCTCTGTCTGCCTGCCTGTCTGTTTGCCAGTCCCTCTGTCTCTGTCTCTCTGCCTGTCTGCTTCCCCCACCCTCTCTCTCCTCTCTGTCTGCCTGCCTGTCTGTTTGCCAGTCCCTCTGTCTCTGTCTCTCTGCCTGTCTGTCCGTCTGTGTCTGTTTGTCTGTCTGTCTGTCTGTCTGTCTGTCTGTCTGTCTCTCTCTCTCTCTCTCTCTCTCTCTCTCTCTCTCTCTCTCTCTCTCTCTCTTCTCGGTTCTCTTTATGTGTGTGTCTCTCTCCAACCCCCCCCCCCTCCCCCATCTGTCTGTGCCCAGCTGTCTTTGTATTTGGTTTTGTATGTATGTCTCACTCTTTCTTTCTCTCTGCCTCTGTCATATCTGTCTCTGTGTCTGTCTGTCTGTCTGTCTGTCTCTATCATCTATGAATATATATATATATATATATATATCGATATATACATATATAAAATGATATGTATATTTATACATATATTATATCCAGAGAGAGAGAGAGAGAGAGAGAGAGAGAGAGAGAGATTGATTTATATATATATATATATTATATCCAGAGAGAGAGAGAGAGAGAGAGAGAGAGAGAGATTGATTTATATATATATATATATATATTATATCCAGAAGGAGAGAGAGAGAGAGAGAGAGAGAGATTGATTGATTGATTGATTGATTGATCTTTAATACACAAGGATGGAGATTTTAGGCCAAAGCCTAGTCTTACAATCTGTCCTTGTCATGCATACATTATTTCAGCACATATCATTCATACTGACAATTCAACATAGCAACATGGTAATCTAATTCTACAATGATAAGCAAACTTCATAAAAGCACTAATGAGATGGGGGATGGTAAAACAGAAGGAAACTTACAAACAAACAAACAAAACTACAGAGAGAGAGGTCAGAGGAGGGTGGAGAAGAGAGAATGGTAGTAGGGGGAGGAGAAAAGGGATGGTAGAAAGAGTGGGAGTGGGGATGAGCAATTTTAACGGAGTAGGTTTTATGTTTAGACGATTTATTCGAAGTATGGTTCACAGAAGACTTTGCGAATGGGCGCTAATCATTGTAATCGAATAATGTAATTACTGAGACATAAAATGTTTATGCAAGTGTTCCTTGAAAAGTTTTAAAGTATTCATGTTTTGTAGATTCGGTGGAAGTGAGTTCCAGACATATGGTCCAGAGTAAGCTAGGCTTGTTTTGTATAGATCAATGCGTGGGTAGGGAAGAAGGAATTTCGTCGAGCCAGAAAAGCTGTTCGATCTTGTAAAAAGGGCATTGATATAACATGGCATAGTATCTGTCAAGATTGTAAACATAAATGATGCCTTGTTGAATTCCAATTGCCTATTCAGAGGAAGTATGTTCAGCGCTTTTAGTTTTTCGTCTGTTGTTAGAGATACAGCTGGATGAAGTAGCTTTGCTGAACGTCTATGGAGAGAATTCAGCCTTTTTTGTGGACGTCACTACTTCCGTCCCACACTGTTGAGGCGTAATTGACACGTGACGTTATGTGTGCATTGAAGAAAAGTTTAAGCACATTACTGTTGACGTAGCGCTTTAATTGAGATAACAGGAAAAGGTGTTTTGAGACTACCTTGCATACGTTATTGAGATGAGATTGCCATTTCAATTCTTTATCTATCGTTAACCCTAAAACACGATGCTCATCTACCTGTTCGATAGAAATGCCATTCAACTGAAGTTTTAGGCAAAGAGGAGTCAACTGGCGTTTTTGGCGGGTAGCTATAGTCATATATTTGGTTTTGGCTGGGTGTATGACCATTGAGTTTGAATGACACCAGTCTGCCACGTCGTTTAGACTTTCCAGGAGAGAAGTTTCTATTGTCTGTAGATCACTACCATTCGTTTGGAGTGACGAGTCATCAGCAAATAAATCTGTCGTGACCTTTTCATCTGATACGGACAATGGTAAATCATTGATGAAGATGCAGAATAGTAGGGGGCCTAGTACTGAGCCCTGTGGGACTCCATGTTTGACAAAGTCTGAAGCGGAGGTTTTGCCATTAAGCACCACATACTGAGTCCTATCGTTCAAGTATGATTGGAATAATGAGATTGTCGGGGTGTGGTTCAAGTAGACAGATAGTTTCTTTAGAAGAATGGAATGATCAACAAGATCAAACGCCTTTTTGAAGTCAAGAAAGACAACCCCTGTCATTTGTGATTGGTTCATATTTGAAAGCCATGAGTCACACATTCGTGATAATGCTGTGTGGCAGGAATGATTAGATCGGAATCCAGATTGGAGTGGGTGAAATAGTTTGTTTTTCTCCATGAACTGAGATACGTGTGTGTGTATGTGTCTTTCAAGGGGTTTGGATAGAATCGATAGTAAGGATATAGGTCTGAAAATATTTGGATCCGACAAATCATTTGATTTTGGAAGGGGGATCAATTTGGCGTTTTTGAACGCCTGAGGGAAAACATTAGTTTCAATGGATAAATTATATATGTATGTAAGAGACTCAACAATGTAAGGTAGAGCGAGTTTGAGAAGAAATGCGGGTATGTTATCAGGACCCATGGATTTTTTTATTCTTTAATTGCGCTATGAGCATTCCTACTTCATGTACAGCAAGAAGGGGAATTTTGATTGAGTTACTGGATCCAAGTTTTTGTTTGCAAAATGATAGTAGGGAAGTCGGGCATGTATATTCATTTGGTGCTCTTATAGTCTGTGAAGCTTGAGTAAGGGTATCTGATAATGACAGAAAGTGGGTATTAAATTTGTCCGGGTGATGTTTGTGCTTGAATTTTGTGACAACAACAACAACAGAATACAAGTGAAAAAAGTAACGTTTGTGGATAACGCTCAATAATGACAAACGCACAGAAAGAATTTAAAGGTTAACTATTATACCTAAAACAGATAACAGAATGTATCTTTAGAAAATTCAATTAACCAGTAAAACAACAAACAACAAAAAAGAGCAATGGTTGAAACACGATGTCGAACAAATAGAAAGAAAGAAAGCAAAGTATTAAGCTTAAAGCAATGAATGACGATAACACACACACACCAAAAAAAAAAAAAAAAGTTTACAGCGGTGCAAATAAAGAGGATGCGATGAGTGCTATGAGCACAATCCACTTCAGAGCAGATTTAAAGAGTGTAGATGAAGAAAAGGGAAACAAAGCAACAACAACAACAAAAAAGACAAAAACAAAAACAAACAATTAAACAAACAAACAACAACAACAACAAAACCAAAAAGAAAAGAAAAAAAGTTTGTTTTTTATATCTGTGATTCACGAACAGTTTGTGGCGGTGAGAAAGTAGTCCTGGTCCCAGTGTCAGGAGGTTGGCCCAAAGTTTCTTCTCAGTCCACAAAGCGACAGCACCAGCACGAGTCGCCTACCTCACTTCAAAGTTTGCAATGTCAGCCTAAAATGACAATCATCTTCACACGCTGGTAGATCGGAAGTGTAGCACAATGAACACAATCGATGTTCTGAGCACAAACAAAAACAGAAATAAGTGAGTGTTCACACATCCTCAGTGTCCATGAGTAGACCATCTGATATACTTATTCGGGGAAAAAAAAAAAAAACAATAAGAAAGGAAGGCGAAGGGAGGGGGGGGGGGGGGGGGGGGGGGGAGTGGTGAGGGTATGGGTATTTAAACTTGTGGAACTTGTATTAAACATAGTGGAGCTTGCATATAAATTTGCGCTCTCACGAACGCGCGTACGCGCGTACGCGCGCTTGTACTCACGCGCGCGCGCGCGCGCGGCACACACACACACACACACACACACACACACACACACACACACACACACACACACACTATCGCGCACACACACACACTTATACACAAGCACACACGCTGATACACACACACACACACACACACACACACACACAACACACACACACACACACACACACACACACACACACACACACACACACACACACGCTGATACACACACACACACACACACACACACACACACACACACACACACACACACACACACACTGTGGATATGTCTCACACTTGAGTCTCGAGAACACACACATTGTAGGGCGGAGGCAGAATATGGGAAGTTGAAAGTTGGGTCGCCAGAGGTGGAAGACAAGGTGGATGTCGGGTCGCCAGAGATGCAGGATGGGAAGCTGGACGCCAGGTTGTGAGGGATGAGACCGGGGTAGCTGGATGTCGGGTCGCCAGGGGTGGAGGATGGGAACAGACCCACCTGTTGATCCAGGCATTGTAGGTGGCTGCAGAACCGGGGGCAGGATGGGGGTCTGAGGGCTGCTGTGGTAATGAACACCAAGTGAGACCAGTGTCTCTTTGGTGTTCATATCGTAGCTGGGAGGCCGGGGGGTGCGAGGACTGCATCCAGCTGTCGCCACATGGTCTTATGATGGGCGTCCTCAGCAGAGGCTGTCTGCAGTATTTTGGGTCGGCGTATTTGAGGCTGTACGCCAACCTGCCTGTGCCTTTTGGGCTGGGGTGGAGGGGATCGGTGTACATGTCCTTGCGTGGAGCTCCGCTTTTGGTGATGAAAATGGAGGTGTGGTCGGCATATACAGTGTTTTCTCTGGCACACACTTTAGTGAGGGTCAAGTTGGAGAGGTGGACGGTCTTTTTGAGGGGGTGCTGTCCCATTGGGGGGATAATGGAGGAAGCCAATAGTCTGGCCTGAGGGAAAACATGTTTGATGTTTTTGATCAGCTGTGTCCATGTGTTTTCCGTGATTGATGTATGTTTGCACGTGTTTATTCCAATGTGTAGTATGATTTGCTGTGTGTTGTTGTTGCGTGGAATGTGTTTAAGCCAATGAATAAGATCATCGAAAGTGAGACCTGGAACACTGATGATTTGGCTCTTACCTTTGTAAAATAGGAGGCTTGGGGGTAATGTTTCGTATGGCTGAGTCTCCTATAATGACATTTGATATATCAGTGTCAACCCGTAGTTGTGCAAGAAGCTGACGAGGTGATTGTGTTGTTGCTGCCAGTCTGACCCTGACTGTTTTGAGTTGCATCATTAACCACTATCTTTGACTGTGTGTTTTTGTTGTTCCTGTGGTGGTGGTGTCTGTTGTGGACTGTTTTCCAGCCCATTGTGTCAGTGGTCTGAGTAGTAGTGTCTTTATCTGAGATGATATTGCTGGGTTTGTTTGGACTGTGAGGGACATTTGTTGTGGTAGACTGTGTCTGCACTGTGGCTTGATCAGAGTGCGTATCTGTTTCTGAGTCGTTCTGAACCTCATGCTCCCCATTTTCATTAACGTGGAGCAGCATGGAGAACTTGTTGGAGGTGGGGAAGGCGGACAGAGCAGAATCAGTATGGCTGCCAGATGGTGTGGTTTGGTTTTGGGTTGAGTGCGGTATAAACTGAGTTTGTTTGAGGTGTTTGAGTTCAGATTTCAGGGGTTGTTTTCAGAGAGAGAGAGAGAGAGAGAGAGAGAGAGAGAGAGAGAAGAGAGAGAGAGAGAGAGAGATAGCATCTCTCTCCGGCGTTCTGTCAGGTATGGTTTGATTTCGCTTTTGTTTTAAGACTGTGCTAGGCCTCCAAGCGCTTAGATGGAGTTGATAGCGTGTGGGCGCGTACTCTTCATTGTGGTGTGTGGCCTGCACTGAGCGTTACTCGGACACGGGCTCTGGCTGTGTGATCAACTTCAAGAGTCTAGCTAGCCTCAGTGATATAGACTCACTGCGTTCGCCGTCAGGTTGTTGCAGGTTCGAATCCCTCTGCTGGAACATGAACATTTGCAGTGCCTGTCTTGGTATTGCTGTTGTCGTTCTGGTTGTGTCGGTGTCGTCTTAGACGCGTTCCCCATCCCGAACTTCTCTGGGGATGGTTGTCCGTGTCTGTCCCACCTAGGCCCTGTGGTGGGTGTGGTAGTTAAGCTGACTAGCTCGATTTCTCTGTCAGTCTGTCTGTCTGTCTGTGTGTCTGTCTGTCTGTCTGTCTGTCTGTCTCTCCCTCCTTCCCTCTTTCTCTTTCTCTCTCTTTGCCCCCCCCCCCCCCCCGTTCTTCCCTCTCTTTTTCTTTCTCTCTCATGCAGACATGCAATTATAATCGTAGGTATTCTCTCTCTCTCTCTCTTTCTCTCTCTCTCTCTCTCTCTTCTCTCTCTCTCAATGCAGACATGCAATTATTATCAGGTAAGGTATTTCTCTCTCTCTCTCTCTCTCTCTCTCTCTCTCTCTCTCTCTCTCTCTCTCTCTCTCTCTCTCATCTATGCAGACATGCAATTATTAATCGGTAAGGTATTCTCTCTCTCTCTCTCTCTTCTCTCTCTCTCTCTCTCTCTCTCTCTCTCTCTCCTCCTCTCTCTCTCTCTCTCTCTCTCAATGCAGACATGCAATTATTATCGGTAAGGTATTCTCTCTCCTCTCTCTCCCCTCCCTCCCCCCCTCCTCTCTCTTCTCTCTCTTCAATGCAGACATGCAATTATTCATCGGTAAGGTATTATCTCTTCTCTGTCTCTGTCTCTCTCCTTCCTCCCCCTCTCTTTCCTCTGTCAGTCTGCGTTTCCTAGTATTTGCTCTCTCCTCCTTCTCTGTTTTCTCTGTCTCTGTTATCGATTATGTCCGTTGTCTCATCTCTCTCTACTCTCTCTCTCTTCCCCTCCCTCTCTTCCCTCCCTCTCTCCCTCTGTGTGTGTGTGTTCTCTCTCTCTCTCTCTCTCTCTTCTCTCTCTCTCTCTTACTGTCAGCACAGACAAGCGCTTACTCACCGACCAGATATGTGTCTTTGTTCATTCACAGACTGACACACTGAAGGGCTGACGCGCCTTTCTCACAAGAAAGCCGAATTCCCAGACACCTGAACACCATTGATGTCGATTGGCCTTGCTTTGAAAACAAACAAAAAAAGCAAGCCTGAAAACAAAAGTCATCAAAACAAAATGTGAAGAGGCCTTCCTTTGTAGTTGTGAGAAACAAAATGATTCACGACCATGTGTTCATCAGATTAAAAGAAAATAATAAGGGGGGAAATGGATAGTATGATTTTTTTTTTTTAATTTCGGTAGAAAACGATAACAAGTGATTGAAATCATAGCCAGTTGTATTTGAAAAAAGCTTAAAAAGGAAAGGTCATATGTTTGACCTATTTGTTTCCATGACGAAAGCATAGGAGATCATTCGACTCTTCTTCGCTGCTGTCTGAGACAACAAACAGGCTGGTGTAGCTGTGTTGAGCTGGTTCGTGTTTGTTTTTATCTGAGACTGCATCTGGTAGAGTGGGCCTCTTGGACACAGTACACTGTCACACAGAAAACAAAGAACAAAAAGAAAGAAAGAAAAGAAAGAAAGAAAAAAAAAGAAGATACTTCCAGAACCGGGCACTGATAGCCAAGAAAGTGTTGAAGGGTATTCGTCGACAAGAAAGTAATGTCATTTCAAACAGCTATCAACCCCATCACCAATTTTTGAAAGAAAAAAAAAAGAAAAGAAAATATTCAGATCAAAGCGTTTTCTGTCTTTCTTCGCTCCTCAAAGGGACATGAAGATCACATTCAGACTGTCCAGCAACTCCTAGTTTAGATCTGTTCATTTATTATGCCTGTGACTGCAAATCGAAAGGAGGGAAAGGTGTTGGAAAGGAAACGGTGTCATTTGCAGTTCTCGGATAACTTCGCAGAATGATCACGTGACACACATGACGTAAGAACGAGAGTTGGAAAAAAAAAAGGAAAGAACAACAAACGGACAAAGCTATTGGAAATTGCTGTCGTGTGTCACGGAAGCATTCCTTGGCAGCTGCGTCCTCGGGGGCTTTGCGTTAGGCTACCTGATTCAGAATCTGACCATTCCATGCAATTGCGAGCTGAGAAAACCGGAGATGCCGTTGGCTAGAACGAGTACGGTGTAATCTTTTCAGAAATGATTTCACCGATGAGCAT
>CM065717.1:88961781-88969281 GCA_033310375.1 Conus canariensis
CTTGGGTTAGTGACTAGTAAAGCTGGCCACTCTGACTGTTGACACCTTTTGACTCTCTTGTAACCAGCTCCGTTCGTCTGACTGCTGACACCTTTTGACTCTCTTGTAACCAGCTCCGTTCGTCTGACTGCTGACACCTTTTGACTCTCTTGTAACCAGCTCCGTTCGTCTGACTGCTGACACCTTTTGACTCTCTTGTAACCAGCTCCGTTCGTCTGACTGCTGACACCTTTTGACTCTCTTGTAACCAGCTCTGTTCGTCTGACTGCTGACACCTTTTGACTCTCTTGTAACCAGCTCCGTTCGTCTGACTGCTGACACCTTTTGACTCTCTTGTAACCAGCTCCGTTCGTCTGACTGCTGACACCTTTTGACTCTCTTGTAACCAGCTCCGTTCGTCTGACTGCTGACACCTTTTGACTCTCTTGTAACCAGCTCCGTTCGTCTGACTGCTGACACCTTTTGACTCTCTTGTAACCAGCTCCGTTCGTCTGACTGCTGACACGTTTTGACTCTCTTGTAACCAGCTCCGTTCGTCTGACTGCTGACACCTTTTGACTCTCTTGTAACCAGCTCCGTTCGTCTGACTGTTGACACCTTTTGACTCTCTTGTAATCAGCTCCGTTCGTCTGACTGTTGACACCTTTTGACTCTCTTGTAACCAGCTCCGTTCGTCTGACTGTTGACACCTTTTGACTCTCTTGTAACCAGCTCCGTTCGTCTTCACTTAAAACGCTTGTTTGCTGAAAGTGATATTGGACGGGGAATCCTCAAGCAAAGGCCCCAAGATTTCCCAAAGATATTTACTGGTCAAAGATGTTTATTACTTTTTACTTATTTGTTGTTTCTTTTGTTTTAAGAAAAAACATATCTTTATAACATTTTCCTCTTCCTTTTTTATCCTTCACTGGCTGCTTTAGGATGCCGTTGGATTTTGTTTTTGAACCCATGGTTGTGAAAATACGACAGAAGTATGAGTGTGTGGTATGTCTCAGTTTAATGCCAAGAGAGGTATGACGCAAGTAGAAGATTGCTCTGGTGAGTCCGATTCAGCGGATAAAGGCTGACCTTCTACAGGTTCAGTTTCAAGAGGGACTTCGATGGTTCCTAGATGCATCGGTAAAAATTTGATATTTTCATCATAATGACCGTTTTATCATACACACTTTCTTTCTCCCATTCTCTCCTCAGCCCCTGGCCCTTTACCCTTTGTTTCCTCTTAAAAAAAAAAATCTTGGCGAAGTCAGTGTTTCAATGACTGATGAATGATTAGCCTCCACTTGTTTTCATTCACTACTTACTTGTTCAGCACATTATGTTGTGGTCAGTCAGTGGGAGATTGCATCTATCAGGACATCCAGATTAAAGGCTGTTCTGCGGAGTTCTTAACTACTATCAGCACCGCTATGACTGACAGTGCTCGGCTTATCTAAACTCTGACAGTTGAAACCTTTTTACAACTAAAACAACAGAAACGATAAACCTCCCAGCATATCCATCGTTATCCCAATGAGAGCATGTGATTGTCTACGTACTGAAGAGATCGTGTTGCTGTCAGTGATATTCCGTCGTAGTGTGTGACCGTGGTACACAAGTGCTCTTTCGTCGATCCGCCCCTTTAGCCGTCCACGGTGTTAGTTGTCGGTTGAAACGGAGTCAGGCAGACGACAGGGCGAGCGTCCGAGACGTTTTTTTTGCATGCACGGCCCCAAATCTCAGGTGCTGAAATGTCTGCAACATCCTGTTAGATGTAATGTATGGCTGCATGACCCATCTGCTGTCTGGCGGCATTCATTTTTGTGTTTTCACTCTCTTTTCCCTGTCTCTTCGTCTGTTGCTGTCTCTGTCTCCGTCCGTCTGTCTGTCTGTCTCATTTTGTGTGCCTTCATTCTCTCAGTTTCTGTCTCTCTGTTTGTGTTCTCTCTTTCTCTGTCTGTCTGTCTATCTCTCAGACTCTAACGCCTGTGTGTGTGTGTGTGTGTGTGTGTGTGTGTGTGTGTGTGTGTGTGTGTGTGTGTGCTCCACCCTCTGTCTGTCTGTCTGTCTGTTTCTGTCTCCATCTCTGCCTCTGTCTCCATCTCTGTCTCCATCTCTGTCTCTGTCTCCATCTTTGTCTCTGTCTCTGTCTCTCTCTCTTTGAATATCTCACCCCATGTTGACACAACACAGGCATTACTGTATGCAGCCCTCAGAGTCACTGCAGGGAACACGGCTCCCCTTTGTTTTGTCATCCGATCAGAATGGCATGGCACTGAAAAAAAAAAATTCTAGACGTGGGTCTTTCACTGACTCTGCGCCCCCCCCCCCACTCTCCTCCCCCTCCACCATCCCACCCCCTTCCACCCACACGTACTCGCATCCACACCCACGCACACCCCTCACGTATTTCAATTAAACGGAGAGCCACGGCAGCAGACAACAAAGGTGAAAGCATTCCTCTCCTCTTCCTCCCCTTCCTCCCCACCCCCCCAACCCGCTTCCCCAATCCGCTTCCTGCCGCCGCCTCTCCCCCGCCTCCTCCGACTTCCACCTCCTTCCCGGCCCCAAACAAGCCACTGTTACCACTCCAGTCACGTTAATACGTCAATGATTGCTACTGCCCGTCTCTCCGCATTCCCACCCCAACAACTCCTCCGCTCTTCGACCATTACATCTCCCACCGGGTATCTTATCAGGAGTTCCGCGCGGTGGTAAACTGTCTGGCGTAAATCGCCATCATTAAGCCTTCATCTGACGATAAGGCCAACAACGTGGTGCCAGACTTTCTGCCCATTCTACGCTGGCAACACAGACGAGAGAGTGTCTGTTTCCCCCCTTACCCTCACCAACCCCCCCCCCCGCCCCCCCCCTCTCCAGCCCCTCCCCCTCCCACCCCCCATCCCCACCCCCAACGTCTGTATCCAACCACCGCCTCCTCGAACCTCCTCACTCGTTCCCTCCCGCGTCTTCATCCAACGTCCTGGGAATCTTTTTTGCAAGTTTATGGATGCAGCCTTTTGTTTCTTGTAGTTTTTGTTGATGGCGGTGGTGCGTCTGTTTTCTTTTTTGCTTTTGTTGTAGTTGCTGTGCATCTTCTTACCCTAAAGTTTTGTTGTTGTGGCCGCGGTGGTGTGGTTGTCGTGCACCTTGTTTTGTTATTTTTTTTAATTTTTATTTTTGCTCCTATCGTTAAGTGGCCCTATAAAATCCTGTAAGCTCTGTATAACGAGCAATCGGAAGGAAGAGAGAGAGAGAGAGAGAGAGAGAGAGAGAGAGAGAGAGAGAGAGAGAGGGGGATGGAGGGAGGGGAAAGCGGTTGAGGAGAAGAAGAGAGAGAGAGCGAGGGAGAGGGAGAGAGACAGACAGACAGAGACAGAGAGAAACAGAGTACAAATACAAATACGAATGCAGATTCGAATATTTTAATCGAGAGTGTCATCCATGGTGCTATGTTAAGTATATACGGTAAAATGTGTTGTTTGCCAGACTTGGCCATGGCTAAACTGTCGATTATCATACTGTGGTGGAGTGAGTGGCGACGTCGTTGATGAGGGAGGTCGGTTACCGGTTTGTTCCCTCCTCATGTCTCTTTAGAGGGCGTTTTTGAAGCGGGGGGCAGGGATTGACCAGTTGGGTTTGTACCCGTGACCATGGGACGACTGCTCCCTGTGATTGTATGGCAGAATATTTTCGTTTTTTTATTTCAAACTTTTGTTCATGTAGTTCATGTTTTGAGAGCCACTTAATATAATTTTTTTTACGAAGGCTAAGGTTATTATTGAGTATTGTGTTGACCAGGTTCAAGACCCGACGTCGTGTTGGTGATCAGGTGGCTTCGGGCTGCCTCCAGGATGTCCGTCCTTTAGAACTGTGAGCTTATGACGAGACCGAGCAGGGTCATGCGTATTACGTCGTTTTGCTTCCCACCTTCTGAGGGCTGGTGTAGGCCAGAGACAGCTCTTGCTTTCTTCCGTCCGTCATTTTGCAAAGGTGCGCCTTTGGGAGGGTGGGTATGTCATCACCCTCTTCGTCCCACCCTTGTAACCGTGTCAGCGTTGTCCGTGCTCCTGGTGGAGCCTCACCTATGGCGCTGCCCAGCTGTCCCGGTGCTTCTCGGAGGGGAGTCCTGCAAGGATCCACCTGAGTTGGGTCCCCCCCCCCCCCCCCACCCGTGGTTGAGGGAGCCTGCCTTTGTGTCCCTCGGCTGTTTTCGGGAGAGTCCATCAAGATGACTGCTAGACTCTGGATTGTTGGCTCGCGATCCAGGGCTGACTGCGTCCGCGACCCTTTGTGTGAAATCGGTCATTCAGTTGTGCAAGTTGTGTTCTTGACATGCACTCATTTACATAATCGCAATATACCACACACTGTGCGTGGGCAGCTGATTCTGGACTTCGGCTCCCAGTTCAAGTTGTCGGATCTGTTTCTGGCCACCTGCTCAGCACCACAACCGGTTAAAAAAAATGACGTTTAAAAATGTTGGATATTTGGAGTGTGAGAGAAATTAAATATTAAATGTGTACGTGAAGTGTGTTTGATTGATAACTTTATTTCTTTATATATATATATATATATATATATATATATATATATATATATATATATATATAATTACAGATTTTTAGAGGTGATCAAAAATGGAAAGTATCCACCCTCTCGAATGGGGAAAATCTTGGGAGTACAAATAGAACCGCAAAAGAAAATAGCAGTAAACAATGGCCATGTGACCAAGGTAATATCACAAGAAGAATACTCAACAGCACACAGAGAAGTGAAGAGACATAGCAAGGCAAACAGATGGTACTGTATCAACAGTATTGCGGAGATGGCTGGTAAAGTAGCAGCAAATAGAAACATGAAAACACTGTATGACACCATCAGGAAACTGACAGACACATACAACCAGCCAGAGCGATCAGGCAAAGGTAAAGAAATGAAAGCCGTCATGGAAACGAAAGGACAGACACAGAAATGGACCGACATGATTAAGAGCTGATGAATCGACCAAAGTCACAGAATCTTTCTGCCATTTAACTGGTTGAGAGATCTGCCCACAAACTGTAGCAAACCTATTACGGAAGAAGTAAGAAAAACAATCTACAGGTGGAAAATGGAAAAGCAGCAGTACCAGACGGCATATTAGGAGAAGCCTAAAGGCAGACATGAAGAGCACCGTTGAAATGTTTCATCCATCCTCTGTCTTCTGAGCAGATATTGGAAGAAGAGCATGCCATCAGATTGGAAAGAAGGGCATCGGATAAAAGCTCCTGTAGAAGGAAGACCACAGCAAATGTGCCGATTACAGAGGAATCACACCACCGTCACTGCCAGGCAATGTCCTGAACAGAATCATACTTGAAAGAATGAAGAAAAAACGTTGACCCACAGCTACGAGATGAGCAGGTAGGTACATGTCAAGACAGGTTCTTGTATGGACTGAATCGGTACGTTATGCATTATAGTGGAGCAATGGATGGAATGGGAATCTCTCTACATCAAATTAGTAGGTACAAAAATGCATTCGTCAGTGTGGACAGAGATTCTGGAAATTGGACAGACACTATGACGTTCAATTAAAACTAGTTAATCTGATGAAGAAATCCTACAGAGGAATGCCCTGCAGAGCGATCCATGGAGAACAACTCATCAAGAACTTCCAGGTGAAGGTTGGAGTCCAACAAGGCCGTTCGCTGTTCCCTTTTCCTCCTTCTGTCGGTCAAAGATCGGATAATGAAGACCACAACAGGACAAAGGGAATACTGAAACCCGTGGATCCACATAGATGACCTGGACTTTGCGTATGACGTAGTACTGTCTGTCCCACAGTCACCGGTAGATGTAGGAACAGGGCTCAGAGCTTGCAATCAGCTCATCTCAAGCTGGTCTGTACATCCATAAAGACCCCTAAGAACTTGACGATCAACACTCTCAGCACTGGCCCAGTTACAATGAATGGAAATGCACTCGTGGACACTAAACATCTACCCACCCGGGCAATGATGTCGATAAGAAGGGCGGCACAGATACATAGGTCAGAGCCAGAACTGGCGAGAGAAGAACAGCATTGCTGCCGCTCAAAACCGCTAGAGCTCTCGAACGAGAATGAAAAATAAAAGTAGAGTACTTGGTACTCCGCACCGGGCGTTTCGCCTGGGTTGCCCTAAGGGCCTGGAATTGTACAATGGTTCTTAGCTGTATTCAAACATAGATCGATCGACACATTGAACCAAGAATGGCTGGAATTGTACAATGGTTCTTAGCTGCATTCAAACAGAGATCGATCGACACATTGAACCAAGAATGGTCATCGGCTATTGATGACAGAGACAGGTATGAAGAGTACAAAGTCTTTTAAGCTTACAGCCGACTCAGGAGCGTATCTGTGTAACATTGAGTGTTCAGTCTGGAGTGGCAGTAAAGAGCGTCACCCCAGGGCGAGACTCGCACACTGCTGGCATTCAGTCTCCTTCGGCGTGGAGCATTCCGAGTCAATAGCGCTTTGAATCAACACAGACAGTTCCCCCAGGACAGTCTTTGCCCCTTTAGAACAACGTTGTAAAGAACGTCATTTTCCTTTGAAATGCCCACTTGATCTAAGAACATGGTTTTTGAATGAAACGATACAGCTGCCTTCAGCAGGTCTCAAATACACCGATCCTTCTCTCTCTCTCTCTCTCTCTCTCTCTCTCTCTCTCTCTCTCTCTCTCTCTTCATGTCTGTCTGTCTGTGCCTGTCTGTCTCTGTCCGTCCATCTGCCCGTCTGTCCGTCCGTCTGTCTGTCTGTCTCTTCCTTTCATCTTTCTCATTCTGCCTCTCCTTCTCTCTCCCTCCCTCCCTCTGTTTCCCTCTTTCTCCCTGTCCCCCTCCCTCCTTCTCTTCGTCCCTTCCCCACTCTCTGTCTTTCCGTCTTACTCTCCCCCTCTCTCTCTGTCTCCCCCACTCTCTCTCTTCCTTTCATCTCTCTCTCTCTCTCTCTCTCTCTCTCTCTTTCTCTCCTAGTCCCTCGTCCACTCCCTCCTTCCCGCCCCCCCCTCTCTTTTTCTCTGTCTCTCACTCTCACCCCCCCCCCTTCTGCCCCCCCCCCTCTCTCTCTCTCTCTCTCTCTCTGTCTGTCGTTTTCCGTCATGGGAAACGATCTGCAGACCCACGTCACGGATTATTTATCTACTCGCGGCTGGCTTTAATAACAGGGAAGGGGGAGGGAAGGGGGGGGGGGGGGGGAGTTGCCCGCCTCTCCAGATCATCAACATTACACACATCACTGCCCGAGGTCAGACGGTCGGTCCTAGCCCCAGGATTGCGTCAAGACTAAAAAAAGAAAGGACTCGCTTCCAGAAACTCCGAGGCAACCCAGACACAGAATTCCAGACCTAACTCCCACGCACGTAGATGACAGTTCTGTTCTGTTCTGTTCTGTTCTGTTCCACACCCTGCTATTATTCAGGGGGAGTGGAACGAGCCGCCTCCTAGCTCCTCCCTCAAACCTTCCTCTGGTCAGTGGTCTCTGTGCGTCATGGCCCA
>CM065717.1:88974281-88995263 GCA_033310375.1 Conus canariensis
TTGTTGTTGTTTTTTTGGGGTTTTTTGTTTTCTTCTTCAACGAGCGTCAATCAATGAAATCACCAGAAAAGTTTGACCTGGACACGCAGACAAAATGTAAGGCTAAACTGCCCTTTTACTCCATTTATTCACTCATGCATTTATTTCGATGGAGCCTTTACGTAACGTTGGCCCCGCGGCGTAGAAAAAAAGAAAAAGAAGAAAGGTTGGATGTAGCAACAGGACTCAGTCTGCACGCAATGACGCCTCACCTTCTCGATGAGATCGAAGCCACGAAAGGAATATTATTGTTTTTAGGTGAGAGAGTACGATATCCGTCATCGCCGGTGATGATGAATATTAAAGAGCGGCGGGTCACGAGTACGCAGTTTAGCCAAACACGCATCCGGCGTATCCAAGGCTCTGGCGTAAACCGACCTTGCCAGTCACGAGTCTGTTATCAGGCCGTGTAGGTCTGGTACTTGTAGGTGTTTGTGCTGACGACGGACACACACACACACACACACACACACACACACACACACACACACACACACACACACACACACACACAAGAAGTGAGCCTGCAATCAGCGGTAATGACTGGGTGGCATGTCGAAGGAAAACCTCCACAGCATGTCTGTGATAACATTCTCTCTCTCTCTCTCTCTCTCTCTCTCTCTCTCTCTCTCTCTCTCTCTCTCTCTCTGACACACCGTCTTTCTGTACGCCTCTGTCTCTGTTTGTCAGTCTGTCTGTCTCTCTTCTCTCTCTCTGTCTCATGCTTGTTCCACGCCTCTCTGTCTCTGACTGTCTGTCTGTCTCTCTCTCTCCGCCTCTCTCTCTCTCTCTCTCACACCCCGTTAAAAAAAAAAAAAAAAAAAAACAAAAAACACATTCTCTCTTTCTCTTTGTTTCTGTCTCTCTGCGGCTGTTTATCTGTCCGTCCGTCTGTGCATCTGGCTGTCTCTCTTGCTGTCATTCTTCCCAGCCACCTGTCTCTCTTTTATGTATGTACCGGAAACGAAGAGTGCAACTCTAACCAGAGTAGAAATCCATAGCATAATCTTCACCATCCTCATCCCCATTGATAAGCAGTTAAATCTCTCTCTCTCTTCTCTCTCTCTCTCTCTCTCTCTCTCTCTCTCTCTCTCTCTCTCTCTCTTCTCTCTCTGTCTGTCTGCGTGCTTGCCTGCCTATCTGTCTGTCTGTCTGTCTGTCTCCCCCCCCTTCCCCTTCATTGATTGTTTCTGTGTTGCAATGAGGTGTGTGCATATGAAACCGGGTAGGAGAGAAGGTAAAATGGAAGGGGGGGGGGGGGGAGGAGGAGGAGGAGGCGTGAGATGGAGGCGGGAGGAGCGGGTGAGGTAGGGAGGGGGTGTGGGTGAATGAGGGAGGTGGGCGAGGCGAGGTAGAATGACCGTGAGAAAGTTCCCAGGACAGAGAGGCATGTGACATCAGACTCCAAAATAGTGTTCGTTTATCTCTCTGTGTGTCTCTGCACCTCTGTCTCTTGGGCTCTCTCTCTGTTTTGGTTTCCCACCCCGCTCCCTCTCTCCTCCCTCCCTCCCTCCCTCTCTCTCTGTCTCTCTCTGTCTCTCTCTGTCTCTGTCTCTGTCTCTCTCTCTCTCTCTCTCTCTCTCTCTCTCTCTCTCTCTCTCTCTCTCCTGATAACAATATGGTAAGTGTCCTCGTAAATATAGGAATGACGGTCCAACAACTGTGAGAAAGTTCTGACCACATGGAGATTATGTGACAACAGGGTCCAAAACAGTACCCCTGCTTCTCTCTCTGCCTGTTTGTCTGTCAGACTGTCTGTCTGTCTGCTGTCCAACTCTGTCTGTCAGCTGTCCAACTCTGTCTGTCTGCCTGTCTGTAGGTCTTTCTCTCTCTCTCGTTTTTTTTTTTGCCCCCCCCTCTCTCTCTCTCTCTCTCTCTCTCTCCCCAGCCCGTTATAAGTTATCATTTTTTCTTCTTGCACATGCATAATTTGGGTAGAAGCTGGGTGGTAATATATATATATATATATATATATATATTATATATATATATGTATGTATGTATGTATGTATGTGTGTGTGTGTGTGTGTGTGTGTGGTGTGTGTGTGTGTGTGTGTGTGTGTGTGTGCGTGTGTGTATAAATATTATATTTTTGGGATCTATCTTTTAATTTTTTTTATTTATTTGTCTATTTATTCATTTATTCATCTATTTATTTTGTGATAGAAGTTTTCCCTCTGTATGTGAATGTCTTCGTATGTTGTCTCTTCATAATGTCTCTGTCGGCCTGTCTGTCTGTCTGTCTATCTATCTGTGTGTGTGTGTGTGTGTGTGTGTGTGTGTGTGGTGTGTGTGTGTGTGTGTGTGCGTGTGTGCGCGCGCGCGTGCGTGCGCGCGTGCGCGCGTGCGTGCGTGTATGCGTGCGTGTGTGTGTGTGTGTGCACGCGCGCGCACATACACACACACACGTGCATACATTTTCCTCTAAGGTGTGTGTTTGTATTTGTCTGTGTTTATGTGTTTATGAGTGTCTGCATTCGTTTGTGAGTGCATGTGTACACGAATGGTCTTGTGTAAGGTATGCGTTGTGTGTGTGAGAGTGTACGAGTGTGTGTCTAGAGGGGAGGAGGGTGAGGGAGAAATACAAAGTGAGAGGCAGAGACAGGACAGAGGTAGACAGGGAGAGATGGTGTTTGGTGACAGAGAGAGAGAGAGAGAGAGAGAGAGAGGAGAGAGAGAGAGAGAGAGAGAGACACACACACACACACACACACACACACACACACACACACACACACACACAGAAATGATGTTTAGTGACAATTACATGGTGACAGCGATTAGCAGTTCGGTCATTATCCCGCTCTTTTCAGTACAGGTGTGTGTTTGTGGGGCAGACAGGTGGGTGGAGGGATGGGTGGGTGCATGCGTGCGTGCGTGCGTGCGTGGTGTGTGTGTGTGTGTGTGTGTGTGTGTGTGTGTGTGTGTGTGTGTGTGTTCACGTGTGCATGCTGTAAGAGAGAGAGAGAGAGAGGGGGGGGGGGATTTGAAAAAATTCAGTGCGAGGTCGCTGCCCCGTTGAAGAGGTATAAGCATCAGAATCAGATATCACCGAGTATTTACATCAACATTGTTAGCAGTATAAGCTTCATCTGAATAATCATACTGCAGCGAATATTGTGTACTAACCGGCGGCAAAAACCGATTAATGCACAGCAACGTTATTTTCACAAAATACCGTGTGACATCAATGTACAAAGTGTTTTCTAAGTTACTGGATTTTTATTGGTGCTCTTTAAAGGCTGTGTGGAGATAGACAGACAATTTCTTGTTACTTTTTAGAAAAGCAATGTAAAGGAATCGGAGTTTTTTTGTTTGTTTGTTTGCTTTTTTTTTTTTTTTTTTTGGGGGGGGGGGGGGGGGGGGGGGATGCCGCGGTATATCACCTGTGAATTCAGGTTTTTAAATCAAGAAGACTCGAGCAACTTAGTTCAAAAAGACCTTCATCTTTATACAAAGGACAAATCATTTCACTCTGTGGCAAAATACGAAACTGTGTACAGCTGTATCTGACTCGCCCAACCTAAGAGATAGATAGATAGATAGGTAGACAGACAGACAGACAGACAGACAGACAGAGAGAGAGAGAGAGAGAGAGGAGAGAGAGAGAGAGAGAGAGACGGATGGAGGAAAGAGGGAAGGGAGAGGGTGAGGTGTTGTGGGACAGACAGACAAGAGCGAGCGACCGACCGACCGACAGAGACGATGTTCGGTGACAACACGGTGACCCCAATCAGCAGTTCATCAGTCATGTATCCCCGTTACACGTCGACTAGCTAATCACGGCCTGCAGCCAAACACACTTCGTCCGGAGCGACCCGTCCCATTCAGCAGCTCAAAACAAGCGTCGCTGTATTTTGTTGGGCCCTCCTGCAGGCTAAAGGCCGCGCCAGCCGTATCCAGCAGGCGCCGCTTCGTTCATTAGCTGGCAGTACAAGCCCCGGGGCCAAAGCCGAAAGAAAAAAAGAAAAGAAGAGAAACAATCGTGGGGTCTTCTAACTTGTCGGCGTTTCACATCGTGGTGCAGCTGACTACAGTGACACACTGCAGCTGAATGAAAAAAAAAAAAAAAAAAGGCAACGTTCGAGTCTAGCTAGGGCGGAGGCTAGGGAAAGCAAGCTGAGAAGAAAGGCTCCTCCAGCCCCGGTGCTTTTGCTGCGAGAGAGAGAGAGAGAGAGAGAGAGAGAGAGAGAGAGGAGAGAGAGAAGTGAAAGAGAGAGGATAGAAAAGAGGAACTTTTGTCGTTGAGTGGTGATCCAGTGTGTGTTTCCGGTCTCACATGCAGCAGACTTGATTCTCGCAACGAGCGGACTTTTGGGGGGAGCCAGAGAGGTAATTTTTTTTCTCTTTGTTATCTTTGTCTGACTGTTGTCTGTCTGTCTGTCTGTCTGTCTGTCTCTCTCTCTCTGTCCTTCCCTCCCCTGTCTGTCCCATTCTGTCAGTCTCTGTCTCTATTTGTCTGTCTGTCTGTCTGTCTGCCTCTCTCTCTCTCTCTCTCTCTCTCTCTCTCTCTCTCTCTCTCTCTCTCACTTCATCTTTCCGTTTTTACGTTGATTTTTTTTGTGTGTTAAGGACATTTTCGTGCTTTTTTTTTGTTGGTTCGCTTTGTTTCTCTTTGTCTACCACTTATGTCCCGTCACCCTTCCCGAGCTTTTTTTTTTTTTTTTTTTTTTTGAAAATTCAAACAGTTGAAAAGTACAAGTGCGCAGAAAGAGGACAGTGCACAACAGTTTTATCCGCATAGTCACATGTAAATCTCAGAGTATCACAAGTATGAATGACTGTAGCTGCTGTAAATTTAGAATGAAAATGAAGAACCATTGTGGTTGTGTTTATCGCAGCCACTGCCATAAACATAATGACAGATAAGCAACTGAAAGGGGCAAAAAGTAGATACTCTATCTATTCCATTTTTGCTGCACTTGCAGTTTTATCTTAAACTCAGGAAGAGACACACCTCCCATGAAGAAAGAAGTACATAAACACATAGATTAATAAGTAAACAAAAAGGTAAGCCCTGCCCCTCATCTCTCCAACACCAACCCCCCCCCCCCAACTCCCACCCCACCCTTCACATACACACACACACACATACATACTCACACGGTAAGCACAATCACATGTCGAATCAAAAGAAAAGTAATCTTAAATTGGTAATAGTGGAAGATAAATCAAGCAATATTTGTTAAGGTCAGTTTCCACATTGTTTTCAATATTACCCTTTAGAATCAGCACATATCGTTCCAGGTCATAATATCTAGATTATCTAGATTCTTCCCGGGCTTAGATCACCAACGATAACCACCCTACAGAATCGTGCCGCGTCCTTGGCCGCCCTTCCAACCGCCTCCACGAAGTCGCCATCCTGTCTGACGTCCACCTCGAAGATCCTTGACGTCAGATGTTCTTTCCGGCGGCTGCCCTTCCTTGGGCCTAGAGGGTTCCAGGTGAGGGACTCTCATAGGATGCAGCCGGATGGGTTGGGCAGTCTGCAACCAATCCACGCCTCCTGTCTCCTGTTTGTTTCTTCCTTTTCCCGCGGGTCTGTGGATCTGCTCTTCCTCCTCGGGCCAGGTGGTGTGCTGCAGGTGTCGGGCGGATGGCTGTGTAGGATTGACGTTAGGCTGCTGACTGGTCTGTGGCTTTTTTCTTTTCTTTTTTTTTTTTTTTTTTTTTTTGGTGGTGACTCTGGTTGTCCTCTGAGCGTCAGTTCTATGCTGGAAATTACATATGGGTGGTCGAGGTTGGAATTTTCTGTGTCTGTCTGTCTTTCTCTCCAAGTGTGTATCTGTCTCCGTGTATCTGTGAATCTGCGTGAGAGAGAGAGAGAGAGAGAGAGAGAGAGAGAGAGAGAGAGAGAGAGAGAGAGAGAGAGAGAGAGAGATGTGTGTGTGTGTGTGTGTGTGTTCAGACAAAAGAAAAAAAAAAGAGAGAAAGGAACCGCAAGTTTTGTGCTGTGGGTTTTTAATTCCAAAATGAACACAACGTTTAATCGAAAAAAAAAAATGCAAAGCATATAAACGTACTCCCAGTTTATCCTGAATACGCGTGAGATATTCCATAAAGAGGAAAAACCGTCTTGGGCTGGTGTAACCGTTAGTAATGGCTATTCTGGTAAACATCGGCCATCATCTGTGACCTATAATGAACATACTTACAAATTTTCAGAAAGATCGGCCAAGTACTTTCTGAGGTTTTCAATAAAGAAGAAAACCATTATGGGCCGTTAGTAACGACTATAACGGTAAACTTAAACTCTGGGCATCATCCGTGACCCATAATGAACATACCTACAAATTTTCAGAAATATCGGCCACATACTTACTAAGATATTCCATAAAAAAGAAGAGCCGTTATGGGCTGTTATAGCCGTTAGTAACGGCTGTAACGGTAAACTAAAACATCGGGCATCATCCCTGACCCATAATGAACATACCTGCTAACTTTCCCAAAGATCGGCCACGTACTTTCTAAGATATTCCATAAAAAAAGAAGAACCGTTAAAGGCCGTTACAGCCGTTAGTAACGGCTATAACGGTAAACTGAAACATCGGGCATCACCCGTGACCATAATGAACATACCTGCTACTTTTCACAAAGATCGGTCAAGTACTTTCTGAGATATTCCAAAAAGAAGAAAAACCGTTACAGCCGTTAGTAACGGCTATAACGGTAAACTAAATCACCGGGCATCATTCGTGACCCATAATGAACATACCTACAAATTTTCAAAAAGATCGGCCCAGTCGTTTTGTGTGGAGCGAGTGGAACACATTTTGACCACGGACGGATGGACGGACGGACGGACGGACAGACAGACAGACAGACAGACGGACAGACAGACAGACAGACAGACAGACAGACGACAGACAGACAGACAGACAGACACACACACACACACACACACACACACACACACACACACACACACACACACACACACACACACACACAGCATTTCTTCGTTCCCATTCTAAAGTACTCCCTGTTCTATAAGAACTGGGAGTACAGAAAAACAAATGAACGGTCCAAACGAAACGATCATACTCAAACAAAAATAAAAGATGCAAAGCATATAAACGTACTCCCAGTTTATCCTGAATACGCGTGAGATATTTCATAAAGAGGAAAAACCGTCTTTGCCTGGTGTAACCGTTAGTAATGGCTATTCTGGTAAATATCGGCCATCATCTGTGACCTATAATGAACATACTTACAAATTTTCAGAAAGATTGGCCAAGTACTTTCTGAGATTTTCCATAAAGAAGAAAACCATTATGGGCGTTAGTAACGGCTATAACGGTAAACTTAACATCGGGCATTATTAGTGACCCATAATGAACATACCTGCAAATTTTCACAATATCGGCCACATACTTTCTAAGATATTCCATAAAAAAGAAGAACCGTTATGGGCCGTTATAGCCGTTAGTAACGTTTATAACGATAAACTAAAACATCAGGCATTATCTGTGACCTATAATGAACATACCTATAAATTTTCAGAGAGATCAGCCAAGTACTTTCTGAGATATTCCATAAAGAAGAAAAACCATTAGGGGCTGTTATAGCCATAAGTAATGGCTATAATGGTAACCTAAAACATCGGGCATCATCCGTGACCCCTAATGAATATACCTACAAATTTTCAGAAAGATCGGCCCAGTCGTTTTGTCTGGAGCGAATGGAACACATTTTGACCACGGACGGACGGACAGACACACACACACACACACACACACACACACACACACACACACACACACACACACACACACACAGCATTTCTTCGTTCCCATTCTAAAGTACTCCCTGTTCTATAAGAACTGGGAGTACAAAAAAAATGAACGGTCCAAACGAAACGATCATACTCAACAAAAATAAAAGAAGCAAAGCATGTAAACGTACTCCTAGTTTATCCTGAATACGCGTGAGATATTCCATAAAGAGGAAAAAGCGTCTTTGGCTAGTTAGTAATGGCTATTCTGGTAAACATCAGCCATCATCTGTGACCTATAATGAACATACTTACAAATTTTCAGAAATATCGGCCACGTGCTTTTTAAAATATTCCATAAAAAAGAAGAACCGTTATGGGCCGTTATAGCCGTTAGTAACGGCTATAACGGTAAATTTAAACATCGGCCATCATTAGTGACCATAATGACATACTACAAATTTTCAGAAATATCGGCCACGTACTTTCTAAGATATTCCATAAAAAAGAAGAACCGTTATGGGCCGTTATAGCCGTTAGTAACGGTAATAACGATAAAATAAAACATCGGGATCATCTGTGACCCATAATGAACATACCTGCAAATTTTCAGAAAGATCGGCCAAGTACTTTCTGAGATATTCCATAAAGAAGAAAAACCGTTAGGGGCCGTTATAGCCGTTAGTTACGGCTATAACGGTAAAATGAAACATCGGGCATCATCTGTGACCCATAATGAACATACCGACAAATTTACTGTAAGATCGGCCACGTACCTTCTCAGATATTCCATAGAAAAGAAAAATCGTTATGGGTCGTTATAGCCGTTAGTAACGGCTATAACGGTAAACTAAAACGTCGAGCATCATTCGTGACCCATAATGAACATACCTACAAATTTTCAGAAAGATCGGCCAAGTACTTTCTGAGACATTCCATAAGAAAGAAAAACCGTTATGGGCTGTTATAGCCGTTAGTAACGGCTATAACGGTAAACTAAAACGTCGGGTATCATCCGTTGCCCATAATGAACATACCTACAAATTTAAGAAAGATCGGCCAAATACTTTCTGAGATATTCCACAAAGAAGAAGAACCGTTATGGGCCGTTATAGCCGTTAGTAACGGTAATAACGGTAAAATTAAACATCGGGCATCATCTGTGACCCATAATGAACATACCTGAAACATTTTCAGAAAGATCAGCCAAGTACTTTCTGAGATATTCCATAAAGAAGAAAAACCGTTAGGGGCCGTTATAGCCGTTAGTAACGGCTATAACGGTAAATTTAAACATCAGGTATCATCCGTGACCCATAGTGAACGTACCTACAAATTTTCAGAAAGATCGACCAAGTGCTTTCTGAGATATTCCATAAAGAAGAAAAACCGTTATGGGCCGTTATAGCCGTTACTAACGGCTATAACAGTAAACTGAAACATTGGGCATCATCTGTAACCCATCGTGAATGTACCTGCTAATTTTCATAAAGATCAGCCGAGTACTTTCTGAGATATTCCATAAAGAAGAAAAACCGGTACAGGCCGTTACAGCCTTTAGTAACGGCTGTAACGGTAAACTAAAACATCGGGCATTATTCGTGACCCATAATGAACACACCTACAAATTTACAAGGAGATCGGCCAAGTACTTTCTGAGATATTCCATAAAGAAGAAAAACTGTTAAAGGCCGTTACAGTCTTAGTGACGGCTATAATGGTAAAATAACACATCGGGCATCATCCATGACCCATTATTAACGGCTATAACGGTAAACTAAAACGTCGGGCATCATCCGTGACCCATAATGAACACACCTACAAATTTTCCGAAAGATCGGCCAAGTATTTTTCTGAGATATTCCATGAAGAAGAAAACCCGTTATGGGCAGTCATAGCCGTTAGTAACGGCAATAACGGTAAACTAAAACATCGGGTATCATCCGTGACCCATAATGAACATGCATACACATTTTCAGAAAGATCGATAAAGTGCTTTCTGAGATATTCTATGAAGAAGAAAAACCGTTATGGGCCGTTATAGCCGTTAGTAACGGCTATAACAGTAAACTGAAACATCGAGCATCATCCGTAGCCCATCGTGAACATACCTGCTAATTTTCACAAAGATCGGCCAAGTACTTTCTGAGATATTCCATAAAGAAGAAAAACCGTTACATGCCGTTACAGCCGTTAGTAACGGCTGTAACGGTAAACTAAAACATCGGGCATCATCCGTGACCATTAATGATCATACCTGCTAATTTTCACAAAGATCGGCCAAGTACTTTCTGAGATATTCCATGAAGACGAAAAACCGGTATAGGCCGTTACAGCCGTTAGTAACGGCTACAACGGTAAACTAAAACATCGGGCATTATTCGTGACCCATAATGAACACACCTACAAATTTACAAAGAGATCGCCAAGTACTTTCTGAGATATTCCATAAAGAAGAAAAACCGTTACAGGCCACTACAGCCGTTAGTGACGGCTATAATGGTAAAATAACACATCGGGCATCATCCGTGACCCACAATGAACATGCCTGCTAATTCTCACAAAGATCGGTCAAGTGCTTTCTGAGATATTCCATAAAGAAGAAAAACCGTTACATGCCGTTACAGCCGTTATTAACGGCTATAACGGTAAAATAACCCATCGGGCATCATCCGTAACCCATAATGAACACACCTACAAATTTTCAGAAAGATCGGCCCAGTAGCTTTGTCTGGAGCTAGTGGAACACATTTTGACCACAGACGGACACACACACACACACACACACACACACACACACACACACACACACACACACACACACACACAGAGCATTTCTGCGTTCCCATTCTAATACTCCCTGTTCCATAAGAACTGGGAGTACAAAAAAAAAAAAAAGTACAGATTTCATCGATCAAATCATTTCTGCAATCAAACACCCAAACTTCCGGTTAGAAAAGCTCTCACGGTCAGAAGCCTATATGAACACCCCGCCCCCCCTCCCCCCTCCCCGCGACCCTCTCTCCCCAAACCTCTGGCATCCATAACTGCCTAGAATCTTCTCGGTATGACTGGAAAAGGCGGGGGAGGACGCTGGGTGATGGGCTGGTGTGGCTGCCTACTCCACTTGAACGACGTCAGCGAGCTCGCGCAGTGTTGCGTGGGCGTTATTATAACCCTGTGTGGGACGCGCCTGCCCAAAGCATCCCACACCTAGTAGGATCACGTGGTCTCCAGGGCCGTTAGACGGTGTTAGGCCAAGTGTTGTTGTCAGTTCAGGAGCTGTGTGGAGGGGACACGTGTGCCACGTGTGGTCGTGCGTTGCCCTGCTCGAAGGAGAGAGAGCCTGCGATTCTGTCAGGGGAGGGAGAACGTGAGGCTGCAATATGTTCTTCACATCTATCTGTCTGTCTATCCACCTATCAATCAATCTATCTCTATTTATCAATCAATCTATCTATCTGCCTATCTGTCTGTCTGTCCTGTCTGTCTGTCTGTCTGTCTGTCTCTCTCTCTCTCTCTCTATGTGTGTGTGTGTGTGTGTGTGTGTGTGTGTGTGTGTGTGTGTGTGTGTGTGTGTGTGCACATCTATCTATTCATCTATCTGTCTATATGTCTTGAACAACTAAGATTGAAAACAAAGTGTAGGAAGTCTGCCGACAGAACGTGGGGGTGGAGATGAGGGCATCAAGGTGGTGCACCCAATGAATCCCTCAGCAGCAACACAAGGAGACTGTCAAAGTATGTCTGGGCAACAGAACCAACCCGGAGTCCACTTTTGTCCCTCTCTGTCTGTCTGTCTGTCTCTGTCTATCTGTCTGTCAGTCTGTTTCACACACACACACACACACACACACACACACACACACACACACACACACACACACACACACACACTTCCCCCATCTCTCTCACTCTCTCTCTTTCTGTCTTCCTGTCTGTCCATTTGTATATTCTGAGACTCAAGACTCAAGATGATTTATTCACATTTTAGGCCATAGCCCCTCGTGTATATACTGAGAGAGAGAGAGAGGAGAGAGAGAGAGAGAGAGAGAGAGAGAGCAAAACACCGTATTGTAGTAATCTGAGACCAAGACTGTATACACATTCGCAATATATTTCTTTCCTTTCCCCAAATACATCTTCTCCCCAACGAGATAGTGTGTGTGTGTGTGTGTGTGTGTGTGTGTGTGTGTGTGTGTGTGTGTGTGTGTGCACATACGCGCGCGCGCGCGCGCAGAGATATTGAGAGAGAGAGAGAGAGAGAGAGAGAGAGAGAGAGAGAGAGAGAGAGGATTCTGGTTACTTAGTACAGTCGTTGTCGTGCTTCATGTTGTTGTTCACATGAAAGGGAAAAGACTGAACACCAAAAACTCCTTCTCCCTCCCTCCCCCCTCTCTCTCCCTCTCTCTCTTTCTGTGTATGTTGTTGTTGTTCTTCAATTTAACGTCTTCCCACTTAAAGTGATTTCAGACGGATTGTGTAATAGTGTGTGTGTGTGTGTGTGTGTGTGTGTGGCGCGCGCGCGCGCGCACGAGCGCGGGCACCTGTGTATTTGCATGCGTGAGTGTGCGTGCGCGCTTGTGTGTGTGTGTGTGTGTGTGTGTGTGTGTGTGTGTGTGTGTGTGTGTGTGTGTAATTTCTTTTTGTGTATGAGGGGTTGTTGAAAGTTAAAGATAAATTCCTACTGGACTGCGTGATAAATGTGGGCATAACGAACAAAGCGAAGCATAATTATTTATAATTTTTGGTAAAGTCAGTGGAGTCGATCTATTATGTGAAATATTAGAGCCAGCCTTGAGCACTGTATTCTTTACTCTTGGACAATCTAGTAATAGGTGACGTACACTAAGAGTTTCCCCACACATACATGTAACATTTTTACTGTATTTGGTTCGAAGTGAATTTAAACGCATCCTATGAATTAAAGTTACTACCTCTCTCGATGTCGTATTTTCAAATTTGTCTAACCGAGTCTTGGGGTGGATGTCAGGATTTGGTTGTATACAGTTGTGATAATATTGACTATCTGTGTCTTTCAATAATCTCTTGAAACTGTTAAAGGATGCTCTAGTAATTAAAGTATAACATTCTGATAGGTGTAGCGGAATGTTCAGAGTAGTCGTTCCTTCAATATTGCGAGCTGCTGTTCGAGCAGCTTGATCAACTTTCTCATTTGTTGAAATTCCACAATGAGAGGGCACCCAACAGAAAGTCACATTTATTTTTTTCACCGATAGGAGATGTGTCACGTAATTCATTTCTGTAATAGTCTCACAGCGGATCTTTGGATTGAAAGACTGTAAGGCAGAAAGGGCTGACTTTGAGTCACTGCACAGTAGAAGTTGATAATTTTCTACGGAAGAATTTAAAACATACTTTAGGGACATTAGAATAGCAACTAATTCTGCAGTAAATATTGACAAGTGTTTGCCAAGATAATATAATTCCTCCACTTTTAATTTTGGTATTATAAAAGCTGCTTCTGTTCTTTGGTCATCTAACACTGAGCCATCTGTAAAAATTTGAAGATGGTCCTTATATTGATTTTCCAAATGAGAATTTACATAATGTTTAAAAAGATATGGTGGATCGTTTTTGTTCAGTTCAGTATAGTTTGTGTCATAATTTGCTTTGGTTTGTTCCCATTTGGGAATTGGTGGAAAGGACGGATTGACAGTTATTTTACTTTGGTTCATGTTGGTTTTTTTCAGAAGAGTAGATGTGTATGACTGAATAGATTTTGCTGATTTTCTGTCTTTTGCTCTTTTAGCAAAATCTGTATCTGAATTTAGAGATGCTTCATTTGTACAGAAACTTTTTTGTGAAAGGTTCTTTAAAACAAATTTGGTGGAGGAACTTTTCGAAACTCGTTCAAAGGTAAAATTCCAATTTCATAGTATGTCCCAATGTTGCAGGTATGTGTGCGAACTCCAAGAGCAAGTTTATATGCTTTGCAGTCTACACTTTGTAACTTATTAAGTAGATGCTGTGGAGCGCTGAAGAAGACTTGTTGAGCATAAATCAATCTAGACCGCACAAGAGCAGAAGACAGGAGTGTTAAACTCTCTTTATCTTGTCCCCATTTTTGTTTGCTTATGATCTTTAGAAATTTTTAACTTTTTCTTGCTTTATTCAAAATATATTTAATACGTTGGTTCCATGAAAGTTTTGATGTTAAATATACTTCTAAGAATTTAACAGATTTGACGTATTGTAAGACCGATCCATTCAGGGTAAATTGTGGAAGTTTGTCTGGGTCATATCCATAGTTAAAAAGCATTAGATTTGTTTTTTCTGCCGACAGTGTCAATCCATTTTCATGTAGGAAACTACTGATATTGTTTAATTCATGTTGATATTTGATCTTTATGTAATTTAAGAATCTTAATGAGGTTTTTCTTTTCATAGTGACTTTCATCCACAGACATATGTCATCAGCAAACTGTACTAGAACTACGTCTTTGAATAAGCCTTTGGTTATGTCCGCAATTAGGATATTAAATAGGATTGGAGATAATACTGATCCCTGTGGGAGACCCATTTCCAGCGTTCTAGTAGTGGAATATGTACGCTCTATTCTTGTTTGAATAATTCTACTTTGAAGGAAAATTTTGATATAATCATACATGGTTCCATTTATTCCAATAGTTTTCAGTTTATACAAAAGTCGTTTATGCCACACTTGTTCGTACGCTTTCCTTACGTCAAAGAAAGTTGCCAAGATGTTTTTACGTCTTGCGAATTGCTGTTTAACATATGAGTTTCACTAGATGTTCTGTTGCTGATCTGCCTTTCTGAAAACCAGCTTGATTTATTGGGATAATTTGATGTTTATTACAAAAATAAAATAATCTGTTTAGGACAATTCTTTCCATTAGTTTGCATGTATGCGACGTTAGGGCAATTGGGCGGCAGCTGTTTATGTTACTACGAGGTTTTCCTTGTTTATGTATAGGAACTATGATAGAACGCTTCCATAATGAAGGCAAATTGCCATTTTCCCAGCATTTTTGAATGAAGACCGAGATAAAGCGTTTAACATAAAGTGGGACATGACGCAGCATTTCATTAGAGATACCATCTAAGCCCACTGATGTTTTTTTTTGTTCCCAGATTAGCAAGGCATTCTTCTACTTCTTGAACTGTTATGGGAGCATTTAGATAGTGGTTTATTACAGGGATTGGATCGTTCTCGGTGAAGTCTTTTTCTTGCTCTCTGTGCTGTCTATTTTCTGTTGATAAACTATCTTTGCTGCCATTTTTGGCGAATATGTTAACAAAAGCTTCGGCCTTTTCTAGATTAGAAGGGAAATCAGAGTTTGGGAGCTTGACAGGACATCTTGGCAAGTTTACTCCATTTTTCATTATTCTTAACTTTTCCCACACATTTTGAAAATCTTTGTAATTTGTTATTTCATTCTTACAAAAGTTAGACCAATATTGCCGTTTTGCTTGTGCTGTGATGTGATTAAAATGATTTTTGGCTCTTTTTTTTTCTCAAGAAGCTTTTTAGCGCGCTCTTCTCCTTTGCTTCGTAAATATTCTCTCAGTTTGATGTTTTTCTCCTTTTTCTCTTTTTCACACGTCTCATTCCACCAGACATTACCTGTGTGCTTTTTTGAACTTGATTTAACAGGTTTTATCATAGGTATTGACTGATTCGCGGCAGAAAGCATAACATTCTGAAACCGATCGTATAGGTCGTCAATAGTTTGTGTATCAAGTTCTTTTGTGTCGACGTAGAAAGTTTTTAGTAATTCTGTGAATTTATTCCAGTTAGCTAATTTGTAATTATATTTTGGGACTTTTTCCTTTGTCAAATCTATTGGTTCAAGCTTTGTAGTTTCGAAGGTAGTTATGATTGGAATATGATCACTACTGAGTGTGTCATCGAGGGTTTGCAATCACAAAGTGGTGCTAGATCTGGAGATATTAAAGTTAGATCTATTGCACTTGGCTTGTGCTTAGGGTTGTCAGGAACACGTGTTACTCTCCCATCATTCAAAAGATATTAAGGACGAGTCGACTAGATTTTCAATAAAACGGTTACTAGCAATCAACTGGCAATCTTTTTCCCAAAACGGGGAATGGGCATTAAAATCTCCAGTTACAAGATACTTGTTTTCATCTGGTCTTAAATGAAATGATCGTAACCATTCAAAATTGTGCTCGTTAGGTCCCCGTGGTAGATAGACTGACACAACAGTTAACACGATGTTAGTATTTACCTGAACCCTGACTGCGCAGGAATAGGAGTCAGGTGTGTCTGGTGGAACAGGACTTGCACAGGAGGTGTAGTTCTCTCCTTCCTTGATGTAAATGGCTACGTTGATTTTATCATTAGAGTTCCCCTGTTGAACAATTGGGGGGAAATAATAGCCAGCGAGTTTAGGTAATTTATTTCTATGTGTGTTTAGGGATTGTAAGGCCAACACATTGTAGTTTTCTTCTGCAAGTTTTTGTGTTAATTGGTCAATGGAAGTTATAATAGATCAACGGTTCCACTGAAATTCCTTAAAAGGGCCGTCTTTTAACATCAGAATTTTAACTTATGACCAGAATACAAACGATATTTAGATAAAGTTAACAACAAATACATTTAATGAATGTCTGAGTCAATACAAAATGGATGATGATTTTCGTATGCTGCAATTGAAATATTAGCGTGAGTTACGCTATAGTCACAAGTGGTGCTGGAATTTGACAAAGTTCCACTTTCACCAGTCGCCAAGCACGCTGAACCTGTTGCTCCTGGGGCCCAGACTGTAGAGCATAGGATCCGGGTAGGGCTGGTAGTACCAGGGTGGCTGGTGCCTCGATCGTCGGGTCTTCCTGGGTCGGCTCCACAGCAGGTCTCTCACATGGCGCCCGATGTTCCTGGCCAGGACGCTGGCACCACTGTGGGTGGGGTGGAGGCCGTCACGGAGATGCCAGGAGCTAGTGCGCAGGTTGTTATGGCTGATCAGCTGACGTCCTTGTCTTCATTTAGCTTTGATGTCAGGAGGGCGTTGAACAGATCTCTCTTGATGTTGAACTGAGTATCTGTGACTGGTGTTGCTTTACTAACAATTATTTTTAGACCAGGATTTTCTTTCTTGATGTGTCTGACACACTGCACCAGATCTTTACTGCAGTCCATGGGAGATGTTGACTTTAAATCATTTACTCCACAGTGGATCAGTAGTGCATTGTGTCTTCGGTATGCCGATTCAAATGTCTTTTGGATGTCCTTAATCTTGAAATTTTTCACGATTCTGCTTGGAATCCAAAGGAATCTCCAAGTCTCTCATCATTGACTTTGCTGGTCACAGAATCGTGTAAGACAAGGAGACGGGGGAGATCAGATTCAGTTCTTTCTTCTTTCTTCTTTCCTCCAGATGCAGAATCGTGACGTATTGTTGTCTGTTTGACGTAATGTTTTTTTTTGTTGTTGTTTTTTTTTTACGTCACTTCGCTGTTTTTGTTGAGTTCTATTTTTCAATGGATCGGCGCTTTCTTCGTCTTTGGGTTTTTTGGTCGTCTTTCGTCTTTTTTGTTGTTGAGGGCCTCTCTTCTGCTGCTCCGCGGGCGATGGCACTGGCCCCCGAGCTGACTGCTTCAGCATATGATGTGTAAGCTGGCAGTTCGGCAGTCTGGGTGGCAATGCTGATCTTCGTCGTCATCCAGTTCTTATTTAGGATCAGGTCATTTTTTTCATTTTGATTTTGTATAGTTTCTTCTAAGCCAGAAATACGATCGCATAGCATCTCTATCACGGTTTTGAGCTCTGAAATAGTACTCACGGCGCCAGACTTGTTGACAGGCCTATGACCGGAAGAACGAACCGTTCCACAGGTCGGCTGGTCTGAGGCAAAGAAACGGTCCTTAGCTCTTGATTTTCCTTGTTTCATTTTCTTGGTAGATTTCTTTTTTAGTAAATCGCCGGTGTCCAAAATCAGAGTCGTCAACGCTGAAGGACCACGCTTACAGGCTCTTGTTTGGGGGAACCTGGTCATTCTCAGGAACTTCGGCAAAAAACTAAGCAGGCGTGTAGATTAGCTATTTACCATTGCCGCCATCTTGTGTATGTGTGTGTGTGTGTGTGGAGGGGGGGGGGGGGGGTAATGGTAAGTGTATGCATGTTTAACAGAATAAAATCGCATGTTATTTTCAATGTGCTAAGTACGATTTTCTTTTTGTGTTGGGGAAGTGATGGTCATCATCACTATCAACATCATCATGATCATCGGTACCAACATCATCCTGATCATCAACATCATCACGATCACTATAGTCGTCAGCATGGTCATCGTTGTCTCATGGATGTAGATGGTAGGGATGCCGACAGTGATCTCCAGTCTACCTTTCCTCAATCACGCGGAACAGGCTAGAGGTGTATCCACACGCCCAGTCCTTCAACTAACGGGAAAAAAATGCCAGAAGGCCTGAAACTTTTCAGCGGCAGTCTTCACAGATCTCTTGCTAAGAAAATCGACGAGAGAAAGTCTGTACAACAACAACAACAACAACAACAACGGGAAAAAAGGAAGAAGAAGTGGTTGGGGGGGGGGGGGGGGGGGGGGGGGGAACGCGAGTCTTTACAGGAAAGGAGTCGTCGGGGTCTTCATTGTCGCCAAAAAATCAGGGTCAGTGTTCACCAGTCCCACCTCAATACACTGTCCCATAGGAAGACACTCTAGGCAGAGCGGGGCAGCAAAGGGTCTTCATAGAAGAACATCCCACTCCCCCCCCTCCCCCCCCCCCCCCCCTCTCCTCAGACAAGTTCCTGAACCATGAACTTCGTACACTTTATGGCGGCCCGGGTTGCATTCAGGCTTGTAAGGTGCATTCTCTTTCTGCTGACAGATTTTCTTTTTCCTGGCGATGATTGTTTTGGAACCAGCGCCTTCTGGAGGGGTGGGTATCTTAAGGCATTGCATAATCAGACGGATGTCCTACCCACGTCACTATCTGTCAAACACCTGCAGTAAGTTTGAACATTTAGTTCATAGGAAGTTCACTTTTGTTCCCCCGCGACGAGATCCAGCTAGAACTCTTTTTAGCTGTCTCTGTCATCCCCGTTAGGGTTGCAGCTCCCTTCTTGGCAGACATTCCGAGCTGTTTTATGAGATCATAGGTTGATGAGCCTACAAACTTTAATTCTGTGGCGAGGACTTTGGCTTCGAAGCCAGATTCCTCCCTCACACTCCTAGCTAGGCTGGCGTATATCTCCGTGTTGAAGATGTGGAGCATCCTCCATTCTGCTTTCCTTTGTTAGATGAAACTGGGTGGAGTGTAGTATTCGGTCTCATGCCACTCTTCCTCATGATCTCTGGATGGTTGTCCCTTTCTGCTTTGGAGGTACAGCTGTTCCAGACCATAATTTGTGGTCTCCTGCCTTGTAGAATGTTGTTACTGGAGCTTCTAGTGGCGTAGTGTTTCCTCAGCAATGCTGACCGCCTGTGAAGTCTCCTTAAAGACTCACTTGTATCTCCTTGTGTACCTTTTCTGGGCCAGTCCTGCATTGCATGAACTCACTAAGTGTTCCGTCGGTTGTATCTCCTTGTGTACCTGCTCTGGGTCAGTCCTGCATTGCATGAACTCACTAAATGTTCCGTCAGTTGTATCTCCTTGTGTACCTTCTCTGGGCCAGTCCGCATTGCATGAACTCACTAAATGTTCCGTCAGTTGTATCTCCTCGTGTACCTTCTTTGGGCCAGTCCTGCATTGCATGAACTCACTAATGTTCCGTCAGTTGTATCTCCTTGTGTACCTTCTCTTGGCCAGTCCTGCATTGCATGAACTCACTAAATGTTCCGTCAGTTGTATCTCCTCGTGTACCTTCTCTTGGCCAGTCCTGCATTGCATGAACTCATAAATGTTCCCTCAGTTTTTCTCTGGTACCTTTCTTGGGCCAGCCCTGCATTGCATAAATAAACAAAATGTTCGTAGTTGTATTTCGGGGCCTTTCTTGGCAGCCCGCATTGCATGAATCACTAATGTTCCCCTTGTACCCCTCGTGTCCCTTTCTGGCCGTTGCATTGCATGAACCACTAAATGTTCCGTCAGTTTTTCCCTGTGTATTTCGGGGCCCAGTCCTGTTGCAAACCACTAAATGTTCCGTAGTTGTATTCCTCGTGTACCTTTTTGGGGCCCAGTCTGATTGCATGAATCATAAATGTTCCGTCAGTTGTATCTCCCGTGTACCTTCTCGGGGGTTTGTTTGATGAATCACTAATTTTCCCCTTGTTACTGCCCCCCCAGAAAGACACAAAGGGGGTCATGGGGTTTTCCCCCACTTTTCCCCCGGCAGATTTCCCAGGTTTGGGGGTCATCTAAAGTTTCGGAGAAGGTCGTAAGAGGGGCCATTGGCCCATTTTCCCGGTGAGGTTTTTTGGGAGCTCTTCCCCCGTAGCCAAGGCCCCTTTGTGGATTGGGTGCCAGATTTATTTTTTTCTTTTTTTCTTTTTCTTATGCATCGCCGCGGTCCTTTCCCTTTTTTCCTTTCGCCTTTTACCCCACTTCAGTTTTGACCCCCCCCTGTTGTTGGTTTGGAATTCCCCGTATTTCCCCCAAACTAAGGGTTTTTTTTGCCGCTCCCGGTCCTGGAAAACCTTTTCGCCAGCCTTTCCTTTGGTGGATGATTCACAACAGTTCTCTATTCCTAAACATGTTAATAGCCTAGCTTTCCCCCCTTTCTACTCCCCGAAAAGGATTTAGGGGGGCCCCGTTAGCTTGGCGACATAGGCGAAAGTCTCGATGGGTGAGACCTCAAGCCCATTTCCCCCGTGTATTCGTTGTTTTTGGTTCCCTCAGCCTGCAGGTTCCCCTGTTTTTAAAAAGGAAGGACTCGTCCCCACTTTCATTGTGTCAAAAGTTAGGCCCAAAGTTCTCCCGTTTACTCCCCGATAAGCCACTCACTTCCTGTAGACCGACGATAAAAGTCGTGGCTCCCCCCCCCCCCCCTCCCCCCCCCCTTTTCAGTGTTTTGTTTTTGCGAGAGGTGGCTTTGGCTTTGGAAACGCTGCTCGGTGAAAAAATTTGCCCTGAGAAAGGATTTGTTGGCCAAAACGATGTACCCCCTTTCAGTGTCTTCTCTCTTGTGTTGTTCTCCTTTCTCCTCCGTTGGTTCAAACTTTGTATCTGTTGTCTGTCGTCTGTTGCCCCCCTTTTTCTCTCTCTCTTCTTTGTGTGTGTGTGTGTTTGTTGGTGTGTGGGTTGTGAGTAGGTTTTTTGGGAAAGGG
>CM065717.1:88995363-89000363 GCA_033310375.1 Conus canariensis
AGGGTGATGGATTTTACGTGTTGAAAGGTTTCACACACGGAACCTGGGGTTTTTTAGTTCATTCGAAGGACTGTAGGGGGAAAGGGAGTCAAACCAATGTTAACTCCGGGGAAAAAAATCCCCCTGTACCGAAGGGCCCCCGGCGGAGATTCGTACCCGAACCCAAGATTAGGAGTCCGGCGCTCTCCCCACTGGGGCCCCCCCCCCCCCCCCCCCCCCCCCCCCCCCCCCCCCCCCCCCCCCCCCCCCCCCCCCCCCCCCCCCCCCCCCCCCTATCATCCCCATCTGTACCCCCAATAATCCCTCCCGGCGTCATCTTTTCCAGCGTCATTTGCATGGGTTCCCCTCCCCCCCTAACTTCTTTGGTCTTTTTCTTCCCTTTCCTGCCCTCCCTCCCCTTGTTCCTCCACAAGCCCCCCCCCCCCCCCCCCCCCCCTCCCCCCCCCTTCTCCCCTCTTCCCCCTCCCCTCGCATTTTCCCCGCCATTTTTTTTTTTTGTTGTTTTTAAAAACCTCCTTCCGGCCTTCCTTCCTTCTCCTTCCTCCTCCTTCCTCACCACACTCTACATCCCCCCACGCAGCGAGCTAATCCGCCCATGGAAAGAGAAAAGGGGGGGTGTGGGAGCAGCGGCGAGAGAGAGGGGAGAGTGAGAGAGAGGAGAGAGAGAGGGAGAGGGGGGGGGGGAGAGAGGGGGGATGACATTGACAATGACAAATCCTTCTTGTCCCCAAGCATTTCAGCCACAGACAAGCTTGTAGCAATACATAGCTGTGGCACGCATCAGTCTTAAACACTGATTTTTGACACAAATACTGCGCGCGCGCATACACAAAAACCACACACACACCACACACACCAAAACCCACACACACACACACATACATACATATATATAATTAATATATTAAAATATTATTATTTTATTTGTTACTTAAAGCAAGTTAAAATCAAGCTTCTAAAAAAAAATCTACAAATTTTTTCACGCTGGGCGGTCGTCAGGGTGTGATGGCTTGTGTTGCCAGTGCCCCGTATATATATAGCTACTGGTTTGTGTTGTTTTTTCCCGTGCTACATGGTTTCTCAGGTGTTGGTTTTTTTCGCGATAGAAACTTCATCTGTTCTGCAATTTTTAAAACCATTTCTGTTCTAACATTTAGAGTTTGCCAACTGTGGTTTCATAGTATTAATGTATTTCTCTTTTTAGGCATAGATTGAAATTTTTTTGAAATGTTTTTTGAATGATGCTGCTTTTTAAAATTTTTCCCAAAGATATGTTGTAGTCTATGTTTTTTTCTTTAAGTTTCCAAATGTATTTACTCAATTCTGTTTGGTTTTTGTATCTTTCTTTGTTGAATGATTGTTTATGGTTTGCATATCTAGTTTTGAATTGGTTTTCCGTGATACCTACATATGATTCTTTTGCGTTCTCTGATGTTACAGTGGCTTGGTACACAATGTTGTTATAAAGGCATTTGTTGCTTAGGGGGCACTGTTCTTTTTTGGTACAGTTACAAGATTTCCTTTCGTTACCCTCCTTTTTTTTCTGTGCTGCTTTTCATTTTGTTTGCTGAATCGATGGCATTTTTAAGGTTTGGCATACATGAATATGATAATTTGATGTTGTTTTTGTTGAATATCTTGAATAATTTATGGTCTTTTGGGAAAGATGATGTCAAGATTTTAAGAATTCTTTCCCTACATTTGTTTTAACTCTTGCATCATATGGGGGATTGTACCATATGATATTCCTTTTCCTGTTCTTTCTGCATCTTTTTGTATCATTGTCTGGATCGTATCTTAGTTTGTAATTGTAGCCACTTGTCTTGTAACTGTACCAAAAAAGAACAGTGCCCCTAAGCAACAAATGCCTTTATAACAACATTGTGTACCAAGCCACTGTAACATCAGAGAACGCAAAAGAATCATATGTAGGTATCACGGAAAACCAATTCAAAACTAGATATGCAAACCATAAACAATCATTCAACAAAGAAAGATACAAAAACCAAACAGAATTGAGTAAATACATTTGGAAACTTAAAGAAAAAACATAGACTACAACATATCTTGGAAAATTTTAAAAAGAGCAGCATCATACAACAACATTTCAAAAAAATGCAATCTATGCCTAACAGAGAAATACATTATACTATGTAAACCACAGTTGGCAACTCTAAATGTTAGAACAGAAATGGTTAACAATTGCAGACACAGATGGAAGTTTCTATCAGCGAAAAAAACCAACACTGAGAAACACATGTAGCACGGGAAAAAAACAACAGCAAACCAGCTAGCTATATATATACGTGGCACTGGCAACACAAGCTCATCACATCCTGACGACCGCACAGCGTGAAACAAATTTGTAGATGTTTTTAGAAGCTTGATTTTAACTTGCTTTTAATGTAACAAATGTCGCTCCCACTGTGGTTGAGCACTTTTTTTAAGATTGCGCTGATCCTCAGTACCATTCTCTATATATATATATATATATATAATATATATATATATGTAGAGAGAGAGAGAGAGAGAGAGAGAGAGAGAGAGAGGGGGGGCGGGGGGGGGGGGGGCACACACTGACAATGAGCCAGAGAGGAACAAGACCGAGATACATGGACGATGCAGTTACTACATATAATTCATAATGACAATGATGATAGTAATAATAATAATAATGATGATGATGATGATGATGATGATGACGGTGATAATAATAAATAACATTTTTATAACACTTTTCAAAGTTTGAAAGTGCTGTATGATAACAAAAAGCATACATAAACACAGCATCTCTCCTTTTTTAACGAAAGAACACACACACACACACACACACACACACACACACACACACACACACACACACACAAACACACACACACACACACACACCACACACACACACACACACACACATTGGTTTTCAAATGCCGTTTTACAGCTTACTGTTAAGTTTTACTATTGTTTTAAAATTAAGTTAAGAAAATATACCCTAAAACCATTAACGATCACACACACACACACCACACACACACACACACACACACACACACACACACACACACACACTTGCGAGCGCACGCACGCACACTGACTCCTTCCTCCCCTATACTTATATCCCAAAGGTATAACGCCCTCTGGCTGAGCGCCGATAATGGAATTTGCCTGGTGTCTCAGTGAATATCAGTACCGACACCACAAGAAGTTGCAGATCTGAATTCGCTCCGCTGTCAATGCAGATGAAGACAAAGAGAACACGAATGTTTTATTGCACTGAGTTGCCTTGAATTTAAAAAAACAAACAAACATCGAAAGTGGTTGTGGTTCCGAAAAACTCTAATCCCTTTTTATGGCGAGTGGAAACTGGAAAGGAGATGGGATGGATGTAGAAGGTGGGAAGAGTGGAGAAGGGATGTGGTGAGATGGGGGAACAGGAGAGGAGATGGGATGGATGTAGAAGGTGGGAAGAGTGGAGAAGGGATGTGGTGAGATGGGGGAACAGGAGAGGAGATGGGATGGATGTAGAAGGTGGGAAGAGTGGAGAAGGGATGTGGTGAGATGGTGGAACAGGAGAGGAGATGGGATGGATGTAGAAGGTGGGAGAGTTGAGAAGGGATGTGGTGAGATGGGGGAACAGGAGAGGAGATGGGATGGATGTAGAAGGTGGGAAGAGTTGAGAAGGGATGTGGTGAGATGGGGGAACAGGAGAGGAGATGGGATGGATGTAGAAGGTGGGAAGAATGGAGAAGGGATGTGGTGAGATGGGGGAACAGGAGAGGAGATGGGATGGATGTAGAAGGTGGGAAGAATGGAGAAGGGATGTGGTGAGATGGGGGAACAGGAGAGGAGATGGGATGGATGTAGAAGGTGGGAAGACTTGAGAAGGGATGTGGTGAGATGGGGGGACAGGAGAGGAGATGGGATGGATGTAGAAGGTGGGAAGAGTTGAGAAGGGATGTGGTGAGATGGGGGAACAGGAGAGGAAAGAGGTGGGATGGGTGTAGAAGGTGGGAAGAGTGGAGAAGGGATGTGGTGAGATGGGGGAACAGGACAGGAAGGAGATGGGATGGATGTAGAAGGTGGGAAGAGTGGAGAAGGGATGTGGTGAGATGGGGGAACAGGAGAGGAGATGGGATGGATGTAGAAGGTGGGAAGAGTTGAGAAGGGATGTGGTGAGATGGGGGAACAGGAGAGGAGATGGGATGGATGTAGAAGGTGGGAAGAGTTGAGAAGGGATGTGGTGAGATGGTGGAACGGGAGAGGAAGGAGATGGGATGGATGTAGAAGGTGGGAAGAGTTGAGAAGGGATGTGGTGAGATGGGGGAACAGGAGAGGAAGGAGATGGGATGGATGTAGAAGGTGGGAAGAGTTGAGAAGGGATGTGGTGAGATGGGGGAACAGGAGAGGAGGTGGGATGGATGTAGAAGGTGGGAAGAGTTGAGAAGGGATGTGGTGAGATGGGGGAACAGGAGAGGAGATGGGATGGATGTAGAAGGTGGGAAGAGTTGAGAAGGGATGTGGTGAGATGGGGGAACAGGAGAGGAGATGGGATGGATGTAGAAGGTGGGAAGAGTTGAGAAGGGATGTGGTGAGATGGTGGAACAGGAAGGAAGGAGATGGGATGGATGTAGAAGGTGGGAAGAGTTGAGAAGGGATGTGGTGAGATGGGGGAACAGGAGAGGAGATGGGATGGATGTAGAAGGTGGGAAGAGTTGAGAAGGGATGTGGTGAGATGGTGGAACAGGAGAGGAAGATGGGATGGATGTAGAAGGTGGGAAGAGTTGAGAAGGGATGTGGTGAGATGGGGAACAGGAGAGGAGGAGTGGGATGGATGTAGAAGGTGGGAAGAGTTGAGAAGGGATGTGGTGAGATGGTGGAACAGGGGGGAAGGAGATGGGATGGATGTAGAAGGTGGGAAGAGTTGAGAAGGGATGTGGTGAGATGGTGGAACAGGAGAGGAAGGAGGTGGGATGGATGTAGAAGGTGGGAAGAGTTGAGAAGGG
>CM065717.1:89005363-89018982 GCA_033310375.1 Conus canariensis
GGACCACTACTTTTACTATTACCACTGCTGCTGCTGCTGTTGGTGATACTGCTGCTGGTTCTTCTGCGCGCGCGCGCACGCACGCACGCACACACGCACGCACGCACGCACGCACACACACGCACACACACACACACACACACACACACACACACACACACACACACACACACACACACACACACAGGCGCGTATGCGTGCTGTGCGCGTGTACCCCATGAGCGGGCGTGTGCACACACACACACACACACACACACACACACACACATTCGCATTCTCTCTCTCTCTTACTCTCTCTCTCTCTCTCTCTCTCTAAAGAGCGCGCACCCGGGGAATGCAGGTAGCAACACAAGCGATCAAGCGTTATAATTAACCCCTTCAGAGCTGACAGTACCTACCTACTAACCCGCAAGGACCACCAGTCAAGAGAACTGTCTGGAAAAAGGTCTGGAATTCCGGAGGGTGGGTGGGAGGAAAGGGAGGGGAGGGTGGGGGAGGGTGGTTAGGAATGTCTTCTGCTGCTTGAGAACACTGGGGGGGGGGGGGGGGGGGGGGAGTGTCAGGGGTGGAACACTGTCATTTACTAAACACAGGGCGGGGATGACAACAGCATGAGGAGGTCAGCTGTACGGCGAGGGAAAGACAGAGGAATGAACAGGAAAACGAGAACAGAAAGAAAGAATGAGCGGTCGTGAAATGATAAGGAGAAAAGGGAAGACAGAAGAAAAGACTCCAAAAAATGAAAAAAAAAGAAGAAAGGAATACGGGAATAACCGAATGAAGAAACGAACGCAAGATTTTTTTTTTTTGTGGGGGGTGGGGTGGAGAGAGAGAGAGAGAGAGAGAGAGAGAGAGAGAGAGAGAGAGAGAGAGAGAGAGAGAGACTCTTCGACGTCAAGAGGGGTAACTGATCCCCCCCCCCCAAAAAAAAAAAAAAATAAATAAATAAAATAAATAAATAAATAAATAAATAAATTTAAAAAAAAAAGGAAAAAAGTGCAAAATTTGCAAATGAGGAATGCAAATATCAACGAGACTATCTTCTTAACTTTAACTTACATACCACATGTCTTAAGATGAATTAGTCACAAAGAAATATGTAAAGAAGAGAGAGAGAGAGAGAGAGAGAGAGAGAGAGAGAGAGAGAGAGAGAGAGAGAAGGCTGGGATTTGGGGGAAGGAAGGAGCGGAGTGGGGGTGGGGGGTGGGGGTGGGGTGAAGGGGTAGGGGGAGTGTCGATTCGGTCTCCAACCGGGGACAAGGACCGTCAGCTCGCAACCGAAAGTTAACACCGGTCATTGTCATAGCTTGTGCAAGTGGTTTTAATCAGGAGAAGGAATCCGTGCCCGTCCACATTCTTTCTCACACGACCCCACAGGTAATCACCGGTGTTTGGCGTGGGGGGTGGATGAAGCCTGGAAGGGTAGGTAGGGAGGCGAGAGGGTCAGGAACGGGGTTGGTTGGGGTGGGTTGGTCGCGGTGGTTAAATGATTGAGAGAGGGTTGGTGTCCTTCGGCTTGCAAACTGGGTTTTTTGTTTTGTTTTTTAGCCGTGGGACGGGGTGGGGAGGGAGGGGGGAGGGTGGGTTTCTTCCTGGTGCTCCCTTTCCCCCGTTGGTTCTTGTCCCTTCGTGGGAAAGGGCTGGTCCGGTTGAGAAACGTTCCTCTGCCTTGTGGCGCATGACTGAGGGTAGAGGGCTGTGGGGATGACCCCCCATGACAGTCTGACCGTCCGCCGCGTCCCTCGCCCCCCATGGTTACCCCCTCCTGTTCATGGGGCAATGGTGAGGTGGTCTGCAGGTGAGGATGAGAATGAGGATGGGTTCTTCACCTGTTTCGTCTTCTGCCTATCTTTCTCCTCCACCTCCTTCTTCTTCTCTTCCGCCTTCTTCTCCTCCTCCTCCTCTTCCTTCTCCTTCACGCTATTTTTGTTGTGTTCTTGCTGTTGTTGTTGTTGTTGTTGTTATTCGTACTTTTTTTTTTGCTATCCCAACCTCTGGGCCACTTCAGAGGCAGTGCACGCACGCCGCTCATTCCGACACCCCATCCACAGCCACAGCCCGGTCGGCCCCACCGCAGCCCTGGCACCGGCAATCCACAGGGAGCAGTCAATGTCAAGCCGTCAAGGGGCAACCCACCGGAGGAGACACTGTACTGCTGCCGAGTCACTTCGGTGATGTTCAGTGGCGCCTGTTCTGATCTAACATACGCAGGACACCACCTACTAAGCCCCCTACTGACGACAATAATTGCTTAGTGAGCTCTCCCTCCGGAGGACGCCACCACGCCCGTCCAACGACATCCCCCATGGACTCGCCGATACCGGTGACCCAGACGGAACCAAACCAAGACCACAGACGTGGAGAGGACATCGAAATTGAGGTCACCATGAGAGCAGGGCATGAAGGGCCACAGAATTTGAGACTTTTTTTAATGCTGATCGATGAGAATGAGGATGATTAAGATGATGCTACGGATTTCCATTTCGGTCTGATACTACATGACAGGGCTGTACTCTACGCTTCCTTTCATAATATATCCCGGCGTCAACCAGGCCCGAGAGATACAGACACCTGCAGTGTTGGTCAGGAAATTGGAGCAACATTCTCAGAAACGCATCTATTAAGTGGATGAAACTCGACTGTGTGGTCCCAGTCTTCCCGACTGAGTCCGCAGCAAACTCAACTCTGGGTAGGAGCCGGTCGGGGCAGAAAAACCCACATGACTCTGATGGGATTCGAACCCACGACCTCCCAGCCGGGAGTCCGCGACGCTAACCACTTCGCCACGGCGGCTGGTTTATTCGTACTTCTTGTTTTGTTTTGTCGAACAAAGTATTTTTTGCACTCTTTTCTCTCTCTCTCTCTCTCTCTCTCTCTCTCTCTCTCTCTCTCTCTCTCTCTCTCTAAAACCTTTCTTTTTACTTTCCCACATCCTCACTCTCCACTCCTCCCCCATAACCCACCCCACTCCATCTCGACCTCCCCCAACCCCTCACCCCTTCCACCCTTTAGCTCCAACCTCCTGCATCCATTCCCCTCCACCCCCACCCCCCATACACATTCCCCTCCCACCCCCTCCCTACCCCACACCACACCACCCCAAGCCCCCATCCCATCCCATCCCGACCTCAAAACGTGGGTCGACCGATGCTGACTGATCCCCCGACATGACAAGACTCTCTCCCGTCCACCGTCACGACAACGACCTCTGGAACTCACAGCTTGATGACCCCGGGGCGCTCGCAATTACGTAAGCATTGAGAGGGACATGAACATGACTTGGGGAAAGGGGAGGGAGGGAGGGAGGGGAAGGGAAGGAAGGAAGGGGAGAGGGGATGGGTTGGGTGGCTGGAATTAAAACTGTCCCGTGTTGGGCCGAAAAGGCTGTTGCGGCCCCCGCGTGTCACCCTTGTTAATGAGCGATCCTGACTTACTAATAATAGAGCGTGTGAACGCGCGACGGCGCGTGCTCTCACCACGGGGAGCGTTTGAATCAATAATTGTGCCTCGTCATTTGACCAGGGCCTTTGTGGAGAGAGAACATCGCACTTAAAAGGTGTGGTGGGGCTATTGTTCGCCTTGTTTCATGTGCAGAGGGTGGGGTGGGGGTGGGGTTGATGGTGAGGGAAGGGGTGGACGGGGGGGGGGGGGGGGGGGAGAGAGGGGGGGGGTCGTGTGTTTTAGGTGACCAGTGGAATCGTGTGAATGAAAGTCTCTTGAGTCTGTCTGTCAGTCTCTCTCTCTCACTTAAACACACTCATGCACACACGCGCGCGCGCGCGCGCACGCGCGCACGCAAGCACACACACACACACACACACATACACCCCACACACACATATATATATATATATATATATATGTGTGTGTGTGTGTGTGTGTGTGTGTGTGTACGTACGCGCGCGCGCGCGCGCGCGCACACACACACAACACACACACACACAACACACACACACACAAGGAGAAGTGGGAATCCTTTATTTTGTGTTGAAACAAGACAAAGGAGTGTGTATGAGAGAGAGGGAGGGGAGGGGAGATAGCTAGAGAGAGAGAGAGAGAGAGAGAGAGAGAGAGAGAGAGAGAGAGAGAGAGAGAGAGAAAGAGAGAGAGAGAGAGGTGTCTTTTTTGTTTTCAAAGAAGACCAAATGTGTGTGTGTTTGCGATCTATTCCTGTTGCTATGATGAAAATGTAAGGACACTCATGTGTGTTTAGCGTCTAAAACTAGATAACTTGTAAAATAATCAATCAGTGATCCACACATACAATACATTAAAGAATTAACCAAACATTAAGTCAATGAAGCACCCAAACAATACACAACTGAACCACCCAGACAGTACATAACTGTGCCACCCAAACAATACGTGAATGAACCACCCGAACAACAAATTAATGAACTATCTACGCAATAAATCAATGAACCACCCAGAAAAAACCCATCAATGAACCTCTCAGGCAATGAATAAATAGCCCTCTCAGACAAGAAACCAATGAACCATCCAGACAATAAGTCCGTAATCCACCACCCAAACAGTAAGTCATGGAACAATTTACACAAGAAATCAACGAAACATCCAGACAGTAAGTCAACGAACCACCCAGAAATATGACAACGAACCACCCAGACAATATGGCAATGAACCACCCAGACAATAGGTCAATGAACCAACCAGACAATATGTCAATGAACCACCCAGACAGTATGTCAATGAACCACTCAGACAATATGTCAACGAACCATCCAGACAGTAAGTCAACGAACCACGCAGATAATATGACAACGAACCACCCAGACAGTATGTCAGTGAACCACCAGACAATGTGTCAATGAACCGCCCAGACAATAAGTCAACGAACCACCCAGACAATATGTCAACGAACCACCCAGACAATATGTCAATGAACCACCCAGACAATAAGTCAAAGAACCACCCAGACAATATGTCAACGAACCACCCAGACAATATGTCAGCGAACCACCCAGACAATATGTCAATGAACCACCCAGACAATATGTCAACGAACCACCCAGACAATATGTCAGTGAACTACCCAGACAATAGATGAATGAACCGTCCAGACAATAAATGAATAAACCATCCGGACAATATATCAGTACACCACCCAGACAATACGTCATTGAACCATGCAGACAATAAATGAATAAACCATCCAGACAAGATATCAGTACACCCAGGCAACAAGTCGATGAACCATCCAGACAATAAATGAATGAACCATCCAGACAGTAAATGAAGAAACCACACAGACAATAAATCAATATACCACCCAGACAATAAGTGAAGGAACCATGCAGACAATAAATGAATAATCCATCCAGACACTAAGTCAATATACCACCCACACAATATGTCACTGAATCATCCAGACAAACCAGTATGCCATCCAGACAATAAATCAGCATACCATCCATGGCCAGACAACAGATCAGTATACCACCTAGACAACAAATCCGTATACCACCCAGACAATAAGTCAGCGAACCACCCAGACAAGAAGTCAGTGAACCATATAGTCAATAAGTGACTAAACCATCCAGACAATAAATCGATACACCACCTAGACAAAATTCAGTGAATCACCCGGACAAGAAGTCAGTTAACCACCCGGACAGTAAATGAACAAACCACCCAGACAACCATCAGTGAACATCCTGACAGTAAGTCAGTAAACTCACCACCCAAACAACAACTCATGGAACCACTTAAACAATAAACCAATGAACCACCCAGACAATAAATCAACGAACCACCATCCAGGCAATAAGTCAACGAACCACCAAGACAGTATGTCAATGAACCACCCCCCAAAAAGGAAAGGAATAAACCATCCATACAATATACAATAAATCAGTACACCACCCAGACAAAAATTCAATAAACCACCCAGACAGTAAATGAATAAACCATCCAGACACTAAATCAATTTACCACCCAGTACAGATAATCAATGAACCATCCAGACGAGAAGATAGTGAATCACCTGGAGAAGTAATTGTGAACCACCTGGGGGTTGGAGGGCAGGATGGGATGCTGTCATTCCCTGCTTTTCAAACATGTTCGTGTCTTACCATAAGAGAATCGCTAATTCTCCAAATATAGCTCGATCGTGTACGGTTCTACGTAGCGGGATGGACTTTTTGTGATCGTACGTTCTTGCTAAAATGTGAGATTGGTTCTTTGATGTTAACAGAACTTTTTTCTTTCTTTCTTTCTGCGTACGCAGGCTGATACTCCTGCGGACACTGCCTGTATAGACAGGCAATGCAGTTTTGTGTGTATGACCGTTTTTTTTTTATCTCGCCATTAAGGCAGCCATACTCCATTTTCGGGGAAGGTGCATGCTATGTGTAACATGTCATCCATGCCAACGGCCAGACTGGCCTTCTCTTCCGAAAGTTGGTGATGGGATTTGACGTGTGTGCAAGATGTTGTGCGTGCGTTCACACACGGAACCTCAGTTTATAGTCTCATTCGAAGGACTGTATGGGGAATGGAGTCAGAACCAATGTTAACTCCGAGGGAAAAATCCCTCTGTACGAAATTCGAACCCGCAACCCCAGGATCACGAGTCCGGCGCTCTACCAACTGAGCTATTCCGGACCCCTTTTAACAGTACTGACTGGACAGGTTTTTTTACTGGCATGCATTAACTCTCTCTCTCTCTCTCCTCTCTCTCTCTCTCTCTCTCTCTCTCTCTCTCTCTCTCTCTCTTGTTTAGTTCTGTATCAAATATAACCTCAAAGTGTTTAGTTCTGTGTAAAATATAACCTGTAAAGGTTTACATTTCCCATATCTATATTTGACAAAGGCTAGTTTCTCTGTTAGTTACGAGCATGTTCATATTTTTTCTTAACATGGCGTTTTTATTTATTTATTCGTTTATTTATTCATGTATTTATTTACCTTTTTATCTATTCATTTTTTTGAGACTCTGAACTGTGCCATCTTTACATTTACCTCCAACTCAATGTTATACTTGAATCAGTTGTTGTATGTGTCTCCGTTATCTTAATTGAACAAACTTTCAGTTTAGTGACCTGGACGATCTCGACAATTCTCATCTTTGTTTTTCATTCCGATTTTTTAATTCACGACCCCAGACCCGTTGAGTTACGCGAATTTCGACGGTCTTTGGTTCGCAAAAGGGAAAAAAAAAAGGATCGCACTACTAAAGATACTCTGAAAGTTGTCTGAATACGCACAGAGAGAAGTAATCCTATGAAACCTCGCCTGTCATACAATTATTTTCTATATGACTATTTGACAATACCTCCTGCGTTGGAAATCCATTTCTGATTGGTTGACGTAAAACTGTGTTCTGGATTCGGAAGAAAACATTTTACTCTGTGCGGGGTTTACCAATGCTGTTCACGATGGTTTAGAAATAAAGCAGTTTAATTTGTTATTCAAAGGGGTTCTTTAAAAATCGATTTTACTCTTACTGTTCCCAGCTCAGTATCCGAGCTAACGATCCCTCACGGTCGAGCTCTAACGAACTTTATTTGACAGGACGCGTTCAGTCCTTTGAGTAGAGGCCCTTCAGATTTCAACGAAAGCATCGATCGGTAGATAGTTCGTCAGTCGTAACTCAGCGACCTCAGCGAGAACAGAGATTGCCAGTGCTAGGTAGATCGAGAATCGTAGACCCCAGTTAGGAGAGAAAGTATGGTTCGTCATTGATGTTGCAGTCTAGTTAAAGCAAATTAATGGTTCGTTCAATTCATTGCCTGTAAAAGACAAGGAGGCAAGACTTCTATGCGAGGGAGTCATCACAAGGAACATGGTCGTAAGGAAGCTTATTTTTAGGCGCTTGATGACAGCGAAGAGAAATTTCTTGTCCGAGAACATGAGCAATGGAAAGAGCGCGCGTGTGTGTGTGCGTGTGCGAGCGCGCGTGCATGTGTGTGTGTGTGTGTGTGTGTGTGTGTGTGTGTGTGTGTGTGTGTGTGTGTGTGTGTGTGTGTCCCTCATGACTTTTCAGTGAGAAAGCTTTACGTTTCAAGTCTCAATCATTCCCATCCTATGTTTTTACATATAGGATCAGAGAGGAGGCTGGAAGGGGAGTGTGTGTGTGTGTGGGGGGGGGGGGGGGCGAAAGAGAGTGAACCGGTCGAAGAGGTGAGGGAGAGGGCGGAAAAAGGGAAGGGAGGGGTGTGGGGTGAGGAGGAGATTGTAGATAGCGGAGAAGCGGAGGAGGCGTAACGTTTGAAGTCTTCAGTGAAACCCACAGGCTGAGGTAGAACACAAACAAAAATGAGAAGAATGGCTCGACTGAGAGATGAAATTGTCCTATCTGGCGGACGATAAGGCTGTAAACAGCATATTGTGAACGGTTGCATTGCTTTGATGTATTAGCAAATGGTCAGCAATCACACAACAGCAAAAAAAGGAGCAATCTTTAATGCAAGCAATAAAATGGTGTGGAGAGAAAAGAGCACACCCACGCAGGCACACACACACACACACACACACACACACACACACACACACACACACACACACACACACCGCACACCCCCCCCCCCCCCCACACACACACACACGTACGCACGCACACACACACACACACACACACACACACACACACACACACACACACACACACACGCATACTCACGCACAGAGAGAGAGAGAGAGAGAGAGAGAGAGAGAGAGAGAGAGAGACAGAGACAGAGAGACAGAGAGAGAGACAGAGAGAAACACACACACACACACACACACACACACATACACACGCACAGAGAGAGAGAGAGAGAGAGACACACACACACACACACACACGCACAAACGCGCGCGCGCACACACTGTTGCACAAGGAGAGAGAGAGAGAGAGAGAGAGAGAGAGAGAGAGAGAGAGAGAAGAAGAAGAAGAAGAAGGAAAAACTATCAACTTCACGCAAGGAATCGACCGTCCCACCCTGCAAGCGCTGTCAACAAGCAGGCTGTTGCACGTGCTCTCCGCTGGAGAACGTTAATAAATAAAGCAGAGACCCTTCGGTCTCACCTTCTATTACACCCCCGTCAACAGGCGTGTGTGCTGAGTGGGAGGAGCGTGGGGGAGGGTGTATGTGTTGAGAGTCGTGACGGTGAACGTCAAAGAGGGGAGGTCAACATGTAACACATGCAGGCGAGAGCGAAAAGCCATCGGTGACGTCTCGGGTCTGTTCGCCCAGGTCTGTTGCCGGCAGTCTCCACCCCTGTAGGTGTTGCCTCTCGCTCTCTCTCTCTCTCTCTCTCTCTCTCTCTCTGCCCCCTTCTCGTGGATTTTCCTGTATTACTCATCAGTGCCCTCTCTCTCTCGAAACCGTATTACCCAGATTTTCTTCTTCTGTTTCTTTCGTAGGCTCCTCCTCCCTCCTCCTCCTCCCCCTTCTCCTCCTCTTCCTCCTCCTCCTCCTTTTTTACCTCCTCCTCCTCTTCTTCCTCCTCCTTCTCCTTTTTCTTCTTCTTCTTCTTCTCTTACTTCTCTTCCTTTTTCTTCTTTTTTCCTGTTTTTCTTCCTTCTTCTCCTCCTCTTCTCCATTTTCCTCTCCTTCTTCTTGCTCCTCTTCATCCTCCTCGTTCTGTATTTTGTTTCGTCTTCCTTCTATTCTTCCCCCTTTTCTTCCTTTTCCTTCTCAACTTCTGTTCCTGCTTTTTCTTCTACTTCTTCTTTTTCCTCCTCTTCTTATCTTGTTTTTCCCCTCATAAGTCCTCCTTCTCCGTTCCCCATTCTTTTTTCATCCTTATCCCCCCTGTTCTCTGTTTTCTTATTCTCCTCCTCCTCCTCCTCCCCTTCTTCTCCTTCTCCTCCTTCTGCTCCATATCCTCCCTGTTTCTCTGCGTGTTCCATCTTCTCAGCTTCTTTTCCCTCTTGTTTTTATACTTTACCCCCCTTTTTTTTAATTCGTTCTTGCCCCCGCCTTCCTCTCTCCCCTTCTATTTCTCCTCTTTACCCTCATCTTTTTGGTTCTCCTCCATCTCTTCTCCATTCTCTCCCCCTCTTTCTGATAGCCCCACCCCACCCCGTCGCCTCCGTCCCGTCTTCTTCGCTCTTCCTCCACAAAGTAAGTCTAAACATACCAAATCGGAATAACGATGGCAGCTTGAAGGGCTACGTAGGAGAGCAGAGAGCACGAACCTCCGCCAGGGTAGAACGGAGACTGGATCTGCCCTTTGATCCCGGTTCGGTACCATAGATCCGCACCAAAATGGACCACACACCTTCTTTCCACCAAATTTGGTTAAAATTGGTTTCGTTTTTTTTTTTTTTTTTTTTTTTTTTTTTTCTTTTCTTTTCTTTCCCCGTAGTCTTTCCGAACGGATTCCCTCTAATTAACTGTTATTTTAATTCTGAGAACATATTATGCATTGAAACGCTCATAGATACAATACGGCATGTCGGTGCGTGTTCTTATCACTGTGGCGTGTGACTCGGGCTCAAACGGCCAAGAAGTTTTCAGTTTCAGTTGAATCCTAGCTAAGCTCAGACGATCCACAAAGAAGGGGGATTCCTCTTGTCCGGATGAAAGGTTACCAACTTGTTATGTGGAAGAAAAAGGCTTCAATGCGTGGTCATCAGCTTTTTATGAACAGATGTGTAATAAGGCGGCGCGCACCTGCGTGTATCCAAAGCAGGGTACCTTGTTACTACAACGCTGGCAACACTGCGCTTTGTAATTATGAGAATGGTGGTGGTGGTGGTGAAGGGGGCGTTGGAGGTGGGCGGGGGGGGGGGGGGTTCCATAATTTAGGTGTGGGGATCAGCTGCAGAGTGATTTACTACAGGCCAGGGGAGGCACAGGTGTGGTGGTGGAAGGGGGTACAGGTGAAAGGTGGGGGGGGGGGGGGGGAGGAGGAGGAAGGGGTTAATCTGCATCCTTGTGTCACGGTCTGTCTAGTTTGTCCTGGTTCGCTAATAAGCATGTCTATCTGCCTATCTTGTTTTGATGCCACTTGTTACCCTCTGTCTTCTGTCTGTCTTTCTACCTGTTTGTCTCTGTCTCTGACTGTCTCTGTCCGTCTCTGTCGGTTTTTGTTTCGTTTCTCTCTCCTCTCTCTCTCTCTCTCTCTCTCTCTCTCTCTCTCTCTCTCTCTCTCTCACGCGCTCGCACACCGCGTGCCCCCCCCCCTCCCCCCTCCCCCCTCCCATACTATATAACCTAGTATTAGCAGTAGAATTTACAGGCATCCACTAAATCAAGTGAGAGAGACACGCTGCATTTGGGAGGAGAACATCAGGATCTGCTTTTACACTGTTGATAACATTCTTGGCTAGCGCACGAACACGGTCCGTTCAATTGCACGGGCATTCCCTCTTCCTCCTCCTGCTCTTCCTTTTTCATATTGAAGAAATCAGCTGTCTTCGGATGTACTGAATTCACCGTCATTTGAAAAGCAGAAGCAGGAAGAGGTCAACTTTCCCCCCAGTATGTCTCAGTCTGTGGTCTATGGAAAAATGCTTGAGCAGAGTGTGAAGTGATGACATTTCCTCCAGTGTTTTCCTCTTTTTGTTTTGTTTTGTTTTCAATCAGCAGCAAGGCTAAACTTTCCCCGGGTGTCCCGCAGTCTGCACTACGTGCTAAGGATGTAGTGGTATGATGAAGTGGTGAGGTTTTCTCTGGTGCCCCAAAGTGTGCGATGTATGGAGAGAGGGCAGAGTAGTGTGAAGCAGTGAACTTTCCACTGGTATCCTTCAGTTTGCAGTCTGTGGAGCAGTGTAAAGTGGGGAACTTTCTCCTGGGTGTCCCAGTGCAGTGTTAAGACTGTAGTCCAGGTCTGAATTGCATAGCAGGGATGCGGGTTTCCGCTTCACTGGTTCTATCGGTGTCATCTCTCTTCTTTGGATCGTCGTCTTTGTTGACTGTGTGTCTCTGAGAGAGAGAGAGAGAGAGAGAGAGAGAGAGAGAGAGAGAGAGAGAGAGAGAGAGGGGGGTGTTTTTTTTGGGTGGAGGGGGAGGGGGGGGGGGTGATGGCGTGGGAGAGAGGAGCATGGTGAAGGGACGGGGCGGAAATAGCACGTAGTTTTCTGTGTATTTGTGTTGGTGCATGTGAGTTGTGCGTGCGTGCATGTATGCGTGGGTGCGCGTGTGTGTGTGTGTATGTGTGTGTGTGTGTGTGTGTGTGTGTGTGTTGTGTGTGTGTGTGTTGTGTCTGTGTGTTGTGGTGTTGTCGTTGCTTACACAACCAGAGCGTTTGGTGTGTTGATGAGGTATGAATTAACGGGTTTTTTTTCCGCGTATTCCATAAGAGAAAATTCCAACAACTATGAATTTTTGTTTCGCTTCGTTTTGTTTTCAGGGGTCAGGGAGTGTCCATCCTCTCCATAGTACGGCAAAAATGTCGATTATTTTAAACACCACTAACCTGCCCCGTCATCCTTCCCCTCCACCACCACCCCTCCCCAATCTCCGGTCTCCACACACCGAGCTCACCTTCCCCTCCGCCCGCTCTTTCCGACCCCTATCTCGTCCTGCCTCACGTCCTTTCTCCCCTGCACCCCCCCCCCCCCCCCCCCCCCCCCCCCCCCCCCCCCCACCTTCCCCTGCGGTACCCCAGTGTCATTCGACACGCTAGCATACACTGCTGTCCCGCCCTCTTTGTGAAGTCGCTGTCTCTCCCCTGATGCATGTAATCCCTATGGTCTTTGGCCCGACTCTATCCATATGTCAGAAACGGGACTGTTTCAAAGGCAACACTGCTTCCCTGATTCTGTGACCCCCATCTCCTACTCTGTCTGTCTGTCTGTCTGATTTCTCTCTCTCTCTCTCTCTCTCTCTCTCTCTCTCTCTCTCTCTCTCTCTCTCTCTCTGTCACCTTAAAGTCATTATACCGTGTTTTTGAAACCATTTCTATAGTAAGAATCAAAATGTTGATATGTCTAAAACCTTTTTTTCCAATTTTTAATTTTACCAATTTCGTACGTGTACGTGTGCATCCGAGTATTCTTTTGTATTTAAGAGCCGAGCGGTAAGAAACTGTGCACCTGTAAGTTTCATGTATGAGTTAGCGTGGGTGGTGCGCTCGCGCGCGCGGTGTGTATGTATGTATGTCTGTATGTGCGGGCGGGCGTGAGCTGAGGCAGGTGATGGGGGTGAGTGGGAGGGTGGCGATGATGAAGAAAGGGGAGGAGGAAGCTGCCGTAGTGCATGTGTTACCGCAGGTATCATGATAGGGGCTGTTGGCCGCTGTTTCTCAAATCTTTCAGAATCCAGTTCAAATCTCTCTCTCTCTCTCTCTCTCTCTCTCCTCTCTCTCTCTCTCTCTCTCTCTCTCTCTCAGTGTCTCTCTCTCTCTCTTCCTCTCTCTCTCTCTCTCTCTAGGTCTCTGTCTGTCTCTCTCTGTCTTTTACTCTGTCTGCTCTCCTGCCCTCCCTCCCTCCCCCTCCCTCTCTCTCTCTCTCTCTGTTTCTCTCGGAAGGTCACGTGGTCTGACACGAAGCGACAGAGCGCCATTTTTAGCTCAGCTGCGGCTATTTTTTTAAATATTTTCCTTAGAAAATGCTAGTTTCTGGACTTCCAGCAACGATTTGCCCTGCTGACTGACGATACAATGTCCGGTTGAAAAATTGCGGGAGAACGCAAAACACTGTCGTCGTCTTACCCTCTCAGCCCATT
>CM065717.1:89019082-89031582 GCA_033310375.1 Conus canariensis
GGGGGGGGGGGGGGGGGGGTTCCATAATTTAGGTGTGGGGATCAGCTGCAGAGTGATTTACTACAGGCCAGGGGAGGCACAGGTGTGGTGGTGGAAGGGGGTACAGGTGAAAGGTGGGGGGGGGGGGGGGGGGGGGGGGAGGGGAGGAAGGGGTTAATCTGCATCCTTGTGCCCACGGTCTGTCTAGTTTGTCCTGGTTCGCTAATAAGCATGTCTATCTGCCTATCTTGTTTTGATGCCACTTGTTACCCTCTGTCTTCTGTCTGTCTTTCTACCTGTTTGTCTCTGTCTCTGACTGTCTCTGTCTGTCTCTGTCGGTTTGTTTGTTTCTCTCTCTCTCTCTCTCTCTCCCCCTCTCTCTCTCTCTCCTCTCTCTCTCTCTCCCACGCGCTCGCACACCGCGTGCCCCCCCCCCCCTTCCCCCCTCCCATACTATATAACCTAGTATTAGCAGTAGAATTTACAGGCATCCACTAAATCAAGTGAGAGAGACACGTTGCATTTGGGAGGAGAACATCAGGATCTGCTTTTACACTGTTGATAACATTCTTGGCTAGCGCACGAACACGGTCCGTTCAATTGCACGGCATTCCCTCTTCCTCCTCCTGCTCTTCCTTTTTCATATTGAAGAAATCAGCTGTCTTCGGATGTACTGAATTCACCGTCATTTGAAAAGCAGAAGCAGGAAGAGGTCAACTTTCCCCCCAGTATGTCTCAGTCTGTGGTCTATGGAAAAATGCTTGAGCAGAGTGTGAAGTGATGACATTTCCTCCAGTGTTTTCCTCTTTTTGTTTTGTTTTGTTTTCAATCAGCAGCAAGGCTAAACTTTCCCCGGGTGTCCCGCAGTCTGCACTACGTGCTAAGGATGTAGTGGTATGATGAAGTGGTGAGGTTTTCTCTGGTGCCCCAAAGTGTGCGATGTATGGAGAGAGGGCAGAGTAGTGTGAAGCAGTGAACTTTCCACTGGTATCCTTCAGTTTGCAGTCTGTGGAGCAGTGTAAAGTGGGGAACTTTCTCCTGGGTGTCCCAGTGCAGTGTTAAGACTGTAGTCCAGGTCTGAATTGCATAGCTGGGATGCGGGTTTCCGCTTCACTGGTTCTATCGGTGTCATCTCTCTTCTTTGGATCGTCGTCTTTGTTGACTGTGTGTCTCTAGAGAGAGAGAGAGAGAGAGAGAGAGAGAGAGAGAGAGAGAGAGAGAGAGAGAGAGGGGTGTTTTTTTTTGGGTGGAGGGGGGGGGGAGGGTGATGGCGTGGGAGAGAGGAGCATGGTGGAAGGGACGGGGCGGAAATAGCACGTAGTTTTCTGTGTATTTGTGTTGGTGCTGCAGTGTGGTGGTGCATGTATGCTGGTGCGGCGGTGTGTATATGTGTGTGTGGTGTGTGTGTGTAGTGTGTGTGTGTGTCTGTCTGTTGTGTGTCTGTGTGTGTGCTGTGTGTGTTTGTGTGTGTGTGTGTTGTTGTCGTTGCTTACACAACCAGAGCGTTTGGTGTGTTGATGAGCTATGAATTAACGGTTTTTTTCCGCGTATTCCATAAGAGAAAATTCCAACAACTATGAATTTTTGTTTCGCTTCGTTTTGTTTTCAGGGGTCAGGGAGTGTCCATCCTCTCCATAGTACGGCAAAAATGTCGATTATTTTTAACACCACTAACCTGCCCCGTCATCCTTCCCCTCCACCACCCACCACCTCCCCAATCTCCGGTCTCCACACACCACACCCTTCCCCGTCCGCCCGCTCTTTCCGACCCCTATCTCGTCCTGCCTCACGTCCTTTCTCCCCTGCACCCCCCCCCCCCCCCCCCCCCCCCCCTGCGGTACCCCAGTGTCATTCGACACGCTAGCATACACTGCTGTCCCGCCCTCTTTGTGAAGTCGCTGTCTCTCCCCTGATGCATGTAATCCCTATGGTCTTTGGCCCGACTCTATCCATATGTCAGAAACGGGACTGTTTCAAAGGCAACACTGCTTCCCTGATTCTGTGACCCCCATCTCCTACTCTGTCTGTCTGTCTGTCTGATTCTCTCTCTCTCTCTCTCTCTCTCTCTCTCTCTCTCTCTCTCTCTCTCTCTCTCTCTCTCTCTGTCACCTTAAAGTCATTATACCGTGTTTTTGAAACCATTTCTATAGTAAGAATCAAAATGTTGATATGTCTAAAACCTTTTTTTTCCAATTTTTAATTTTACCAATTTCGTACGTGTACGTGTGCATCCGAGTATTCTTTTGTATTTAAGAGCCGAGCGGTAAGAAATTGTGCACCTGTAAGTTTCATGTATGAGTTAGCGTGGGTGGTGCGTTCGCGCGCGCGGTGTGTATGTATGTATGTCTGTATGTGCGGGCGGGCGTGAGCTGAGGCAGGTGATGGGGGTGAGTGGGAGGGTGGCGATGATGAAGAAAGGGAGGAGGAAGTGCCGTAGTGCATGTGTTACCGCAGGTATCATGATAGGGGCTGTTGGCCGCTGTTTCTCAAATCTTTCAGAATCCAGTTCAAATCTCTCTCTCTCTTCTCTCTCTCCTCTCTCTCTCCTTTCTCTCTCCCTCTCTCTCTCTCTCTTCCTCTCTCTCTCTCTTCTCTCAGTGTCTCTGTCTGTCTCTCTCTGTCTTTTACTCTGTCTGTCTCTCCTCCCCCCCTCCCTCCCTCCCTCCCCTCTCTCTCTCTCTCTGTTTCTCTCGGAAGGTCACGTGGTCTGACACGAAGCGACAGAGCGCCATTTTTAGCTCAGCTGCGGTTTTTTTTTATATTTTCCTTAGAAAATGCTAGTTTCTGGACTTCCAGCAACGATTTGCCCTGCTGACTGACGATACAATGTCCGGTTGAAAAATTGCGGGAGAACGCAAAACACTGTCGTCGTCTTACCCTCTCAGCCCATTGTCACCAACAATGGTGGATCCCGTCCTGAACCGACGAACACAAGTTCAGTATTGCATGAGGAACTCCCTAGCCAGATAGGACGAGATAAAGAAAGGAATAACAGACGCAACACGCGACTTAGGTAGGCTGGTGTTGGTAAGCGACCTGGGCGTGTTTGAGACCCAGCTGGAACAACGCACAGTACAAGATGTTTCAGGGCTGGTGGTGAGTCTGAAGCATCCCACATTACATCACGAGTCTTCTGTCTTAAGTGTTCTGGCCATCTGAGTACTGCAGCATCAGTGACCCGGATACTCAGCGACCTGTCACTGACCTAGGTCTCGAACAATCCGTAGACAGAACTGTCGCTGGTTTTGACACAGGGAAGTTGTGGTAAATCATGTCGCGACCTTGTCGGACCGATAAGAGCAGAGACGCTTACCAGATCAGCATAGAAACAAAGCGTTCAGAAAATTGTTGTGCTTTACCGGACAGACGGTTTAAACATGTTGCTGTGTGAATCGGATGATACTGTATTAGAAATTGCTTGCGATCCAAGTTCGGAGGACGATTGTCTTCTTTCTGATACATTATTAAGCAGGAACGAAAGAGGATGTTGGCGGAAGAACGTGTTAAACTGGCCGACCTTCGGAAAGGAAGACGTGCCAGCAGCACGGTGGACGCAGAGACCCGAGCACGTGCTCTTCGGCGGTTGCACGCTCTCTTTGGCTTGGTTCAGTTTTACCTGGGGCGACTGTCCGTCTCAAACTAACCTGGGGCGACTGTCCGTCTCAAACTAACCTGGGGCGGCTGTCCGTCTCAAACTAACCTGGGGCGGCTGCCCGTCTCGAACTGATAGTGCATGCAGATCGGCGACACTTTGTGCTTCACGTAATGCACTGGAAAGGGCATTGCTATGGGTTCCATGTCAATGCACATCGCACCGGATCGCTAAATGGCTGCTTAAGCTTGATAGCAGTAAACCTTGTATATTCATTCATTCATTCATTCATTCATTCATTTATCTTTTCTCTGCTTCTCTTTCTCTCGCTGTCTCTCCATGTGCCTTTGTCTGTCTGTCTGTCTGTCTGTCTGTCAGTCTGTCTGTTCTCTCTCTCTCTCTCTCTCTCTCTCTCTCTTTCTTCTCTCTCTCTCTCTCTCTCTGTCTCGCTCGCTCTTTTTATCATTTTCCCTGTCTCTTTCTCATGAGTGAAAAAAGTACGGAACAAGTGTTGGTGTGTGCGTGCATGCAATCGTCTAAATAGGTATAGAGAGGGCTGTAGACAGGAAAACTTTTTTCTTTTTTTTTTTTTTCCCCTTGCAATGAAGGTTATATTTCCATTCAATACACACGTTACTTCAACAATACACACATTATTCAATACATTTACATACAATGTTTAACTAGTGCTGTCAAGATCATACAAAAGTGTCATAATTCAAAAGTCATAATTCGCATGTTACAATATAAACTTCTTACACTATATCAATTATTATTAAATGAAATATTAAAAAGCTGCAAGGGTATATACCAATTACAATATATAAACAAAGGCTATGAAAAGAAAAGACACAAAAAACGAACAAGGGAGGGAACCAATAGCCCCCACACCACACCCCCGAAAGGGTGGGTGCATGGTGCCTGGGCGTGGCGGGATAGGGGGAATTAATTAAAAAAAAAAAAAAAAAAAAAAAAAAAACAGAAGCAAAACAAAACAAATTCATGGTCACAAAGTATTGTTCGCTCAAATTTCATGGCTTGTGTGTCGATCCATTACAGGAGCATCGTTTTTTTGGGGTTGTGTGTGTGTGTGTGTGTGTGTGTGTTGTATGTGTATGTGTGTCTTTAACATTTTACAAGGTGTCATGTCAACCATGAAAGACTGTTATAGTGTTTCGCATAGAGCAAGGTAGGGTAGCCAATTTTTCAAAAAGACATGATAACGCATTTCTGTCATATGTGCATGCTTTTCTATATTGTATCGAAGCTTAAGTTCAATTTTAAAACCTGACAATCTGGGTTTAACACTATTAATTCTGCAAGTGTAAACAAAATATTTCGCCCACAATAAAATGAGATCAAATGATTGGTCTGTTTTTGTGTTTTCATCGGTTCCAAACATAACCAGCTCAACATTAAATGACAATCTGATACTATTTTCACACGTTGTTTTCATGTAGTTTTCTAATTCTTTCCAGAATTCTTGTGAAGTAGTGCAGTACCACAAATAGTGATGTATACTATCTCTTTCAATTTGACAAAAACTGCATCTATCGCTATCCCTCAAACCCATTCTGTTTAGTATGATATTGGATACAAGAATTCTATGACAAATTTTCAATTGGAACCACCTGAATTTTATTTCTTTTATTTTTCTCGCAATTTTCAATACGAATTCCCAATCTACTGCGGTATGTAACTTGAGTTCCCAGTTCACAAAAGACTTAATATTAAGTACACATAATTTATTGAGAAGTATATTATAGTAAATCTTAGCTCCTTTATTGACACTTGTTATGATTTTCAATAACTTACAATTTTCATTCTTGTAATTATTTTCAAATTTTATGTTTCTTTTCCTTGCATATTCTTTTACTGCACGGACACATCCAAAATAGTGTAGAGGATTTAAATGACTTCCCACCTTTGTTGTAAAAGCTTCATAACTTAAAAAGCTGCCATTTTCGTCAATCATATCCCCTACGTAGAATATACCTTTCTCTGCCCATAGTTTGTAGAAAAAATGGGAATGGTTAATTTTGAATTTATCATTATAAAAGACAGGTTCTGAAATAATTTCTTCGTTGTTGTCTAAATCTACATGAATGCTCAGACTGTCATATGACTTAAATACGTCTTTCCAAAACTTGTTGCATTTGCTATACAAGAATCTCTTTGATCCAAAATATTTTATATCGTTAACTTCTGGACATTGAGTTACTAAAATGGTCTTCCACTTTGAATCATTATTTACTAATTTTCTTATCCAGGACAATTTCAGTGCTTGCATAAAAGCGTAGATATTTGGTATTCCTATGCCCCCGTTTTCAATATCATGTACTGCATATTTTCGTTTAATTTTGTCAGGCTTCCCATCCCAGACAAACTCAAAACACATGCTTTGTAATTGTTTTATAACGTCATCAGGAGGGTTTGGAAGCAACAACCACAAGTATACAAGCTTTGACAAAATAAGAGATTTCAGGACTGCAACCTTACCTAATGGTGTGCACATCCGTTTGGACCACGTTTTGAACAACCTTTTCACTTCCAAAAACTTGTCTGATATATTAAGCTCTATTAATTTTGAAAGGTCATTTGTAAACCATATTCCAAGAATTTTGAATTTTCTTGGATTCCACATCATGTGTTTTTCAACTAGGTACACTATTTTCGAGCCCTTCTTCTGTCCTAACCATACATTGCAAGTTTTTTCGAAATTTAATTTTAACCCCGAAATATTTTCAAATTCTGATAATGACTCGAAAAGTTTTTCATAAGATTTTTTATCTCCTTGTAGAGTGAAACACGTATCGTCTGCAAACTGAATTATCTTGAGCTCTGTTTCTGATATTTTTATTCCCTTAATTTCCTCATCGTTTCTGATTTTGCATGCTAATAACTCTACACATAATACAAATAGATATGGTGATAGAGGATCCCCTTGACGACACCCTCTTTTTACTGGAAAAGTTTTGACATTTTGCCGTTAACAATTACGTGTGTTTTAATGTTTTTATAAAAAGTACAAATCCATTTACAAATATCCTCACCAAAACCAAAGCTTTTGATGGCTTTTACCAAGTAATTCCAGTTAACTGAATCAAAAGCCTTTTCAAAATCTATGGAAACTAGTAGTCCTGGTATATTTTGGTGATCCAAATAGTATATCATATCATACAATGTTCTCAAGTTATCCCCAATATACCTCCCAGATATGAATCCTGTCTGATCTTCGTGTATTAGTTTTGGCAAGACTGTTTTGATTCTGTTAGCTATACATGTTGATCCTATTTTGTAGGTTACATTTAACAATGAAATTGGCCTCCAATTATTGATGAATTCCCTAGATTTGTCTCCCTTGGGTAAACATACTATTACGCCCTCCCTTTGTGTTATTGACATTTCCCCTTTACAAAAACTCTCGTTTAAAGAACGAGTAACAAAATCCCCTAGTTGTTTCCAGAAAAATTTGAAAAAATTCACCGTAAATCCATCTGTGCCGGGACTTTTATCATTCTGCATATTCCTTAATGCTTCTGTTGCTTCTTCTTTTGTTATAAATCCCTCTAAGTTGTCAGATTCAGATTTGTTTAATTTTGGTATTGTTTCTTTAAACTTATCCATATTGATATCTTGTGATTCGTGTTCTTTATAAAGTTCTTGAAAAAAAGTTTTAGTTTCTTCTAACATTTCATTGGTTTCTGATAAAACATGGCCGTCATCCTTCACAAGTTTTAACATCTGCTTACTCACATAATGCCTGTTTTCAAGAGAACAAAAATACTTATTTATTTTCTCCCCTTGCAGTGCCCACCTTACTTTTGATCTCAACAGAATTCCTTCCATTTTAGATTTCCTTATTTCTGCCAACTGGGTTTTCTTTTCATTTAGGGCTGTTCTGTCTGCTTCGTTCAGATGCAGATTGTTCTCAAGGGATTGTACTTCGTGTTCTAAGGTTTGTTCAGCCCTTTTCAGGTCTTTATTCTTCCTTATACTGTATGTAATTGTTTTGGCTCTAATTTCCATCAGCAGCGTATCAAGAAATAGCTGATCTGATATTACAAACTGAACTTGATCATTTGGTATCTGTTTTAAGTTTTCTCTCTCATATGGTACAGCTGCATATTGACTTTTAACATTCTCTATTGTATCATTTATTGATTGTACATATGTGTAATCTTTTAGTAATGTTGAATTGAATTTCCAAAGACTTTTTATTTTTACTACCTGTTTAAAGGTAAATTCAACTGTAACCAGCGAATGGTCACTGCGGTATCCAAAAAGAATGTCAGAGTTACTTACGTTTCCAATTAATCTTTCAGAAGCAATTAGATAGTCTAGGCGGCTTTGCTGGAGTGGATTTAACCTTCGCCAAGTGTATCTGAGAACTTCTGGGTTAAACTCCCTCCATATATCTACTAGCTCAAATTTAGACATCATTTCAATTACTTCCTCCCTGGCTTTGGCGTTGTTAATATTTTTATAGTTATCATAATCTAAAGCTGGGTTAAGAACCAAATTCCAGTCACCAGCAATAATAATATTTGAATTACCAAGTTCCTTTATTTTATTTTGTATATCCTGAAAAAAAGCAGGATCGTCTCTATTCGGGCCATAAATATTCACTAATGTTAACTGTTTTCCCAACGCATTCAAAAGGACAATAACATAGTTTCCTTTTGTATCCTTGATTGTTTTCTCTATTTTAAACTCAAAATTATTGTTGAATAAAATACATACTCCCCTTGATCTACTATTATTAGAAGAAAACACACACTCATATCCCCATTCAGCTCGTATCTGGCGTTCTAATTTCTTCGTGAAATGCGTATCCTGCAGAAAATACACTGAGTATTGCTTTTGTCTCAAATGTTGAAACACATCCCTTCTTTTTCCAAAATTCCCAAGGCCCTGGCAGTTAAGAGACGATATTTTCAGGCTACCCATTATACTTTTGCATTTTTCTTTTATGTTTTATGCTCCTGATTAATGAGACATAGTTGTCAAAGATGCCATGGTTGAACTCGGACAAATGCAACTTAATATACGAAGAAACAAAAAGAAAATATGTGTAAAACATCCTTTTGGTGCCAGTGGGTGACCGACGGACACGAGCACTTATGAAACTAAAACAATAGGACAATAACATTATGACAGTTACTACTAATAAAAAAAAGAGAAAAAAAATTAAACAGACAAAATGGTAAAATTGACAAAAACTGACCAACACAAAAACAAAGTAAGTAAATCGACAAACCAGAACCTTACCGGTTAAGTTCCGCTATCGAGAACACAGGACGAATACAATTTTTCTTTCTTTCTTTTTTTTTTTTTTTTTTTGGTCATGTGCCACAAAAAGAATACTACCAACATTACGGAGGAAAGAGGTATTACGGAGTTGAAGGGGGGGGGGGGGGGGGGGGGGCGGGGGGGGGGGGGGGGGGGGGGGGGAAGGGGGGGGGCGGGTAAGGAGGTAGGGAGAAGGGTACTCATACTGACGAGGGCGGCGGAGGAAAAACCAGGAGCGAGCAATCGCGTGTATGTGCACTCGCGTACTAGCTCACGTGTGCGTGTAGGAGCAAACCTAGTAATAGTATCACCTGTTCTCACAACCGTTAGAAATATCTCTAATTTTTATCAAGAAAAGAGAGTTTTCTATTAATAAATCAAATTTCCTGTCGGATGGGATCTTTCTCGCAGGAAAGGATGAATAGAATTGGGGGAGGGGGAAAGGGGACAAGAGTGAGGGGGAGGGACACATAACAAAGGGTATGAGAAAGGAAAGAAAAGGTAAAAAAAAAAAGAAAGAAATGGAGGTGCAAAAAGATATCATTTCCTTCACAACAATAACATTGGCGGAGCACACTAAAATAATACTAAATGTAAACGAAAGGCAGTTTCAACTGTATTACCCAACGTATTATCTTCGTTTCAGATGAATAAGGTCGAACCATGACTATGAAGAAGAAGTAACCAATTCGATTAATGCGTCGTTTAATGAACCTTCCTAGCGCTCAATTGATTTAACACTTAGTATTAGACATTAAAAGAAAAAAAACGTAACCTTAAGCCTCTTCATCAACCAATCATCTGTCAACTTAATCATTAGTATAGAGTGTCAGAAGGCCCATCGATAATCTTAAAAAAATAAAATAAAATAAAAAAAAAAAAAATAAAAAAAAAAACCAACAACAACCAAACAAACAAAACAAAACAAAACAAAAAAAAAAAACCACCAAAACATTGGACCCACCCGAGTCAGACAGGGGAATACAACAATATTCATCAACCATTCATTTTATAACAACATCATCAATGAATTAATGTTTAACCGTAGACATCTCTCCTCGGTCAATCAAAAATAATTCAATGAATGGAGTCATGCATAGAGGCCTTCATTCTGTTTGGATTAAAGACCACATGGCATTAATATTTCAATCGTAAAATGCGACAATTCTTCGTTCATACATCTTTCATGTGGACAATACAACACTGGCCAAAAGTTAAAACATGCAGCATAATTATGTTCATTGCTAAGTGTGCCCATTTTCTTCACCTGTCTAAAACGGAACCCATCCATGGACATAGACATAGTGAAAGAAGGAAATATCGGGCAGAAAGCTTGATCGAAGATAAAGACAGCAGGCACACACAACACACACACACACACACACACACACACACGCGCCGCGCGCCGCGCGCGCGCGCGCGCGCGCGCGCACGCACGCACCCACCACGTATACACACACACACCACTCTCTCTCTCTCTTCTCTCACCACACAACACACACACACACACACACACACACACACACACACACACACACATTACATACACACACACTTACACACACACATGCGGATGAAAAAGCGGGGCGTAAAGGTGGGAGGGAATTGCCCACCATACCATCCTAAGTACTGCTTTCATATAGTAACGAATCTAACAAATGAATAAATGAATAAAACAAAAATATCCTCTCGCACCCCCTCCCCCTCCACCCATCCCCCATCACAAAGCCGTCTTCCACCAACGACAACAGTCGTGAGTTACCAGACGACACTCAGAATGCACCGACTCTACATGAAAGCGCACTTCCACCAGACGGACACAAAATCAACAGAAAGTTCAAGACACCAGCACATCATTCACATTTTCATGTCTGCGCAAAAACTGTCCCTCGGCAAGTTCACCGAAATTTGTTCCAACAATTTTGAAAGAAAAAAAAAAAAAAAGGAAAAAGAAAAAGAGGAGGAGGAGGAGGAACAAGAGCAAGGAGGGAGATAGAGAGGATGGTGGTATGATCAGCAGTGAATCAATACATCTGTCCCCATTACAGCAACATCAACAACAAAAATGAATACAAAAGATACAAAAGAAAGAATCATGCAGTAGTTGAGTCAATACATTAAATGTTACACACACACACACACACACACACACACACACACACACACACACACTCACACACACACACACACACACACACACACACACTCACATACACACTCACACACACACAACACACACACACACTCACACCGATACACACACTCACACAAACACTCCCCTCACACCACACACACACACACCCACACACACACACACACACACACACACACACACACACAGAGGTGAAAAAGCGGGACGGAAACGCGGGAGGAATTGCCCACCATACCATCCTATGTGTTGTTTTCATACAGTAGTGAACATAACAAATGAATAAATGATAAAACAAAGGTATCCTCCCGCACCCCCCCCCCCCCCCCCCCCCCACGTTCCATCACAACGACGACAATCGTGATGGTAACAGAAGACATCCAGAATGCACGATTCTACATGAAAGCGCACTTCCACCAGACGGACACAGGTCATATCTCAGAAGAAGGGGCTTAAACCGACCCCCCCCCCCCCCCCCCCCCTCCAACCAACTTTGATTCACAAAGAGCAGTTGCTTTTCAAATAAAGTCTTCCATACCGACAACAAAATCAACAAGAGGTTCAAGACACCATACATCATTCACATTTTCAAATCTGCGCAAAAACTATCCCTCAGGCAAGCTCACAGAAATTTGTTCCAAACAATTTTGAAAGAAGAAAAGAAAAGGAAGAAAAAAATGACAAAAAAAAAAAAAGAAAAAGAAAAAAGAGAAAGAAAAAAAATAGAATAAAAGAAAGAAAAAGAAGATCCAGTGATCCTGTCTGGAAGAAAGAGGGCAGTGTTTGAAGCAGGGTAGGGAAGCATGGGAACAAAGGGGCGGAGGACGGCAGGTCCAAAAAAGTGGGGAGGAGGGGTGCGGATAGAGGCTGGAGAACAGCAAAAGACATCGATCCCATCATAATAATACTTCCGGAAATCAAACACACAAAATGATTTTGATCACTAAAAACAAGAAAAAATGAGAAAACGGCTTCATTGATCCACATCTGCGCACTCACGCTCGCACCGAAAAACAACACACGCACATTTATTTATTTTCCAAAAAGGTTTGGGAAAGATTTCCCTTAGCTCCCCTCACCCTAAGGCCAACTGCCTGTGGCAGAAAAAGGCCGGGTGGGTGCGTTCACTCACACACACTCACACACGCGCACACACGCGCGCGCGCGCGCACGCACACAGACACACACACACACAGAGGGGGGGGGGGGGGGGGAGAGAAAGCAATAAACACATCCAGAACATCAACAATATGGTGGAGAAAGACTGGCAACGAAAAAGCACACAAGAGGCATGGATAAAAATAGAAGAAAAAAAAAAAAATAAAAAGGAAAATATCCACAGAAGCTCACTACCAACTTGAGAAAAAGAAAAAAAACAAATGAAGAAACAACACTTTTTTTTTTTGTTTGTTTTGATTACACGTTCATCTCCCTTCTAAAGATGACATCCACATCCGAATCCAAGTCCAATTTTATAATTTTAACCAT
>CM065717.1:89039082-89041582 GCA_033310375.1 Conus canariensis
CCCCCACCCCCCCATCCACACCGGTATTCCTCCCTCCCCCCCAGCCACTTCCTGCCCCATTTCCTCTCAGACTGCCCCCTCGGACAGTACAGGTTAGCCCGTGTTGCCCTTCTGCCTACCCCAGGGGGCATACCTAAAGTACCCCTCCATCCATACTGACACACCATCTTCTTACTTTGCCCCCAGCATCCCGGTCATTTCCACGAAGTGATAGCCGACTATATCTGGCCAATTTCGAAAATTGCGAACCGCCGTCGTCGTCGTCGTCGTCGTCATCATCATCATCATCATCATCATCATCATCATCATCATCATCATCATCGTTTTATTCACCATCATCATCATCATCATCGTCATCATCAGCAGGAACAACAGCACCAGCAGCAGCAGTAGCTGACTATCCGTGGCCAGTTTCGAAGAATTGCGAACCATCATCATCATCATCATCGTCGTCGTCGTCGTCGTCGTCTTCGTCTTCCTCCTCCTCCTTCTCATTATCATCATCAGCAGCAGCAGCGGCAACAGCAGCAGCAGCAGCAGCAGCAAAAACAGTAGAAGCTGCCTCGATGGAATATGTGTGTCAAGGAAAGTGGAAGGTCCATTGCTCAAACTCAGTTTTGTATCGTTCCATGATCAAAGTTTATAGTTCAAAATAGAGCTGGTTACTCTGCAGGCATTTGCATGAACCAGCTTTCCTGTTTGCCTCTGTGTATCATGCAACGTTCAGACACATTCACATGTATGGGCTATGTACGTCATTCTGTGCAGACATGGCCGCGAATACACAACATGATTAAAACACATTACACGTCAGTTACCTGGAAATGAGGCGCCCTGATATGACCCTTGGCGGTCGGTTGGGCTAGAAACAACATACTGTCTGTCTGTCTGTCTGTGTCTGTCTGTCTGTGTCTGTCTGTCTGTCTGTCTGTTCTCTCTCTCTCTCTCTCTCTCTCTCTCTCTCTCTCTCTCTCCTCGTTTGCAGGGTTCCCGAGTCATAGTCACTGGAACTTGACAGCAAAACGATTGATATGTCTGACCATTGGTATTTCCGGACAAAGCGAGAGAGAGAACATGTACATGCACTGATGCACTGGCATCAGTTTAAAAATCCAATATGTCGACGACTTGACATTGATTCTCTGTGTGGATTGCCAATGCTGGATGCTGCGTCCGGACAAACGAGGGTGTGGAGTCGGGATGAGCGGCGGTAGGGGTGGGGGAGAGAGGGAGGGGGGGGGGGAGAGAAGGAGAGGGTAATGCCAGTGGAGTGGTACAGAGGATCTTCTTCTTCTGCGTACGCAGGCTGATACTCCTGCGTACACTCCCTGTATAGCCAGGCAAGGATTAATCCCATCTACCCAACGAAGGGAGTGGAGTTTTGTGTGCATGATGACCGTTTTTTTTTATCCCGCCATTAAGGCAGCCATACTCCATCTTCGGGGAAGGTGCATGCTATGTGTAACGTGTCATCCATACTAACGGCCAAACTGGCCTTCTCTTCCGAAAGTTGGTGATGGGATTTTACGTGTGTGCAAGATGTTATGCGTGCGTTCACACACGGAACCTCGGTTTATAGTCTCATTCGAAGGACTGTATGGAGTCAGAACCAATGTTAACTCCGAGGGAAAAATCCCCCTGTACCGAAACGGCCCGGCGGAGATTCGAACCCGCAACCCTTGGATTACAAGTCCGGCGCTCTACCAACTGGGCTTTTCCGGCCCCCGGTACAGAGGATGAGACAGCAAAATAAAAGTTAACAAGAAAAAAAAAAAAAAAGGAAAAGAAAAGAATTATTGTAGCTTGTGCACTATGTCTTGATGAACACATTTTGTTTGTTTGTTCTCTTGTTTGTTTGTTTGTGTTGCTGTCTCATCCCCCCCCCCCCCCCCCCCCCCCCCCAGTGGCATTATTGCCACACCGCTCACTGCTCCGCACCCCACACCCAGGTGGATCCTGTCACATCTTCAGCTTTGCAGCCAGCCCACAGGGGTTACTCGTTCGGGTCAAGTCGTCGTGACGGAGGCATCCCACCGCTTGGAGTTGACCCTGCTCCGCTGCCGAGCCACTACGGTGAGGCCGACATCAGTGGTTACCTGCTCACATCCAACCGACGCTGGGACGACAGCACCTGTTTCGGCTGGGCCTGATGAAGAAGACAATGTCGGTTTTGTCGCTGCGAAGCCATTTGGAGTTAGGTCCCTTTTCCCAGAGGGCGCCACCTCGTTGAGGTCGCTAGGTACAGTCCTCGTGACCTTTTTGATACGGACGGCTGTGACACGAACGTACGGTAGATATAGGAACGCGGAGAGAAAATGCAAAATGAGGTCATCACAAGAGCAGGGCGCGATGAGCCATGGAGACAGAGACATAAAAAACAAACATGATCAGCGAGGGTGAGGATAATAAAGCTGATTCCAAGGAATTCCGTTCGGCTCTAGGACTACTAGACAGGGCTATACTTAAACGTTTCCGTTTATGATAATATATCCCCCTTACG
>CM065717.1:89049082-89071582 GCA_033310375.1 Conus canariensis
TGTCCTACCCTGCCCTGCCCTACCCTGCCCTGCCCTGCCCTGCCCTGCCCTGCCCTGCCCTACCCTGCCCTGCCCTGTCCTGTCCTGTCCTACCCTGCCCTGCCCTGCCCTACACTGTCCTGCACTACCTGTCCTGTCATGCCCTGCCCTGCCTTGCCCTGTCCTGTCCTGCCCTGCCCTGCCCTGTCCTGTCCTGCCCTGCCCTGCCCTGTCCAGTGCTGCCCTGCCCTGCCCTGCTCTACCCTGCCCTGTCCTGTGCTGCCCTGTCCTGCCCTGCCCTGTCCTGCCCTATCCAGTGCTGCCCTGCCCTGCCCTGCCCTGCGCTGCCCTGCCCTGCCCTGTCCTGTGCTGCCCTGTCCTGCCCTGCCCTGTCTTGTCCTGTCCTGTCCTGCCCTGCCCTGTGCTGCCTTGTCCTGCCCTGCCCTGTCTTGTCCTGTGCTGTCCTGCCCTGCCCTGTGCTGCCCGGCCCTGCCCTGCCATGTGCTGCCCTGTCCTGTGCTGCCCTGCCATGCCCTGCCCTGCCCTGCCCTGTCCTGGGCTGCCCTGCCCTGCCCTGCCCTGCTCTGTCCTGCCCTGCCCTGCCCTGCCCTGCCCTGCCCTGCCCTGCCCTGCCCTGCCGTGTTCTGTGCAGTCCTGCCCTGCCCTGCCCTGTCCTGCCCTGCCCTGCCCTGCCCTGTACTGTCCTGCCCTGCCCTGCCCTGTCCTGCCCTGCCCTGTCATGCCCTGCCCTGCCATGTCCTGTGCTGCCCTGTCTTGCCCTGCCCTGTCCTGTCCTGTGCTGCCCTACCCTGCCCTGCCGTGTCCTGTGCTGCCCTACCTGCCCTGCCGTGTCCTGTGCTGCCCTGTCCTGTGCTGTCCTGCCCTGCCCTGCCGTGTCCTGTGCTGCCCTGCCCTGCCGTGTCCTGTGCTGCCCTGCCATGCCCTGCCCTGCCGTGTCCTGTGCTGCCCTGTCCTGCCCTGTCCTGTCCTGTGCTGCCCTACCTGCCCTGCCGTGTCCTGTGCTGCCCTACCTGCCCTGCCGTGTCCTGTGCTGCCCTGTCCTGTGCTGTCCTGCCCTGCCCTGCCGCGTCCTGTGCTTGCCTTGCCCTGCCGTGTCCTTGTGCTGCCCTGCCCTGCACTGCCCTGCCCTGTCCTGTGTTGCCTTCTCCTGTCCTGCCCTGCACTGCCTGTCCTGACATGCCCTGCCCTGTCCTTGTTGCCTTCTCCTGTCCTGCCCTGCCCTGTCCTGTCCTGCCCTGCCCTGTCCTGCCTTCCCTGCCCTGTCCTGTGCTGCCTTCTCCTGTCCTGTCCTGCCCTGCCCTGCCCTGTCCTGCCCTGCCCTGCCCTGTCCTGTGTTGCCTTCTCCTGTCCTGCCCTGCCTGCCCTGTCCTGTGTTGCCTTCTCCTGTCCTGCCCTGCACTGCCCTGTCCTGACCTGCCCTGCCCTGTCCTTGTTGCCTTCTCCTGTCCTGCCCTGCCCTGCCTGCCCTGCCCTGTCCTGCCCTGTCCTGTGTTGCCTTCTCCTGTCCTGCCCTGCACTGCCCTGTCCTGACCTGCCCTGCCCTGTCCTTGTTGCCTTCTCCTGTCCTGCCCTGCCCTGCCTGCCCTGCCCTGCCTGCCCTGTCCTGCCCTGTCCTGTGTTGCCTTCTCCTGTCCTGCCCTGCCCTGCCCTGCCCTGCCCTGTCCTGCCCTGTCCTTGTTGCCTTCTCTGCCCTGCCCTGCCCTGCCCTGTCCTGCCCTGTCCTGCCCTGTCCTGTCCTGTGTTGCCTTCTCCAGTCCTGCCCTGTCCTGCCCTGCTTACCTGTCCTGTGTTGCCTTCTCCTGTCCTGCCCTGCCCTGTCCTGTGTTGCCTTCTCCTGCCCTGCCTGTTCTGTCCTGTGCTTCCCTGCCCTGTCCTGTGCTGCCCTGTCCTGTGCTGCCCTGCCTGTCATGCCCTGCCCTGCCCTGTTCTGCCCTGCCCTGTCCTGCCCTACTGTGCCCTGTCCTGTGTTGCCTTCTCCTGTCCTGCCTGTCCTGCCCTGCCCTGCTCTGTCCTGTGTTGCCTTCTCCTGTCCTGCCCTGCCCTGTCCTGTGGTTGCCTTCTCCTGCCCTGCCCTGTCCTGTGCTTCCCTGCCCTGTCCTATGCTGCCCTGTCCTGTGCTGCCCTGCCCTGTCATGCCTGCCCTGCTCTGCCCCGTCCTGTCCTGCCCTACTGTGCCCTGTCCTGCCCTCTCCTGTCTGATCCTGCCATGCCATGCCCTGCACTGCACTGCCCTGTCCTGTCCTACCCTGCCCTGTACTGCGCTCTCCAGTCCTATCCTGTCCTGCCCTTTCCTACCGTGCCTGTCCTGTCTGCCCTGCCCTGTTGTTCCCTGCCCTGTCCTCTCCTGTACTGCCTGCCCTGTCCACTCCTGTACTGCCCTATCCTGTCCTGCACTGTCCTGTCCTGTCCTGCCCTGCCCTGTCCTGCCTGTCCTGCTCTATTCTGCCCTGTCCTACCCTGCCCTGTCCTGCCCTGCCCTGCCCTGCTCTTGCCCTGCCGTGTCCTGTGCTGCCCTGTCCTGCCCTGTCCTGTCCTGTGCCTGCCCTCTCCCTGCCCTGCCGTCCTGTCCTGTGCTGCCCTACCTGCCCTGCCGTGTCCTGTGCTGCCCTGTCCTTGCTGTCCTGCCCTGCCCTGCCGCGTCCTGTGCTGCCTGCCCTGCCGTGTCCTGTGCCTGCCCTGCCCTGCACCTGCCCTGCCCTGTCCTGTGTTGCCTCTCTCTGTCCTGCCTCTGCATCTGCCTGCCTGCACATGCCCTGCCCTGTCCTTGCTTGCCTGTCTCCCTGTCCTTGCCCTGCCCTCCTGTCTTCCTGTCCTGCCCTGCCCTGTCCTGCCCTTCCACTGCCCTGCGCTCCTGTGCTGCCTCTCTCCTGTCCTGTCCTTGCCCCTGCCCTGCCCTGTCTTGCCTGCCCTGCCCTGTCCTTGTTCCTGTGTCTGCCTGCCTGCCCTGCCTGTCCATTTCTGCCTTCTTGCCCTGCCTCTGCCCTGTCCTGACTGCCCTGCCCTGTCCTTGTTGCCCATTCTCCTGTCCTGCCCTGCCCTGCCCTGCCCTGCCCTGTCCTGCGCCCTGTCCATGTGTTGCCTTCTCCTGTCCTGCCCTGTCCATCTGCCCTGTCCTGACCTGCCCTGCCCTGTCCATTGTGCCTTCTGCCTGTCCATGCCTGCCTGCCTGCCCTGCCCTGCCTGCGCCCTGCCCTGTCCTGCCCTGTCCTGTGTCCTTCTCCTGTCCTGCCCTGCCCTGCCACTGCCTGCCCTGTCCTGCCCTGTCCTTGTTGCCTTCTCCTGCCCTGCCCTGCCCTGCCCTGTCCTGCCCTGTCCATCTGCCCTGTCCTGTCCTTGTGCCATTCTCCAGTCCTGCCTGTCCTGCCCTGCCTGTACCCTGTCCTGTGTTGCCTTCCTGCCTGTCCTGCCCTGCCCCTGTCCTTGTGTTGCCTTCTCCTTGCCCTGCCCTGTTCTGTCCTGTGCTGTCCTGCCCTGTCCTGTGCTGCCCTGTCCTGTGCTGCCCTGCCCATGTCTGCCCTGCCCTGCCCTGTGTCTGCCCTGCCCTGTCCTGCCCTGCTGTGCCCTGTCCTGTGTCTGCCTTCTCCTGTCCTGCCCTGTCCTTTGGCCCTGTGCCTGCTGCCTGCATGCTGTCCTGTTTGCCTGTCTCCTGTGCTGCCCTGCCCTGTCCTGTGTGCCTTCTCCTGCCTGCCTGTCCTGCTGCTCCTGTCCCTGCCCTGTCCATTGCTGCCCTGTCCTTGCTGCCCTGCCCTGTCATTGGCCCTGCCCTGCTCTGCCCTGTCCTGTCTGCCTGTCCATGTGCCCTGTCCTGCCTGCCTCTGTCTGATCCTGCCATGCCATGCCCTGCACTGCCTGCCCTGTCCTTGTCTGCCCTGCCCTGTCCTGCCGCTCTCCTGTCCATATCTGCCTGTCCTGCCTTTCTACCGTGCCCTGTCCTGTCCTGCCCTGCCCTGTTGTTCCCTGCCCTGTCCTCTCCTGTACTGCCCTGCCCTGTCCATCCTGTACTGCCTATCCTGTCCTGCCACTGCCTGTCCTCTGCCTGCCCTGCCACTGTCCTGCCCTTGTCCTGCTCTATTCTGCCCTGTCCTTAGCCTGCCCTGTCCTTGCGCCTGTCCTGCCCTGCCATGTGCCTGTCCTGCCCTGTCCTTCCCCTGTCCTGCCCTGCCGCTGCCCTGCCCTGCCCTGCTCTGTCTGCTCTTTCCTACCCTGCCCTGCCCTGTCCTGTGCTGCCTTCTCCTGCCCTGCCCTGCCCTGCCCTGCCCTGCCCTGCTCTGCTCCTGCTGTCCTGTCCACTGCCCTGCCCTGCCTCCCTCCTACCCTTACCCTCCTCTGCCCTGCCTGCCCTGCCTTGTCCTGCCCTGTCCTGTCTTGCTTTGCCCTGCCCCTCTGCCCTGCCCTTGCCATGCCCTGTCCTGTCATGCCCTGCCCTGTCCTGCCCTGTCCATTGCTGCCCTGTCCTGCCCTGTCCATTGCTGCCTGCCTCCCTGCCTCTGCCTCCTGCCCTGTCCATTGCTGCCTGCCCCTGTCCATTCTGCCCTGTCCATTGCTGCCCTGTCCTGCCCTCTCCTGCCCTGTCCATTGCTGCCCTGCCCTGTCCTGCCCTCTCCTGCCCTGTCCATTGCTGCCCTGTCCCTTGCCCTCTCCTGCCCTGTCCATTGCTGCCCTGCCCTGCCCTCTTCCTGCCCTGTCCATTGCTGCCTGCCCTGCCTCTTCCTGCCCTGTCCATTGCTGCCCTTGCCCTGCCTACACTGCCCTGTCCATTGCTGCCCTGCCCTGCCCCTCTCCTGCCCTGTCCATTGCTGCCCTGTCCTGCCCTGTCCATTGCTGCCCTGCCCTGCCCCTTCCTCTGCCCTGTCCATTGCTGCCCTGTCCTGCCCTGTCCATTGCTGCCCTGTCCATTGCTTTCCCTGTCCATTGCTTGCCCTGTCCTGCCCTGTCCATTGCTGCCCTGTCCATTGCTGTCCCTGTCCTGCCCTGTCCATTGCTGCCCTGTCCTGCCCTGTCCATTGCTTGCCCTGTCCATTGCTCGTGCCCTGTCCTGCCCTGTCCATTGCTGCCCCTGTCATTGCTGCCCTGTCCATTGCTGTCCTGTCCATTGCTGCCCTGTCCATTGCTGCCCTGTCCATTGCTGCCCTGTCTGTCCTGCCCTTGTCCATTGCTGCCCTGTCCATTGCTGCCCTGTCCATTGCTGCCCTGTCCATTGCTGCCCTGTCCATTGCTGCCCTGTCCATTGCTGCCCTGTCCATTCTGCTGCTGCCCTGTCCTGCCCTGTCCATTGCTGCCCTGTCCTGCCCTGTCCATTGCTGCCCTGTCCATTGGTCTGCCCTGTCCATTGCTGCCCCTGTCCATTGCTTGCCCTGTCCTGCCCTGTCCATTGCTGCCCTGTCCATTGCTGCCCTGTCCTGCCCTGTCCATTGCTGCCCTGTCCTGCCCTGTCCATTGCTGCCCTGTCCATTGCTGCCCTGTCCTGCCCTGTCCATTGCTGCCCTGTCCTGCCCTGTCCATTGCTGCCCTGTCCTGCCCTGTCCATTGCTGCCCTGTCCCATTGCTGCCCTGTCCTGCCCTGTCCATTGCTGCCCTGTCCTGCCCTTCCCTGTCCTGTCCTGTCCTGCCCTGCCCTTCTCTGTCCTGTCCCGCCCTGCCCTGCCCTGCCCTGCCCTGTCCTGTCCTGCCCTGCCGTGCCATATCCTGCCCTGCCGTGCCCTGCAGTGCCGTGCCGTGCCCTGTCCTTTCCTGTCTTGTCCTGCCGTGTCCTGTCCTGCCCTGCCCTGCCCTGTCCTGCCCTGCCCTGCCCTGCCCTGCCATGTCATGTCATATATCATATATCTTACATTATATATCACATCGTCTTATAACATCTTACATACCGTACCATACCATACCATACCATGCCGTGCCGTGCCATGCCATGCCATGCCATGCCATCCTATACCATACCATACCATACCATACCATACCATACCATACCATACCATACCATACCATACCAACAAATATTACATTAAATCGTATAATATCATGTCACATGATATGATATAGTATAATATCATATCATCATATCAGATATTCTCATATCATATTATATCATGTCATATATTACGTCATATTAATTGCCTGCAATGGTTGTGTTTTCAAAATGAACGTTGCTGTTCTGGTTTGGAGTTTTTTAAGGGTCCTTTTTTTTTTTTAGATCAGAACTGGAGTTTTTGGTGTGATGTTTTTTTCCAACGAGAAAGGAAAGACAGTTGAAAGGAGCAACAAAGAAAGAGAGAATGAAAGGCTGAACAGAAACAAAGAACAAAAGAATGAAGGGGGAAAAAAAGAGAAAGAAAAGACAAGAGTTAGATAAGCATTGAAAGAAAATGACTGGATGGAGGGAAGAAAATTTTGAATACAACAATCGGCTGTTTAGAAAACAACAGCAACAAACATAAATGATAGTAATAATAGTAATAATAATAATAATAATGATTATAAAGAAGATGATAATAATAATAACGATAATAGTGATGATAATAATGATGATGATGATGATGATGATGACGACGACGATGACAATAACAACGATAATAATGATAACAATAGTAATAATGATAGTAATAATAATAATGATAATAATATTAACAACAATGATAATGATTGAAATAGAAAATGATGATTAATATGTAGTAATAACAAAACTGATGACAGTAATAATAGCAATGGTACTACTACACTACTACTACTACTACTGCTGCTGCTGCTGCTGCTGCTGCTGCTGCTGCTACCATTACTACAAAAGAATGGTCACCACCACAAAGCAACAAACAGACAAACAAAACACTGACACCCTAGCACCGAAAGAATCCCCGTTTTTCCGCTCCACAAACCTGGGTTGAAGGGGTGGGAGGAGGGGTGGGGGGGGGGGGGGGGGTGGAGGGAGGAAGACATTTTGCCCTTACTGCCTACCTCAGATCTCACCTCCCACCCCTCCCACACCCACCATCCTTTCGCCTACCCCCCCTCCCCCATCCTCCCCCCACCCCCACCCCCCTCCATCCTCTTTTAATAGCAAAGCTCCGTCGGCAGTTCATCATTATCACCTGAGCGAGCAAGGAAGACACCCCCCCCCCCCCTTTTGCACGTCTTCTATTTCCTCTCTCTCTCTCTCTCTCTCTCTCTCTCTCTCTCTCTCTCTCTCTCTCTCTCTCTCTCTCTCTCTCTTTGCCCACACAACACGTAATGTGTGCAGCGAACAGAGCAGCAGCACAAACTTCGCAGGAGAGAAACTATTTCTTTCTCTCTCTTTCTTCCCATCCCTTTTTTCCCCCTCTATATTTTCTCCTTCTTCTTCTTAACCTCTCCCCCCTTCTCCCCCTCCCTTCCTCACACCTCCCCCGTCACCCTCCCTCCTTATCGGAACGCACGAAGCGTGGGAAAGTGGCGTTTCTTGGCTTGCGTGCTTACAAGGGGGGAAGAAGAAGAAGACCCTGACGGGAGGGTCTTTTTCATTCTTTTTTTTTTTTTTCTTTTTTTTCTTTTTATGAATCTGTCATCCCGAGATCTGTCTCGCGCGATATAAACCTATCTGACGGTAGCTAGCTGTGTGTGTGGTGTACCTGTCGCAAAAGGGTCGTCACGAATTTACTCCCTTGTCTTGTCCCCTTTAGGCTTGCCCTTCACGACGACTTGTACGTGTCAGCGTGCTGTTGCCTTACCTTGCGTCTGAGCGGCCTTTCGTTTTCGTCATGATTGTGTTCCCAGGGTTTTTATGGCAGCGCGCGTCGTAGTCGGCTGTTGTATAACATGGCGTTATCGTTCTGAAATACTTACGCAAACTAACAGAATTTAGACGAGGGTATTTGATTGTTATGGAGCATCGTTTGGCCCTCTCTCTCTCCCTCTCTCTCTCTCTCTCCTCTCTCTCTCTCTCTCTCTCTCTCTCTCTCTCTCTCTCTCTCTCTCATTTAGGAGAAGGATGTAGAGGAGGGCGGCAGAAGGGAGCGGCAATGTGTGGGTTGGGTGAGGATAAAGGTGTGGTAGGGTAGTGTGTGTGTGTGTGTGTGTGTGTGTGTGTGTGTGGGGTGTGTGTGTGTGTGGTTTTATGTTTGTTTTCGTGGTTTTTCTTGTGTGGAGCTCGTATGGTGGAAATTGCAATATTTTGGTATGTGTGTGTGTGTGTGTGTGTGTGTGTGTGTGTGTGTGTGTGAGAGAGAGAGAGGAGAGAGAGAGAGAGAGAGAGAGAGAGAGAGAACTACTGATTTTGAAGATAAACTTATAAGAAGACTCGAAATCTGGTCGACATGGAGTTTCAGTGTAAGAGTTTCAGTGTATTGTTTGAAGGAGCCATGACCTTATAATTATTTCATGTACACAAAAAGGAGATACTGAAGCAAGGATGTTACGAAGAGTAAAAGGTGTAGAGGGAGGAAGTTGTCATCTATAGGCATGACACTCTGTCGGGCGAAAAGAGCCGGACGCATCACAGAACCCTGCAGAACACCACAGCAGAGACAGCACTTGTTTGAATAATGAGACTTGCGTTTAATTGAATGGGTTCAGAACAACAGGTGTGAGTCAGACTAAGAGAATTCAACGCCAAATATTTCAGATGTTGTTTACTTGGGAGTATGTTTCATGCGACCAGTATCAAAGGCAGCGGAGAAGTCTAAAAGCATCAAGGCAAAGACGTCACCAGCAGCCAAGTTCAAAGACAACATCAGGTGTTCATTTAAGCAAAGGATGTTTGAACACTGTGTGAAGACGCCCATATGCGGTCTTGAAAGGACAGAGCTGTTGATATGCACTGAGATAGATGACAACCTGTTATACAAGAATTTTACCAGAAATTTGACATGAAAGACGAAGAGAGGGGCATGACAGCTTCAGTGTCAGTGTCAGGGAAGAGGCGTTATCATGTGCGAACGAGTCCTTATACCCCACACCACAGTTGCTGAGCCATGAGATCGTAATGCGCAGGGTTTACTGCTGGATGATCCCTAAAAATTCGCCGAAGTATGTGTACAATCAGAGAAGGATTTTGGAGCAGCAAACTCATTGAAGTTTTGAAAATTGCTGAAAGTCTGTGAACAAACCCAATGATGGTTTCTTCTGTGACTATCTATAAAATGTTGGTCTAGATATCTAGATAATGCTAGACTTTGGGAGGGGAGGGGAGGGGGGTACCCTGGTTCCAGGCCTAAATGTACAGCACGTACTCAGAGACAGAGAAGATTCCGCAGCAACTATGGATTTGTCTTATTCCCACCTCGATTCCACTCCTCGACCCTGACACCTACGCCCTCCCCACGCCCTCCCATCACCCTCTCCACCTTGAATGGCAAGCAAACACACACACACACACACACACACACACACACACACACACACACACACACACACACACACACACACACACACAGAGTAGTGATATTTCGTGCAACTCTAAAGAATAAAGAAAAAAAAACCCACCTCTTTAGTGTCGAGAGAGGCTCTTATCCTGAATGTTTGAATCATGAAGTTTCTTGAGTACCTGTAGTCGGTGATAGCTGACACATGGTTTGCTTTGTTTTGTCTTCGTGTTGTTTTTCCTCTCTGGCTGAAGTTTCTTTTACCCACGCTACTCCATGTGGAGGAAGGAGTAGGGAAGGAGGTTGGGGATTGGGGAAGAAGAGAGAAAGAGAGAGATGGGGGGGGGGGGGGGGGGGGGAACGAGGGAGGAAGGCAAACGTATTTAAGACTACACTGTGACAAACGCGCCGTGAAAACGGCTTTTTTTTTTTTTTTTTTAGTTTGGTTTGTTTGGTTTTTTATTTCTTTCTTTCTCAATCTTTTTTTTTTAATGTCGGGGGTCTGGCAAGGATTCGAACGCACAGCTTGTGACTGCCAGCATACACAGCTTTAATGACCACACCCACCTCAGGTAATGTGGAAGACGGGGAGATAACCATCCCAGCAGAGTGGGGCGTCAGGGGTGGGGGTGTGTGTGTGTGGGGGGGGGAGGGTGGGGGGAGGGGAGCATATCAACACTACGTGACATCGCCTGAGCGACAATATGAGCAGCCCAAATGGCAGGGTATGGTATGTTTGGCGCCGACGGGATTTGAACACGCTCGCGGCATGGCACCGCGTGAAATTCTTCCCTAGGCCCATCTGACTTTGTCAGGGCCACACGTACCACCCCAGTGGTCCTCTTTCAAGCCGACTGCACGACTTTCCAATCAGTTGTAAAATGGTTAAAGTTTGAACCATATTGAAATCAAAATTTCCGCACTTTTGTGTTATGGCTAAATTTACGGGGTTTTTTTTTTTTTGTTGTACTCTTACCGAGCCCTGTGTGACCTAGGGAAAGAAAAACTTGACATGGAGGGGCCCGCGGGAGGGATGCGTGGGAGAGATCTCGGTTAGGTCTGCCCCTCACTGCATCCCCCCTCCCCCCTCCCCCTCACTGCCGTTGTTCTGACTCCCGCACCTCTCGTGCTCATATGTATGTATACATACATACATACATACATACATTAATATATATATATATATATATATATGTATATATATGTAGAGAGAGAGAGAGAGAGATGTGTGTGTGTGTGTGTGTGTGTGTGTGTGTGTGTGTGTGTGTGTGTGTGTGTGTGTGTGTTCATGTATGTATGTATGTATAATGTAGATTGTGTTCCCGCTGAGTTTATCGCTTTTTGTAATGCCATTTTAAACATATGACTTAAGGAGAATCTTCGGGACCATCTTAGTTGTAAGCTCATGCACAATAGTTTCACGATTATGGTTTGATATCCACACACTTTAAAATGAATAAATTTCTGCACCATGTCGCGCTTTGCTTATAAATCAGTCAGTTTCTGCACCATGAAGTGCTACAGCTTACGCTTACGGGGGCGACTGTTTGTCGCATAAGTTCTCTTTGTGGGAAATATACTGAGAAGAAAAGAATGGACAGTAACAACAATCTCACGACATGTAGTGATGGCGGAATGAAATACTGACTGGTTAATCCAGTTTCGTCTTATTTCGTTCCACCGACTGTGAGTGGAGGGACATAATGGGTACTGGCTTGACATCGATGGCTTCGTATGACGTGTGTCTGTTTTTTTTTAATTTTTTAATTTTTTCTTTTTTTTTTAAGCTCCTGTTTTACTGTGGAGGCGTGCTGGCCAGTGCATACACGCTTCGCCTCATCATTTATAGAGCCTTGAGGCCACAACGTGACAGAGTTCCACCTGGATGGATGCATGAATGAATGAATGAATGAATGAATGAATGAGGATAGGGAAAAAAAGAATGAGGACAGAGTTGGGAATCGGTGGAGGAGTCTTTAGCTGATGCCTGACCTCAGGGCGTTGGTCAGGCCCTGAGTGTCTGGCTTAGCCATGGTGTTCCTGAATGGAAGACTTCAAGGCGTTGGTCAGGCCCTGAGTGTCTGGCTTAGCCATGGTATTCCTGAATTGAAGTCCTCAGGGCGTTGGTCAGGCCCTGTGTGTCTGGCTTAGCCATGATATTCCTGAATGGAAGTCCTCGGGGCGTTGGTCAGGCCCTGTGTGTCTGGCTTAGCCATGATATTCCTGAATGGAAGTCCTCAAGGCGTTGTTCAGGCCCTGAGTGTCTGGCATAGCCATGGTGTTCCTGAATGGAAGTCCTCAAGGCGTTGGTCAGGCCCTGAGTGTCAGGCTTAGCCATGGTGTTCCTGAATGGAAGTCCTCAGGGCGTTGGTCAGGCCCTGAGTGTCGGGCTTAGCCATGGTATTCCTGAACGGAAGTCCTCAGGACGTTGGTCAGACCCTGAGTGTCTGGCTTAGCCATGGTATTCCTGAATGGAAGTCCTCAGGGCGTTGGTCAGGCCCAGTCTGTCTGGCTTAGCCATGGTGTTCCTGAATGGAAGACCTCAGGGCGTTGGTCAGGCCCTGAGTGTAGGCTTAGCCATGGTGTTCCTGAATGGAAGTCCTCAGGGCGTTGGTCAGGCCCTGAGTGTCAGGCTTAGCCATGGTGTTCCTGAATGGAAGTCCTCAGGGCGTTGATCAGGCCCTGAGTGTCAGGCTTAGCCATGGTATTCCTGAATGGAAGTCCTCAGGGCGTTGGTCAGGCCCAGTCTGTCTGGCTTAGCCATGGTGTTCCTGAATGGAAGACCTCAGGGCGTTGGTCAGGCCCTGAGTGTAGGCTTAGCCATGGTGTTCCTGAATGGAAGTCCTCAGGGCGTTGGTCAGGCCCTGAGTGTCAGGCTTAGCCATGGTGTTCCTGAATGGAAGTCCTCAGGGCGTTGATCAGGCCCTGAGTGTCAGGCTTAGCCATGGTATTCCTGAACTGAAGTCCTCAGGGCGTTGATCAGGCCCTGAGTGTCAGGCTTAGCCATGGTATTCCTGAATGGAAGTCCTCAGGGCGTTGATCAGGCCCTGAGTGTCTGGCTTAGCCATGGTGTTCCTGAATGGAAGTCCTCAGGGCGTTGGTCAGGCCCGGAGTGTCTGGCGTAGCCATGGTGTTCCTGAATGGAAGTCCTCAAGGCGTTGGTCAGGCCCGGAGTGTCTGGCGTAGCCATGGTATCCCTGAATGGAAGTCCTCAAGGCGTTGGTCAGGCCCTGAGTGTCTGGCTTAGCCATGGTATTCCTGAATGGAAGACCTCAAGGCGTTGGTCAGGCCCTGAGTGTCTGGCTTAGCCATGGTATTCCTGAATGGAAGACCTCAAGGCGTTGGTCAGGCCCTGAGTGTCTGGCTTAGCCATGGTATTCCTGAACTGAAGTCCTCAGGGCGTTGGTCAGGCCCCGAGTGTCTGGCATAGCCATGGTATTCCTGAACTGAAGCCCTCAGGGCGTTGGTCAGGCCCCGAGTGTCTGGCATAGCCATGGTATTCCTGAACTGAAGCCCTCAGGGCGTTGGTCAGGCCCCGAGTGTCTGGCATAGCCATGGTATTCCTGAACTGAAGCCCTCAGGGCGTTGGTCAGGCCCCGAGTGTCTGGCATAGCCATGGTATTCCTGAACTGAAGCCCTCAGGGCGTTGGTCAGGCCCCGAGTGCCTGGCATAGCCATGGTATTCCTGAACTGAAGCCCTCAGGGAGTTGGTCAGGCCCTGGATGTCTGGCTTAGCCATGGTATTCCTGAACTGAAGCCCTCAGGGCGTTGGTCAGGCCCTGAGTGTCTGGCTTAGCCATGGTATTCCTGAACTGAAGTCCTCAGGGCGTTGGTCAGGCCCTGAGTGTCTGGCTTAGCCATGGTATTCCTGAACGGAAGTCCTCAGGGCGTTGGTCAGGCCCTGAGTGTCTGGCTTAGCCATGGTATCCCTGAACGGAAGCCCTCAGAGCGTTGGTCAGGCCCTGAGTGTCTGGCTTAGCTATGGTATCCCTGAACGGAAGCCCTCAGGGCGTTGGTCAGGCCCTGAGTGTCAGGCTTAGCCATGGTATCCCTGAACGGAAGTCCTCAGGGCGTTGGTCAGGCCCTGAGTGTCAGGCTTAGCCATGGTATCCCTGAACGGAAGTCCTCAGGGCGTTGGTCAGGCCCTGAGTATCTGGCTTAGCCATGGTATCCCTGAACGGAAGTCCTCAGGATGTTGGTCAGGCCCTGAGTGTCAGGCTTAGCCATGGTATCCCTGAACAGAAAAAGAAACACCCGAAGGTGCTGGGGAGGACCCAGAGAAGCACTGTCTTCACCTGCCTTTAGAGCAGTCCTGTACCACCCTTGGAGGCCTGCGCTGTGTTGACGATGGGTACAGGCACGCGCAGGACACTCCATTAAGACATCAAGGGACATAACTGCTCCTGAACAGAGGTAAATCAGACTACAGGATGCACCTCATAACAGCCTTAAAGTAGCATCCCCATGGGTGTACCAGCCCGTATTTCATGACTGCAGAGCCCACCGGCGAAAAACCCTCCAGCTGCCGAGCACACCCCACAGACCCAACCACCCCTGCCCACGGACAGATGAAGACAGTGCCGCTCCAGACACAGCCAAGCTTTCGCCATACGGTCTTATGTGCCCTCAAGAGAGAATCCAAAGTTGTAGTCTTTCCCACTGTCAACAGGACTTTCCCTGTGGTCAGTGGGTCTTTCCTCACCGTCACTGGACCTTTCTCCAGGGTCAGCCTAGTTTAGGCAAAGAAGAAAAAGAAACACCCGAAGGTGCTGGGGAGGACCCAGAGAAGCACTGTCTTCACCTGCCTTTAGAGCAGTCCTGTACCACCCTTGGAGGCCTGCGCTGTGTTGACGATGGGTACAGGCACGCGCAGGACACTCCATTAAGACATCAAGGGACATAACTGCTCCTGAACAGAGGTAAATCAGACTACAGGATGCAGCTCTTAACAGCCTTAAAGTAGCATCCCCATGGGTGTACCAGCCCGTATTTCATGACTGCAGAGCCCACCGGCGAAAAACCCTCCAGCTGCCGAGCACACCCCACAGACCCAACCACCCCTGCCCACGGACAGATGAAGACAGTGCCGCTCCAGACACAGCCAAGCTTTCGCCATACGGTCTTATGTGCCCTCAAGAGAGAATCCAAAGTTGTAGTCTTTCCCACTGTCAACAGGACTTTCCCTGTGGTCAGTGGGTCTTTCCTCACCGTCACTGGACCTTTCTCCAGGGTCAGCCTAGTTTAGGCAAAGAAGAAAAAGAAACACCCGAAGGTGCTGGGGAGGACCCAGAGAAGCACTGTCTTCACCTGCCTTTAGAGCAGTCCTGTACCACCCTTGGAGGCCTGCGCTGTGTTGACGATGGGTACAGGCACGCGCAGGACACTCCATTAAGACATCAAGGGACATAACTGCTCCTGAACAGAGGTAAATCAGACTACAGGATGCAGCTCTTAACAGCCTTAAAGTAGCATCCCCATGGGTGTACCAGCCCGTATTTCATGACTGCAGAGCCCACCGGCGAAAAACCCTCCAGCTGCCGAGCACACCCCACAGACCCAACCACCCCTGCCCACGGACAGATGAAGACAGTGCCGCTCCAGACACAGCCAAGCTTTCGCCATACGGTCTTATGTGCCCTCAAGAGAGAATCCAAAGTTGTAGTCTTTCCCACTGTCAACAGGACTTTCCCTGTGGTCAGTGGGTCTTTCCTCACCGTCACTGGACCTTTCTCCAGGGTCAGCCTAGTTTAGGCAAAGAAGAAAAAGAAACACCCGAAGGTGCTGGGGAGGACCCAGAGAAGCACTGTCTTCACCTGCCTTTAGAGCAGTCCTGTACCACCCTTGGAGGCCTGCGCTGTGTTGACGATGGGTACAGGCACGCGCAGGACACTCCATTAAGACATCAAGGGACATAACTGCTCCTGAACAGAGGTAAATCAGACTACAGGATGCAGCTCTTAACAGCCTTAAAGTAGCATCCCCATGGGTGTACCAGCCCGTATTTCATGACTGCAGAGCCCACCGGCGAAAAACCCTCCAGCTGCCGAGCACACCCCACAGACCCAACCACCCCTGCCCACGGACAGGGCGTTGGTCAGGCCCCGAGTGTCTGGCATAGCCATGGTATTCCTGAACTGAAGCCCTCAGGGCGTTGGTCAGGCCCCGAGTGTCTGGCATAGCCATGGTATTCCTGAACTGAAGCCCTCAGGGCGTTGGTCAGGCCCCGAGTGTCTGGCATAGCCATGGTATTCCTGAACTGAAGCCCTCAGGGCGTTGGTCAGGCCCCGAGTGTCTGGCATAGCCATGGTATTCCTGAACTGAAGCCCTCAGGGCGTTGGTCAGGCCCCGAGTGTCTGGCATAGCCATGGTATTCCTGAACTGAAGCCCTCAGGGCGTTGGTCAGGCCCCGAGTGCCTGGCATAGCCATGGTATTCCTGAACTGAAGCCCTCAGGGAGTTGGTCAGGCCCTGGATGTCTGGCTTAGCCATGGTATTCCTGAACTGAAGCCCTCAGGGCGTTGGTCAGGCCCTGAGTGTCTGGCTTAGCCATGGTATTCCTGAACTGAAGTCCTCAGGGCGTTGGTCAGGCCCTGAGTGTCTGGCTTAGCCATGGTATTCCTGAACGGAAGTCCTCAGGGCGTTGGTCAGGCCCTGAGTGTCTGGCTTAGCCATGGTATCCCTGAACGGAAGCCCTCAGAGCGTTGGTCAGGCCCTGAGTGTCTGGCTTAGCTATGGTATCCCTGAACGGAAGCCCTCAGGGCGTTGGTCAGGCCCTGAGTGTCAGGCTTAGCCATGGTATCCCTGAACGGAAGTCCTCAGGGCGTTGGTCAGGCCCTGAGTGTCAGGCTTAGCCATGGTATCCCTGAACGGAAGTCCTCAGGGCGTTGGTCAGGCCCTGAGTATCTGGCTTAGCCATGGTATCCCTGAACGGAAGTCCTCAGGATGTTGGTCAGGCCCTGAGTGTCAGGCTTAGCCATGGTATCCCTGAACGGAAGTCCTCAGGGCGTTGGTCAGGCCCTGAGTGTCTGGCTTAGCCATGGTATTCCTGAACTGAAGTCCTCAGGGCGTTGGTCAGGCCCTGAGTGTCTGGCATAGCCATGGTATTCCTGAATGGAAGTCTGTGTGAAGTGTCGGATCAGTCTGCTGGTGTGGGGGGACATGGTTTGAGGTCAGGGGACGGGGGAGGGGGGGGGGTATATTTGTTCTCGCAGGTACTCGAGGTTCTGAGACTGATGTTTGCAATGAGAGTCCGGCCAATCCGGTAATTAGTTTCTGCAGGTTGTTCAGGTCGCTATCCTCCGAGCGACATCTGTGTGGAGATTCAGGTCAGGCCGGTGGTGTGTTGTTCTGGCAGGTCGTTGAGGTCCTCTCAGACTAAAGTGTGCATGGAGAAATGTCAGCCTCTCGGCATGGTGCTCTGGCATATTGTTGAGGTCGAGGTTCTCAGACTAAAGTATGCATGGAGTTTGATCAAACAGCGAGTCCAGGAGCGTTCAGAAAGATTAGTAAGTGCACAGGGTGTAACCATTCTATCCCGTATCAGCTATTACTTCCCCTGGCGAAAAAGGTCACTATTGACAATGTTTTTTGTTTGTTTGTTTGTTTGTTTGTTTGTTTTTTTTTTTACAAAACTTTACACTGAAGACAAACACTTTGAAGTATATGTTGTGAATTGACAATCATTTACAAACTTGTATATTTTTATGAAATGTTCAAACTTTCCGTTGATGTAAACGTTAGCATTTCGTGTTTATGTACGTTTTATTAAAACAATCAAACAAACAAACAAGCAAAACAAACAAAAGAAACGCGGTGAGTAATTCCACCAGTCCTTACCAACAGTTACTTCCCCTGGTAAGACATGATTTTTTGGCTGTCCCACGTTTACTGCAGCAAAGGGTGAATCCATCATTTCGTTCCACACCAACGCAGGTCCACGCTCTCCCCAACTCCTGCCTTCCCGTTCTCATTGCTGTCCTTGCATTGCACTTTAACCGTCTCACACCCGTCACAGACCATATGACCTACCGCTCCAACTTCCTTCCAGTCCTTCCAGTGTTGGACGGAGGGCCAATCTGACACCACATCGGCATCACCAGAACAACCACACGTGACGAAGGGTAGTGTGTGACGTTCACGTGGAAAGACCACGCTCACCTTAAGTGGTGTGGCAGATGTACATTACGTAACCATCCAAGGGGCAGGGAGCTTGCTTCACACTACACTCATACCACCAGACCGACTCCACTGCTATCATGGGCAACGAAAAAAAAAAAAAAAGGACAATTTGTCTGTAGCAGGATTCGACCTTTCAACCTCTGACTACATTAAAAAAAAAAATTGTGCTGTACCCGCTGATACAGCCAAGCACCCAGATGGAGCGGTGAAGATGGTTATAATTCTATCATGTTGGACGTCGGTGAGATTCAAACCGGCAGCGTCTGACTGCGCTCTATCCACTGTACCAACCGAGGACAAACCCTCTTCTCCACCCCCCGCCCCCCGTTTCTGTCGTGTCTTTTCTTCTTCTTTCTTTGTCATCACGTGTGACAGTGGAACAGCTGAACCGACAAGCATGCGTCTCTAGCGTCAGGGGAGAGGTGTATGGGAAGATACCAATCAGGGCCTACAGTACAGCGAACGAGTCACAACCCTATTCCCCTCCCCTGTACACCGGGCCATGGAGCTGACTGAAGATGTCGGCACCAAGATGGGGGGCTGGGAAACCGAGAATAGACAGGCACTCGAGCTAAAAGAGTGGGGACAGGTGGGCAACGGAACTCGTCGCTGTCGCGGATTTTTTTTTTTTTTTTTTTTTTTTTTGTGGTTCCAGCCCGTTGTGTTTGCTCAGGTAACGTCGGAGGACTTATGAAACCTGTCAATGATCGTCATCTTTTTCCCTCTCTGTTTCTCCACGACCTCTTTCTCCTCCTGCTCCTCCTCCTCCTCCAACTCCTCCTCCTCCTCCTCCAACTCCTCCTCCTCCTCCAACTCCTCCTCCTCCTCCTCCTCCTCCAACTCCTCCTGCACATTCTTCTCTCCCACCTCCTCCTCGTCCTCCTCCTCTTCTGATTGCATTCTTTCTCACCTTCTTGTCCTCCTTTTTCGTCTCGTCTTCCTCCTGCTTTTTTCTCCTCCTCCTCTTTGCAGTTCTCATCCCTCTTCTTATTCCCTGCCTTCCTCGTCTTCTCCTTCTTCTCCTTCTCCTCTTTGCAGTTCTCATCCCTCTTCTTATTCCCTGCCTTCCTCGTCTTCTCCTTCTTCTCCTTCTCCTCTTTGCAGTTCTCATCCTCTCTCTTATTCCCTGCCTTCCTCGTCTTCTCCTTCTTCTCCTTCTCCTCTTTGCAGTTCTCATCCCTCTTCTTATTCCCTGCCTTCCTCGTCTTCTCCTTCTTCTCCTTCTCCTCTTTGCAGTTCTCATCCCTCTTCTTATTCCCTGCCTTCCTCGTCTTCTCCTTCTTCTCCTTCTCGTCCTCCTCCTACTTTTCCTCTTTCTCCTACTTGTCTTTCTCCTCCTTTATTCTCCCTCAAATCCTCTTCCTCTTCCTTCTCCCCCTGCTTCTCTTGTTGTTGGTTGTTGTTGTTGTTGTTCTTCTTCTACTTCTTCTTTCTTCTTCTTCTCTTCTTCTTCATCGCCATCATCATCATCATCATCATCATCATCATCATCATCATCATCATCATCTTCTTCTTCTTTCTTCTTCTTCTTCTTCTTCTTCTTCTTCTTCTTCTTCTTCTTCTCCTCGTTGTCGTCGTCGTCGTCGTCGTCGTCGTCCTCCTCCTCCTCCTCCTCCTCCCCTGTTTCATTTTCTTCTTCTTCTCCACTCAAGTCGCACTTGGTTGCCAGTTGGGTTGTTCTGGAAACGTGCACGAACCCTTCCACTTTTCTGACCTTCAGGCCACGGCTGAAAGATGTTTGTTGGTGGGCTGGAGAAGGGGTGGGGGGACACCGAAAAGGAGAGTGCGGAAAGGGTGGGATAGGGCAGGAAGTAGTGAGGCAATCCATGTACACCAGCATTATTATGGAGTGGACACTGATTTCATCTGTATTAAGAGAGAGAGAGAGAGAGAGAGAGAGAGAGAGGAGAGAGAGAGAGAGAGAGAGAGAGAGAGTACATTTGATTGCGTCCAGTTCGAGAAGATAAGTGACTGTTCTTCATTTTCATTGACTTGAAAGTTGTTTCTCAGGCCTGACGTCGGCGTTTGTCTCGTAATCAGTTTGTTTCTTTCGTTCGTCGGCAGGAGTCCCCCCCCCCCCCCCTCCCCCTCCCCCCATTTATATTGGTTTTCCAGTTTTCCGCCTGCAGTCGCCTCACTTTGAGACTAAAAACTCTTTAGCCTATGAAGACCAACCGGGATCGGCTGGGGTCAGCCCACAGCCTGGAAATGACAGTGGAGGGTTCGGATTGGAGCAGTCGAGAAAAGAGGCCCCCGAAAAGAGCGCATTTTTGCGGGTTAAAAAGAGCGCATTTTCCATGTTTTGAAAAGAGCGCAATTTTCATGTTAAAAAGCGCGCATTTTCCATGTTAAAAAGAGCGCATTTTCCATGTTAAAAAGAGCGCACTTTCTTGCCGTAAAGCGCCCGTAATTTTGTTATTTTTTTCGCGCGGAAGCTCGTATGTTGTTTTCACCCTTTTTCAATGAGAGTTTTAAAAAAAGATGAAATTGTTGTTCAATTCACACATGTATTTACTGGTTTGTGTGTATGTGCGTGCGTGCATGCGTGCGTGCGTGCGTGCGTGTGTGTGCGCGCGCGCGCGCGTGTGTGTGTGAGAGAGAGGGAGAGGGAGAGAGAGGTTAGGGCAAGGGGGCACACACACACACACACACCACACACACACACACACCACGCACACACACACACACACACACACACACCACACACACATACAGAGAGAGAGAGAGAGAGAGAGAGAGAGAGAGAAGTTTCCCGTTTATCAGTAGTAAATTCACTCTGTCACAGTGACAGACCACATTTCATATTACGTTGTTCTGGGGACTTAGAGCCCTTTGAGGCATTCTACGCGCTCATGCATAGTAGGAAAGACGTAGGAAAGTAGGCATGTCGGATGCGTCGTTTCAGAGAAATGGGAGGAGCCTCTCAGGCCCGTTCTGGCCGGTCAGACCACGTCGGCATCTTCTGTTTCAAGGTTCAGGCCATTCTTCCGCTGCCAATGGCAGTGGAACTGGTTTCTTAACAGAGATTTGGCTCTGGCGGCGTAAGAAAGCGTATGGTCAGCGCGTGTGGTCTTGTGGCACCGAACTAGCTTCTGACAACAGAGGTTCGGCGTAGGAGACAGGGTGGTTGGGCTGGTCTAGCTAGCTGACTTCTCTGAGAAATCCATGTGGTCATGCTGTTGTCATAAGCACCGCAGTGGGACCGGGGTACCAGAGAAACGGGGCGGGATTTCTGTGGGTGCTACCGAGTGAAGGACCTGGGCCGTCCTGGAATTTAGCTGATGAAAGTTGTTTCTGCTGGTCACCTCGTTGTAATGAATACTGCAATTGCTGGGTGGGTGGCACCGACTGAAGAACCAGTATTGGTCTGGAATGGCGCTGGCGAAGTTCTTCCCCCCTGGTGAGACTGTCTTAACTTCGGAACAGAACTGTGGATGATCATGCGGTAGGCCTATTCTTCGTATGTCTTTCGTTCGTTCACAACGTTGGCGTGTTACATTCAGATTGCAGATAACTTCTTTGTTGTTTTAGATAAGTTTAGTGACAAGACATAATAAAGGTAGGTCCTTTTTCTTCCCGTTTCATCCTTTCTCCGCTGTAACTCTGAAGTTTCATCATAGACAGATAAGATTTTTGCGCGTGAAGCCATTTTTTTTTTTTTTGTCCAACCATCGGAATACTCCTATTCCGTCTTCGGTGATGATGTCTAAATATAACGTTAAATTAATATCTATGATGTGTGTGTGTGTGTGTGTGTGTGTGTGTGTGTGTGTGTGTGTGTGTGTGTGTGTGTGTGTGGTAAGGGAGTAATGCATCCAATCGGCACACAGCATCTACCCTTCAGTGAAGGATTCAAAAGGATTTAAGGTACATGTAAGTTTATTTTTGCTCGTCTGGTGTTGTTTTAAAACAAGCGTTCACTCACGGAACCTCGGTTGAAAATCTCTTCCGAAAAACTTGGAGAAGGGTTGAGGGAAGGGGGGGGGGGGGGGGGGGGGTGTCTGTCGTGAGCGCAAATATTAAGTCTGAAGAGGAGGGGAAGGGGAAGGAGAGGGGGGGGGGGGGGGGGGGTAGTTGGCGAACTTTCTTCTCCGAAGAGAAACTGTCTTCTAACCTGACCGTCTGAACTCTCGTCTAATCTTCCAGTTGAGAACGTACACGTTAAATAAAAGGTTAATTCATTCTGTCTCTCCCAGGCGGGAATTGAACATGGGGCTCTTGGATCAAATAGCGAAGCTTTATCGACTCAGCCACCCAGGCCGCAGTGTAGATTCGAATTTCATTATATTACAAAAACAAAAAAAAAGCAACGGTTTCTCCCCACCCCTCCACTTACTCGTTCCCCCACACTCCGGTCTACTCCCATCTTCCTGCGTCTGAATGCATAACTGGCTAGGGTCACCATCTGTCAATGTCAGAATCCACTAGAGGAGGCCAACAGTCAAACCAAGCACACTTTCTTTTTTTTTATTTTTTTTTTTTATAATGTGTTTGGTATTATTTCTTTCATTCGAAAACGGATTGTTTGTCACAAAATGTCCAAAGAAAGATAAGCGTCTGTGTCATCATTCAGAAAAGATGCAAAGCACATAAACGTACTCCCAGTTTAGATCTAACTTGAATACCTGTGTTTAAAAAAAAACGTCACAATCAAACTTGCGTCATAATAAAAAAAAAATCACAATCAAACATGCGTCATAATGTATTTCGTCACTGAGATAAGAAATCGGCGAAGTACTTTCAGAGATATTCCATAAAGAAGAAAAACCGTTTTGGGCCATTATAGCCGTTAGTAACGGCTATTCTGGTAAAATAAAACATCGGGCATCATCCGTGACCCATAATGAACATACCTACAAATTTTCAGAAAGATCGGTCCAGAAGTTTTTGTCTGGAGCGAGTGGAACACATTTTGACCACGGACAGACAGACTGACAAGACAGCATTTCTTCGTTCCCATTGTAAAGTACTCCCTGTTCTATAAGAACTGGGAGTAC
>CM065717.1:89081582-89084082 GCA_033310375.1 Conus canariensis
TTGATCCCGCGCCTTTTGAATTGGGTAGCGTCTCAGGGTGTTGCCTTTTAAAATGATATCTCACGCACATCGCTATTGCACATCTGTTCTAACTTGAGAAACTTAAGCCATTTGAAGATCACTTCTGTTCCCCCTCGACCAGATCCGGTTGACATTTTATTCGGGTGTCTCTGCTGTTCCTTTTAGGGTTCTGCTTCTAATTTTCTTCTTACCGGAAACTGCGAATTGTTTCATGAAATCATAGGCTACCGGCCCTACAACCCCCCTCCCCCTCCCTTTCTCCAGCCATTCCCACAAGCTGCTGGCTAGGCTGGCATACTTCTCCGTCTTGTAGATGTGGGCTTGCTTCAGTCTACTCTCATACAGCATAGTGAGCATAATCAGAAATGAACGTGCCTTAATGAACGTGAGTAAGCACAATGCCTGGTCTCAAGACAATTTTTCTAATGGTCTTTGGACGTTTCGTTTTTTTTTCCCATACTGGAAAGTTTTCTGTGCACTCACAGTCATCTGCTCCGCCCAGTAAACCCTGCTTCCATGCTCTTGATGTCGCAGCTGTTCCAGACCATGATTTGTGGCCCCTGTCGTGTGGAAACGTCGTTATTGGAGCTTCTAGTGGCATGGTGTTTTCTCTGGAAGTGCTGATCGCATGTGAGATCTCCTTCAGCACACGATTGAGTCCCCATGTATACCTTTCCTGGATTAACGCTGCATTACCAGAACTGATGACATATTCCATGGTTTGTTTGGATTAACGCTGCATTACCAGAACTGATGACATATTCCATGGTTTGTTTGGATTAACGCTGCTTTTACCAGAACTGATGACATATTCCATGGTTTGTTTGGATTAACGCTGCTTTACCAGAAGTCATGACATATTCCATGGTTTGTTTGGATTAACGCTGCATTACCAGAACTGATGACATATTCCATGGTTTGTTTGGATTAACGCTGCATTACCAGAACTGATGACATATTCCATGGTTTGTTTGGATTAACGTTGCTTTACCATAACTCATGACATATTCCATGGTTTGTTTGCCTGGACACATCTCACACGCAGACTCATCTGATGTACCCTATTTCATCAGATTTGAACTCGAGGGCAAGAAGTCTTCTACAGATCTGACGAGCAAGTCGATCCGGTGAGATGCCAAGTGCCGTATTTCATTCCAGCCTGTACTTCTTTGAAGTGTGTTTCCCCGTGGAATCCACTGCCTCTGTCGGCCATGCTTGACTGCCTTGTGGATTCTGTCTGCATCCGCTTCTTTCTTCAACTCATGTATCACCTTGTCCCTCTCTGTTCTTACTATCGCCTTTTACCGCCTCTTCGTTTCTGCTCGTCTCAACCCTCTGTCTATTGATTTGTATATATCCTGTTTGTTTTTTTTCTGCAACTTTTCCTTTGCCTTGTCGAACGCCTCCAAACATGTTCTCTCCGTGAAAATTCAACCATTGTGATGGTATAAGCCAAGTGCTTTGGTGTCCCTTTCCATTGCATGGATCTCCGATCTGGAGGGGCAAAGCTGTCGTGAGAGAAGCGTCTGTACACCATCCGTCATTCTACGCTTTCCAAGCAAAGTTGGGTATTTTGTGTTGATGGTCCATTTTTCTGTCTTTAAATCGTCCGTCATTCTATGCTTTCCAAGCAAAGTTGGGTATTTTGTGTTGATGGTCCATCTTTCTGTCTGTACACCGCCCGTCGTTCTATGCTTTCCAAGCAAAGTTGGGTATTTTGTGTTGATGGTCCATTTTTCTGGTGGTAGCTTTTACATTCGGTATTGCCACTCTTTGTCCATCATTAAGATGGTGTCCTTGTGGTTTAAGGTATCTCGGTGTTTTGTCCATCGTTCTTGTGCTATCATGATAGTGTTGAATATCTCTTGATATGGTTCATCATTGTGCTGATGTCCTTGTAGTGTTGAATATCTCTGCGTATTGTCCATCATTCTGCTGGTGTCCTTGTAGTGTTGAATATCTCTGCGTATTGTTCATCATTCTGCTGGTGACCTTGTAGTGTTGAATATCTGTGCGTGTTGTCCATCATTCTGTTGGTGTCCTTGTAGTGTTGAATATCTCTGCGTATTGTCCATCATTCTGCTGGTGTTCTAGTAGTGTTGAATATCTGTGCGTATTGTCCATCATTCTGCTGGTGTTCTAGTAGTGTTGAATATCTCTGCGTATTGTCCATCATTCTGCTGGTGTTCTAGTGGTGTTGAATATCTGTGCGTGTTGTCCATCATTCTGCTGGTGTCCTTGTAGTGTTGAATATCTCTGCGTATTGTCCATCATTCTGTTGGTGTCCTTGTAGTGTTGAATATCTGTGCGTATTGTCCATCATTCTGCTGGTGTTCTAGTAGTGTTGAATATCTCTGCGTATTGTCCATCATTCTGCTGGTGTCCTTGTAGTGTTGAATATCTCTGCGTATTGTCCATCATTCTGTTGGTGTCCTTGTAGTGTTGAATATCTGTGCGTATTGTCCATCATTCTGTTGGT
>CM065717.1:89089082-89090733 GCA_033310375.1 Conus canariensis
ACTTTTTTTTCTACTTAAAAAAAAATCCGTTAGTTTCTCCTTTTGTTTTCTGTCCTTTCTTTCCTTTCCTGTTTTCCAGTTCTATCTTTTGTTCGTTTTTTTTTTCTGTCTTGTCTGTCTGTCAGTCTTTCTTTTTCTTTTCTGCTTCTTTTTCTTCTTTTGTTTTTCGATATTTTTCTTTTCCCCTTTTTTTCCTGTCCTGACTTCATTTTTTTTTTTTTTTACATTCCTGTGAGTTTTTTTTTTTTTTTTTTTTTTTAGCATTGTCTTTATTTTCGAGTCTTCCTTTTGTTACTTCTTTCTTTCTTATAGTTGATTTCCTTCCCTTTCTTGCTTTCTCTCTTCTCCTCTTTCGTTATTGTTTGCCGGGTACTGAATTTTTCATGGTCAAAAAGCACGATAGCTATTCAGTTCTGCAGAACTGCGCGCGCGCGCGCACATATGTGTGTGTGTTCTTTCGTTCTTTAATTTAACGTCTATCCACCTAACAGTGATCTTAGACAGTATGTAAGTGTTATGTGTGTAGCACACACACATGTGGTGTTTTGGGGTGTGTGCATGCGAACGGTTGGTGTTGATTTTGGGCGTACGTAGGTATGTAATGGAATTAGGCCTAGATAAAAACACAAACAAACAAACAAACAAACAAACAAACACACACACACACACACACACACACACACACACACACACACACACACATAACTGAATCCAAACTTTGAAAGAAACACTAAATAAGCAGCTAACACCAAGATGGGGAAAATAACATAGACGTTAAAGTAAATGTCCAATTGGGCTCTTAATCAGTCCTTGAACAACTTCAAAAATGTTTGATTCGTTAGAGATGACGTCTTCAAAGACTGGCATCGACGGTTCAGTGTTCAACAACCAAGCAGGTAAATAGGGTTTCATTCTATCAATGTGTGTGTGTGTGTGTGTGTGTGTGTGTGTGTGTGTGTGTGTGTGTGTGTGTGTTGTGTGTGTGTGGTGTTGTGTAACGTGTGTGCGTGCGTGGTGTGTGGTGTGTGTGTGGTGCGCGCGCGCGCGCGCGTGTGTGTGTGTGTGTGTGTGTGTGCGCGCGCGCGCGCTTGCTTCATCCGGCGCGCGTATGTGTGTGTAACCCTATGCGTTTCTGTGCGTGTAAGCGTATTGTTTACGTGTACACGCATATGCGTGCGTGCGTGCATCCGGACGTGCGACTAGTGCGTCTGTGTGCACGTTCAACAACCCCTGAACAGCCGGTGAACCACTGCTCGAGCAGTCACAGTGATTCTCCGATCAGACCATCTAGTTCGATCTCAGTATTAATGCTATTTGCCATTTGGCCAAGTTCTTCACCAAGTTGTAACCGCTTCTGACCGCTAACAACAAATCCCCTCTGTTGTCGCCCCTTCGTGGGCTTGACGGTTTCTCCGCTATCGGAGAGTTAGGTCTGTTTGCGCTGGAGAAGCAGGCATTATCTTCCGTTTACTGTTTAAAAAAAATTGCATTAATGCAGGGCCGCATAAGTTATTTGAGAGAGGGGTGGGAAGGTCTAGGGCTCGTGGCTCCGGTGGAAATTCTTGGAGGAGAAAACGTGCCCAAAAATGTCATTTTAGCAGACTGGGGGGGGGGGGGGGGGGGGGGGGGGGGGGGGGGGGGGGGGGGGGGG
>CM065717.1:89090833-89095833 GCA_033310375.1 Conus canariensis
AAAAAAAAAAAAAAAAAAAAAAAAAAAGATATCAGGGATGCTTTGTCTGCAAGAGGATGGACAAGGAAATTGTTGTTGTTGTTGTCGTCGTCGTCGTCGTCGTTGTTGTGTCGAAGTTGTTGTTAGTGGGGGGTTGTCCCCTTAAATTGTTCGTGTGGTCTGTGCTTTCATATCTCTGTTAGAGATTCGGTGTGTAAGCAGCCTTGTTTGGAAGTTGGGGCCTGTATTGATTTCATCTGGAGCAAGAGTTATTTCTTGTTTAGTTTTCTGTTTGGTTTGGTTTATTTCATGTGTTATTGGGGGTGGGGGTTTGGTGGTAGTGGTGGTGACGTGCTTTTTTTTTTTTTTAGTAGGATACGTGTTGTTGTTTTTCCCGCCGTCCTGAAAAGGCTGGTGTTGTCGGCTGGGTTATGTGTTTCTACAAACTCAACATTGCTTTCCTTAAGGCATTTTGACGCGCGCAGTTGACCATAGGGACGGAAAGATGACACCGAAACGGAACCTGGAAGCCAAGAGGTTGGAGACGAATGGGATGGGGGTGAGTGGGAAGGGCTTGAGAGGGTGTCGGCTTCAGGGCGACATATGGAAGGCAAGGGGAAATGCACACAAACAGGCCGGGCCATACGCCGCAATGGAAGTGGAGAGAAAGTGTGAGAGCGTGCGCGCACACACAGGCTAGCAAGACACACACATATACCATACACACGCGCGCGCCCGCGTGCGCATACACACACGCATGACGCACGCACACACCATCACACACACACACATGCACACACTTGTACATCACACACACGTGCGGCGCCGCGCCGCCACACACACACACACACACACACACACACACACACACACACACACACACACACAACACACACACACACACACACACAACACACACACACACACCACACACACACACACACACACACACAACACACACACACACACCACACACACCACAACACACACACACACACACACACACACACACACACACACACACACACACACACACACACAACTGACTGACTGAAACCATTTACTGTCAGATTAACATAGTGTTGTACTGACAGACAACCACACACACACACACACACACACACAACCACACTCACACACACACACACATACACAACAAACACAACACAACCAAACAACACACACACACAACACAAAGCACAAACAAACAACCAACACAACACAAACACCGTTTTTCAAAAATAGATATTTGAAGAGAATCTGGACGTATTGGTCGAATAATGACATCTCTCTCTCTGCTGAAAAACTCTTGACACTAACTCACGAAACTGATTCGGTAAAGTCTGCTACTCACTCGACCACCCATCCGTCCATGCTCTGTATACAAGGGAGGAATTTGGCGCGTGCGTCCGTCCGCCTAGCACGTGGCTGTCTCTGTGTTCTGGAAGCAGCAAGCGAGACAAGCAGAGAACAGCGGAGTGAGCCAGCAGTGAGATGGCGTGTGCGTGTCTCTTTCTCTTCTGCTTGCACCAACTGATTTAATGGGCCGGTGAGGGACCTAGCACAGGGAGAGCAGATGAAAGGGAGGGGGGTGGGAGGGGGGATGGGGGGGGGGATGGAATGGGTCGCTGTGAAGGGATGCGCGTGGGGAGAGAGTGGGGAAGAGGAGGGGTGGGTGGAGATGAGCAAAGGGGTGGGGGGGGGGGGGGAGAGATGAGGTGAAGGGAGAGTCTATGGGAGGGGTGCCTGGGAGGAGGAGAAGGGGGGGGGTGTTTGGGAGGGGTAGTGTGGGGTGGGGTTTGGGGGGGGGAGGGAGGGGGAGGTTGAAAGATGAAGTTGAAAAAAAAGGCTTCTGATGTGGAGGGGGACAGTTAACGATGACGGTGCTAGACATGTAATTAAAACCAGATGTGTGTGTGTAGTGCTCGTGTGTGTTGTGTGTGTGTGTGTGTGTGTGTGTGTGTGTGTGTGGTGTGTGTGTGTGACAGAAAGAAACATACACTGTATACACACAGAAACATAACATGTATACACACACAACACACACACCCACGCGCGCGCGCGCGCGCATACACACTGGCTCGCACGTGCACAAACACATATATACACACACATTCACTCGCATTGTCACACATAACACTCACACACACATACGCGCACACCAGACACACGCACGCACATAATACAACACACACACACACACACACATACACACATACACCACACTTAAACACGTGCGCTTGCTCTCTCTCTCTCTCTCTTCTCTCTTCTCTTCACAACACACACACAAACCACACACACAAACACACACCACACACACACACAACCACACACACACACACACACACACACACACTTAAATACATACACGCACGTTCACGCACACACACACTCACACACACACACACACACACACTTAAACACTTTAAACACTTAAACACACACAGACAGCCCACCCAGCATCCACTGCAGTGCATGGAAATGCGATTCACATCATTCAATGAAACGTAGCATCCATATCAAGAATCTGGTGGAAAGTAGCAGATAAAACCATACGATGTCTGGAAATGTTGATGCTTTCAAATATGTTCCACGGATTGCTGTTCACGCACGGGTTTGCTGGGTTTATTATAGTAACAGCTCGGTTGAACATGACGGGTTGCAAGCAGCTTTGTCATAACCATGATACATATAAAACCATCTGTACTGGGTTCACACTGTGTGCCATGTCTGCTCTCTGGTTTGGTTTCCTTGAAAGTATCAGAATGCGAGTAAACATGAGAATGGGACAGGAAGGTGTGTGTGTGTGTGTTGTGTGTGTGTGTGTGTGTGGTGTGTGGTGTGTGTGTGTGTGTGGTGTATGGTGTGTTTGTGTGTGTGTGTGTGTACCTGTCTGTCTGTCTGTATGAGTGTTGTGTGTGTGTGTGTGTGTGTGTGTGTGTGTGTGTGTGTGTGCCCCGCTTGGGTAAGTGGGTTTTTTCTTTGTTTTGTTTTGGTTCTTGTTTTTTTTTTTACTATAGTAGTAATCTTTTTTCTTTTTTACGTGTTTCTTCAGAGGTAATTCTGTTTTCATCGTCACCTCCTCCTCCTCTCATCTCTCTCTCTCTCCTCTCTCTCTCTCGCTCTCGCTCTCTCCCGCCCCCCCCCCCCCCCCCCCCCCAATGATAATGACTTTTGAAGTTAGAGAAGCAGCGGCATACATCTTCTAAGTCACTTGGTGCCGTTGGAGTTCCCTCTCCTTTTTTCACCGTCATCCGAAAAAGGCGCAGATGTTCCGGTACGCTACCGGGACCAGGGAACTGCACTGAACTCAAGGTGGGATGGGTGGAGAGAGCTTGGGGGGAGTGTGAGGTATGGAGAACTGAGGACGACTCAGGAGGAGAGCGGGGGGGGTGGGGGGGGGGGGGGGGAGGGGGGTGGGGGGGAGAAGGAAGGGTGGGGGGGGTTAGGAGTGGGGAGAGGCGGCGGGAAAGAATGAAGGAGGGGGGGGGGGGGGGGGGGGGGGGGGGGGGGGGGGGGGGGGGGGGGGGTTGGGTGGCAACCTCGGCGTTAATTGAACAGCGTGCCTAAGTGATTCCATTGGTCGGTGGCGGCTTTGATGGGGGCTGCCTCCGCAACTTGTGTGACGAGGCAGTATGGGCAACCTGGAGAAGGGAAGGGTAGGGAGAGTGAAAGATAGGTGGGGGGTGGGGTGTGGGGGGGGGGGGGTTCTGAGGGTGGGTACAGGGTAGGAGGCGAGGAGTGACGAGTTGGAGGGATGGGGAGCCGAGGGAGAGTCGAGTCCCCTCCCCCCCCCCCCCCCCGGAAAAAAAGGCAAAGAAACATATTGGTAGCAGCAGGGGTCAGGGCAGAGGAAGAGGAAAAGGCACAGGGAAAGAGGGAGAGGACGACACACGATCACTGACGTGGAGTGTGAGAGAGTGTGTGTGGGCGGGTTGGGAGGCTTTCAAGGTAGTCTGTCCGTCTGTCTGTCTGTCTGTCCTGTCCGTCTGTCTGTCTGTCTGTCTGTCTGTCTCTTCTCTCTCTCTCTCTCTACTCTCTCTCTCTCCTCTCTCTCTCTCTCTCTCTCCCTCTCTCTCTCATTCTCCGCCCGAGCGCGCGCACATTAGCACATTAGCGTGCGCGCATTGCATGCATACAGACGCCGAGATACAGTTAATCATTTGAAATCTCTCTCTCCCTCTCTCTCTCTCTCTCCTCTCTCCCTCTCTCTCTCTCCTCTGTCAGTCAGTCCGTTTTGTCTGTCTGTCTCTCTCCTGAGTGTGTGTGTGTGTGTGTCTGTGTGTGTGTCTGTCTGCCTCTCTCTCTCTCTCTCTCTCTCTCTCTCTCTCTCTCTCTCTCTTCTCTTCTCCTCTCTCTCTCTCTCTCTCTCTACGTTTTCCACTTCTTTTTTTTCGTTTTAACCTTTCTACTTCTGTTGTATGTACACTCTGAAACAAAGACGCACAAACTCAAAACCCCAACGAGCGAGGGCGGGGAAGACGAGCGATGGCAAACAGACCCTGGGTTTCCCAGACAGTTCCCAGAGGGCCAGCTGCTGTCAGACCTCGGCCCTGTCTGTACTGCCTGCCTCTCTCACCCCTTATCACACACACCCTGGCCTGACCCTGGCCCTGTTTGCCAGACATCTTCAGCTGGGCCCTAGTGTTGACTCGGCGCTTCTCCGGAGGAGTCTGGTGAGGCTCTGAAGATCCGCTGGAGCAGGGGTTGCTCACTGGTGGAACATACACTCGAAAGACCGCTTCCTCAAACACACGAGAATCCAGGTTGAGTCATGCAAACAGTCCACCGAACTAAATGACGGGTCATCTACTACAGCTGAATGGTCGCACGCCCATTCGGCTGGGCTTTAAGCGTGGCGCCCTGTCTCTGATCTACGGTAATGTATGTGGGTTTTTGTTTTGTTTCGTTTTGTTTTTGTTGTCCGTCGAGACGACGAAGACCATCTAGTCATCCTGGGATCGGGGGTGAGTGCGTAGATGGCTGGTCAGGCCGATCTGCGCCGGAAAGATCTATCACAG
>CM065717.1:89108333-89123333 GCA_033310375.1 Conus canariensis
CCACACACACACACAACAAGAGAGAGAGAGAGAGAGAGAGAGAGAGAGAGAGCGAGCTTGTCCTTCCCGAGAAAGATGAAGATGACTGTTTTCCTAAGAAATCACTTTGTATTTACAGTTGTCTTGAATGATGATAACGAATAATGATAACAGTTTTCCTAGAGGGGGGAAAAAAATGCTGATTTACAAATTTCCCTACAAGTGCTGTTTTGTTTGTTTGCTTTTTTTTTTCTTGGTTGGAGGTGACCGGTTTTCCTCGGGGAAACAGTGACACTAACTGAATTTATCATTATCGTTGTTATCATTATTATTATTGTTACTATTTTATTGTTATTATTAGTATAGTATTATCATCGTTATTATTATCATTATTATTATTATGGTTATTATTATCATTATTATTATTACCATTATCATAACTGATTTCTAGAAAGACAGCAACAGTTTTCTTCGGTGGCTCCGGGGGCCACTCAGAGCCCTAAGGCCATCATATAAATGCTTTCTCCGTTTTCCCAGCAAAACACTTGTTGTCCTCTAAGACAACAGTGACAACAATATCCTTTCTTCCTGGCAGTTCGCTTGTTGTCACTGTCTCTTTCGTTTCTTTCATCCTTCCTTTCCTTCTTCCTTCCTTCCTTCCTTCCTTCCTTCCTTTCTTTCAAGAAAGGAATCATACAGTTCAGGTGAGGTTGGGTTACAATTAGGGCCAGAGATTAGGGTTAGGTTAAGGGAAAGGATTAGGACCAGGCTAGGGAGGTGTGTGGGGGGGGGGGGGAGGGGGGGAGGGTCAGGCATTCTGGAGTTGCCAGACAGTCCTCTGGTTCACTTATCGAAGTTTCCATTTCTGATGAAGAAACACGGAGTAGCTTCCCTTCAGTTGGGCCACACTGGCAGCTGGTCTTGTTGGAAACAGGAGAACACCCCCGGACACATAGGATAGAGATGGCTATCGTCCCACTGCCCACTGGAATAGCCTGACAAACACACTGACGGCCACGACAGTGCCGTTTGTTTAGGTGTTTGTCGTTTTACCTCTTGCAGCTCTTAGTCAAAGGGCGATAATTATCATCGTCATGTGTCTGTCATGGGCGTGGTGGTGGCCGTCATGGTGTCTCGGTTATCACACAAGTCTGAGTGAATGAGCTTTTACCGTGTTCGTGTTCGATATTGAGGGCCTCTCTTCTCTCTCTCTCTCTCTCTCTCTCTCTCTCTCTCTCTCTCTCTGTTCGTGTCGTATTGAGGCCTTCTCTCTCTCTCTCCTCTTCTCTCTGTCTGTGTGTGTGTGCGTGTGTGTGTGTGTGTGTGTGTGTGTGTGTGTCGTGGTGCGTGCGTGGTGTGTGTGTGTGTGTGTGTGTTGAGAGAGAAGAGAGAGAGAGAGGAGAGAGGAGGATACTCCGATAGGCATACAAATACGTACTCATACGTGCACCCAAATGTTACAGCTTGTTTCACAGCAAAAGCTCTTTAAACAATGACACCAGTTCTCTGTCAAATCGACCCCCCCCCCCTCACCCCCACCCGCTTTTTGTTTTGTTTCTATTTACAAACACCTCGCCAAATTCTATTACAAACTAACAAGAAGTTGTCCCTCAAAACCCACAAAGGATAGATGATTTGCAGTGTGACCAAAAGGACTGTTGACTACATTGGGAGAACATCAGTCTGTTAACTAAAGGTGTGAAGGTCATTGTCGGTCTTTGAAAGAGACGAGGGCAGCTGTGCCCATTTCTGTCGCAGCAGTAATACATATTTGCCGGTAAACGCCCCTCTTTGTGGGAGTTCCCGAGATCAGTGTGTTCTGCTGTGTCATCTTTCTTTCCCTCACAGACTTGGAAGGGTAACACCAACACACACACACACACACACACACACACACACACACACACACACACAACAACACAACACACACGCGGGGCGCACGCACCGCCACGCACCACACACACACACACACACACACACACACACACACACACACACACACACACACACACACACACACACACAGCACACACCACACACAACACAAGACTTGATAAAAAAAAAACCCACTTGTTTTAGCAACGGACACAGCACTGAAACTAAGCGCTCCCCGCCGCCCGCCCGCCCGTTTTAGAGGTGAACGAATTCTCTTCCGCTCGGATCATCTAATCTCCCTAGTCCGACATTCCTCTTTATGCTAATCGCGTCATGCAGGGCCCACGGCCGGTGCCAATCGCCTTCCCGACCAGGGCGGTGGCCGTCTGTTGTGCCAGTGTTTAGCGGGTTATCCGCGCGGGACTATCATAACACTATTGTCCCCACAGGCCCGCGGGGGTGGGGGATTAGGCCGTCCGGCAGAATGTTAACCCCCAGCATCAACACGGGAGGTACACTGCTGGATCCAGGCCCGTTTATATTAGGGCATTCTTGGAGACAGAAGCGAGTTCAGCTATTACCACCCCACCCCCACCTCCCGCCGTCCTCCCCCGCCCGAAGACCCTGTCTCTGAACACGGTTTTGATACATGCTTCGTTTGCGAGCGTATGTCGTGCGACTGGAAACGAAAGTTGGGTGTATGTGTTTTGTTCATTCTCGTCGTGACGTTGGCAGTGTGTGTGTGTGTGTGTGTGTGTGTGTTTGTGTGTGTGTGTGTGTGTGTGTGTGTGTTGGGTGTGTGTGTGTGTGTGTGTGTGTGTGTGTGTGTGGTGTGTGTGTGTGTGTGTGTGTGTGTGTGTGTGTGTGTGTGTGTGTGTGTGTGTAAATAGATAATCCTGTCCTCCGTATCTGTCCTCTTGAGCCTCGCTCAATGTTCCATTTCTTTATGTGCATTAAAAAAAAAAATCAAATTGATCGGGTAAGATTTCCTTTTTGAACTGCCCCTGTTCATCGCCTCCAGGTTTTTTTTTTTTTTTTTTTTTTTTTTTTTTTTTGGGAACCATCAAGTCTTTACGGTCAGTTTCGAGACAGTGAATGGAATTTTGTGGACACACCTTCCAAGGGAACAAGCTGGTCGGTAAATGCCCCCACCCCCACCCCACCCACCACAAATGTGTCTGACTGTTGGACGGACATGAGTTAATGAAAGCAGTACATGACAAACAGCCTTCACGGACAGCCAGCTTGGCCCGGCGTGGAAGGGCGTCCAGTAGATCGTCAGGTGTTGCGTGTTCGAATCTCGCTGGCGCTCAAAATGAACTTTTTCTCAATTTCAGTGCTCATCTTGATGTATTGTCGTTCTACCGGTGCCAGCGTAATGTCAGATAAGTGACCTGTCCCCTGCTTTCCTGTGATGGGTATCCTCTGTTTGCCCAGTGACCTTTTGGTGCGTGTGTGAACATTAGATCTGAAGATAACAGGATGGATATCTGGTATTACGGAGACAGACCTCTCAGCTGATGAGGATGATATTGTCAGCGCAGGTGTACACAGACACAGAGACAGATATAACTAAAGTGAGGTTAAAAAGCTGGAGCGGATTCAACGTCGAGCAGCGAGATCCACGAAAAGAGACTGCAGGTCAAATACAGAATCAGGCGGCTGTCTGGAACTCGGACTGCACACTCTTCAAGACCGGCAGCGAGAGAAGAGAAGTTTTCTGTTGTTTATTTTTCCCCAGGCTCCGGCTCTTCCGACCAAGGGTGGCATTATGCAGCAGGAGAACAGCCCTAAGCTGAACTCTTCCCTTGACTTTCATGCTGATCGCTTCCTTCACAACACCGTGGGGAAACGTGCAACAAACGACGACACAACCTGGAGAGTTTCGGCTGCAATAACAGAATAATGTAGACTTTTTTTTTTTTTTTTTTAGGATAGGACACTTATTAATTAGAACCATCTCGGTGAGGACCAACTGGTGGTAGTGGGCGAGAAAATCCCGACCTGCCACATGAGCACCATGTAAAAGAAAGCTGTGCACGACCCCCCCCCCCCCCCCCCCCCCCCCCCCCCTGTTATATGTATGGTCAACTCGGACAACAACAAAGTGTTAAGACTATAACCGGCATCAGCAGGAGCGCATAGGCTTTTTTTTGTTTTCTTCTGGAGACGTTTCAGACACTGACTCATAGGGAAGGGGGTCACCACTGACGATCCTGTTATGAGTGGGCAGGGTGGGATGAGGGACATAGAGGCGTCACCGACAGAGAACAGAGAACGGAACTGTACCAATTCCAGTCCCATGACGGTCAGTGGAAGAGGTGGTGGAAGAGCTGGAATCGTTCAAAGGGAGAATACGTCGCCAATGCACAACACAACGCTTTTTCTCTTTCCAGAGATGTGTTGATGGATCAGTCAAAGTAGATTGTCCCACATACGTTTACTAGGGGGGCAGCTTCTGTTCCCCAGCACCGTTGGTTCTTCCACGTTCGCAGAAGGTTTGTTTCACACTGGGTCAAAGCTTTTGCGCAGCTGGATAGAGGTATCATATCTAGTCTTTGTCCGTTGTGGTGTCCATTTAGACTTTTGTGGGGGTCTGTGTCTGGGACGTCCGCGCTCCCCTCACCTGTAAAATGGGTCTTGAACAGGTGAGAGACATGCCCTTACGAGGCCAGCACGCTGCTGCGCTGGATAACATGAGGAGAGGTAGTAGTAGTAACATGTGTCGTTGGTCTGCCACCGAACAGGTTGAGGTGTTGTCTGACATGTAAGTTATTTGTCTTCGTGTTCTTGGACGAGTTGCGGAGAGTCTACGTGTGGCGAGCCCCTCAGCCGACCGGAAGCTAGCACCACTGCGCACTCTCCGTTGCGGATGCAGCCTTACTCGTTCGTTCCCAAAGCCGTATGCATGGCACGTGTGAACCAGTTCCAGCTGGCGCGCGCCTTCGGCGAAATTCTAACGCACAGGAAGCTGTGTTCACCATTAGGGTTTCTTCATCTCTCTTCTCTCTCTCTCTCTCTCTCTCTCTCTCTCTCTCTCTGTTTCTCTCTTTCTCTCTCTCTCTGTCTCTGTCTCTCTCTCTCTCTCTCTCTCTCTTCTCTCTCTCTCTCTCTCTCGTATGTCCAGTTTTGTGTGTGTGTGTGTGTGTGTGTGTGTGTGTGTGTGTGTGTGTGTGTGTGTGTGTGTGCAATACGTTATAATGTGATTGCTTACTATTTTCTGTAAAAAAAAAATTGTTTTTTCTTATTGCTGTGTTTAATTTTGTCAAATCGATGTAATTGTTCCTTTTGGTTACTGTCATTTTGAGGGCATAGTGTAAAAAAGCTTCCAGCTTACCTATTCACCTCATTAAAGATTTCGAGTTTCTCTCTCTCTCTCTCTCTCTCCCTCTCTCAATGATCAGGGACCGTGCGGACAGAAGCACTGACCCGGTTCTCATAGAACGCGCGTGAAGCAGACGGTATGATGGTGTGCATTCATTGATCAGGTGGGAGGAGGGTGCATTTACTGTTTTTATTGCAGAAATCGTATTTTCTTTCTAAAAAATATCTTTTTTTTTTTTTTTTTTTTGGGGGGGGGGGGGGTAGATTCCGTACTCAGTGCATTAATTATAAGAACTGTATTCGTGATTAATCGACGAACGTGCCGAAAATAAAGAAACGTTTAAAACTCTTTCTTCGGACAGCTGTGAGGATACGGTGGTGCTGTTAGCATAGGGAAAGGGGGCGGGGGGGGGGGGGGGGGGGGAACGTACGTAAAGCGGGCAAAGGGGACAGTATTATCGAGCGGGGGGGGGGGGGGGGGGGGGGGGGGGGGGGGGGGTGAATAAAAAAAGGGATGGATAACAGCAGGGGACGGGAAAGTACAAAAAACAGTAGGATAGGAAAGGGACGCTAGAAATACACCAATAAAAGTACAGGAACAGGGATAGGAAAGACGCTGGAAATACACCAATAAAAGTACAGGAACAGGGATAGGAAAGACGCTGGAAATACACCAATAAAAGTACAGGAACAGGGATAGGAAAGACGCTGGAAATACACCAATAAAAGCACAGGAACAGGGATAGGAAAGACGCTAGGAAATACACCAATAAAAGTACAGGAACAGGGATAGGAAAGACGCTGGAAATACACCAATAAAAGTACAGGAACAGGAACAGGAAAGACGCTGGAAGTACACCAATAAAAGCACAGGAACAGGGATAGGAAAGACGCTGGAAAGTACACCAATAAAAGTACAGGAACAGGAACAGGAAAGACGCTGGAAGTACACCAATAAAAGCAAACGGAACAGGAAAGACGCTGGAAGTACACCAATGAAGGAAAACTCCCTGTTGGTTCCCTCTGGAAGTGGAACCAGCCAACAGTGGCCGATGGAGCTGTATGTCCACCCGGGGTACAGTCATAGTAGACTGGACTTCCCGCGTGACAGATGGCACTGGCTGATCCCCTCTCCCCCTTACGCCCCCCTCCCCCACCTTTTGCTCACCACTCCCCCGCCGTCCCTCCCGACCCCTGGCCTCTCACCCACTATAACGCTAATGCTCTTATGTGCCTGCGCTTGACAAGCTACTATGGGAGACGGTGGCGTCATGATTAACCCTTATAGCCTGCGCTGTATCCACATTGGAGCAAACGGCAGGAAGGGTTCATAAACCCGCTCCCTGATAGCAAGATATGGTCAACGTTTACTGTCGCTGCTGGGATAGAGGTAGCGTTTGTAGGGGGAGGATGGAGGAGAGGGAGAGAGAGGGAGAGGAAAACACAGAGAGAGAGTGAGAGAGACAGACAGACAGAGAGAGGGGGGGGGGGGAAGAATGAGTTAGGGGAGGGTGAAAAGTGTGAAATACTTGAAAAGCACGATCGATCCGGAGCGAAATCCCACGACTGAATGATTGTGAGCGTCATTCATGAACGTGGTTCTGAACGCGCCGCCGCGGCCGCTGGAGCAGACGTAGGTCTTCTCTACTACAACGTCGACAAGAGACTGTCTGCCCACTGTTCGTCGCTCGCAGTGTCACCCCGTCAAGTTTTTAAGCACACACAGGGTGGGTCCCGCCGGGGCGTAAAGAAGGCTAAGTGCGGGTCGTAGGCCGACCTCAATCAACAGAGAGGACTACAAAGACGGAGAGCACTTCGTCACCGGAGAGGGCAGCCCAGAAAATGGAACAAAATCCTGCGCCTAGAAGCGGTAGGTTCGTGACTCCCGTGGTACAACGGGACTACTACAACAAAGACGAACAGTGGGGAGATGGGCGAGATACCGATTCTCTCTCTCTCTCTCTCTCTCTCTCTGCCTGTCGGTGTTTCCAGGGTCGCAGCGTTGGCAAAGTGAACCCACCGCCCCCACCCCCGTGCTCCGTCTCGATTTCAGTTGTGCCGGAGGTTCGGGAGTGGGGGTTGCTACGCGTGCCATCTAATCCTCTACATCTGCTAACCTCACAGATCACAACACTGCCGTGGTCAGAAATCTAAGATAGCGAATGTGGGAGGGGGTGTGGGGGTGGGGGTGGGGGACATAGTCGACACTACGACGCACAGAGAGAGAGAGAGAGGTTCGCAGTTCGAGACCGAGAGATGAAATGGCGAGGGGTGTGTGTGTGTGTGAGAGAGAGAGAGAGAGAGAGGTGTGTGTGTGTGTGTGTGTGCAAGAGAGAGTGAGTGAGAGAGAGTGGTGGGGGTAGTGGTTTTGAGAAAGAGAGAAGGGGTCCAAGGTTTTGGAGAGGAGAAGACAGACAGCAGACAGACAAAGACAGAGAGACAAGAGTCGGAAGAGGGAGATATTGAAGATAGACCGACAGACAAGAAACGTTCACTGTGCCCACGCTGACTGAACTTAAAAGGCAGAGTACACACTCTTTAGCCGGGGGCCGCAGTCACAAGGGGGAGGAGCGGGGCCGGGGAGGGGGGGGGAGGGGGGCTTCATTTCCGGAGCGTCCACGCGACCCGCGCGTGCCGTGGCCACCAATGGACGGCCCAAGCGGCTCGCTGATAAGCTTTTGAAAACCCGCCGCGTGCGTACACTTTCTTTTTCGTTTCTCTTCTTTTCTTTTTCTTTTCTTTTTTTTCTCTTTATTTTCCTTTCTTTCACTGTTTTTTTTTTTTTTTTGTTCCTTTCCTTCATTTTCGGTTGACATTGCGTTTCAGTGACCCACCTACTCTCTCTCTCTCTCTCTCTCTCTCTCCTCTCCTTCCCGCGTTGTGTTCTTTGTTTCTGCCAAGTCTAATACGTACACACACACTCACGCACAGGTCGCTTGGGAATGGGAAGGGTGTTGGTGGAGGGGGGGGGGGGTGGGAGGGGGGGGTAAGGGAATGGGGTGAGAAATTCATTCAGATTGTGTCAGTCGACGCGACTTTTTTTTGTCACGTATTTTTTCGTGGTGCCGAGGTGTGTGTTTTTGTTTGTTTGGTTGGTTGTTTTTTCCATCGAGTGGCGAGCAAGCAATTCCAAAACTGAATGATCAAAGACAGGGGGATCAAAAAGACATTGCAACAAAGCACGATGGGAAGTGTGACGATCTGGACTTTCCTGTCGCTACTGTTGCTCTCTCCTTCCCCTTCCCCCTCCCCGTCTCTCTCTCTCTCTCTCTCTCTCTCTCTCTCTCTCTCTCGGAGTACCCACCCGTCTCTCTCTCTCTCTCTCTCTCTCTCTCTCTCTCTCTCTCTCTCTCTCAGATTGTACATACACACATCTCTCAGAGTACGTACATATCCCCATGATGCTACTCATACGCAACACACCCACCCACGACCCCCCCCCACTCCTCCCCCCTCCTTCCCTCACCCCACCCCACTCCCTTGCCCGCCGCCCTCCCCTTCCCTCTATCTCCGCCCCGACACCCATCCCACTTCTCTGTGTGTGTGTAGTGTGTGTGTGTGTGTGTGTGTGTGTGTGTGTGTGTGTGTGTGTGTGTGTGTGTGTGTGTGTGTGTGTGTGTGTGTGTGTGTGTGTGTGTGTGTAAGTGTGTGTGTGTGTGTGTGTGTGTGTTAGTGTGTAAGTGTGTGTGTGTGTGTGTGTGTGTGTGTGTGTGTGTGTGTGTGTGTGTGTGTGTGTGTGCCTGCCTCTCCCTCTCTCCCCCACCCCTCCCATTCTCTCTCTCTCTCTCACACACACACACACACACACACACACACAACACAGAGTACGTACATACATATACCATGTTACCCATACATAACACACCCACCCACACACCCTCCCTTCCCCCTCCCCTTTACCCTTCACCCTTCCCTCCCCTCTATGTCCGGCCCGACACCCATCCGGCCTCTCTCTCTCTCTCTCTCTCTCTCTCTCTCTCTCTCTCTTCTCTCTCTCTCTCTTCAGCCAGCCGCTTTGGTGGATAAACAAACGCAAAGAGAAAAAGACGAACAAAGGTGTTTGGCGGGGACGTGCACGCTTTCCCAGGGGGAGAGAGAGCAGCCTCAGTTGTCTGTCCTAGGGAGACGTTTGGGTGTGACCAAGGAACTCACACAATGCACAACACAACACCGTTCCATCGCCACAGGTAACGGTGCAGTGCAGGGCAATTTATATGCAGGACAAAGACAAGACAATTGTAATGCAATGCGTAGATGACAGTACAATACGATGCAACTCAGTACAATGCTCAATGCACTGCACTGCGAGTGCAATGCCAAGCCACACATTGCCAGTCAACACCATGCAGTACAACTCAATCACATACGATGCAGCGCAAAACGAACATGAAGCCTACCACTGTGCAGCAATGACTGCTGACCTTCTTGACGTGCGTGGAAGTTCAACAGGTGAAACGCGCTGCTGACTCATGAATGATACCACCGTCAGCGAGGAATGTCACAGAATGCGGCCAGTCGCTAATTAAAGTCAGAGGTCAACAGGCCTTAGAACTAAAAAGTGCAAATAAGAGACAGATCGCCATGAGACACACAAAGTTTAATGGTCGATATGAGAAACAACGTTTAATGATCGATATGAGAAACAAAGTTTAATGATCGATAGGAGAAACAACGTTTTATGAACGATATGAGAAACAAAGTTAATGATCGATCAAATAAAAGTTTAATGATCGATATGAGAAACAACGTTTTATGATCGATATGAGAGACAAAGTTTAATGATCGATACGAGAAACAAAGTTTAATGATCGATATGACAAACAAAACAAAGTGTAATGATCGATGTGAGAAACAAAGTTTAATGATTGATACGAGAAACAAAGTCTAATGATCGATACGAGAAACAAAGTTTAATGATTGATTGAGAAACAAAGTTTAATGATCGATATGAGAAACAAAGTTAATGATCGATACGAGAAACAAAGTTAATGATCGATATGAGAAACAAAGTTTAATGATCGATATGAGAAACAAAGTTTAATGATCGATATGAGAAACAAAGTTTAATGATCGATATGAGAAACAAAGTTTAATGATCGATATGAGAAACAAAGTTTAATGATCGATATGAGAAACAAAGTTTAATGATCGATATGAGAAACAAAGTCTTAATGATCGATATGAGAAACAAAGTCTAATGATCGATATGAGAAACAAAGTCTAATGATCGATATGAGAAACAAAGTTTAATGATCGATATGAGAAACAAAGTTAATGATCGATATGAGAAACAAAGTTTAATGATCGATATGAGAAACAAAGTCTAATGATCGATACGAGAAACAAAGTTTAAGATCGGCCGACAATGCCTGATCCAGCCTCTTTCCGATTACTAAAACATGTCTTTCCGTTACTAAAACCAGTTCTTTCCGTTAATGAAACCATTTCTTTCCGTTACTAAAACCCATTTCTTTCCGTTAATGAAACCCATATCTTTCCGTTACTAAAACCCATTCTTTCCGTTAATGAAACCCATATCTTTCCGTTAATAAAATCCCTTTCTTTCCGTTACCAAATCATCTTTCCCATTATAAAATCCTGTTCTTTTCGTGTGATAAAACCCACGTCTTATTGTCTGTAAACCTCACCTCTTTCCTTTGATAAAACCCACGTCTTATTGTCTGTAAACCTCACCTCTTTCCTGTGATAAAACCCACGTCTTATTGTCTGTAAACCTCACCTCTTTCCTTTGATAAAACCCACGTCTTATTGTCTGTAAACCTCACCTCTTTCCTGTGATAAAACCCACGTCTTATTGTCTGTAAACCTCACCTCTTTCCTTTGATAAAACCCACGTCTTATTGTCTGTAAACCTCACCTCTTTCCTTTGATAAAACCCACGTCTTATTGTCTGTAAACCTCACCTCTTTCCTGTGATAAAACCCACGTCTTATTGTCTGTAAACCTCACCTCTTTCCTTTGATAAAACCCACGTCTTATTGTCTGTAAACCTCACCTCTTTCCTGTGATAAAACCCACGTCTTATTGTCTGTAAACCTCACCTCTTTCCTTTGATAAAACCCACGTCTTATTGTCTGTAAACCTCACCTCTTTCCTGTGATAAAACCCACGTCTTATTGTCTGTAAACCTCACCTCTTTCCTGTGATAAAACCCACGTCTTATTGTCTGTAAACCTCACCTCTTTCCTTTGATAAAACCCACGTCTTATTGTCTGTAAACCTCACCTCTTTCCTGTGATAAAACCCACGTCTTATTGTCTGTAAACCTCACCTCTTTCCTGTGATAAAACCCACGTCTTATTGTCTGTAAACCTCACCTCTTTCCTGTGATAAAACCCACGTCTTATTGTCTGTAAACCTCACCTCTTTCCTTTGATAAAACCCACGTCTTATTGTCTGTAAACCTCACCTCTTTCCTTTGATAAAATCCACTTCTTTCCATTGATAAAACACCACTCCTATCCGTGTTTAAAATCACCTTCTTTGCGTTTATAGAATCCAGCTTCCTTTCCGTTTCTCATCGACTTCGTCTTCAACACAAACGCAGCTGATAATATTGTTTATCAAAATGGTCGGTTAGAAGTACACAAAGAAGGGGAGGAAGGGGGGGGGGGGGGGGGGGGAGAGAAGAATAAAAAACAGGAAAGGGCGGAGGGATGAGGATGTAGTCTAATTATATATCGCCGTTAGGTCCTCTGGTGATCGAATTATTCTGTGTGTTATTCACATTGCTCGTCGACTGAAACAAATTTAGAGCTTTCTCACTCACTCACTCACTCACGAGAGAGAGAGAGAGGGAGAGAGACGGTCGCCTAAATAACCCGAAGGTTCAGGGGTTTGGGGTGGGGAAGGGGAAGGTGGGGGTGGGGGGGGGGAGGAAAGGCACGCCAGCCAGCCCACAAGTAAAGTGGCGAGGGGAGCTGAAGACCGGAGACTCGAACCCAAGCCTGCTGTCACAGATAGCGGTCCTTGTAGTAATAGTAGTAGTAGTAGTAGCCCAGTCCACGCTTGCCAGCTAATCCCCCGCCAGGTGGTTAGCTGAGGCAGTGACTGCAACGGTATGCCGTGCGGGCCAGCCGGCTGGACGAACAACCCAACCTCCCGCGCGTCAGTATTTTCTGTGTAGGGTCAGTTTTGGTGGTCAGTCAGTTCGGCCCGTGGACTTGATCGCTCTGCCTTGTTATTTGCCTTTGTTCGACGGCTGGTGGTTTGTGTGTGTGTGTGTGTGTGTGTGTGTGTGGGGGGGGTGGTGTGGAGAGTTGGGGGGAATGGAGGTTAGATTGTGTGGAGTTGGGTGGTGGTTGGGGGGGGGGGGGGGGGGATGGGGGTGTCGTTTGAGGTCAAAGCTTTGTTGAGCTCATACTTTTTTTTTTTTTTTTTTTTTTTGGGGGGGGGGGGGGGCATCACCACCCACCACCACCAACCCCTCCCCACTCTCCACCTTCCTTCGATTCGAGAGGGAGAACTGAGGGCACGACTGATAATGTGTGTGTGTGTGTGTGTGTGTGTGTGTGTGTGTGTGTGTGTGTGTTGTGCGCGAGCGAGTATATATATATATATATATATATATATATATAAGAGAGAGAGAGAGAGGAGAGAGAGAGAGAGAGAGCTTTGCAGGTTTTGATGAAAACAAATCAAACAAGATGCAAAGGATATAAACGTACTCCCAGTTTATCCTGAATACGCGTGAGATATTCCATAAAGAGGAAAAACCGTCTTGGGCTGGTGTAACCGTTAGTAATGGCTATTCTGGTAAACATCGGCTATCGTCTGTGACCTATAATGAACATGCCTACACATTTTCAGAAAGATCGGCCAAGAACTTTCTGAGATTTTCCATAAAGAAGAAAACCATTATGGGCCGTTAGTAACGGCTCTAACGGTAAACGTAAACATCGGGCATCATCCGTGACCCATAATGAACATATCTACAAATATTCAGAAATATCGGCCACGTACTTTCTGAGATATTCCATAAAGAAGAAAAACCGTTACAGGCCGTTACAGCCGTTAGTAACGGCTATAACGGTAAACTAAAACATCGGGCATCATCCGTAACCCATAATGAAGATACCTGCTAATTTTCACAAAGATCGGCCAAGTACTTTCGGAGATATTCCATAAAGAAGAAAAGCGTTATGGGCCATTACAGCCGTTAATAACGGGTATAACGGTAAACTAAAACATCGGGCATCATCCGTAACCCATAGTGAACATACCTGCTAATGTTCACAAAGATCGGCCAAGTACTTTCTGAGATATTCCATAAAAAAAAAGTTACAGGCCGTTACAGCCGTTAGTAATGCTATAACGGTAAACTAATACATCAGGCATCATCCTTGATCGATAATGAACATACCTGCTGATTTTCACAAAGATCGGCCAAGTATTTTCTGAGATATTCCATGAAGAAAAACAACCGTTACAGGCCGTTACAGCCGTTAGTAACGGCTATAACGGTAAACTAAAACATCGGGCATTATTCGTGACCCATAATGAACATACCTGCTAATGTTCACAAAGATCGGCCAAGTACTTTCTGAGATATTCCATGAAGAAGAAAAGGCGTTACAAGCCGTTACAGCCGTTGGTAACAGTATAACGGTAAACTAAAACATCGGACATTATTTGTGACCCATAATGAACATACCTACAAATTTTCAGAAAGATCGGCCAAGTGCTTTCTGAGATATTCTATAAAGAAGAAAAACCGTTACAGGCCGTTAAAGCCGTTAGTAACGGCTATAACGGGGTAAACTAAAACATTGGGCATTATTCGTGACCCATAATGAACATACCTGCTAATTTTCACAAAGATCAGCCAAGTACTTTCTGAGATATTCCATAAAGAAGAAAAAGCGTTACAGGCCGTTACAGCCGTTAGTAACGGTAAACTAAAACATCGGGCATCATCCGTGACCTATGATGAACATACCTACAATTTTTCAGAAAGATCGGCCAAGTGCTTTCGGAGATATTCTATAAAGAAGAAAAAGCGTTACAGGCCGTTACAGCCGTTAGTAACGGCTATAACGGTAAACTAAAACATCAGGCATTATTCGTGACCCATAATGAACATACCTACAAATTTTCTGAAAGATCGGCCTAGTACTTTTGAGATATTCTATAAAGAAGAAAAACCGTTACAGGCTGTTACAGCCGTTAGTAACGGCTATACGGGTAAACTAAAACATCGGGCTCATCCGTGACCCTAATGAACATACCTGCTAATTTTCACAAAGATCGGCCAAGTACTTTCGGAGATATTCCATAAAGAAGAAAAGCGTTACATGCCGTTACAGCCGTTAGTAACGGCTGTAACGGTAAACTAAAACATCGGGCATCATCTGTGACCCATAATGAACATTTCTACAAATTTTCAGGAAGATCGGCCAAGCACTTTTTAATATATTCTAAAAAGAAGAAAAACCGTTACAGGCTGTTACAGCCGTTAGTAACGGCTGTAACGGGTAAACTAAAACATCGGGCATCATCCGTGACCCATAATGAACATACCTGCTAATTTTCACAAAGATCGGCCAAGTACTTTCGGAGATATTCCATAAAGAAGAAAAGCGTTACAGGCCGTTACAGCCGTTAGTAACGGCTGTAACTGTAAACTAAAACGTCGGGCATCATCCTTGACCCATAATGAACATACCTACAAATTTTCAGAAAGATCGACCTAGTAGTTTTGTCTGGAGCGAGTGGAACACATTTTGACCACGGACACACACACACACACACACACACACACACACACACACACACACACACACACACACACACACACACAGC
>CM065717.1:89127126-89144626 GCA_033310375.1 Conus canariensis
AACCGAACGATAAAACGTGAAGACGGGTCAGCAAAGGTAAGTTTGGTTTGTTTCTTCGGTGTCGGCCGGATTCGAACCCAAAACATCCAGCGACTACAATTTTGGTGGACAACTTCCCTCCCTTTTAGACGTTTCGTTTACCAGATTTCTTTTTCTTTCTTTTTTTTTTTTTTTTTTCTTTTCTTTTTTTTTTTTTTTTTTCTTTTTTTTTTGGGGGGGGCATGTTTGATCTTCCCAATTATGATTCCCTCCCATGAGAGAGAGAGAGAGAGAGAGAAGAGAGAGAGAGAGAGAGAATTTGTGGAGGTGGGTACGTGGAAAAGGTTCTACTTCTCCTGTACATAGGCAAGAGGGGGAGGTGGAGAGATGGAGTGAGGGGGAGCGCTACAGCTTGAAGCTGAACAAACAGAATGCCAGAAATGCTGTTCCAGTCTCTGACCGGGCATTGGGGGGACATGGAGGTCGGGGAGGAGGGGGGGGGGGGGTTGGAGTGCATCGTGGCGATGATGATGATTCATGGGGTGTTTTTGTCCTTCGTGGTTGCAGGTGCCGGTTGGGTGGGAAGGCAAGCACTGCAACGTGTGCATCCCCTACCCGGGTGCCAGCACGGCACGTGCTCGGTCAAGCCCTACTGGGAGTGCAACTGCGAGGAGGGCTGGGGCGGCCTCTTCTGCAACCAGGGTGAGTGACCGCTGGTGTGTGTGTGTGGTGTGTGTGTTCGCGCGCGCGCGTGTGTGTGCGCGTGCATATGGTGTCATTCATCTTGAGCTGTCTGATATTCTTTACTTGTCTCTCGCATTCATGTGGCCGGCTGTGTCTGTTTTGTATGCGTGTGAGCGGAGAGAGCTGAAGTCGTGTGGAAACCAAAATCTCTCTCTCTCTCTCCTCTCCTCTCTCTCTCTCTCTCTCTCTCATGCACGCCGCACGCACGAACACACACGCACACACACAACACACACACACACACGCACAACACACAAAACACACACACACACACACACACACACACACACACACACACACACACACATGCGTGTGCGCGCCGCGTGCTCGCGGTTTACACTGATCACGTTCACCGTGCACTGGGAATCATTGCTCGTTCTGCACAGTGTATCCGAAAAGTAGCTCCCTCGGGTTCACAGACACTGGGAGCTCGCTCGCTCTCAGCAAGCTGGCGTCCCCCAAGTCCGCCAGACAACCGACTCGACGTCCGTCCGTTCTGCTGCTTCTGCAGTGCCACGACTTGTCCCTGGAAGCTGTACTGCCAAGACGTTCAACACCAACCATCTACGATCGCACAGCTGAACAGGTTTCAGGGTCCGGGCGTCCGACACACCTACTACACTCCCCCACTCTCCCCCCAATGCCCTCCTCCTCCTCCTCTGTTCTGACAATGCGCAGTCACGGTGACTCGGCTGTCGTGTGCTGTTCACCTGCAGCTCGTACTTGCTTTGCTTGGTGCTGTTGTCACGTGACCGTCCCCCCCCCCCCCCACCTGACCCCTCCCCCCCCAACACACACAACACACACACACACACACACACACACACACACACACACACACACACACACACACCAGATGGACACATGGTCTGGGGTGTCTGCTTCTCCCAAGGACAAGTCTTGAGCACCAAGCGAATTGCCTTACTGTATGATAAATAACAAACAAGTAGAGTAACTCTTGCTCCCATGCCGTGGTAATTGCAGGCCCATAACTCCAAACGAATGCTGCTTACGACACCAGATCGCCTAGCAGAAATGACAACACAGAGCGCACAGAACAAACAAGAAGACCACTCCCCCCCCCTCCCCGAAAAAAAGGATGTCTTTGCTGTATTATAAGTTAGGTTAACATCGACAGTCGCATCGTCGGCTATAAGACCTCTTCCAAAGTGTACACTGACATCAGCAGAACAACAACCAAAGCGATGAACGCTTTGAAAGCACAGACACTGCAGGGGAGAGGAAGGGAGGAGGAGGAGGTGGGTGTTAAAGCATGTGTGCAAAGTCCAGTTTCAGACCGTTAAAACGAATGAGACTGACAGATTACAAGACAGAGGCAACGCGTTTCGACCTGCTGGTCTTCTACATGCCAGGCGAACAAATGAGACTGAACCACACGAACGAGAAGAAAAAAAAAACAAAAAAAAAACAACCTTGAAAGAACCTGGAAGAACAAAGGAAAGATGGAGCTGAAAGGAAGTGGCTGTCTGGCGGCTAACGACTAGGAAGTGTGATTCATCAGCTTGTAGGCAGACGCTTCCTCTGAGCTAGGGCATGTCTTTCTTCTCCGGTTTTGTGGGTTTTATTTAGTGATTTGTCTCGTTTGTTCGTTCTTGTCTGTAGAAGACCAAGCAGTCGAAACGCCTTGCTGCTTCTGTCTTGCACATGTGTTTGTGCTTCCCCCCCCCCCCCCCCCCCCCCCCCCCCCCCCCCCCCCCCCCCCCCCCCCCCCCCCCCCCCCCCCCCCCCCCCCCCCCTCTTCGTCTGGTAACTCAGTTTGGCAACTTAGCAAAATAAGATGGGCAGTAAGAAGGCTTTAAAGACACGTGTATCTTTCAGCGCGCACACCCTCCCCAACCCCTGTCCTCCCCCCCCCCCCCCCCCCCCCCACTCCCCACCCACCACAACCCACCATCTTCTCTTGCCGCCATACAAAGTACAGTTTTGGGGGGACTTGTTGTTTACCGTTTCGAATCACCACAACATGCAAGCAAAAAAGTTGTAACCCAGTTTTGATGGCGTAGTATTGTGTGGCCTTTGTGTGTGTGTGTGTGTGTGTGTGTGTGTGTGTGTCTCTCTCTCCTCTCTCTCTCTCTCTCCCTCTCTCTCTCTCTCTGTCCAACAGTGGGGTTGGTTTGGCGGCAGGTTGCGTGTGCTGGTAGGTGCTGGTAGGCTATCCGTCGACCTTGGTGTGTGTGTGTGTGTGTGTGTGTGTGTGTGTGTGAGCGTGTGTGTGTGTGTGTGTGTGTGTGTGTGTGTGTGTGTGTGTGTGTGTGTGTCTCGTCGTAGTAAGGCGGCCCCAGCTGTCGCCGTGAAGTCCCCGCAACATTTATCACCTCAGATCAATACTGTAGGGGGACGGAGGGAGGGGTGAAGAGAGGGAGTGGGGGGGGGGGCTGTCCCTTCCCTTAACCCTTCTCCCCCTTCCCCCCACCTTCATGCAGACGGTTCGCACTCCTCGACCTACTAGGAGGAATCCCGCCATCCGGCGTGGTCAAGTCCATCAAGTGGTTGTGGTGGTGGAGTCCACGCGTGGAAAGTCTGGGCCTTTTTTTTTCTTTTTTGAGGGTGAACAGGAGTGTGGCCGTGTTGCGTTTTGGCCCAAGTCCCAGATCGTCACACTACAGTAGGACTTGATGATTCTCCGTCCACTCGCTCAGTCTGGTAGTGTTTTGCCCCCGTCTGTGTCCAGCTCAGCCGCTGTCTTCCTCCTCCCCCACTCTTTCATCGTGATATCTACCCGCCTTTTTGTTCTCCTTGCTCGCGTAAACAGCAAAAAGTCACGTTGTCGTTTGTGTTCACAGTTTATTGTTTGTGTTTGTTTGTTTATTTAGATACATAGAGTGAGTGTGTGTGTGTGTGTGTGTGTGTGTGTGCTTGTGGGCTTGGGGGCCAGTGCCCGCGCCAGCGTGTGTGTGTGTGGATGATTATTGTAGTTGTTGCTGTTGTAGAGACTGGGTATGTAGGTCGCTGATTCAGACCTGCTGCTTTCATGTGGCGCTGAATTCTCATCGTCGTTTCCTTGGCAGACCTGAACTTCTGCACCCACCACACCCCGTGCAAGAATGGCGGCACGTGCACCAACACGGGCCGCGGCAGCTACACGTGCAACTGCCGGCCGGGCTTCAACGGCACCAACTGCGAGATCGTGGTGGACCACTGCGAGGACCAGCCCTGCCTGCACGGGGGAACCTGCCAGGTAAACACACACACACACACACACACACACAACACACCACACACACAGACAAACAACCCGAAACAAAACACACACAAAAAAACGGACCGTTACATTCCTCAACAACTCCCACCCCACCTCAGAGAAGGAATTTTTTTTTGTCATTTAAATACCACCTTCAAGGAGGTTATGTTTTCACCCGGTCTGGCGGTTGTTGTCTGTCTGTTTCTCTGTCGGCAAGATGAAAGCCAGCGGAACCCATTTTCAGAGCGGATCCAGGATTTTTTTTTTCTGTAACAATACCAGACAGACAGACGTGGACATTCTCATAAGGGTTTTTTTTTTTTTTTGGGGGGGGGGGGGGGGGGGGTGGTGTTCAAGAAGAAATCTGTGAATCGTCATCACTGAAGGGGTTAACAACAAACAAAAAAAAAGAAAGAAAAAAGGTTCGGCAAATGTACTGCTGTTTGCTATCTTCCGAAATTTTGTACGTGCGGATCCGGATTCCAGTTCCGGATCCAGGGAGCAGAGAAAGTGAGTGACCTTGGCGCGGGGATCTGCGCTCTGCCCTCTGTAGTTCCTGATCACACACCTCGTCACCAAGGAGACCCAGACTCTCGACTTTTGGAATCAACACGGGATGGTTGATCTCCATTTCTTCCGGAGGGGGGAAGGGGGGGGGGGGTCTGTCCTGAATCGGGTGTCGTCATGTTCCACCAGACTTGAAATTTTTACCTCTGAGTATTCTCATGAAACCCCAAAATGTGCACATTGCCCGTCCCCGTCGTCTTAGCTTTCAAATATCCCCCCCCCCCTCCATTTTTTTTTAAGCAAACAGCCCAACCAACTTCAATTATTTAGCGAGGAAAGTTGCTGAGGCTTCAAGTAGGTCGATCAATGGTTGGTGTCCATGTGTGGCGGGCCCCCCAAACCGTCGGCGTGGTTGGTGGGAGCGACTCGACACGCCACATGAACACCACGCTGAGCGTGAAAACGCTTCTGATGGACGCGCTTGATCACACACATTGTTGGGGGGGGGGGGGGGGGGGGGACCAATTCAGTCGCCTCCTTTGTGTTTTAGTTTCTGTCTCGCTTCGAATGTGAGTACTTTCGCTGTCCGAAATTTACCTCTCTCTCTCTCTCTCTCTCTCTCTCTCTCTCCTCTCTCTCTCTCCGAAATTTGCGTCTCTCTCCCGTCCGAAATTTGTGTCTCTCTCTTCCTCTCTCTCTCTCTCTCTCTCTCTCTCTCTCTCTCCTCCTGTCCGAAATTTGCAAACCCCCCCCCCCTCTCTCTCTCTCTCGCTCTACCTGAAGCAGCAACACAGGAACATGTCATCATATTCACGTGTCAAACTATAGCCCACCTGCGGAAAGGAAAGACGTGCCAGCAACACACAACAACACGCAGAGACCGAAGCACGTGCTCTACGGCGGTTGCACGCTCTCCTCCTTGGCCTGATCCAGTTCTACCTGGGACGACTGCCCTCTGCTGACCGAATTTATGCACACATATCAGAGACACGTTGTCGTTCACGGCTTTGTCATGTAATATGAAAAACAAAAAGCATTGACCTGACAGTCACGTTTTGGTCAATGTACAGCGCGTCGATTTGCTAAATGGGCGCTTAATAGCAGTAAATTTCGTTCGTGCGCGCTCTCTCTCTCTCTCTCTCTCTCTCTCTCTCTCTCTCTCTCTCTCTCTCTCATTGCCCGATCGGCCGAGCGTCGGGAAACAATCTCTGCTTGTTCTTTCGCTGGCGATCGATGACCGTCCGACCACCACTACCAACCACCCTCTACCCCCACCCCAACCCCCTCCCTCCCTCCCTCCCCCCCCCTCCCCCCACCCCATCCATATTGCTGTTATCCTCGCTAGTGGATGACATTGGTTTTCGGAACCCGGCACGTGCGGCGTTTTATAGCCGATCATGAACGGTTGAGGGGGGCGTTTTTCTTCGGTTTTGATTCCTCCTGCTCCCTAGCCGCCCCCCCCCCCCCCCCCCATTCCTAGTCACGTCCCCCTCCCTCCCCTTTCTACCTCTTGTCTGCCTGCCTGGAGTTCAGAAAGCGTGGTGAAGGTGAAGCTAGTTGTTGTTTGGGGTGGGTGGGATGGGTGTGTAGGGGGGGAGGGGAGGGGGGGGAGGGAGTATTTTACTCTACAGCTGTGCGCGGGAGTCCCCAATAAAAATGGGCACGGCAGCTGTCGTTGGTCGGTAGGGAAGGCGGGGTTCAGATTTAGTCATAGGACTTGTGGACTTTTGAGGTGCCTGTGGGTAGAGACGAAACGTGTCACTATTTCGTGTGGGTTTTGGTTTTGTTTAATTAACCATGCATTTGTAGATAATCGTCGGGGGCGAGAAAGTCGAGAGAGAAGGTTGGGGGGGGGGGGGGGGGTAGTGAGGAAGAAAATCACATCAGGTGTATGCTTTGGACACCGACGTCCTTTCCACCCCCTCCCCATCCTTTCTCCCCCCCCCTCCTCACTCCTCTTTCCTCCCTCCCCTCCACACACACACACACGCACGCACGCACACACGCGCGCGCGCGCACACACCACACACATATACACACACCTCCCGGTGTTTACCCGCTGTCTTTCTCTGCATTACACTCGTACATACACTCTCGCACACACATACGCTCATATACACACACTGCCTGCCCCATATCCAAATATCTCCTCCATTCGGTGTGTGTGTGTGTGTGTGTGTGTGTGTGTGTGTGTGTGGTGTGTGTGCGCGCGCCAGGGAGAGAGGGGGGAGGAGAGAGAGAGAAATAGAACGCTGCGTGGTTTATGGTGTAATAATGTGCATAGCTGCGTGCACCGCCAAATCAATCAAAGCACAAATCTCACTGGCAATTATCCCCCCCCTGCCCCCCCCCCCCCTTTTTTTTTTTCCTCCTCCCAGAGCGGAGAGCAGGGCTACACGTGCAGCTGTCCGCAAGGGTTCTTCGGCGAGCACTGCGAGCAGGAGGCCAACTACTGCCGCCCCGACACCTGCTTCAACGGCGGTACGTGCGTGGAGCACGAGGGGTCCTACCAGTGCCTGTGCCCCCAGGGCTATGCCGGCTTCCACTGCCAGGAGGACACGGGGGGCTGCAAGCAGGACACCTGCAAGAACGGTCAGTATCGCGGGCAGCGACCTGCCTCCCTTTCTTTGGGAATGGTCAGAATGAGCTGTGTGTCTCTCGCTGTCTGTAAGAATGGTCAGTGTGGGCTGTGTCCTCCCTGTCTGTAAGAATGGTCAGTGTGGGCTGTGTCCTCCCTGTCTGTAAGAATGGTCAGTGTGGGCTGTGTTCTTCCTACCTGTGAGAATGGTCAGAATCAGCTCTGTCCTCCTTGTCTGTAAGAATGGTCAGTGTGGGCTGTGTTCTTCCTACCTGTGAGAATGGTCAGAATCAGCTCTGTCCTCCCTGTCTGTAAGAATGGTCAGTATGGGCTGTGTTCTTCCTACCTGTGAGAATGGTCAGAATCAGCTCTGTCCTCCTTGTCTGTAAGAATGGTCAGTGTGGGCTGTGTTCTTCCTACCTGTGAGAATGGTCAGAATCAGCTGTGTCCTCCCTGTCTTTGAGAATGGTCAGAATCAGCTGGGTCTTCCCCTGTCTTTAAGAATGGTCAGAATAAACTTCCTCCCTGTCTTTAAAAATGGTCAGTATAAACTGTGTCTTCCCCCTGTCTTTAAGAATGGTAAGAGTAAGATGTACCCTCCATGTCTTTTGACTGTTTAATAATAATGGCCAGAATGTGTGTAAAGAATAGTCAACATAGGCCATAACTCTTTCAGAATGTCAGCAGTGGCATGTAATATGACTGTGCAATAGTATCTGCAGAACGGATAGACGGCAGAGGGGTGCACAGAGGTGTAGGAAAGATGGGAATGCAGGAAAGAAAGGGGGGTTGGGGTGGTGGTGGGACCGCTAAAGATTATTGCTCGAGACTGAATGGAAATGGATGGGAAGAAGGGCGCGGCGATGAAGTTGGATAAGGGTGGGGGAGGGGGGGGGGGTGCAGGGCGTTTGAACGAGGTTGAGTGGAGTTGGAACACAGGATGGAAGAATGGGGTTGGAGTTTAGGGGAGGGGGGCGAGTTTGAAAAAAAGGAGGGGTTAGAGGTTGGGGATTGTTGATGTCTGTCTCTGTCAAGCCCAGCAATTGTCGGGTTCAGCTATTGTGGTTGGAGCATGCTTGGGGAGGGGCGGGAAGTGGGGAGGGAGGGGGAGAGAGGCTGTGGCAGGTGTTTCGGTGGAACAGAGAATCCTCGCGCTGCTCCACCTCCTGGCCAGCATTCCCTCCTCAACTTCGCCCACCCACGCGCCCCTTTTACCAATTTTTTTTAGTGTTGTTAGGAGTGTTCCACAGGGCTGATCGATTGATAAAAACCAGCCAAGTGGACACGAGGGGATGGGGAGGAATGAGTTGGATATGAAATAGAAATGACGTTGAAGTTCTGGGGTTCCTTACCCAGCCCCATCTCGGCCTGTGATGGTGCCGTTTCTTCAACAGGTGGTGTTGGTGGTAATAGTCAAAACTACCTGCAGCTGGCTGTAGTTTGCTCTGCTGTTGGTTAAAAGCAGGGAGCGGGTGGTGCTCTCCCCCCCCCCCCCCATTTTTTTTTATACGGGGAGGGTGTGGAGCGAGGGTGTCGGGATCATGAAGGTTTGGTTTCTTGTTTTGGGCAGTCCGTCTCCTTCCTTGACTTAAAAGCATATTCATGTAGGAAAATGGTGTGTCTGCATTTACACACCTAAGTGTAAGAGAACATTAGTTTTGTGTGCGTTGTCATCTGAGGAAGTGTACTTGTTTTATTGATGTTTCAGAGGGATTTTTTTGTTTTGTTTTGAAGGACATAGTATTGTATTGTCAGGTGTTTTTTTTATCGCAAGACGGGCATTATTTGTACAGCCGTAAGTACTCGCAAAATAAACCAAGACAAAAACAGTAAAATGCAAGGAATGCTTATTGACCCCCATCTGATTACATGACCCCCCTCCCCCCCCCCCCCAATCGTCTGTCGATCCCTTCCCCTGGGATCTATGGTGAGAATGTTCTGTGGACTTCGGTAGACGCTTGCAGGGCCTGTCCCCTACCTCGTCACATCAACTGACACGTTGCCTCCTCATTTCAGGTGGTCACTGTGTGAGCGGAGAGTGCATCTGCCCCACGGGATACTTCGGCCCCACCTGCGAGGATGACGGCCACGACTACTGCGCGCACCAGCCCTGCAAGAACGGCGGCGTCTGCATCGACCTGGTCAACGACTTCGAGTGCCGCTGCGTGGCCGGCTTCGTGGGCAACACCTGCGAGATCAACATGGACGACTGCGAGATGCACCCCTGCGCCAACGGCGGGCGCTGCACGGACATGATCAACGACTTCCTGTGCGAGTGCCAGCCCGGATGGACAGGCAAGGACTGCAGCGTCAACGTGGACAACTGCTTCAACCAGCCATGCCAGCACGGCGGCGTGTGCCGGGACAGGATCGACGACTACGAGTGCCAGTGCCCGGAGGGGTTCTGGGGCAAGGACTGCCACCTGTACGAGGGCATGAGCACCACCCCGGGGCCGGCCCCCACCACCAAGAGCGCGGCGGCTCCGGACGTGACCCAGCAAGGAGGCGGGGAGCTGCCGTCCACGGACGAGACGTGGCACTGGGCGGGCAACGCCAGCATGCAGGACGGCGGCCAGGACGAGGGGCTGACCACGCCTCAGCTGCTGGTGGTGGTGTGCCTGGGCGCCGGGCTGCCCATCCTCCTGATCATCGTCATCGTCGTCATCCTCCTCTGCCGCAAGCGCCGCCACCTGGGGCATGACAACATGGAGAAGGAGCGACACCAGAATTACATCAACAACATGAAAACCGCGGGGACCGGGGCAGCAAAGTGGTGGACAAAGACGCCAAGTGTGTGGAGGAGGAGGTGGCTGGCGTCAGTGTTGGTGGTGGTGGTGGTGGTGGTGGTGGTGTAAGTGGGGGTGGCAGCAGTACGAGCAGCACCGGTGGAGGGGCGGCAGGGGGGAAAGCTGAGAGCAAAGTGGATGGGGGCAGTGGCTCCGCCATTTTCACCACCCCGTCCTACCCCCGGCCCATGCTGCAGCCGTGATGCCTTCCACGTCCACAGTGAAGGTCTCGAATGAAGAGCACCAGGACATTAACCGCCTGAACGCGCAGCAGCACAGGGCGTCGCGTGAGAAGAACTCCAGCAAAAACTTTATCAGAGACTCGCTGATGCACGAGCCTGCCTACCCGGCTCCCTCCCCTACCCCTGCCCCTTCCCTGCTCTCCCACAGAGACAGTCGTGTGTATGACTATGAAAAACCCATCCGCAGGTTAGATGTGGACACTTTGTCGGAAGATACCAAAGTGGATATCAGGTGGGTAGCACCGTTTGAGTGTTGGGGTGTGAGAGAGAGTGTGTGTGTGTGGGGGGGGGGGTCTCAAAAGAGAGAGCCTGAGAGAATGAATGAGTGTGATGCTAGGGAGTGAAACTTAATACTTGACTCTTGCAAAGCGAACTCGTGTCACTGTTCAATTTTCTGCTGGGTTTGCGTTGGAAATGGTTTGTTGTCACTAATGTCAGAACCTCTTTCAAAATCTTAAGATTTTGTACTGTGTTATGTCATATTGGAAGGAAGCAAAGTTGATGAGGAAAAAAAAGACAAAGAAAACAAACACTGACACAGTTTGGGACCTTTGACCTGTTCAAATTTAATATACTGGGACCACTTTGCACGGGTAAAATTGCCTTACTGGTTCCCACCACACAAGTATTTTCAGTCCCCATGATCCATTGGAAATTTTTCAAAAATTTGACAGCGCATGGAAAGAAGGAACAGCTGCTTAGAAGTCGGATGTCAAAGTACCATCACAGAAGGTCATATTGATAGAAGCTAGAACCTGTTTGAATCGATTAACATTTTCAGTGTTTTCGTACACTTATGCCTGGAATGAGTTTAAACAAAAGGGTTTTATCTCAGGGACATCATGCTCTTGCATTTTTGTTGTTGCATTTGGAGTTGGGGGGGGGGGGGGTAGGGAGGGCGGTGGATATATCAACAGGCCACTTGCCAATGACGTCCTTCATATTTGTACGAAGTGTCAAAAAGGGAGGAAGAATGCATACTTGTACAGCACCTGCGGTCAGAATGTCTCTTGGGAAAGGAATTGGAATGGTAGACTAGATCATACCCGTCTATCCCCCCCCCCTTTTTTTTTTTATTTATAGTATAATTCCAGATCACACGTTTTCCCTCCAAACTGTTCGCCCCTGAGTGGCCAGTTGTGAGGAAGGGTAGCAGTGATGTGGTGGTCTGGACTGTGTACAGTGTAACGTGACTTGAGCAGGCGGATTCACAGTGACTGTGTCAAAAGGCATTTCAGAAAAAAAAAAGAAAAGATAAAAAAAGAAATAATACACTCGGTACCGATTATTTTGAAGTTGAAGTCAAAATGACTAGTCACTGTAAGGGTTACTACTCTCGGAAAGCTTTCTACGCCCAGTGCTAAGCACTGCATTGTAGTCATGGTTTTTGTAAGGCATGTGAACTTTAAAGTTTGTCTTGTGTTGACCTTGTTGGAGGACTTGCAAATCTCATGTCTTACTAAATGGCCCATGTGTGTGTGTGTTGCAGTACATATCACCGGCACTCGGGAGACATTTCCATTATCGTCAAGCCCAGCATGGACCCTGCGTCCCAGAGAGACAATGTGCGCAGGTCCGTGTACCTGGAGCCTGCACACCCGCGACACGCGCACTACACAGAGGACTACCTGGCCACTGAAGTATAGCAACACATCACTCGTTTCCTCCTTGTGTGCGTGCGAGGGGAGGGGGAGGGGAGGGGAGCTAGGCATGTTGGACTGCTGGACAGACTGACGGAAAAACTGAGGTGGATGTTTTCATCTTTAACAACATCATGTCCTGAAGCAAGTGTTGCGCGCGCACGTGTTTTGTTGTTGGTGGTGGTGTGGTGGCGTCGTCGTCGTCGCCGCCACCGCAGCTGCTGGAATCGTTTGCGATCACGTGACTACTGTGCTATTTCACTGTGACGTCATTTGCTGTGCATCAAAGAAGCGGAGCGATCCGCGTGTAGCCAGCTAGTTCAATCTCGTGGATTTCAAGTTTGTGCAATTCATGGAAGAGTGAATTATTATATCATGGGGGTAACCCTCCCCCCCCCCCTCTCACCCCATCCCTAACACACCAACCAAATAGTCTTATCGTTACAGACAATGAATGATAAACTTAAGAACTGTTGAATTTTTCCTACGTGATCTAACTGGGAATTGGGAGCAAATGTTGAAGTGTAAATGAACGGATACTAGTGCAAATGAAAGAATACTAGTGCCTTTGGGAAATGTTGAAGCTGCCTGCATCTTGCGCCCAAAGAGAGTCAAGTGGTTTGCCAAGGATGTGTTGGCATGCGGTTCATCGTGGAGCGGTTGCTGTGTACATGAGATTATTGTTCGCCAGCTTTGTTTAGGTTTCTCTTTTTTTTGTGTGTGTGCCCATTCGAGGCAACACCACATTTACTGTGTTTCGATTTATAGACCACGCAGCGGACTTGTTTTGAGACGGATCTTGATTGTGTGGATTATGGAGATAAGTATTCATTATATACATATATATATATACTGTTTTGTCCAGTTACTTAATGACCGCAGATGGATGGCACGTAAGTTCCCAAGCAGCATGGATTGGGAGCTGGACGTTTCAGGAGAAGAAAAGAAAACACACACAAAAAAAATGCTCCTAGAAACATGTCCAAGTTTTGTGGTTTTGAATGTAGAATCGGTTTGCCAAGAGTGTTTATGTGGACTGTTAACCATTCAAAAACCAAAAACAAGGAGGGCATATCTATACAAAAGGAAAAAGATTGTATATGGATTTATACTGCACAAAGCAAATGTATGGACTCCTGACTGTACGTTTTTTTTATATAATTTTTGTGTGTGTGTGTGTGTTGTTCAAGACTCAAAGAGCACTGCCAATGACAGAATGTTTGTTTTGTTTAGCTTGCTAAATTGCTACGTCACTTTTTCCTTCCTTTAGGTACAGCAGTACTGTCTACATGTAGGATGCATCCACCAGATCGTTTGCATGAAGGTTTTTTTTTTTCTCTCCAAATGGTAATTCCTTCATATTTGATATACCGTTTGTTTCTCTACAGTAAATTATTGATGGAGACAGACAGCTGCTTTTTTTTTTTGTTCTTTACCACCTTGAAATGTCACATTCCGAAACAACTTAATTTATTGGTTTACTTATTTATTACTTGTAAGAGAAATCAGCTGATCAGTTCTTTACAATAACACAGATTTCTTTCAACATGTTGTCTATCTGTTTTGACCTGGATGATCACTCCCTCGTCGTCCTTGACCTAGATGCATCACATCCTTGTGCTCTTTGGCCTAGATACAACCATTCTTTCTCTTCTTTGGCCAGGAGATATCTATTCTTTGGCTTCAATTCCTTGTCTGGTTTCACCCGGATACTTAAACTCCTTGTCTATTTTGGGCTAATACAGTCTTCTTTGACCTAGATACGTCAAATCATTCTCCCCTTTGACCTGGATACATCAAATCTTTCTCTCCTTTGACCTGGGTACATCAAATCTTTGACCAGGATACATCAAATCTTTCTGTCTTTTGACCTGGGTACATCAAATCTTTGACCAGGATACATCAGATCTTTCTGTCCTTTGATCTGGGTACATCAAATCTTTGACCAGGATACATCAAATCTTTCTGTCCTTTGACCTGGGTACATCAAATCTTTGACCAGGATACATCAAATCTTTCTCTCCTTTGACCTGGGTACATCAGATCTTTCTCTCCTTTGACCTGGGTACATCAGATCTTTCTCTCCTTTGACCTGGGTACATCAAATCTTTCTGTCCTTTGACCTGGATGCATTAGTTCTGTAATCTGTGACCTGGATACATCAAATCTTTGTCTTCTTTGACTGGATACATCAGTTAGAACTGTGTTTTTGGTCTAGATAGATGAAATCTTTGACTGGATACATCAGAACTGTGTTCTTTGGTCTAGATAGGTAAAATCTTTGTCTTCTTTGACTGGATACATCCATTCTGTCTTTTTTGACTGGATACATGAACTCTGTCTTCTTTGACCTGGGTACATCAAATCCTTATTTTTTTAAAATTGGATACATCAGTTCTGTCTTCTTTGACCTGGATACATGATTTTGTCTTCTTTGACCTGGATACATCAGTTCTGTCTTCTTTGACCTGGATACATCAAATCTTTGTCTTCTTTTACAGGATGCATTAATTCTGACTTTGACGTGGATACATCACGTCTTTGTCTTTTTTGACCTGGGAACATCAAGTCTGTCTTTGTCCTGAATACATTAAAACCATCTTGTTTGACCTGAATGCATCAAATCTTTGTCTTCTTTGACCTGGATGCATCAAATCTTTGTCTTTTTTTTTTTTTTACATAGATGCATCCCTTGTCAGCTGGGTGCATTACTGTCAGCTGGGTACATTACTGTTTATCTTCTTTGACATGGATACATCAGTTGTGTGTCATTGTTTTTACCTGCATGCGTCGGTTGTGTCTTCTTTGACCTGCGTACATCAGTTCCTCCTTGTCTTGTTCATCTGCCATGGCTCATCTCGGAATCCTAGGTTGATATGCGCACATAGTTTCAAAATGGCAGCAAAACATCTTGTTGATCAATGTCAATTTGGGTGAAGATCTCTCTCTCGCTCTCTCTATCCTCTCTGCCTCTCTCTCTCTGTCCCTTTGTGCTTAGCATTTGTCTCGCCGTCTTTGTGTCCATCATAAGTCATGTTGCAAAATGATCCTTTTCTCCTGGGGAGGGAGGGGGGGGGCGCGGGCCTGAGGAGCTATCGTGTTATGAATGCTAGTCATGTGCATTTGATTGGAGGGGGAGTGTGGGAATGGGGTGGTATGATGTTTGAACGCGTTGACGAGGCACGTTGGTTCTTGGCTGATGGGGTCAACCGCTTGCTTCTTTCTTTCTTTCTGCCTACAGGAAGCGGTTCTCTTTCAGACAGACGGCAAACTGTGGCTGCAGAGTTGTCTATCCGTTGGCGATATTTTTTTTATCAGTTGTTAAATGCCTGACCACATGTTTCCTTAGGGGGAAAAATTACGCGAAGGTGTTTTTTTGTTTTCTCCCACACAAGTGGTGGTCTATTGCGTGGATTATGAACCTGTGCAGTCAAGGGCACAGAGAGGAATTTGTTGTATATTATGTACTACTGTTGAATGCTACTGCTGCTGTACACACTGCAGAGTTACCACTACTCGTTGGAAGAACGCCTGCGTCTCTGAACAGATGTACCTGTTCACCAGACTCCTGTTTTGAGTTAGAATGTTGACAGCTAGCGCTTAGAGCGCTGTGGGGAAAAAAAAGATAAAAATGGAATTGTTATCAAGTGTTCAGCTTGTCGACACCGGACCGTTTTCTTGTCATTCCATGATTAAAAGAAGCTGTTTTCTTTCTTCCTAGCTTGAATTTTGGGTAGCCCAGAATGCTCGTTTATTCCATGATTAAAAGAAGCTGTTTTCTTTCTTCCTAGCTTGGAATTTTGGGTAGCCCAGAATGCTCGTTTATTCCATGATTAAAAGAAGCTGTTTTCTTTCTTCCTAGCTTGGAATTTTGGGTAGCCCAGAATGCTCGTTTATTCCATGATTAAAAGAAGCTATTTTCTTTCTTCCTAGCTTGGAATTTTTGGTAGCCCAGAATGCTCGTTTATTCCATGATTAAAAGAAGCTATTTTCTTCTTCTAGCTTGGAATTTTGGTAGCCAGAATGCTCGTTTATTCCATGATTAAAAGAAGCTATTTTCTTTTCTAGCTTGGAATTTTTGGTAGCCCAGAATGCTCGTTTATTCCATGATTAAAAGAAGCTATTTTCTTTCTTCCTAGCTTGCAGTTTTTGGTAGCCCAGAATGCTCGTTTCACACGCAAAACCTAACTTGTCTCTGTCTTGATTACGGAGGTACATTTCCCCCGCCAGCGTTAGTTAAGAAAGCTAAGTGGTGGTTGTTGTTGAGCAATGATTGGTTGTTGTACTATATTAGTGAATGAATAATGGTTATTCCCCGTTTTGTTCGACCTGTTAATGTGTTTTTTGCTCATCATGTTACAAATTGGATTCTCTTCTGTCACTGTTCGTCTCCCGTCCAGTCATTTGTCATTATTGCCCTGTCGTTTGACAGAAACGTGCGCCCATACATTCAGTGGGGACAGCACGGAAACGGTCCACCATTGTCATCGTCGTCATCTCCATCGTCGTCATCTCCATCGTCGTCGTCTCCATCGTCGTCATCGTCATCCTTTTGCAGCTTCTTCTCTATGTCTGTGATGTCACTTATTGTAGATAATATTGTATATATTTATAGTGAAGACAAAAAAAAACAAGATGTACAAATCAGTTACTACTTCTATACTATTGACTACAGTTCTGAATATCTGAAATAAAAACAGGTCACAATGTCCTATTTTTGCAAGTTGCCCTTCTTGTGGAGATTTTCGATGTACCAGTGAGAGAAAGAGAGAGAGAGAGCGAGCATGCGCGTGTGTGTGCGTGCAAGCGTGCGCCCGCGCGTATGTAAAGAGAAGAGCGGCGATAGTGAACAAAAAGTTATACGTGTGATCCGCTCATCATCATAAACAGTGGAGTAATTCAAAACATCTGTTGTCCTATGTTATACTTTTGCATAACTGGTTTGGTACATTTTTGTTTTTGCGTTGTTGCTCTCTCTCTCTCTCTCTCTCTCTCTCTCTCTCTCTCTCTGTGAGAGAGAGAGAGACAAGAGAAGATAGAAGGCGGGATCAGAAGTGAGCAAGAAACAGAAGAAAAGCACACGCATGTTGTTGACACGTCCAGCTTCAGAGGTAAGTTTCTCTCGCCAGACCTAAGCCACTGATCGTCCAATGTGATGTTCCCATCTGGTTCACACAAAGACGCGACTCGGTTCTCGATTCTTTTGGACGTGAACTAAGCTACTTCATTCCCTGTCCTTATAAGCAGTCAAGAAGATCAAGTTGTTCATATCGGGTCTAAGAGCAAAAACAGAATCACTGGTCCGCCAAACGATGGAGCAAATTGGAAAAAAAAAATCGTTTCGACCTGTTAGGTCTTCAGGCAGGACAAATAACCTTCAAAACGACGAAAACGATGGACCAACAGTCAGTCACTTGCGTCTTGGATATGGGTGCAAAATTGATTCAGTATTCTGGGACATATCAACTGCTTTTCAGAGCTACAGGAACAGTCTTGGTGAACACTGCTCACGTTTAACTGGACTTCAGTCATAGCCACACACATACACATACAACAATCAAAGTGAACATTCTCTTGCAATTAAGATAGAAACGGTAGTTGTCTCATACAGAGAGTTCTCTTCCCGCAAAGATAGACACAGTTGTTTGTCCCGTACAGAGTTATCTTGCCATAAAGATAGAAACATTAGTGTGCCCCATACAGAGAGTTCTCTTGCCATAAAGATATAAACAGAAGTTTGTATGTCCCTTGCAGAGTTCTCTTGCCATAAAGATAGAAACAGAAGTTTGTATGTCCCATGCAGAGTTCTCTTGCCATAAAGA
>CM065717.1:89151323-89183823 GCA_033310375.1 Conus canariensis
AAGGGGGGGGGGGGGGGAGAGAGAGAGAGAGAGAGAGGGGTGGGGAAGTGGAGACACAGAATAAAGAGATGGAGTCTCTGACACAAGGGGGAGAGAGAGACAGAGAGAGAGAGAGAGAGAGAGAGAGAAGAGAGAAGAAGAAGAAGAAGAGGGAGAAGCATATAAAAAAAAAAATGGCCACATCAGAAGCGACAAACTACAATGAAAGAAGAGTCGCACCAAAATAAGTCATGCAATAAAGAAGAAAGAGCTGAAAACACCAGAAATACCCATCGCAGCAAGACAACAATGCCATACACATCAACCCCCTCCCCCCCCCCCCTTCACACACACACACACACACACACACACACACACACACACACACACACACACACACACACACACACTTCAAAACAAGAGAAAGAAGAAAGAGATCAACATGGGATGACAAAATGAGAGAGAGAATGCGAATGCGAATGCGAATGTTTTATTCAGTTTAAGGCCACAGCCCCATACTGAAGGGGTATTCATACATGCATCATACAACATTCCTAATACATAACACAATGAAATCATGAAAAAATGTAGATAAGTTACAAAAACGCAGAGTACATTAAGCCATTACTGTCCGAATTCTCTTATTTGCTTCGTAAATATACATGGCTAAATTCCAAAGTATATTCTCATTCCTTGTTGACAGCAAGAGAACTAGCCTGAAATTACATGGTTCGGTGTAATATTTGGGTTGAATAAATTTTATTCTAAGATCGCTCAGAGCAGGACAGCAAAACAAAAAATGTATTTCGTCTTCTCTTGCTCTGTTACAGAGTCGACACATCAGTTCATTTTCAACAACATTTCTATACCTGAGGCGATGGCATGCGATATCAGACACTCCAAATCTAAATTTTGTCAGTGCACATTTGATAAATCTATTCATTTTTATCCCAATGTAAGGTTCAAAGCTATGTGTCGATTTAAAGAGTTTATACTGAGCAAATCTATCACTATTATACATATGATCATGCCAGTCCTGCCACCTACAATCTATGATCCTCTGTTTAAAACAATTCAGAAATTCTGATATATTTTCTACACCTTGGTTATCCCAAACAAAACCATATCCATATGAATTCAAACACTGTCGAACATGGGAAGCCCATGTTCTTTTACCATTTTCATCTAAACTCAACAGCACCCTGTAACCTTTAAAGGGTATCCTATCGTCATTCATTCTTGTTAACTTGAGCCAATATTTTATACATTTCAAATAAGAATTTAAATAAATTGGATATCGTCCAAGTTCACCATAAACCAGATCATTGGGCGTTCTACTGTCTACATTCAAAAAGCGCTTCAGCGCATACAGGTGAACTTTTTCAATTAAGGCACCTTTGTCAAAAGCCCATACTTCTGCACCATATTGTAAAATTGGCTGTACCTGTGAATCAAACAATTTTGTAAAAACACTGAACGAGTTACACTCTAACTTGTACAAAATATGAAGAATACTATTGACCGCCTTTTTCGCTCTATTGGCTATATCTTGACAAGCAAAACCAAAACTAAGTTTCGTTGTAAAATAAATACCAAGGTATTTGTAAGCATTAATCACATTTATTCTCTCACCTCCATAGGTCCATTTTTCAGTTCGGGCTAAATATCCTCCTTTACGAAATACAACAATATTGGTCTTGTTCATATTAACATTTAGTTCTAGTCTGCCTGCTGCAGAATACAAATTATTTAGTTGTCTCTGGAGACCAACCACTGATACTGAAATTAAAATAATATCATCGGCAAAAAGCAGCATAAACAATTCTAAAAGATCAAAAGTTACTCCATGACGGCCATTTTCAATTATTTCTAAGGCTAGCTCATTAATAAATAAGGAAAATAAAATCGGACTACAGACATCTCCTTGTTTAACCCCACTTGTACACTTGATAAATTCCGATAATTTTGCGCCTGATCGTATTTTTGCTTTTACCTCACAATACATACTCCTTATTGTACTGTACAACTTACCCCTGATTCCATTTTTTAACAAAACAGGCCATAACAATTTTCGAGAAATGGAATCAAAAGCCTTTTCAAAATCCACAAAGGCAACATATAACTTCTGATTCTTTACAAGTTGTTTCTGAACAGCAGCAAGCAGGGTGAATATATGATCAATTGTAGAATAACCTCTTTTAAACCCCGCCTGATGCTCTCCTGTTATATTGTTCTGAATTACCCATGCATGCAATCTACTATTAATAACCGAGCTGTAAAGTTTGCTACAAATATTGCTTAATGAAATACCTCTATAATTATTTACATTGTTAACATCACCCTTCTTGAACAAGGGTAAAATTATAGATTCTTTCCAGCTGTCAGGGTAAGCGCCATTATCAAAGAGGAAGTTAAAAAACTTCACTAAGAAATTCAAGACAGACTCGCCAGAGTATTTAAAAAATTCACCAATTAAACCATCAGGGCCAGCAGATTTTCCATTTTTTCAATTTCCTGATTGCGACCAACACTTCTTCTCGAGATATTGCTCTTTCGTACGGAAATTCCTCCTCCTCATATTCGTGAACTACATTCTCTGTAATATTATTTTCTTCATTTTTCTCCAACAAGCTTCTAAAATGTTCGAACCATTCAGTTACAGAAATATTGTTTGACGGTTGAAATCTTCTCCTTGCAATCTTGTGTACAGTTTCCCAAAATTCCTGAGAGAAGATGAGAGAGAGAGAGAGAGAGAGAGAGAGAGGAGAGGGAGAGGGGGAGAGAGAGAGAGAGAGAGAGAGAGAGAGAGAGAGAGAGGAGAGAGAGAGAGCCAACCAGACAGACAGATAGACAGACAGATACAGACACAGAGAGACAGAGAGAGCAATCACGGTTGTTCAACCAAAATGGATAGCACGTATTTCCAAACATTTGGCTGTGAAGACTAGTCACACGGCAGTGCGCATGAGAACAGTTCGAGTGAAAAAAAAAACAACAACAAAAACTCTCAGTCTTCGCACATCGGGTGAGACAGATAAGAAGCATGAAGAGAGAGAGAGAGAGAGAGAGAGAGAGAGAGAGAGAGAGAGAGAGAGAGAGAGAGAGGCATATCAAAGAGAGAGACAGAGACAGAGAGCTAGAGAGAGAGAGAGGCAGACAGGCAGACAGAGGAAGGAGTGGAGGGAGGGGGGATGGTAGAGCGGCAAAGCGGCACAAAATAAGAAAAGCTTCCATTCTGACCTCTCGCCCTAAACGACAGCAGTTATCTTGCTGGCATCGAAGATGAAGTAGACAGTAACATGGAGGGAAGCGGAATGAGAGTCAGGGACCAGAGGCAGGGCTGTCGTCTGAGACTATCTCTCTCTCTCTCTCTCTCTCTCCCCTCTCTCTCTCTCTCTCTCTCTCTCTTCTGATCTATGATACGGATCCAGATCAAAAGGCGGATCCATGATCCGTTCAGCAAAAAAAAATCATCACAAAGTTTCTGCACGGAAAATTAACAACATAAAGTGACTCTTTACGACTTTGTCAAATATCTGTGGATGTAGTATATTTTCATGAAATATAAAAATTCTAAGAATATAGGATTCTGGATTCAACAGTAGAAAAGTAGTTAAAGACTCAGAATCAAAACTTACTTAGAGAATATTCTTGTCGAAAAATTCTGTAAGTAAGTTTTGATTCTGAGTTTTTAACTACTTTTCTAATTCTCTTGTGATATAATCGTTGATATTTCGGAATTGCCGTATCCTAGAACCCAAAAAGGTGCACGTGAAGTAACTCCTTCCCCTGGTGGGGAACTTTCTTTTTCTTCGCTGATTAAATAAATTGGACGACGGATCCAGGATCCCTTTGACCTTGGCAGATGTCTGCGTTCTCCTGAGCACCCTGTGGATATGTAGACTTAGTGTAGTTGTAGGTATACAGGCCACGCTAGTCGTCGGGTAACTATCAGCTCTCCTCTCTCTCTCTCTCTGTCTCTGTCTCTGTCTGTGTCTGTGTATGTGTTAGTGTGTGTGTGTGTGTGTGTGTGTGTGTGTGTGTGTGTGTGCGTGTGTGTGTATGTGTGCGTGTGCGTGCGTGTGTGTGTGTGTGTTGTGTGGTGTGTGTGTGTGTGTGTGTGTGTGTGTGTGTGTGTGTGTGTGAAAAAGAGAGAGACAGAGAGAAAGAGAAAGAGAGAGGCATAGACAAATATAGCCGTACCAGAAATGAAGACGTACAAATATGCCAGACTTGTGGTAAAAAGATGCTGCAAAATGGACAGCTAGTGTTCAAGTTCACGAAGCAAGGACGTCAACTTCACGGGATACCTCGAAGATTCTCGAATCTGTTCCTGACTGCGCCATCTTTTCAGAGTTCACGATCCAAACATCGCCTATGATCGGACGATCTAAGGTTTCGAAGGGCGAAAAAGAAAAGAATCGTTCTCATCATCATCATCATCATCATCATCATCATCATCTCATCATCATTGCCTATAACCTCTCCTGGGGTACAGGCCGCCAACCAAGGACCTCCAGGCATCTCTGTCCTGGGCTCTTTTCTCCAGCTGGTTCCAAGTTCATGTTCCTGATGTCTGCTTCCAGGTCCCTGCGCCAGGTGTTCCTTGGCCGACCTCTTTTTCGTTTTCCTTGGGGGTTCCATGTAAGGGCTTGTCTGGTGATGCTGCTTGCAGGCTTCTGCAGCGTATGTCCAATCCAGCCCCAACGTCGTTTCTTGATTTCCTGTTCTGCGGGCAGCTGGTTTGTTCTCTCCCAGAGCTCATTGTTGTTGATGGTGTCTGGCCATCGGATGCGGAGAATCTTGCGCAGGCAGTTGTTGATGAACACCTGCACTTTCTTGGTGGTGGCAACTGTAGTTCTCCAGGTTTCCGCTCCGTACAATAGAACTGCTCTGATGTTGGTGTTGAAGAGCCTGACTTTGGTGTTGACTGACAGTTCCTTGGAGCTCCAGATGTTCCGTAGCTGTATGAACGCTGCCCTGACCTTTCCGATCCTTGCTCTGACGTCGGCGTCTGTGCCCCCTGCTTGTCGATGACACTGCCCAGGTAGGTAAAGGTGTTCAACATAGTCTAGGTCTTCATTCCAGTTTGCACAAAGGGAAGTAACCGCATAAAAGCTCTCCTGTGACGGAAACGAATTTGTAGCGTGTTGACCTAAACTTGGACACTCGGTTCGTAAGTAAACACCATGTTTTCCAACGAACGGAGTCATATGAGGGCTGAAACGTGATCAGCCCCGTCTTACCCTTTCGTTTCCTTAAAGTCTTGTTGTTGTTGTTGTTGTTGTTGTTGTTGTTGTCGTCGTACCCTGTCTAAAAGGCTCCAGGGATCATCCGAACAGCCGAAGTACTTGGAACATTATGGTACAAATGCATCAGCTAGGGATGAGAACATTACGTGTGTGACCGTTTTTGATTACCCTGCCACGTGGGCAGCCACACTCTGACTTCGGGGGATTTTGGAGACTGCTAATGTTATGCTAGGAGCTTGTCACAACTGAAGACAATCCCGCATAACTATGCAGAGCATAACAACATTTTGATGTAGCCTTGGCGTTCTAGCCAAGGTCAATTGGTCTGACACACAGCCTTAAGCCAAGACGTATTAATAAAGTCTTGTGAAATCTTGCAAAATGCGAACAACTGGACGGGCAAATCTTTCGTGGATGACACAACCCGAAATTCTGTTGCCTTCTATCCATCTTTCCTCCTCACTCCTCTTCACCTTGTTTGTTCTAACGGGTTTCAGACAAGCATGAACACAAAGACAAAACACAGGTAAGCGGGGCATGCACGCACGCATGCACACACACACACACACACACGCGCGCGCGCGCGCACACACACACACACACACACACACACACGCACACACACACACACACACACACACACACACACGCACACACACACACACACACACACACACACACACACACACCACGAACGAACGAGCAGCGAGGAGGGAGCGAGCGAGTGAAGAGAGAGAGAGAGAGAGAGAGAGAGAGTACGCGTGCTCGTGTGCGCGTGCGCGTATTATGCGCGCTGGTTGGTATAGGCCACTAATCTGCAAAGAGACTTGTTTTTTCTCCAGTCTCCCCCACCCCTCACCCCCACCCCCACCCCCCAAGCACCACCCTCCTCCTCTCTTTGACGGGAGGACAGTGTGAATCGTCTGGTAAGCTGATTGCCGACAGCTTTACTAGCAGCTGTCCCCCTTCTCTTCCCCGCCCCCCTCGCCCCCCCCCCCACCCCCCCCCCTCCACCCCTTCTCCACCCTCGTTTCCTACCTCTTTGTTTCCTCTTCTGGAGATACTGGGCAGAAACAGAGGGGGAGAGAGGGGAGGGGAGGGTGAGAGAGACAGAGAGGGGGGGGGGTCACTACACCCCCTTCTGAGGGAGACGGGGATGGGGGGGGGGGAGGCCTGGGGGTGGGGTGGGGGTGATTGATCAACAAAGCCTATTATCTCTGCCCCTCCTGCTCTAAGACACGTCCATCACCACAGCACGTTTGCCACGTCCATGCGAGCAGAGAGTGAGGAAGAATTGGGGGGTGTGGGGGAGAGGGGGTGGGGGTGGGGGGGGGCAGTGGTGGATGGGGGTAAGGAACTGGTGAGGGTGAAAGGTGGAGGGTGGGTGGGAAGGTGTGACGATGGGAAGGTATGGGAGGGAGGGAGGGAGGGGAGGGAAGAAGGGAGGGAGGGAGGGAGGGCATGAAAGTGGGTTCTGGGAACGGGGGGGGGGGGGGGGGGGGGGGGGGGGGGGGGAGAGGAGAGGCGGAGGGGGTGGGGATGGTGGGAAGAGAACGAAGGAAAGTGGGGGTGGGTGGGTGGGGGGGGGGGGGTCTGAAGAACACCAGCAGCCTATTGTTGACAACGACATGCTGTCCTGGAGAGAGAGAGAGAGAGAGAGAGAGAGAGAGAGAGAGAGAGAGAGAGAGAGAGAGAGAAGAGAGAGAGAAGACAGAAAGAGAGAGAGAGAGGGAGAGAGATAGGGGTGGGGTGGGGGTGGGTGGAGACGGAGGGAGGGAAGCAGGAGGCGCCAGTTGATTGGTAGTACCTGGTTGACTGTTATTATTGAGCAGATCAGATGCGGGGTGATGAGGGGTGGGGGTGGGGTGGGGGGGGGGGTAGAGGAAGGAAATGAAGGTGAGGATGGATGAGTATGGAAGCAAGGAGGGAGAGGTGGTGGAGGAGGAGGAGGTCACCACTTAAGGACTGATTCCAGAATTTGGACGTGAATAGAAAGCGTGATGAGTAAAGCAGATTTCACGCATTCATTCACTTCAGTCTGGCACCTGGTGGAGTGAGGGCTGCTGCTGCTGCTGCTGCTCTCTCTCTCTCTCTCTCTCTCTCTCTCCTCTCTCTCTCTCTCTCTCTCTCTCTCTCTCTCTCCTCTCTCTCTCTCTCTCTTCTTCTTTGTGCAAGCGGGACAATTCAGCGAATGCCAAACGCTGGCATTCACCTTGCTGTCCTTTCAGCTTGCTCTCTCTCACCACCATCATCATCATCAGCAGTGGTAGCAGTATCAGCAGCAGCGGCAGCAGCAGCAGTAGTTGTAGTGGTAGTAGTAGTAACAGTGGCAGTAGTAATAGCTAGCAGCAGCAGCAGTAGCAGTAACAGCAGTAGCAGCAGCAGCAGCAGTAGTAGTAGTAGTGGTAATAGTGATAATAGTAGTAGCGGTAGCAGTAGCTGTAGTACTGGTAGTAGGAGTAATAGTGGTAATAATTGCAGTATTGCAGTGGTGGTGGTAATTGCAGTAGAAGTGGCGGTGATGCCAGCAGCGTCATAATCATGAGATGATCCAGGGAACGTAACGGAAGAAGCGAATCTCTTAATTTAAACTGCTGAATAGTTTCACTTTGAATTTGGTGAGCTGGTAGACTTTGAATTCATTCTCACATCAACTGCTCTCTCTCTCTCTCTCTCTCTCTCTCTCTCTCTCTCTCTCCATATTTACACATACACACACACACACACACACACACACACACACACACACACACACACACACACACCAACACACACACCACACACCCACCACACCATCCCGCACCACACCACACCACACCACACCACACCACACCACGTGCGTGCGTGTGTGTGTGTGTGTGTGTGTGTGTGTGTGTCTGTGTGTGTGTCTGTGTGTGTGTGTCTGTGTGTAATGGAGAGAGAGAGAGCAGAGAGAAGAGAGAGAGAGAGAGAGAGAGAGAGAGAGAGAGAGAGGGAGAGAGAGACAGACAGACAGACAGACAGACAGACAGATGGAGGGGAGTGTGAGAGGTAGGGAGGTCAGGAGGGAGAGAGAGGGGAGAGAGGATTAAACCATTTTCGTTTTTGTGACGTGTGTGTGTGTGTGTGTGTGTGTGTGTGTGTTGTGTGTGTGTGTGTTGTCGTGTGTTGTGTGTCTGTGTGTCTCTCGTGTCTCTCTGTGTGTCTGTGTGTAATGGAGAGAGAGAGAGAGAGACAGAGAGAGAGAGAAGACGAAGACAGACAGACAGACAGACAGAGACAGAGAGAGACAAAAAGAGCGATAGAAAGAGAGACAAGAGGAGAGGAGAGAGGAGAGAGAGAGAGAGAGAGAGAGAGAGAGAGAGAGAGAGAGAGAGAGAGAGTGAGAGACAGACACAGAGACAGACACAGAGACAGAAACAGAGAGAGGATTTTACGACATAAGCAGCCACTGATGATGATGGTTGAAACATTCTGGAAATTGGGGATGAAGCAAACAAAACCAAAAAAAAAAAAACCAAACTTTCAAACGTTCCCGCATACCCTGCCTCAGCTCTGTCGTCCAAGCGTTTTCCACGCCCCCCCCCCCCTCTTCCCCTTTCCATTTCCCTACTCCCTTCCTCACCTCAGCCCCCATCTTCTCTCTTCCAGATCCCCCCCCCCCCCCCCCTCCACTCCCGAACCCCCCCCCCCCCCATCCCCTTCTCCAGTTTATCCGCCCCTTACTGCGACGCCTTCCCGTCAAATATTGAAGTTGAGTTAGTGCGGTGGAAAACAAACAAACAAGAAAACCAAGGACAAGCACAACAACAACAAAAACCTGTGTGATCCGTTATCCGATCGCACTGCGACATTATTAATATTTACTTTGATGGAAAAAAAAAAAGGCAGGGGGAAAAATAGAGAGAAAGAAACAATGAGAGAAAAAAAAGAAATATATACTTTAGAAAACAGAACGAATTAAAAACGGAAGCAAAAAAAAACAAAAAAGGGAAAAACCTAAAGACAGATCGACAAGAAGGAAAAAAGAAAAAAAAAAGAAAGAAAAAAGAAAAAGAAAGAAAGAAGGACGGAAAGAAAGCAAGAGACAATAGAGATATGCCCCAAGAAAGAAAGAAAGAAAGAAAGAAAGAAAGACGGACGGAAAGAAAGAAAAAGAAAGAAAGAAGAAGAAGGAAGGAAGGAACTAACGAAAGATCGAAAGGAAGAAAGAAGTTGTTGGTTTGTTGCTGCTGTTGTTGGTTTGTTGTTGTTGTTGTTGTTGGTTTGTTGTTGTTGTTGTTGTTGGTTGTGTTGTTGTTTGTTGTTGTTGGTTTGTTGTTGTTTTGTTGTTGGTTTGTTGTGTGTTTGTTGGTTTGTTGTTGTTGTTGTTGTTTGGTTGTTGTTGTGTGTTGTTGGTTTTTTGCTGCTGTTGTTGGTTTGTTGTTGTTGTTGTTGGTTTGGTTGTTGGTTGTTGTTGTGTGGTTTGTTGTTGTTGGTTGTTGTTGGTTTGTTTTGTTGTTGTTGTTGGTTTGTTGTTGCGTGTTGTTGGTTTGTGTTGTGGTTGTTGTGGGTTGTTGTTGTTGTGTTGTTTGTTGTTGTGTGTTGTTGTTGTTGGTTGTTTGTTGTTGTTGGTTTGGTTGTTTGTGTGTTGTTGGCTGTGTTGCTGTTGTTGTTGTTGTTGCTGTTGTTGGTTTGTTGTTGCTGTGTTGTTGGTTGTTGTGTGGTTGTGTTTGTTGTTGTTGTTGTTGGTGTTGTTGGTTGTTGTTGGTTGTGTTGGTGTGTGTTGTTGGTTTGTTGTTGTTGCTGTTGTTGGTTTTTGCTGCTGTGTTGTTTGTTGCGTGTTGTGGGTTTGTTGCTGTTGTTGTTGTGTGTTTGTTGTGTGTGTTGGTTGTTGTTGTTGTTGTTGGTTGGTTGCGGTGTGTTGTTGTTGTGGTTGTTGTTGGTGTTGTTGTTGTGTGTGGTTGGGTTTGGTGTTGGTTGGTGGGGTTGTTGGCTGTGTTGGTTTGTTGCTGCTGTTGTTGGTTGTTGCTGTTGTTGTTGTTGTTGTTGCTGGTTGTGGTTGTGTTTTGTTGTTGTTGTTTTGTTGTGTTGTTTGTTGTTGTTGTGGTTTGTTGCTGCTGTTGTGTGGTTTGTTGTGTTGTTGTTGTGTGTTGTGCTGTGTTGTTGGTGTTGTTGTTGTTGTTGTGTGGTTGTGTGGTTGTTGTTGTTTGTGTTGTGGTTTGTGTGTGTTGTTGGTTGTGTTGTTGTTGGTTGTTGGTTGTTGTTGTGTTGTTGTTGTTGTGTTTGTGGTTTGTTGTTGTGTTGGTGTTGTTTGTTGTTGTTGTTGTGTGGGTTGGTTGTGTTGTTGTTGTGTTGGGTTGTTGGGTGTTGTTGGTTTGGTGTTGTTGTTGTGTGTGGTTGTTTGTTGTGTTGGTTTGTGTTGTTGTTGTTGTTGGTTTGTGTTGTTGGTGTGTTGTTGGTTTGTTGTGGTGTTGTGGTTTGTTGTGCTGTTGTTGGTTGTTGTGTGTTGTTGGTTGTTGTGTGTTGTTGGTTGTTGTTGGTTGTTGTGGTTTGTTGTTGTTTGTTGTTGGTTTGGTGTTGTGTGTGTTGGTTTGTTGTTGTGTTGTTGGTTTTGTTGTTGTGTGTTGGTTGTTGTGTGTTGTTGGTTTGTGTTGCTGTTGTGTTTGTGGTGTGTTGTTGTTGGTTTGTTGTTGTTGTTGTTGTTTGTTGTGTGTGTTGTTGGTTTGTTGTTGTGTGTGTTGGTTTGTGGTTGTGTGTTGTTGTTGTTGTTGCTGTTGGTGTTTGTTGTTGGTGTTTGGTGTGTTGTTGTTGTGTTGTGTGTTGGTTTGTTGTTGTGTTGTTGTTGTTGTGTGTTGTGTTGTGTTGTGTTTTGGTTTGTTTTGTGTGTTTGTTGGTTTGTGTTGTTGTTGTTGTTGTTGGTTGTTGTGTTGTTGTTGGTTGTTTGTGGTTGTTGTTGTTGTTGTTGTTGTTGTTGTTTGTTGTTGTTGTGTTGTTGTTGTTGGTTGTTGTGTGTTGTTGTTTGTTGTTGTGTGTGTGTGTTGTGTTGTTGTTGGTTTGTGTGTTGTTGTTGTTGTTGGTTTGTGTGTTGTTGTTGTGTTGTTGTTGGGTTGTTGTTGTTGGGTTGTTGTTGGGTGTTTTTGTTTGTTGTTGTTGTGTTGTTGTTTGTTGTGTTGTTGTGTGTGTGTTGGTTTTTTGTTGTGTGTTGTTGGTTTTGTGTTGTTGTTTGTGTGTGGTTGTTTTGTTGTTGGTTGTTGTGGTTGTTGTTGGTTGTTGTTGTTGTTGTTGTTTTGTTGTTGTGCTGTTTTTTGGTTTGTTGTTGTGTGTTGTTGGTTTGTTGTTGTGTTGTTTTTGGGTTTGTTGTTGTGTTGTTTGTTTGTGTGTTGTTTGTTGGTTTGTTTGTGTGTTGTTGTTGTTTGTGGTTTGTTGTTGTTGTTGTGGTTTGTTGTGTGTTGTGTTGTTGGGTTGTTGTTGGTGTTGTTGGTTGTTGTTGTTGTTGTTTGTTGTGTTGTTGTTGGTTGTTGTGTTTGTTGTGTTGTTGTTGTTGTTGGTTGTGTTGGTTGTTGGTTTGTTTGTTGTTGTTGGGTTGTGGTTGTGTTGTGTTGTTGTGGTTTGTGTTGTTGTGTGTTGTTGGTTGTTGTTGTGTTGTGGTTTGTGTGTTGCTGTTGTGGTGTTGCTGTGTTTGGTTGGTTGTGTTTGTTGTTGTGTTTGTGTTGTTGTTGTTGTGTGTGTTGGTGTTTTTGTGTTGGTTGTTGTGTTTTGTGTTGCATTTGTAGAAGAGAAAGGAGAGAAATAAAAGGAAAAACAATACAGGAAATGCCAGAAAAAAAGAAAGAAGAAAACTAAAGAAAGCGCGATAGGAAGCAAAAAGTTTTTTTTTTTGTGATTTGATAAGCATATTAAAGAAAATTAAAGAAAGAAGTAAGAGGTGCATTGAAATGTCTAGAGATTTTTTTCAAAGCAAAAGTAAAAAAAATCAAAAGAAAAAAAAACAAACAACTGGTACAAGGAATGGCCACGGTCTTCACTGTCCCGTGTTGGTTGTGCCCTGTCTCACTCCGCCCCCCCCCCCCCCTTTGTTTTTTTTTTTTAAATCCTACGTAGCAACCCCCCCCAGAAGTTGTGCGTCCCCCCCCCCCCCCTCGGTGTGGTGTCGTTTACGTGCGCTCCTGTGTGTCGTCCCGTGCTCCCCCCCTCATCGCCCCCGCCGCCCGTTGGTCTGTGGTGAAGTGAGTGTGTGGTTAGTGTGTGTTTGGACATCCTATGGGAGGGTGGCTCTCCTGCCTTTGTGTGTGGACTCGGCTGCTGGTTGGCCCTGTGTAGGGTGGGTGTTTGTGTGTGGGTGGTGGTGTGGGTGCTGGGTGTGGTCCAGGGGGGGGTGGGTGTGGTGTGGTGGGGGGTTGGGTGTGTGTGTGGTGGAGGTGGTGGTGGTTTTGTGGTGTTGATGGCTGGTGTGGAGAGAGAGTTGAGGAGGGAGAGGAGTGAGAGAGGAGAGAGAGATGGAGAGAGTCGTGTGTGTGTGTTCCGTGTGAGTGGGTGTATTTGAGTTGGTGACTGTGTGGTGGTGGTGCGGCGCACGGCGCGCGTGTGTGTGTGTTGTGTGTGTTGTGTGTGTGTGTGTTGTGGTTGTGGTGTGCATGCTGTATGCGGCAGTGCGGGCTGCTGCGTGCTGCGTGCGTGGCGTGCGCGCGCGTGTGTGTGTGTGTGTATGACGTGCGTGCGGAGTGGTGCAATGTGTTGCGTGTGTGATGTGTGACTGTGCTCACGTGTGTGCGTGCGCGCGTGCGGTGACAGGCTGCGTGCTGTGTGTGTACACGCTACTGACCATCCGGAGTCTGATTGATGGACCCTGCTGACTGACCATGGTGCTTACCCGTCATTATGCCCCCCCCCCCCCCTGCTCCCACCCCCGTCCGACCCTCCCACCCCGCCCAGTCTCCCCATGGCCCACCGAAAGCTTCCCCTGCCCCCCCCCCCCCCCACACACACACACACACCCACAACCCCCTCTCTGGTCCCTCTTCGCACATTCTCCCTCCAGCATCTAGCCCCCCCCCTCCCTCCCCACACCGTTACCACCACCACCTCCATCTCCCCCTCTTCTCTCCCTCTCCTGGTCTCGCCTGCAGCAGACTTGGGTCGACAGTCAGCAGCCTGGGTCGTTCACTGATGTTGTCATGAGTATCCCGGCAAGAGCGAGAGAGGACTCAAGACTCAAGAAGACTCAAGATATGTATCATTATAGGCCTCGCTCCACATGAAGGGGATGTGTATATACAACCTGAATTAAATCATGACAAATTCAAAATGAAAGCAAACAATGGATAAAACTATTCATGTAGCTGAGCATCTCTCATTGTAAATCTTTGGTATAAAAATATGCAAGATTATGTACGTCTTCAGAACCGTCGATGACTGTAACAATCTCAGTTTTAAACAGTGAAGATTTCTATAAATAGTTAGGCCTTAATTAACGTTTCACGTGTAAGTCCAAGTGCTTGGCAACATAGAACAAAATGCACCTCATTTTCTTCGCTGTCATTACACAGGGGTCAAATAGGTTCGTTAGACATCAACGTTCCTGTATCGATAACGTGTATCGCTATTCAGAAAGCCCGAGCTAAATCTGGTTGTAATATATTTCAGATGCTTTATAAAGAGCTAGATGTAAATAAAGGGTAATCTGTGGTCGCTGCATAAAGTGGCGTTCAAATTGAACCTTCCGCGAGTTTGAATATGATCGGACCCAAGGTTGGCAGCGGCATCGATAAGCCCTTTGTTAAAACTACACACGTTTAAAATCCTCGCACACTCAAACACCTTGATTCGCCCATACAAAACCATATCCTAATTAAACAACTCAAGCAATGTTGTTACCCAGTTTTTCTTACATCTTGCACTAGGTCATACAACAATCATATGCTTTACGTGGAATCCTGTAATTTCGCCATTTGAATCAACTTAATCCAATAGCGAATGCACTTAACACAATTTATATATATTGGTAGCGATTTTGTGTCAATCCAGTTACAAGTCCATTCGTGTTCGGCTGTCTACTCCTAGAAATTTCTTCAAAGCAAATTAATGAACTGATACACGAATGGACAAACAGCATTTTCTAAGTCCCCATATTTCCAGTACATACCTGCTCAATTGGCTGTTTCCTGAGAATCAAATAAGTTCATGAATAAATTAAAGGGAGTTGTTGTTTAAACATGTTTAACCTTTCAAAATATAAATCCAAACATTTTTTCTCTGCTTGCAAGTCTTTACATGCAGCAGTAAAGCCGCAAGCGCTGAAAAAGTATTCCAAAGTAGTTGTACTCTTAACTACAGGCGCATTGGTTACTCCATTAAATAACCATTTTTCTCTCACACGCAAATATCCACCCTTCCGAAAGACTAAATTATTGCTTTTTGTCATATTAACTTAAGCAGTGAGATTGAGCGGCCTGCTGTAGGCTATCATTGTGTCCTGCAAACCTGTAACTGTCTCCCGCCATCAAAACAACAATCATCAGCCAACAATAGAATAAATAACTCTTACACTCAAGTGAGAATCTATGCACCATGTCTTCCTTTGTTGCTAACTCCTATCGCCAATTCGTTAATATAAAGAGAGAACAGAACAGGGCTCAGCACTCCTTGCTTAATCCTGATGTCAGGCAATGTAATCATAAAACGTAGAACCACATCTAACTCTCGCTTAACATTATTGTACATGCGTTTTAATACTTTTAAATAACTTACCTTTAATACCATTCTTTAAAGAACTGGCCAGAAAGATTTCGATTATCGTATCAAAAGCTTTTTCGAAATCTATAAACCAACGTAAAGTTTTCTATGGTAAAGAACTGCGTTCTGTATGGAGCGAGTAAAGAAAACATTGGTCGACTGGTGGAAATATCCGGGTTTGGAATCCAGCTTGATATTCACCTGGATATGGTTTCCTTCCACCCATTCGTGCAATCTGTTTATTTATCACCATACCAAATACTTTACTGCCTAATTTCACTCAAGAAATTATCCTATATTATTGGGTTATTGAATGTCTCCGTTCGGGAAAAGTGGCTGAATAATAGATTTCAGACCAGTATCAGGAATATACCATCATCAAATAGTTTGTAAATAATAACCAAAAAAAATGAATAACCCTGTTCTTATCGTATACTTAAAGATAGGCTCGCCAATAATGCCATCGGGACCAGCTGCTTTGCGGTTCTTTAATTTTCTTAAAGCAAGCAGTATTTCTTCTTCAGAATTGGACGTTTCATAATCTTCCGTGTTTTCAACGGAGTCCTCATTTACAAGTTTCTGCTTCCCGTTTCCAGCAAAGCTTTAAAATGTGAAACCAAGAGTCAATTGATTGGTTGGTTGCTGGCGGGTTCCCGTGTGATAAGTATGCATGTATTAACAACATCCTAGAATTCCCTTTTTGATTTCTCACTGTCAGTACAAGTTTGTCTAATAAGGCTGGTTGTAATTGTTTTCTTCTTCACTTTAAGAATGTTTTATACTCACGTCTGGCAAGATCAAATTCATTGCTTTTTCGATAATTAATTCGTGTTTTCTGGTCAAATGTTACAGAACGACGAAATATCTGCAACAATCTTTTGGTATTTTCTTTTACAAGTTTGCAGCTAAAGCAAACCATTTACCTTGGAATTTTTCATATGATCAAATGATAAACGTGTTTTCATGATCAGCGCTTACTCGCATACAATCATTAAAAGCTTTAAGAGCAGTCGGTCACGATAACATCATTAAATCAATCGCAAGTCAATAGTGGTAGCGTACTTCCTCACTAACACAAAATACTGGTAATTTATCACACACTGTCGTCCACAAAAGTTTGTATAGAACAAAAAGCCTCTTTTTGCGTACAAACAATCCAGATAATGTTGGCTGTTGGGATAACAACATCCTGCAGTCACTGGCAAAATGGTCAGAATCAATACGGTCAACAAGAAGAGTTTGCAGAATCATACAATGTCTAAAAAGTTCACGAAGAATACAAAAGTGTCTGTACACTGCTTCCAGAATCAGATATGAAATGTGTAGCATCCTTCCATGGTCGCCCTCTGCACACGCCATTTCAAAATACTCAGTTCAATGCAGTACACATGTTCTAAATTAATTTTCCCATAGTTGTTCAAAAGAAGTCGTTTGATTGCGGGTCAATTTAAGAGACACATTATTGAATTGTGGGTCAAAATTATTTTTCACAGAGGATGTCTTGGAAAATATCAGCAGTTCTACTGGTCAAATCATCCAACTAAAATATCATACACGTCATATGTTACAGAGAATCAGTGAACCACTCCTTCAAGCAGACTAATGCCATTGTCTATATCAAAATGAGTATAGAAAGGAGATCCTCTGGGATATATGTAAAATCATACAGAATATCTTTATCCAATCCCAACATCTCTTTGTCATCAAAAAGATTCAACTTTGAACATGATTCAACAGCAACACTTTTGACATACTGGAAAAAGGTCATTTTTTATCATGCAAACAGTCCTCCCGAACGTCTACCAGGCTTGTATATTATTACCAGCAGGTTTACAAAACTATCTTATCCGGCAAAAACATTACACTGACATTCCGCCAGGAAGTCCCACAAACAAACAAAACAATTCACAAACAAAAGAAGTAAATTCAAAATCATACATTTTTGTCAACAAACATTCACCATTCCAAACCACAAAAAAAAGAGAAATAAATGGTGTGAGTTGGGCACTCAGTGTGTGTTGCACGTGCTTCATTCACGCTGTCGATGGTGCACAACCTCGCGCTCCTGACCACAAGCGCGTCGCTCAATGTGTCACTGACATGAAAGAGACAGGTGACGCATATACGGTGTTAATTAACTCTGTTCCCCTCTCTTGAAGTTATCAGGGGGAAAAATACATTCAGAACGTGGCCGGCCAATCTCCTATCTGGATTCGTGCAGATGGCCCCCTCACCAAGAAATACTTTTTTGCCAATCTATGAAGTAGGTGTTCGAAGACCATCGGGCTCTTTCCCTCATTTCTACTTTTTTCAGTGGGGGACAGCTGCGCCAATCTCCCTCACTCGGAAAAAAAAAAAGGAAAGTCATCCCTACAAAAATACTGGTGCCCTGCAGTTTCTTTTTAACTTTCAGACAATTGGCACTTGTGTGTGGGAAAAAGTACCCCTTGCAAGGATCGGAAGTCTGGTCTGCCATTCAAACGATGGACCCATCAAAATTCAATTGTCAGTACTAATTTCCAGTTTTATCAAAGCAAGGACATTACGCAGCGTACTTTCACACTGTTTCAGTGGACGGCATTTTGGTCTTTAACTTTATTCCATAGAAATTAAGGGTTATGCCTCGTGGATCTGCCTCAAAGGGCTCTGTCTTTTTTTCCAGCTGTTCTACCCGGAAAGCAATCCAGTTTTTTTCTCCAGAAGATGTTGGATTGTTCCTTTGTCAGAGCAGCCACTGTATCGTTTAAACCCATCACATGACTTCAACTCAGCATACGCTCTCTCATCCTTTCACACAGCGTTCCACTTCATCAAGCTTACAGTTTGTTGCGGCGTTCTGGGCCTTCATGGACTGAAGCATCTCCATGACGTCCGTAAGAGTAGGCTGCCGGGAAGGAGAAGAAGACTGCCCGCCGCCCTGGGATGCCGTTGCCCGGGTCCAAGCTCGACCGTCCACTGCTGCCCAGTCGTGACTGCCTCAGGCTGTCCTTGGGTCCGGGTTCTGCTCTACATCTCCGCACCTCAACAGCAAACTGCCCCAGAACAACAGGGTGAGGGCATGCCAAGGGTGACACCGTCCAGTCTGCCGCGAGGTGTCAACATGGCGACTCGCGCGGCTTTCTTCTCTATGGCTCTCCTCGTCATAAACGAGAGGAAAACCGGCAAGAAGGAGCCACATGTCGCTCGAAAGGCGAGTGGGGGTGGCCGGCATGGTTTCAGCAGAAGGCCACTGGCAGAAAATGGCGATCAGGATCGACTTCCTTCTTCCTCAACTGACAAAAATTAAGGAGACGACACGACATGCGACCTGCCCGCTCCACTGTCAGGTCACGACCCCCAAGAGAGAGAGAGAGAGACAGACAGACAGACAGAGATAGAGAGACAGACAGAGAGAGAGAGAGACAGAGAGAGAGACAGACAGAGAGAGAGAGACAGAGAGAGGAGAGAGAGAGCTAGAGAGAGAGACAGACAGACAGAGAGACGCAGAGAGAGAGACAGACAGAGAGAGAGAGAGAGACAGAGGGAGAGAGGAACAGAGGGAGAGAGACAGAGAGAGACAGAGACAGAGAGAGATAGAGAGACAGAGAGAGAGAGACAGAGAGAGAGAGACAGAGAGAGAGAGAACAGAGAGACGCAGAGAGAGAGACAGGACAGACAGAGAGACAGACAGAGGGAGAGAGAGAGAGAGAGACAGAGAGAGACAGAGAGAGAGAGAGAGACAGACAGACAGACAGACAGAGACAGAGACAGAAAGAAGTTGTTTGACTTCAATTGTTTAGCATCGTATTACGGTCTCCTTCCCTTTGTTAATTAAACCCCACTCAAAGTCTGAGTGACAATGGATACTGAAATTTATGGCTGATAATTATATTCATGGTAGTCTGAGCTTTTGTCGGCTGAGATCTCCACACATGTGCTGAAACCCAGAGGGCAGGTGTGAGAACTCGACAAGCCGGATTTGCAGCTGCTATTTATCTACAGACCAGGTTCTGTTTTTGTTTTTGTTTGTTTGTTTTTTATTTTAGCAGAGTCTGGGCTCCTGTTCTGCTCCAGGTTTACCTGCACAACACAGGAAACTCATCCGGTCAGCCAGCCAACAGAGAAGGTGGATCCGTCACCAGCTACTGGACAAGATCTTCACTCCTCCCCAACATCAGATATTCCAAGTGGACTCCAACTCATCTCTTCCAGAACTTCCCCTCTGAGAAAAAAGTAAGGGGGGGGGGGGGGGGGGGGGGGGGGGGGGGGGGGGGGGGGGGGGGGGGAGTCAGTCGGAACTGAATTACTGAAACTGAATGGAAGATTTCACACTTGTATATAAACAAGTAAAGTGATGTGTGAAAGTGCACTTAACTTGTGTCAGTTCTTTGTTGTTCATTCGGTATTGAATGTTGGAACTTCTCTCTAATCCTGTCTCTCGGAGCTACCAGCACTTTTAAGTGTACAAGCCTAAAGAGAATTATTCCGAAGCCATTTTTGAGTGTTTTTAACAGTCCCGAGAAAAACCAAAAAAAATTTCTTTCGATGACTAGTACCGAAAAGTTGCTCCTTCCATAACTAGTAAAGAGAGAGGGTGGAGGTGAAATTTTGATGTAACTCTAATCGAGAAGATATTCCAAGTCCTTCCCCTAGAAGACACACCCACCCACCCCTAACTCTCGTCACAGTCACCCAAGTACGAACTGGGTATTTTTTTTTGTTTTTTTTTAATTTGCTGTCTCATCGTGCAACCTCAGTGGCATAACACCCACGCCGCTCATTCCAACCCCCCCCCCCCTCCCCCCACCGTCCTTAGCCACAGCCCTGGCACCGACAATCCACAGGGAGCAGTCAATGTCAAGTCATCAAGCGGCAACTCACCGGAGGAGACACTGCACTGCTGCTGAGTCACTTCGGTGGTGTTCAGTGGCGCCTGTTCTGATCTAACATACGCAGGACACCACCTACTAAGCCCCCTACTGACGACAATAATCGCTTAGTCGCGGAGCCGGCGTGAGTGAGCTCTCCCTCCGGAGGGCGCCACCACGTCCGTCCAACGACAGCCCTCAAGAACCCGCCGATACCGGTGACCCCGACGGAACCAAACCAAGGCCACAGACGTGGAGAGTACATCGAAACTGAGGTCACCATGAGAGCAGGGCATGAAGGGCCACAGAATTTGAGACTTTTTCTTATTTTATGCTGATCGATGAGAATGAGGGTGGTGAAGATGATGCACGGACTTCCATTCCGATCTGAGACTGCATGACAGGGCTGTACAGTACTCTTACTTTCATAATATATCCTGGTGTTAACCAGGCCCGAGAGATACAGGCACCTGCAGTGTTGGTCAGGAAATTGGAGCAACACGCCCAGAGACACATCCATTAAGTGGATGAAACTCGACTGTGTGGTCAAAGTCTTCCTAACTGAGCCAATAGCAAAGTCAGCTCTGGCCAGGAGCCGGGCGGGGCAGAAAAAAAAAATCCCACATGGCTCTGATGGGAACCCACGAACTCCCAGCCAGGATGTCCGCGACACTAATCATTTCGCCACGGCTGCTGGTGAACTCGTTACATTTTGGTGCGAATTCGGATCAAAGGACGGATCCAGAATCCGTTCAATCTGGGCAGAGGTCAGCGCTTCCCCAGGTGCCCTTGGTGGCTGTGTACTGAAAGTTGCTCATCTTTTTTTTTTTCTTTTTTTTTTGCCACTTTTTTTTTTTTTTTTTTTTTGCCACTAGTTAGAAGCGCTCGGTTTACCTTTTGATAATGTGACGAGGAGGGATACATAGGACGATAAGTCCTCCCTCCCACCACATCCCCATTTCCTATCCCTACGCCCCACCCCCACCCACCCCTGCCCCGCACCCCCCACGCCCAATCCACGCTTGTCGTCGTCCATCTTCACTCTCCACCTTTCCTTCCAGACTGTTATCCTTTGTCACGGTCGCTAAGCCGGACGGCCCTACCACCCTTACCCACGCCTATCACACACTAGGTCAGACAACACAGCAACACTAACACAGTTTTACAATCACGCACGCTTCTTTATTTCACACACACTCCATGGCGCCACCACTCACGCACATCCACAACTGCACACAAGTATCCCAATTCCCGCTGACTTACCCTACTCTACGATAATGACCTGGAACACCCTAACCTAACCTAAAACACCAGTTGCGGTATATCACTGTGACCTGGGGACACAGCGATAGCCCGCACACGTGGTGACTACTAGGGACAAGGATTTACCAAAGGGACTCTAATCTCTTAACTACTGCTACCACCCACACCTCTCCCCAGGACTCACCCTTCTCTTTTCACCCGGGACCACTACTGCACTGATCGCTGCGTCCCTAAGGGAGGCAACGACCAGTACCCTACACTGTGCTGGCCACTACGTCCTAAAAGGAGGCAGTAGCTAACACCCCTAACCCTACTGCCTAACGCTACACCCCTTCTACCACAAACACGGGACCACCCCTCCCGGCCCGGAAAGCTCCAGTCCTCGGCGCTGTACGTGGCCCCTCACAGGCTGACAACTCCCCGGAAGACTCTGCACCCCGGCGCTGTACGTGGCTCCTCCGCGGGCCGACACCCTCCCCGAAGACTCTGCACCCCGGCGCTGACCGTGGCCCCCCGCAGTCTGACTCCTCCCCGCGATGGGCACGACACCCAACGCACACACACCAGACGCCCTCTCGACGGGTCCGGGGCTCGTAGGACGCCTCCTCCTCTGAAGGCCCCGCCAGACACCAAGGGTGAAAAAGGCCTGGTGCAGCGCCCTCTCACAGGACGCCTGAACAGGGACGAGGAACCAGTGCCGGAGAACTCCCGGAAGAGCACCGGTAGCTGGAGGAGAGCTGCCCCACAGAAGGCAGACGGCCTGGGTGGTCTCCCTCTCCCGGGAAAACAACAGGTACTGGAAAGCGCCGCTCACCTGCCGGCACGCAGCAGTAGACTGCGGTGATCTGGCCCCAGCCTCAGGACGGAACAGGGTACCTGCTGACACAACTGGACATACAGACGATCAACCACACCAGTTCTGCAACTGGCTGACAGTGGCTGCCACAAGGACGACACCGACTCAGCACAGGCCAAGGGCACCCAAACCCGACGAGGACCTGGCACTAACTATATGACTCGAAGTCACTCTTCAAAAACTACCGGCGCTGCCGCCGCACCTACAAGGCGTACGTCCACTCCGACGAACACCAGGGACCGAAGTGAAGCTACCCCAACGCATTCCGCCCTGGTCGGAATCAAGCGAACTCTACTCACCACACAAAACAACGATTGGTCAGAGCAGTGTATCCCTCCGCAGAGCTGACACGCCTGACCAACGGACTAGTTGTTGCTCGTGCAACAACACGACAATTTACCACAACAACTCACAGACGTGACAACACAACAACAGCCGATATCCTGCCCCACCTTCTCTGGTATAGAACCAAAGTAACAAAAGGGTAACAATCGGGAACGAAACCAACCTCCCGCTTCCATTCCATTCCTTCAATAAGTGAAGACTGGAATGAAAGAATACTGTATGTCCTATTTTCCCAGCCTCCTACCTAGCCTAATCTTTCTACCTAACCCTGAGGAACTTAACCTAACTCTAGCTAACTAAACCCCAACCTCACATACGCGCGAGCGCGCGCCACACACACACACACACACACACACACACACACACACACACACACACACACACACACACACACACTCGCACGCATACGCGCACACGCTCTCTATCTTGAACCACCACTACTCTTAAACACATGGACATACTGATTTAGTACCGCCGATCGGTGACACACCCCCCTGCCTAAGTTTTAACTACAGGTTAAAACCAACAACAACTTCTCACTCGATCGGCGTTTTAGCCACACTCTACCTATAACAATCCAATTCCCCATCACTCACTCTGTCCTACTGTTACTTTTGATGCACTCCAAAACTTCCATCCCAACAGCATCAACTTTTAAATACATCAACAATCACAGGTTACACTAATCAACCTGGACTAACGCTGCCTCACACGACCTTAACGCAGGCACTTACAGGCAGCTGTTACACTACGCACTACATATAAATTCCATAACTGAGGGGGCTCTAATTACGCACAACTGCTGTGTAACACGTGCTACAAATACCACACCCTCAGTAACACTTTGCTACGCCATTCTCTACGAAAGATAACACATGCATAGCTTCGACAATGTCAACCTCTCATGACTCAGGTAAATGGAACTTAAGGTTCTCTCTCTCTCTCTCTTTCTCTCCGGCAAGCGACTCAAGTAGTCTGCCGCCACATTGTCCTTTCCAGACACTGCCTGCACCATAACCTGGAATGCCTGCAGCTGCAGTGCCCACCTTGTGATCCTCCCACTAGTACTCTAGACCCTACAGCTATCTTCCTGGGTTTTGCCCTCAAATGAAAATGTCGCTTGTACCTGCAAGCTGCTGTTGCCAAGTTCTTCTTTGCCAACTCACACTTCTCAGCTACCTTGTTCCTTAAGTTAACGACGTACTCTGCCGCTATGCGGAGCTCTTGCCTTTCTGGTTGCAACCACAGATCCCTCAGTATCTGCATGGGCCTGCGCATCAGTGGCATCCTTTCAAGGGGAACTCTTGACACTCTTCCCTTGTCCACAGTACGCTGACACTGGAAGCATGACTGGCAGTACCGACGAATGTCAGCATGCATGCCTGGCCAATAAAAATGGCGACCAACTCGCTCCTTGGTTCGGGTGGTACCTAAGTGACCAGACATGGGTACGTCGTGGGCTAGCTTCATCACCGTGGTCCGTAGTTCAGCTGGGACGCAGATCTGACTCGCTACGTCCTTGGGACCCTCAAACCGCCGGACCAGTACACCAGACTTCCGCGCGTACTCAACTCGTCCAAACTTGGTGTGGAAGTGCGTCCCTGCTTCACACGCACTCCGAGCCTTCCTCAAGGTTTCATCCTGGTCCTGCATCTGAATTAACTGCTGGTAGAGGTGTTCAGAATGCATTCCTCGACGGGCAGTGGTACAGGTTCTTGCTGCTCCCTGGCTCTCTGCGCGCGTGTCTGCACTGCCCCTACCAGCGCCGGGTCTGCGTATACAGGCACACGTGTCCAACCGGGATCTCCTACTCTTTTTGCGAAGTTTCCGATCAGGACTTCCTGCACAGGGCTATTCATGACCAAAACCTCCAACTTCCCTGCGATGAATGGTGACTTCAACTCTACTACCGCCACAGGTAACACAGACCTACATCTGGATTCAGCCAACACTACTGGGACTGTCTCTCCTGTGTACGCATCTGCCGGTACTAACCACTTAGCCACTACGGTGTGTCCGGCACCAGTGTCCCGTAATCCATTGGCCGGAGACCCGTTAACTTCTACAATGCACGCAGGCTCGTACCGCTGCTCAGCGCATGGGCGACACAACGTAGGGACCACTCGAGCTTGGGGCTGGTCACAACAATGAACAGCTCCAACAGAATGGGGCTCAGGGCATTTCCTAGCGATGTGGCCTGGCTTCTTGCAGTTGAAACAAACTATGGTCGATCTAGGCCCTTCTGATCTCCTGTTCAGCTGCTGTAGTGCACCATCACTTTGTTGGGACCTCCCTGCGGGCTGGCTCCCTGCTGTTTCACGTGTATTACCCAGGTTGGGCTGGTTAACTGTTCGGTCTTGTCTCGCCTTCCTCCCCAGTCTTTTGGCCTCTGCCAAAACAGTAGCTTCTGTTGTAAGTTGTTCCACAGTTTTTCGGGCATGTCTTCCGCACCTCAATTGTGAACTCGGGAGACAATAGCTGATAAAACTGTTCTTGGAACAGCAGATCCTTCACGTCCTCTGCCACACTCTCATCCTTGCCCGCTGCTGCACACCAGAGGGAAAACCACCGCTTCATCCTTCCCAGCATCTGGCCGAAAGTCTCAGCAGCGTCCTTGATGCTCCTGAACTTTTCTCGGTAGGCCTCAGCATCTAGCCTGAAGTGACTTAACAGGGCACCCTTTATCTGATCATAGTCGCCTAACTCATCCGCACTTAACCGCATCACCGCTTCTCTAGCCTTTCCTCTCAGCAGAGACATCAGACGTGTGGGCCATGAGGTCTTGCTCCACTTGCACATCTGGGCTACACGCTCAAATTGGGCGATGAAAGCGTCCACGTCGTCGTTCTCTCCTAACGGCTCAAGGTGGACATGCTTCGTTTCCTCCACCTCAATCAAGCGTTTCCTATGCGCTGCTTCATCTAAGGCCTGTCTCTCCTGTATGATTAGCTCTCGCTCTCTTGCCTCTAACTCGGCTTCATCCCTTCGTCTCTTGAGATCTAACTCGGCTTGCCGTGCCCGAGCTTCTATTTCCCTTATTGCCCTTTCTTCCTCCATCTTCTTCCTCTGCAGTTCCAGTTCCATCTGTCTCGCTGCTTTCTCATCTTCAATCTTCTTCTGCTTCACCTCTAGTTCCCTCTGCCTAGCAGCTTTCTCCTCTTCTATCTTCTTCTGCTTCATTTCTAGCTCCCTCTGTCTATCAGCTTTCTCCTCTTCTATCTTCCTCTGCTGCATCTCTAGCTCCCTCTGCCTAGCAGCTTTCTCCTCTTCTATCTTCCTCTGCTGCATCTCTAGCTCCCTATGCCTAGCAGCCTTCTTCTCTTCAATCTGCGTCCGCTGCATTTCTAGCTCCCTCTCATCCTTCATCTTCTGCCTCACTTTCTCCTCCATCCGGAGCTCCAATTCTGCTTCTCTCGCCGTCTTCTCACCCTCATTACGTACTGAGTCTGTGACGAACTTGGCGAGGTCTCCCCCAGCTAAACCCATCGCCGCTCCCAACTTGGCAAACTTTGCATAAGCCCCCGTCCCCTGTTCTTGATCCACCCCCGCATCCTGGTCACTAACCTTAAGTTTGGTATCCGCCATAGGGGCCTGTGGATCCATGACACTATCGGGGTCGTACTGCGGATGGGCTCGGGTGTGTTTAGACATAGGATAACCCCTACCACCACAGAGCTAACAAGGGACAGTATGCGATCTGAGCGCAACTGGAGGTTCCTGACTACGCACTAGCCCCTGAAGCAACTCAGCACAAGTACACAATACTCTCAATGTGTCACGCACCAAGCATAACTCCACCCACACTTGTGTACCTCATACATATACCCACATGGGCTCCAACCCATACAATACTACCAATGCACTGTCTGGTCACGGACTGAACCACGTGACGCCGTGTGTCCACTGTCCACTGTGCATGCGCACCAGTTACCCACAGTCACAGGCCTCACTGTCTCTGGTAGGCCGCACCCACACGATCACAGTGCACTTGCACCCCTCAAGTCCAGGTGCACTCACAGCATACCCTATGCCACAACGCTGCGCACCCTCGTGCTTCCCACACACAGTCACCTGGGCTTACACTGCCCTTAATCCCCACAGGATATCCGAGCACACAGTGTGCACAGTCACGGGCCGGGTACCACTCTACCTACTCACTGGGGTATACCATATGTACGGGACACAAAAGACACCTGGTACCCTCCGGCACCTCACCTACACTGTACGATGTAATCACTCACACTTACCACAACCACTCAATGTTTATTGACCATTCATACCTCACTCACACGGTAGCGCCAACCCATTCACACCAACACAAGTGCCCTGCCCAATGCCAATGGAAACCTGCCTGAAGTGAACAGGGACACTACGTACCACCTCCCAGGGTACTGGTACGCTCCCACCAACCACCCACTTACATTTCACACAACGTACACACCGGACACAACACCCCCCTTACCTCCCTCCTAGCTACCTATCACCTACCCAGAACCCCTTATGTTACCCCGCATCTCCACCAAAGTGTCACGGTCGCTAAGCCGGACGGCCCTACCACCCTTACCCACGCCTATCACACACTAGGTCAGACAACACAGCACACTAACACAGTTTTACAATCACGCACGCTTCTTTATTTCACACACACTCCATGGCGCCACCACTCACGCACATCCACAACTGCACACAAGTATCCCAATTCCCGCTGACTTACCCTACTCTACGATAATGACCTGGAACACCCTAACCTAACCTAAAACACCAGTTGCGGTATATCACTGTGACCTGGGGACACAGCGATAGCCCGCACACGTGGTGACTACTAGGGACAAGGATTTACCAAAGGGACTCTAATCTCTTAACTACTGCTACCACCCACACCTCTCCCCAGGACTCACCCTTCTCTTTTCACCCGGGACCACTACTGCACTGATCGCTGCGTCCCTAAGGGAGGCAACGACCAGTACCCTACACTGTGCTGGCCACTACGTCCTAAAAGGAGGCAGTAGCTAACACCCCTAACCCTACTGCCTAACGCTACACCCCTTCTACCACAAACACGGGACCACCCCTCCCGGCCCGGAAAGCTCCAGTCCTCGGCGCTGTACGTGGCCCCTCACAGGCTGACAACTCCCCGGAAGACTCTGCACCCCGGCGCTGTACGTGGCTCCTCCGCGGGCCGACACCCTCCCCGAAGACTCTGCACCCCGGCGCTGACCGTGGCCCCCCGCAGTCTGACTCCTCCCCGCGATGGGCACGACACCCAACGCACACACACCAGACGCCCTCTCGACGGGTCCGGGGCTCGTAGGACGCCTCCTCCTCTGAAGGCCCCGCCAGACACCAAGGGTGAAAAAGGCCTGGTGCAGCGCCCTCTCACAGGACGCCTGAACAGGGACGAGGAACCAGTGCCGGAGAACTCCCGGAAGAGCACCGGTAGCTGGAGGAGAGCTGCCCCACAGAAGGCAGACGGCCTGGGTGGTCTCCCTCTCCCGGGAAAACAACAGGTACTGGAAAGCGCCGCTCACCTGCCGGCACGCAGCAGTAGACTGCGGTGATCTGGCCCCAGCCTCAGGACGGAACAGGGTACCTGCTGACACAACTGGACATACAGACGATCAACCACACCAGTTCTGCAACTGGCTGACAGTGGCTGCCACAAGGACGACACCGACTCAGCACAGGCCAAGGGCACCCAAACCCGACGAGGACCTGGCACTAACTATATGACTCGAAGTCACTCTTCAAAAACTACCGGCGCTGCCGCCGCACCTACAAGGCGTACGTCCACTCCGACGAACACCAGGGACCGAAGTGAAGCTACCCCAACGCATTCCGCCCTGGTCGGAATCAAGCGAACTCTACTCACCACACAAAACAACGATTGGTCAGAGCAGTGTATCCCTCCGCAGAGCTGACACGCCTGACCAACGGACTAGTTGTTGCTCGTGCAACAACACGACAATTTACCACAACAACTCACAGACTTGACAACACAACAACAACCGATATCCTGCACCGCCTTCTCTGGTATAGAACCAAAGTAACAAAAGGGTAACAATCGGGAACGAAACCAACCTCCCGCTTCCATTCCATTCCTTCAATAAGTGAAGACTGGAATGAAAGAATACTGTATGTCCTATTTTCCCAGCCTCCTACCTAGCCTAATCTTTCTACCTAACCCTGAGGAACTTAACCTAACTCTAGCTAACTAAACCCCAACCTCACATACGCGCGAGCGCGCGCACACAACACACACACACACACACACACACACACACACACACACACACACACACACACACACACACACTCGCACGCATACGCGCACACGCTCTCTATCTTGAACCACCACTACTCTTAAACACATGGACATACTGATTTAGTACCGCCGATCGGTGACATCCTTCCTGCCCTTCCTTTAGGTCTGATTCCTTTTCTGTCTTTCTCCTTCCAGTCCTAGCCTTCCTTTCTTCCCTGTCTTTCTCCTTCCAGTCCCAGCCTTCCTTTCTTTCCTGTCTTTCTCCTTCCAGTCCTAGCCTTCCTTTCTTCCCTGTCTTTCTCCTTCCAGTCCTAGCCTTCCTTTCTTCCCTGTCTTTCTCCTTCCAGTCCAGCCTTCCTTTCTTCCCTGTCTTTCTCCTTCCAGTCCTAGCCTTCCTTTCTTTCCTGTCCTTTCCTTCCGGTCCTACCTTTCTCTTCTTTTCCTCGTCCGTTGTTCCTGTCCTGTCCTTCATCAGCCCTTTCCAGTCTTTTCTTTTTATTCCTGTCCATTTCCTTCCGTCTTCTGTTCCCTTTCCTGTCCTTTCGTTTCCTGTCCTGTCCTTCACAGCCCTTCCAGTCCTTTTTTTTTCATTCCTGTCCATTTCCTTTCCGTTTCTATTCCTTTCCTGTCATTTTTCGTTCCTGTCCTGTCCTTTCCAGACCCTTCCGCCTTCATGCTTTTCCTTCTTGTCCTTTTCCTTTCCAGTCATTTTGTTCCTGTCCTTTTTCCTTTCCAGTCCTTATTTTCTTTCTGTCCTTTTCCTTTCCATCATTGTGTTTCCTGTCCTTTTTCCTTTCCAGTCATTTTGTTTCCTGTCCTTTTCCTTTCCAGTCATTGTTTTCCTATCCTTTTTCCTTTCCGTCTTGTTCGTCCTTTTTTTCGTTTCTTGTCCTTTTTTCCTTTCCGGTCGTTTTGTTTCCTGTCCTTTTCCTTTCCGTCATTTTGTTTCCTGTCCTTTTCCTTTCCAGTCATTTTGTTTCCTGTCCTTTTCCTTTCCAGTCATTGTGTTTCCTGTCTTTTTCCTTTCCAGTCATTGTTTTCCTGTCTTTTCCTTTCATCATTTTGTTTCTTCTTTCCTTTCCAGTCATTTTGTTTCCTGTCTTTTTTTCCCTTTCCAGTCATTTTGTTTCCTGTCCTTTTTCCTTTCCAGTCATTTTGTTTCCTGTCTTTTTTCCCTTCCAGTCATTTTGTTTCCTGTCCTTTTTTCCTTTCCAGTCATTTTGTTTCCTGTCCTTTTCCTTTCCAGTTATTTTGTTTCCGGTCCTTTTCCTTTCCAGTCATTTTGTTTCCTGTCCTTTTTCCTTTCCAGTCATTTTGTTTCCTGTCTTTTTTCCTTTCCAGTCATTTTGTTTCCTGTCCTTTTCCTTTCCAGTTATTTTGTTTCCGGTCCTTTTCCTTTCCAGTCATTTTGTTTCCGGTCCTTTTCCTTTCCAGTCATTTTGTTTCCTGTCCTTTTTCCTTTCCAGTCATTTTGTTTCCTGTCCTTTTCCTTTCCAGTCATTTTTCCTTGTCCCTTTTCTTCTTGTCCTTTCATTTCAAATCCCTTTTTCTTTTCTTTCTGAATTTTCCCTTTCCTTTCCCTTTCTAACATCTCCCTTTCTTGCATGTCCTTTCTCTCCTTTTTTTTTTTTTTAATGACTTGAGAGCATTGACTTCAACGCGGTGACAACCCTCACATGGCCCTTTGCGGTCGGCTGGGCTAGGAGCAACATTATCTCTTTCCTTCCCCCCCCCCCTCTCTCCCCCTCTCAATCCGTCTCTCTCTCTCTCTCTCTCTCTCTCTCTCTCTCCCCTCTCTCTCTCTCTGCCCCTCTCAATCCGTCTCTCTCCCCCCCCCTCTCCCCCCCTCCCCTCCCCCCCTGTCTCTCTCGCTCTCTCTCTCTCTGCCCCTCTCAATCCGTCTCTCTCTCTCTCTCTCCCTCTCTCTCTCCCTCTTTCTCTCTCTATCCCTTTGTCTATGGGGAGACCAACAGATATCCTATCTCTTTGAATTCTGTGTTAAGCTGTATCCGATACTGGTTGAAATTAACAAAAATGAATGATCACAGATTACCTCAGAAAGCCTATATGATGTTATACGACCTAGATGCAAGAGAAAAAAGAAATTGGACTTCAAATGTCCGTTGCAAATTATATCAATTTGGATATGGCTATGTTTGGATAAACCAAGGAGTGCAAAATGATAAATCATTTCTGTGTGAATTTAAAGACAGATTGATTGCATGCAGGTGGCAGGAATGGGACTTTCATGTCAAAAATAGTGATAGATTTACCATGTATCGGACATTTTGTTCGGTACACGATGTCAAACGTTATCTACGAATGGATTTAGATAAACACTTGAAGCTGACAATGACCAAATTTAGACTGGGAATTTCAGACATAGCAGAACACCGGTATCGTTACAGTAAATATACTGGGGTAGATTTGACTTGTCCATTATGCAAAAATGGAAAAGAGGACGAACTTCATTTTGTTTTATGTTGTTGTAAATTATCCAGTCTAAGAGCGCAATATGTACCGACAAAGTTTTCCAAGGATCCCTGTCAGTTTCGGTTAAGCCTGCTAATGGCATCTCAGAATGAAAGCATAGTAAGAAATTTCTCAATTTATTTATTCAAGGCATTTCAGCTTAGATCAGTCATGACTTCGTGACGGAGTAGTCCAACCAGTTTTTCTTGTGTTCTGTATAATTCTCATATTGATGTTGTTATGTTCTCCATACCCCTTCATAAGGGGCAACGGCCTTTATATGAAGTAAACCATCTGAGTTCTGAGTTCTCTCTATCCCTATGTCCCCCCCCCTTTTTTTTTTCCCTTCTGCTCTTTCCTTTCCTATCCTTTCTCTTCTGCTCTTTTTCTTTGCAGTCCTTTCTCTTCTGCTATTTTCCTTTGCTGTCCTTTCACTTCTGCTCTTTTCCTTTGCTGTCCTTTCTCTTCTGCTCTTTCTCTTTGCTGTCCTTTCTCTTCTGCTCTTTTTCTTTGCTGTCCTTTCTCTTCTGCTCTTTTTCTTTGCTGTCCTTTCTCTTCTGGTCTTTGTCTTTGCTGTCCTTTCTCTTCTGCTCTTTTTCTTTGCTATCCTTTCTCTTCTGCTCTTTTCCTTTGCTGTCCTTTCTCTTCTGCTCTTTTTCTTTGCTGTCCTTTCTCTTCTGGTCTTTTCTTTCCTATCCTTTTTCTTCTGCTCTTTTTCTTTGCTGTCCTTTCTCTTCTGCTCTTTGTCTTTGCTGTCCTTTCTCTTCTGCTCTTTTTCTTTGCTGTCCTTTCTCTTCTGGTCTTTCCTTTACTATCCTTTCTCTTCTGCTCTTTTTCTTTGCTGTCCTTTCTCTTCTGCCCTTTTCTTTGCTGTCCTTTCTCTTCTGCTCTTTTTCTTTGCTGTCCTTTCTCTTCTGCTCTTTTTCTTTGCTGTCCTTTCTCTTCTGCACTTTTTCTTTGCTGTCCTTTCTCTTCTGCACTTTCCTTTACTATCCTTTCTCTTCTGCTCTTTCCTTTACTATCCTTTCTCTTCTGCTCTTTTTCTTTGCTGTCCTTTCTCTTCTGCTCTTTTTCTTTGCTGTCCTTTCTCTTCTGCTCTTTTTCTTTGCTGTCCTTTCTCTTCTGCACTTTTTCTTTGCTATCCTTTCTCTTCTGCTCTTTCCTTTGCTGTCCTTTCTCTTCTGCTCTTTTTCTTTGCTGTCCTTTCTCCTTCTGCTCTTTTTCTTTGCTGTCCTTTCTCTTCTGTTCTTTTTCTTTGCTGTCCTTTCTCTTCTGCTCTTTTTCTTTGCTGTCCTTTCTCTTCTGGTCATTTTCTTTTGCTGTCCTTTCTCTTCTGCTCTTTCTTTCCTTTCCCTATCCTTTCTCTTCTGCTCTTTTTCTTTGCTGTCCTTTCTCTTCTGCTCTTTCCTTTCCTATCCTTTCTCTTCTGCTCTTTTTCTTTGCTGTCCTTTCTCTTTCTGCTCTTTTTCTTTGCTGTCCTTTCTCTTCTGCTCTTTTCTTTGCTGTCCTTTCTCTTCTGCTCTTTCCTTTC
>CM065717.1:89196323-89206323 GCA_033310375.1 Conus canariensis
GAAGGGAGAGGCGGGAGTAAAGGGGGGGGGGGGAGGGGGGGGGGGGGGAGGAGGAGTGGGTGGGGGAGGAGGGAGAATGAGAAGAGACAAAGAGAAGGAGGAGAAGAGGGAGGAGGGAGCAGAAAACACATAAGCGCGCACGCGCGCGCGCGCGCGCACGCACACCACACACACACACACACACACACACACACACACACACACACACACACACACACACCACTCTCTCTCTCTCTCTATCATACACACACACACACACACACACACACTACTCTATCTCTCTCACACACACACACACACACACACACACACACACACACACACACACACAGAAGAGAAGGAGGAGGAGGAGGAGGGGGAAGAGAGAGAGAGAGAGAGAGAGATGTCAGTAGTTTCTTCGTAATCCAGTTGACAGAGAAACAAACAAAGCGTTGGCCTCAGGTGAAAATATACCCACTACCCCCCTTTGTGGAATACATACCCCTCCCTGGCAGAGACATCAACACTGTAGTGTACAGTTCACAATCCATCCATCTTTTGACTTCTCCGAGGCGGAAAGACAGCCTGCCATAAACAGCGGCAAACACGAGGAGGAGCAAAGGTGCTGTCTGTCCACTTGCCTGCCTGTCTGCCTGTCTGTCTGTCTTTCTGTCTGTCTCCATCCATCATGGTCAGTGTCGCTCAGGTGGACAGTGGTCATCTTCTGTCATCCATCAGACCTCCTCCAGCTAATCATCTTTCATCCTTTAACTCCTCTCTCACGTTCGAGTTGTCACTGCCCCCCCCCCCCCCACACACACACACCCAACCCATCCCACCTCTCTCTCTCCTTCTCTTCTTCTCTCTCTCCCCCCCCCCCCCCCCTCACTCTCCGCCCCGTAGAAGCTAAGGATGTCACCGAAGAGAGTAGCGCGACACATTCACGTGCGTTTTGCTCTAGGCAGAGCACAGTGCATGCGACGAACGAGCAAACCTCCAGTAGCACGTGCGAAAGAAAACCAAACTGGTTTGACAAGGTGACAAGGGATCCCAGAACAAAAAGCGCGCAGCTAATACCGCGCTGACTGTTGCACTCGCACTCAACCCTCGATGTAGGCCTACGAGCCTGACACCCGGGAGTCTGAACACCCCTGGTAGAAAGAGGACAATAATTGGAAAGCCGGCTACTGACAATTGAACCAAAAGTAAACATCATCAGTGGGGTGACGCAATGAAGTTTCGGTCAACGACACGCAGTGATAAAATGAAAATGTAAAATTTGCCTCCTGCTTTGATTGCGAATGTAAAAAACACGTTTTGAAAATATTGCCCCGGAACGAAGTCAACGCGTGAGTGTGGATCCGAAGGAGGTTTACAAGACCTGTAGGATCACGTTTCTGACTTAGACGAGAAAAGAAATAAATGCGAAGCACATTTCCATGTCTTAAAAGCGGCAAAGTGACGGGATGACATGAAAATTAATCGTTGAACTCTTACAGTTAAGACAGCTGAGCCTACTTATAGTATTTTTCATCAACAAAACTGTTTAATTATCAAACATATCAGAATGGCTATTACTCTACAACCTCCATTCGAGGTGCCATTATTTCATTGCTAAAGACAGGCGATTTTGCTAACTCTTAATATCAGAGGCATTTCTTTACGCAGTAGATTATCGTTCATTCAGTTTTCACATCTGTTATGAATCAGCCGTTTGTGCCAATGGGCAACGAAGGAAGGAAAATGAGCGAAAAGCAAGCTAGATTCCGCAAACACTCTTCAGTAGATCATAACTTTATTGAATGGTCAAAAAAGCGTTGAAATTGAAGTCGCTTTCATCGATTGTCAGATGGCATTTGATGCCGTAAATCACAATACGCCTTGACAAGTGTTTTCAAATAAGTTCGCGCTCCTTTGGAAACGATTTGTATGTTAAATGATATACATTTAAAGTTCTGTCCAACGTTGTACTCTGTAAGCTGGGGTCGCAACGTGTGTGAATTCTTCGAATAACTGTCAGGCGTTAAACAGGGCTGTCTGATGTGTCCTTTGATATTTCACCGGTTCAGTAATGACGTGGCCGAGAAGTCACGAATAGTGGTAAAAGCAAATTTCAGCTTTTGTATGGACTACAAGATTAATGAAAAAAAAGTATTTGCTTATAATGTTGTTTAGTTTTCTTAGCGTATGTATGGATTGTAGGCAGACTTTCTGTTTTTTTTTTTCATCATGTATTGATCATTGATTATCTCCCTTTCAGATTTTCTGATCCATTCAATCTTTTTTCCACTCAAACGTGTGCCCCTTATATGCAGGTGGATGACTCTACAATTACATCCTTGAATTCTCTCTCTCTCTCTCTCTCTCTCTCCTCTCTCTCTCTCTCTCTCTCTCCTCTCTCTCTCTCTCTCTCTCTCTCTCTCTCTCTCTCTCTCTTTGTTGTGTGTGTGTGTGTGTGTGTGTGTGTGTGTGTGTGTGTTGTGTGTGCACGCGCGCACGCGTTCATTCGAGCGTGCGTGCGTGCATTTGAATGTGTCCCCCTTCTCCGTCTCTCTATATTTCTGTCTCTCACATTTGTTGTGTCAGTGTGTATGTGTGTGTGTCAGTGAGATGGGGGATGTGTGAGCACACGCTCATGTACTCGCCTGTTAGTGAATATGCAAAAAGTTTACATTCTGAGGACGATTGTAATTCATCTCCACGGTGTGAATGATAAAAAAGCGTTAGAATCCCGATTGTGTTTCTGTCTTCTTTGTAAACAAAAGATAACATCATTTTTAGTAAAACCCTCCCCTATTCTGCCCCCCCCCCCCCCCCCCCCATCCTCCAATTCTTCAAGAAACAAATACCAACAACAGATGACGCTGAGCCACACGTTTAAAACATGCTGCTGTTCACACACACACACACACACACACACACACACACACACACACACACACACACACACACACGCACTTAAATGTTGTGCTGGAAACATCCCATTTGTTACAGGTAAACAGCAGACATGATACAAGGGATGTGCCAGACTTTATCGTAACGATACCGACATTTGAAGACGGTAAAAACATCAGGCATTTGATTTGTGTTTTGTTTTGTTTTTTGTTTTGTTTTGTTTGTTTACCGTGCGAAAGTGCCATTCTTCTGCACAAATCTTAAATAAATGTTAGCGAACCGCCCAGAGAACGTGGACAAACGAGTCACAAGACGAAACACAACGCGTTTCGACCTCTTAGGTCTTCATCAGGTGAGACATAACGAATAAAACAACGAAAATTCACTTAGCTTTGATCGCTTCAGATCACTTCACAAGGTTCAGCGCAAGGAAGAAGGCGTTGAATGAGAACGAGGCTGTTGGAAGGGAAATAGTGAGCGAGTCAAAGTCGTAATGAAGATAATAATATTACTGATAGGAATACTAATAATGGTCAAAATATTGAGAGAAAAAAAAGGGGACAAGATTACTACCAATCTTAGTGTCAATAAGTATGAGTATGGGAGAAAGGAGAGTGGGTTAGAGGATTCTTAAACAGCAGGGTTGCCGTGGGAACAGTCCCAGAGTCGAAGGCGATGGTGATGTCAATGCCAGTGGTAGTATCAATACTAGCAATAGTATTACTGAATGATACTGCTAACAACGATAGTGAAGGTTAAGGTAATGAAAGCATGATACAGAAATATATTTAGAAAATACATTTTTATAATAATCAAATAAGTAAATAAATGAAACATAAAAAATAATAATAATAAATTAAAAAATAAGTAAATAATAAAAACAATAATAATAATAATGATAATAAATGCATAAATAAGATAGCTATAAGTTGTGTGTCAGGTGAATAGTGGGAGATAAGGTAGTATGTGTGTGTGTTGTGGGAGGATATTATGGGCTGAGATTGAAGTGGTGGGTTGGTACATGTTACTTTAAGGTGTAGATGCTATGAGGGTGGAGGGAAGAAGGGGATGGGTTTACGTTCTAACTGGGGGAGGGGGAGGGGCAACATATTCACACCTATACACAATCTCTCTCCTCTCTCTCTCTCTCTCTCTCTCTCTCCCCCCCCCCCCCCCCCCCCAGTCGCTTTGCAACCATTCTTCTGCGTTATCAAGTTAAGAAAGAACCACTTTTGAATCATGAACCACATAGCTGCATGACGTCACTTTTAAAAAGTGCTGTCAGCAACCGACGAGGGAAAAGGAAAAGAAGATTGATACCGCTGCAGAGTGAACGTCTTTTCAAACATTAACCTGGCGCCAAAGATTCGGGTCATGGATATTTACTTGAGCAGAGTACGGGCAAAGTGAACGGAGACGGACAAACACAAATGGAATGCCATCATCGATACCCCCAAAATGGCGGACTCACAAAACATAAATCTGCTTTTTGTTTCAACATTTTCAAAACTTTGAAACCCGACGAGGATGCATGAATCCAAATTTGGTGGCAATCTGACATTGATGCACGGACACAAACAGGCATGCAGTCACGCTGTGAATGAACCAACTGCTTCGCGGAAAAGAGAGGTGGCTTTGAAAATGGCTATCGTCTGCCCTGGAACCTCTGAAAATGGCTATCGTCTGCCCTGGAACCACTGGGCCTGAGTCAAAGAATGCTGCCAGGAAACGGTCGAGAACAGTCCAGTAGTTCAGTTAGTAAAATCTGGCGGAACCTAGGGCCTAGACGTTTTTTTTTTCTTTCCGAACGATCAGGAGAGTCCTGAGTGTGCGCTTCGCCTTCAAAGATATCTGCTGGAAAATGGATTCTGTATTTACTGACTGACGCTCTGAAAATACAAAGAAATGAATAATTACAACAGTTATTCCGAATTCGTCCTAACGTTTTCTTCACACGGACCGACACGAATGAGTGACGGGCACACGGGGAAAGTCACAAGTTGTGGTTTAACGGCTTTCCAGTCAAACCGACAACGCGTGAGTCATTCTTAGATTCTAAGCTTGAGGCCAAGGTTTTCAGAGTCACAACAGACCGTTTACTTTTTGTTTTTCTGTTTACAAAGTCATGTTCCTACATACCATTTTACCCAGAAGATCATCTAAAAAAAAAATGTTCTTTCGTATCCCCACCTTTCTCCTCCCTTACCGCCAACCCCCCCTCCCTCCCTGCAGGACAGCTTTCCATCAAATATTTAATGTTGGTTTCTTGAAATCCAACATGTTGTCTTTCGTTTTACAGCCTCCTCAACAGTTTCTGTAATCAGATTTTTTTTTCTCGAAAAGAAGCTCAAGTATTAATTAATGTTCAGGGGGAGATGGGCAGGGGGGACGAAAGAAAATATTAATGATCATCTGTCATCGTGACATATTTTATGCAAAACATGTTGGCGAGCTTGCTTCAGTATGTCTGTGAGGAACCTTTAAGTGCTGGTTCTGGAAGAGTCCTCTATGACAACGCCAGTTGCCATGATACAAATGGAGGCGACAGAATTCTTTGAGGGCTGTCTAGTTTTAGCTATCTTCAGAAAGAGAGGGCTGTCTAGTTTTAGCTGTCTTCAGAAAGAGAGGGCTGTCTAGTTTTAGCTATCTTCAGAGAGGGCTGTCTAGTTTTAGCTGTCTTCAGAAAGAGAGGGCTGTCTAGTTTTAGCTGTCTTCAGAAAGAGAGGGCTGTCTGTTTTAGCTGTCTTCAGAAAGAGAGGGCTGTCTAGTTTTAGCTATCTTCAGAAAGAGAGAGCTGTCCAGTTTTAGCTGTCTTCAGAAAGAGAGGGCTGTCTAGTTTTAGCTGTCTTCAGACAGAGAGGGCTGTCTAGTTTTAGCTGTCTTCAGAAAGAGAGAGGGCTGGGTGGAGGTAAGAGAAAAGGGGGGGGGGGGAGGTTGGGGTGGAAGGGGACAAGAGGTCACAAAGGAAATCGTTCCCTCGTCACGACAGGCGTCAGCAGATCGATGTCAGCGGGGCTCGAGGAAGAAGACAGTTATCATGCTGCTACGGCACGGCACGACACGTACTACAAACTCAGTTTGTCTACACTGCAGACCTTTTTTTTTTTTTTCAAAGCGATCAAAGAAAATCCTTCTTAGTCGAAAAGTAATCTTTAACCCTGCTGATCCAAAATGATGAACTGGTTCCTGTTCACAGAGCTAAATTACCGACTGCACAGCCAAGTCTGATGGGAATAGGCCTGCTCTCCTTCTTCTGCCTTCGTACAAACCCATCCGTCAGGATTTCCTTTCCTCCTTTGCCCCCTCTCCACTTTATCCATTTTCCGTTCTCTGTTTATGTACCGCCTGAACTTTCACGTCGTCTCTCACTCATTCCAGCTTCCCAAAACACACCTACACCCAGCTCGTTAGTGGCAATTTCTGCATCGGTGGTCTACGGTCGTCATGGGGCAGCAGCCCACGACAGGATACACGGTACTGCTGTTGTATCACGTGAATAGTTCTGGTGGTACCTGTTCTGGTCTGAAATACACAGTTACCACCCAGTAACCCCCTAGTGACGACATTTCTTGCTTTTAGTCGCGGTGCCAAGACGAGCGAGCGCCTGGCATCCCCTTCTCCTCCTCTCCAGAAGGCGCCACCACGTGTGTTCAGCGACAAGCAAGCCCTTTGAACTTGTCCGCACCGAAATCCTTAATATGAACTGACCACAGGCACAGACGTGGGAAGAAAACATTGACTCTTAAGTCACCAAGTAAGCATGAAAGGCCAAAGAATTTCAATCCTTAATTAATCATAAAATACGAGTACTAAATAATGATGGAGAAGAATTCAATTTTCTCCTTCGACTGGATTTTTTTTAAAGAAACGTGCCCAGAGGTACGCTGTTAGTTGTAGTTCTTTTCAAACGAAAACAAAATTGCACTAGATGACATCATAAGGAAGGACGTCTTGTCGCCTTCAAGAAAGCCGTCATCTGACCTTCTAGCTAAAGGGAAGGGATTATCCGCATTCAGGCTCACAAGAAATCATTGATGTATAGAAGCTTTCTGAACTGTTCATTGAGGTTCTTTCAGTCAATGGATTATCCCCTCTCACAGGGGATAAACGTGGATATAACCAAAGGAGGAGCGCTAACTGAGCTTTGATCCTAAGGAGGCCGACTCATCACTCTTTGATTCAAAGGGAAGTTGACTGACTATACTCGTGCAAAAGGAAACGGATCACTATATTTTGACCCATAGGGAAGGTCACTAACTACACGCTAACCCAATGGGAGGCTGAGTGATTACGCTTCGACCCAAAAGCACAGGGGAAGCTTACTGACCATTCTGCGCTTTGACAGAAATGGAAGTGAAACGGACGGCAAAATTGCTGAAGGGAGGTGTACTTACTACGCTTTGACCCAAAAGAGTAGTCACCAAACTATGCTTTGACTCCAAGGGAATCTTTGTACACTTTGACCTGACCCACGGGGAAACTTGCTAATTACATTAATATACAAAGAGACATTTTCTAAACTGCGCTTTGACCGACATGGAAACGAAACTTGCAAGCAATTTGCCAGTGACTTACCGAGGGACGTCTTTGCTCGTCATTTCTCATGATGATCATTCAGTGTTCTTCAACAGCGCGTATCACTTTCACTTACGTCCACATTTCTGACACGAAACGTTCCACATTGATCTCTGATGTTCCCGCTCACGCGACACTTTCCACATTCCGTTGACGTCATGTATACCGCATTCCCACTGATATGATACATCCCACGTTCCCACTGACTCGTTGCATTCCGCGTTCCCACTGACGTGAATATTCCAGATTCCCGGTGACGTAGTCATTTCACATTCCCACTGAAGTACAACTTTCCAAATTCCCAAGAAGGGTATTTCCATTCTTTTTCTCACTGACGTGTTGAATTTACGTTTCCGCTGACGAGGCACCATCCACGTCCCCACTAACGTGGTAGATCCAGATGCCCACTGACGTGACGTGATACATTCCCAATTCCCTTGACGTTAGCACATCCCATATTCCGTTGTGAAAGTGATAATTCCATTTTATTACTGATGTGGTACAGTTTAGGTCCCACTGACGTGGTACATTTCACATTCCCACTGACATGGTGCATTTCACATTCCCAATGATTTGGTGCATTACATTCCACTGACATGGTACATTTCACTCCCATGAGTGGAATTTCACATTCCCACTGACGTGGGCATTTCACATTCCCCTGACGTGGTACATTCCATTCCCACTGACGTGGTGCATTTACATTCCCATGAGTGGTGCATTTCAATTCCCATGACGTGGTGCATTTCACATTCCCACTGACGTGGTACATTTCACATTCCCACTGACGTGGTGCATTTCACATTCCCACTGCATGTGGTGGTGTGGCATTTCACATTCCCACTGACGTGGTGCATTTCACATTCCCACTGACGTGGTGCATTTCACATTCCCACTGACGTGGTGTATTTCACATTCCACTGAACTGGTGTATTTCACATTCCCACTGAACTGGTGCATTTCACATTCCCACTGATTGGTGCATTTCACATTCCCACTGACGTGATAATTTCAATGACGTGGTGCATTTTTTATTCCAACTGACGTGGGTTTTTCACATTCCTGTGGTTGGTGCATTTTATTCAACTGAGGTGGGGTTTTTCACATTCCTGACTGGTTTGGTGCATTTCTTATTCCCACTGATGTGTTGTATTTCATATTCCTACTGATTTGGTGCATTTCCTATTGATTGGTGCATTTCACATTCCTACTGATTGGTGCATTTCACATTCCAACTGACTTTGGTGCATTTCACATCTACTGATTTGGTGCATTTCACATGCTACTGATTTGGTACATTTCACACTGTACTGATTTGGTACATTTCACATTCCACTGAGTTGGTCATTTCATCACTGATTTGGGCATTTCACTTCCTCTGTTTGGTGTTTCATTTTTTTTATTTCCACTGACGTTGGTTTTTCACATTCCTCTGATTTGTGCATTTCTATTCACTGATGGTGATTTCACATTCTACTGATTTGGTGCATTTCTATTCCACTGATTGGTGCATTTCACATTCCACTGATTTGGTGCATTTCTTATGATTGGTGCATTTCACATTCCTACTGATTTGGTCATTTCACATTCCACTGATTTGGTCATTCATCACTCTACTGATTTGGTCATTTCAACTTCTACTGATTTGGTACTTTCACATCTACTGATTTGGTACATTTCACATTCCTACTGATTTGGATTCACATTCCTACTGATTTGGTGCATTCACTCTACTGATTTGGTGCATTTATTTCTATGATTTGGTGCTTTTTTTTTTTTTTTTTTTTTTTTTTTTTTTTTTTTTTTTTTTTTTTTTTTTTTTTTTTTTTTTTTTTTTTTTTTTTTTTTTTTTTTTTTTAATTATTTATATTTATTTTCTATCACATTACTGATTTGGTGCATTTCCATTACTGATGGTCATTTCACACTGCTACTGATTTGGTGCATTTCACATTCCTACTGATTTGGTGCATTTCATATTCTTACTGATTGATTCATTTGATTTGGTGCATTTCACATTCCTACTGATTTGGTGCATTTAACATTCAACTGATTTGGTGCATTTACACATTCCTACTGATCTGGTGCATTTAACATTCCTACTGATTTGGTACATTTCACATTCTACTGGTGCATTCACACTCCTACTGATTTGGTGCATTTCATATTCTTACTGATTTGGTACATTTCACATTCCTACTGATTTGGTACATTTCACATTCCTACTGATTTGGTGCATTCAAATTCCTACTGACTTGGTGCATTAAACTCCTACTGATTTGGAGCATTTAACTTTCCAAATGATTTGGAGCATTTACCATTGCTACTGGTTTGGTGCATTTAACATTCCAGCTGATTTGGTGCACTTAACATTCCAACTGATTTGGTGCATTTAACATTCCAACGGATTTGGTGCATTTAACATTCCAACTGATTTGGTGCATTTCATATTCCTACTGATTTGGTGCATTTTAACATTCCAATGATTTGGTGCATTTACATATTCCTACTGATTTGGTGCATTTAACATTCCAACTGATTTGGTGCATTT
>CM065717.1:89221323-89226323 GCA_033310375.1 Conus canariensis
CCAATGTGTGCAGTAAGATGCCAGTTACAGCTGCGTCTCGGAACAAGTCTGATGCAGCCTCAGATTTGTGTCAAAAAGACAATGAAAAATTGAACCAGGGTGAACGCTCGCAAGGTAACGGTAATGCCAGTGGCCGCACGCTCGTGTGTTCCGAGTGTTCTACACTGATTCCTTGGTCAAGAACTTATCTACCGGACTATATGTTGTGTGTTTTTATTCGCTCCCACCGAAAATACATGTGTCAGGTATGTGCCTCCAGATTTATGACCCCTCAGCTTCTTTCGGAGATCGAGAAAGAAAAAAATGAAAATGGGCAAGAAAATGCAGGCCAGCGAGATGATATGGCAGATATTCGTAATGTCGGTAATCGTTGTCAAGATCAAAACGAACAGACAGAGGTCCCAGATGTGTGTTCTAGTCATTTAAAAGATGTTTCGGCTGAAGGCTTTTCAAAAACAGATTTCTTTATTGAAAAAATGAATATCTCTATGTTAGATTTAAAATCTACCATCACTGACAGAATGGACAAGCTGTGTTCCATCATACGGCTGAAAGACAACAAAGTCACACATACAAAGGACAGTGTCACTCAGACATCTGTGACATCAACAAACGAAAGAAAAACACCGGTGTCAGACAAAAACATATGCAAACCGGGCCTAACTTTTTCTGATGTTGTAAAAGTTAAGAAATCTGCCCAACATACAGTGGACAATCAGAGTGACGTAAAAACAAATGACGTAAAACAGGCTGTAAAAAAGATATCACGTCACGAGAAAGATCCTGATCTCAAGTGTCGAACCCATATCGATACTGTCCAAAGAACAAAAAGTACAGGAAACACCCAACAAACTAATAAAAAGTGTTCCCCCAAACCTTGCCACCCCTCAGCTGTAAACAACATTTCAATTCTACAAGCAAACAATTCGGAGAGATATGAAACTGGCAGCAACTCCGACCTCCCCAAAGTTTTGATCGTCTCGGATTCTGTGTTAAACGGCATATGTGAAGAGAGACTAGGTTTGGGGTATGGTCTGCACGTTGTTAAACGTCAGAAGTGCTACACAATAAAGGAATGTAAGAATACTCTGTTGGACAATACAGTGGATTATACAGATGCCATTGTACTCCATGTAGGTGTGAACGATCTCAAAAACACAAAAGACACTCAGGAAACATCAAAAAACTTCGTCAAGCTCGTTCAAAGTCTGAGAAAGAAATATCCCAAAATGCTTATCATCATCAGCCGGGTCGCTCCTACCAGACTTTCAGACCTAAACACAAAACGTGAAATATTCAACGCCCATGTACTGTCTAGTCTTCATGGTGATAAGAACGTATCGTTTGTATCTCATGAAAATGTCAGCAACAAGACCCAGTACATGCGGGACAACATCCACCCTTCAAAACGAGGTTTGAGTGTCTTTGCTGGGAACCTGGGTCGTCATCTTCACCACCTGTTTTGGTCCAAACCAAGACGACCTGCACGACCTGCCCCCAGCAGACCCTACAGGGATGATGGACCCCGTCCACGGCGACAGTACCGGCACCACTACAGCTACATGGCTCCGGTGCCACCGCCACGGCGTGGCTTCTTCCGCTGGTTTCCATGACTGTCTTTCTGACAACTGTGTCAATGCTTTGATTGCATTTAACATCGTCATTTTTGTTATATCTTTTTGTCCCCAGTTAAACTGATTTCTCCCACCAAAGTACATGACTTTGCGGATTCCTCTAGTGGAATAGTTTCGTTTCCACCCATTTGCATTCATCTGTTTATTTTACTTTTTTTTTTTTTTTCCCTAAAAGCTTTAGTAATTTTTGTTACTGTTTTGACTTTTTATGGCTAAAGAGCCCAAAATAGACATACTGCAGTGGAATTGTCGCTCGGTGGCAACTAACATCTCCCACCTTCAAGAGCACATTGCAGATAATTCATTCTCCGTTTTAATTCTGCAGTCACTAAATGTGTCTAGATATAAACTACCACGACTGGCAAACTTTTTCTATCCCCCAGTGTGTCAACAGACTGCTAAAGGCGAAAAAGTGTCTACAGCCATCTACATACATGAACATCTGTCTTACCGCCTTATAACATCGCCGGTTCCAGAAAATGCTGCAAATATTCACTCATGCGCAGTGTGTGTAAGATTCGATAAGTCGTTAACACTCAACATAGTTTCTATATACCTCCCAAAAGGAGTGTTTGACTGTAACACTGACTGGTTACGTACTATAGACGTGCAAAATCAGAAGTGGTTGATCGCCGGCGATTTCAACGAACATGCTCCCTTCTGGGACAGTTGTTGCTCTAAAGTTAGCTCAAATCGCCTGGTAGAAAATATTCTTGATTCTGGCCTTTACCTTCTAAATGATGGGCGTGTCACTAGACTGCCAGATGTTCCTAACCATAGACCCTCAGCAATTGATCTTTCTTTCATCTCCCCATCTTTAGCTCTTAGCTGTTCCTGGCAGGTTGATAAAGATACTTTGGGAAGTGACCACCTCCCTATTACTATATCCCTCAGAGGTTTTACAGTTGCACAAGACAACACAGTTGATAAAATTCCAAAATATAATTACAAACGAGCTGACTGGGAGAAATTCAAATCTATTTTAATGTCTTTTAATGTAACAACTCTTGAAAACCAGGATGTTGAAACTATGTACACACATTTTTCTGAATCGGTCTTGTACGCTGCAACCAAATCCATTCCAAAAACTAACCACAAAAGAAGATCAGTTCATAGCGGAAATGTGTGGTGGACGGAATCCTGCAAACGTGCTGTTGATGAAAAGAAACTAAAATACAAAGAATATGTTAAAGACAAGCCGAAAAACAACGTCACTATGAAACGGGCCAAGAATATGAGCAGCAGAGTCATTGAAAAAGCTAAATGGGACCACTGGTCGTCCTTTTGTCTCACCGAAGTCTCTGATCATCACGACGTTAAAAAAGTTTGGACAAAGGTCCATGAAATGAAACAGGGAGTGAATCTTCCAATTTATCCAGTTACTTTAGAAAATGAGCAATTTCCAACTGCTGCTCAAAAAGCCGAGGCGTTCGCAGATCTGTTTGCAAAGAATAGTTCCACAAATAGCCTTTCTGATAAATGCAAAACTATGAGGGAAAACTCAAAGAATAACGATATGTACTGTGATCCAGAAGAAAAAAATGACCATTATCTAAACGCAGATATCACTCTACAGGAATTAAAAAATGCAATAATATTATTACCAACAAAAAAAACATCAGTTGGTCTGGATGCACTTTCGAATGAGATGCTAAAACACCTGCCAGATAATTTTGTATCGTTACTTCATAACATCATAACAAAATGCTGGCAAGATGGAAGTATCCCTTCTGTTTGGAAAGAATCTGTAGTCGTACCGATCTTAAAGCAGGGCAAACCTAGATCCAACATAAATAGTTACCGTCCGATTGCCCTCACCTCTCACACGTGTAAGTTAATGGAAAGAATTGTTTTAAGTAGGCTTGTATATCACTGTGAGAAACGTGGTATAATTCCGGCTATACAAGCAGGCTTTAGAAAAGGCAGATCAACAACAGACCATCTGGTAAAATTGACGACTCATGTAAAACAACAATTTGCACGAAGAAAAAATGTCCTCGCCACTTTCTTTGATGTCAGAAAAGCGTATGATCATGTTTGGCATGAGAGACTTCTATATAAATTGAAAACCATTGGCCTTTCTGGTCATGTATATAACTATATCAAAGCATTTCTGACCAATAGAAGTATAGAAACAAAGATACAAAATGTTTATTCCAGCAAGAGATATTTACAAATGGGCATTCCTCAGGGATCGGTAATCGCTCCGCTACTTTTTAATATTCTGATATGCGATCTCCCAAAGCATTTATCTAAAAACTGCTCCTTGGTGCAATACGCTGACGATATTTGCATGTGGATGAACGTAACTTTAAAGAAGAAAACTTCAGTCAGATCTGTCAATTTCATTAAAAAAACATATCAGCGTGACCTAGATAATATAGCAATATTCATGTTTGAAAACGGCCTTAGTTTATCGGCAGAAAAAACCCACATGATGTTATTTGATGCTGGTGGAAGTATTTGCAATATTCCTACTTTTAAGGTAGATAACAATGTATTGAATTATGTCACCGAGATAAAATTTTTAGGAGTAAATATTACCTCTAAGTTAACTTGGAACAACCATATTGAACATATTATCAACGAAGCCAGCAAATCTCTTAATCTTCTTAAAGTGATCAGTAAACAAAATTGGGGAGCAGATACACAAACTTTAGTACACCTTTCGACATCTCTCGTAAGATCAAAATTATCATACGCACAAGAAGTGTTCTTCAGCGCACCAAACTACTTACTAAAAAAGTTGCAAAGCATAGACTGCAAGGCATTTAGACTCGCACTAGGTGTTCCATTTCATGCCAGTGCATCAGGAACGTATTACGAAGCCGGAGTTCTGCCCCTTGACGACTATAGAAACTTGGCCTGTGCTAAATTTATCTTACGTAGCTCAGCTGTTCAGAACTCAAGCAAAGATGAATTAGCTTTACGATCAGATTTCCATTTCCCGAAGCGAGCTAGATCTATTAAATCTAATACAACTATAATGACATATTCCTCAAAATTACTGAAAGACGCTGAGATTGATCCCAAGAATATTGCTGATCGTTTTCCTGTATCCCCGATTCCAAATTGGGAATTGCACACTGCACGTTTTGATTATAAGTATACTGATCTACAAAAAAATGTTAACAATAATATATTGTCCCTCTTGCCAAATCTCATATCGATAGTAATTATTCACACCACCTTAAAGTTTTCACCGATGGATCACTGCTAAATGAAAAAGCTGGAAGTGGTTTTGTTATTCCTACCCTTAAAGTTGAAAAATCTTTTCATCTCGGGAAGGGGTATTCTATCTTCACGGCTGAGCTGGTGGCAATTCTAATGGCGCTTAACTTTCTTGTTGATACTCCACGTACTATC
>CM065717.1:89238823-89243823 GCA_033310375.1 Conus canariensis
CCACAACTATTCTTCTTCAGAAAATTAAAATAACAGAAACCAATGAATGCGATAATTGTGTCAATAACATTGACTTTAGAGAACATTTCTTTTATTATTGGCCACCCGTGCATAGACTGTGGGAAGAAATAGAAATCTTCATATCAACTATGGTTGGAAAAACGCTAAAACTGTCATTGGCTGATGTAATGTTTGGTGTGCAAAATAAAAATTTGTTTTAACTGCTAAAAATGTGCATTAGTGTAGCTCAGAAAACGAAAGCGCTGCCTGCTTTACAAGTTATTTGTGAACAACACTTGCAACTGAGAAAGAAGTATATACCGTTTTTACATTTTTATCGAAAAATGTTGAATAATTACAATGGCCAGTGTCATTAAGATAATGATGCTATTATAAATGACATAATTGACATATGATGATTTAGAATAAAAGAAATAAAAATGTACACCCACAAGTACACATACTCACGGAAGTACACACGCGCACGCACATACACACACACACACACATGAACCCGCGCGAGTGCACGCACGCACACTTATTTTTCTCTTAATTCTATGAATACTTTAATACCTTTACGTTGATTTAATTGTATCCATTTGTTAGAAAGAAGTTACCACAGCAGAATGAAAGTGTCAGCACACATCAGTGCATAAACAAACCCCAGACATTTTGTATCATTCGCCTACACACTACAGCTATCAGGCAAAATAATGTCCATCAGTAATGTACACGCAGATTTTGCATGGTGAGCGTGAGTCAAAAAAAAAAGAAAAAAAAAAAGACCGCACTAAAAAAAAAAAAGAAAAAAAAAATGGAGGAAAAAAGAAGGGAAAAAAAAGAGAAAAAAAAAGGGGGGGGGGAGGAGAAGTAAAGGTGGGGGTGGTGGTGGGAAAAAAAAAGAATAATCAGACAAGCATTATGCTACAAAATGGGATTGGATTTTCTTCATCCCTGCCTGTGGCGATAAAACAATATGCCGAAAGTCAACACGAATGAAAAGAACACGAAGAGATGAGGAACTTTCGGTGGAAAATGAAAAAGAAAAGAAGAAGAAGAAGAAGAAGAAGATCAGTTTCAGTTTCATCAAGGAGGCGTCACTGCGTGCGGGCTAGTCCATATACGCTACACCACATCCGCTAAGTTTTGAGACCATACTACGCATGATTTGAAGCTGATGGATAAATGAATAAAGAAGAAGAAGAAGAAGAAGAAGAAGAAGGAAGAGAGGAGGAGGAGGAGAAGAAGAAGAAGAAGAAGAAGAAGAAGAAGAAGAAGAAGAAGAAGAAGAAGAAGAAGACAAGAAGAAGCAGAAAATGCAATTACGCGTCTAGCAAACAAGGTGGAAGCAAGCCCAACTGACACACTGATTGTTGCTGTGATAAGCAACGGCGAGAGGAAGGGAGAAGGAATGAAGGAGGGTGGCCAGTGGGGTGGGAATGGCACTGGGATCAAGATACAGCAGAAAGAATCGTTTCCAAGGGTAACCATCTTTTTCAGCGTTAGCAATGTACAGATTCGGGATCAGACTGACAAAGCCTTGGGTATAGGTTGACTTTTTAAAAAATTTTAGTCTGTACTTTATGCTTGTGAGTCAACTTGTGGTTGTTAAACCTCGTTTCAATTTGATTTTGAAAATGGAATAATGACTCTATCGTCTGCCGAGGCAACGACGGTCGCTGAAGCAGATTTTAGGGGGATGGGTATTGTAGAAATTTTTTTTTTTAATTCGGTGTTCCTTGAAGCGACCAAGCTGATCAGTGGAACTCTGATCCTCTTGTCTTCTTCGGGTGCACGGGGATTCCAAGTTCCTTACCACCAATCCGTTTTCATGAGGGGGGGGGGGGGGGGGGGGGGGGGGGGCAGGGGGGCTTCTCCACTGAAAACCATCTATCAATCTGTGCCCAGAGTGTCTACCCACTGCACACCTTACCACCGCTAAACACCTTCACAGGCGGCGGAAGCAGGGGGGGGGGGGGGGGGGGGGGGGGGGGCATGCCCCCCTCCAGAAAAATATTGGGGGGGGGGGGGGCAGCCTTATATACTGCCGCCCCTAATATTGAGCACCTCCAAAAAAATCAGAGAGAGAGAGAGAGAGAGGGAGAGAGAGAGAGAGAGAGGGGGGGGAAGAGAGAGAGAGAGAGAGAGAGAGAGAGAGAGAGAGAGAGAGAGAGAGATGTTTGATGGTGCATCACTTGTCGCCATACTTGTCATACTTCCTGTCAAACTCGCTCAAGAAAGACGTCAACACATTTCTCGGGAACCTCTCTGCAGCTAACCCACTTTGGTCACACATTACTGACCAGTACATGACCAACATTGCCAGGAATGGCATATATGCTGATGCTATTGTAGTGCAAGCTATGGCGAGAATGATTGGTAGGGACACACACATCGTAACAAGTCAGCAAGAGAGCTCCAGGATATGTACCTGATGAATATCTTGGCGGGAGACATTGAATCATCCCTTCCACCTGCCCTTATAGGGCAAATAGTGAGGAACATTTTGTGAGCCTAACACTTCATCAAACCAGGACAGTGAAAATGATGAAGGAAAGGAGGAAGAAAGTGTTTTCTCATCTTCTACAGAAGGTGCATCAATCATACAGTCTCCTCGTGCGACGCCAACTGACCTGCGCAGTCTCCTCGTGATGACATTGACCGACCTGCTACTGTAAGAAAACCAAAATGTCAGTCTACTGTGTGCTGCAAGGACGCAGTCAACCCCTTTCAGCCACAGAGCAACACAGTCCTCTCCAAACTGACCAGGGTAAGTTCAGGAAGGCCCCGCTATTTCCAAAGATCATGGTTCCAGCAATACCCTTGGCTTCACCTATGCACAACAGACAACAAGGTATGTTGTTTCTTCTGCATGAGGGCTAATCATCAAGGCTGCAAACCTGATGCAGCGTTTGTATGGAGCGGTTTTGACAACTGGAAGAAAGCACTGGAAAAGTTCTCAAGCCACGAAAAATCATCTTCACATGGAGCAGCCGTGTATGATGTAAACTGTAGGCAGTCTACAACGTCTGTGTATGCTCCAGTGACGTGTCAGGATGAAACAGAACAAAAGAAACACTGCAAATCCTGATGCACGAACTAAAGAGCCTTCAGTTTCTCCTGCGTCAGGGTCTGCCTCTCCGTGGACATGACGAGCAGGAAGGCAACCTTCAACAGCTGCTGAAGTTCTGCTTTGGAGAGGGCTGCAAGGAAAACACAAACACAGATTCAAAATATCTGTCACATGATATTGTCAACGAGATCCTCGGGATTATGGCACACAAAGTCTTGCGATCTGTTGTACTTGAAATCAGAGAAGCGAATTAGTTTTCGATACTAGCTGACGAAACCCGTGATGTTGCAAACAGGGAGCAGGTTGTAATTTGCATAAGATGGGTAACTGAGCAGTTTGAAGTCATAGAGGAGCCTGTGGGACTGGTGCATGTTGACAATACCTGTGCTGAGATCATTTTTAATGCGCTAAAGGATTGCTTGATCAGGCTGGACTTGCCAGTGCAGAAGTGTAGGGGTCAGGCCTACGACGGGGCCAGTAATTTTCAGGGTCACGTTTCAGGAGTTGCAAAACGGTTCAAAGATGAGGTCCCGTCAGCAGTGTCCGTATACTGTTTGGCACACTCAGTCAATCTTGTGTTACAAGAGGCTTCCAGAAGGGTTAAAGTAATAAGAGAGGCCCTTGACTTTGCCACAGATGTCATTCAGTTGATCAAATTATCACCAAAACGACAGATCCTTTTTGAAACAATCCAACATGAAACATCAACTTCGTGCAGCCCGTCCATTAAACCACTGTGTCCAAGGTGGACTGTTCGAACAAGAGCTTTTGACTCTCGCATTGAGAACTCTCAGGCTTTGCAAGAAACACTTGAACTAGTCTCACAAGGACATGATGAGTATGCCAGGAGGGCATCCGGCCTTCTAGCACTTATGCAGCAGTTCTCCACCTGTCTTGAGCTCTCACTTTCACGGGATGTCTTTGCTGTGACTGAAGAGCTGGCGACTGCTGTTCAAAGGAAACAAACATCCTGTGTGGATGCAACAAACGCTGCAAACCTCTGTCTGAGAACGCTTGAAAGTATGCGCCAGGATAAAAGTTTCCAGACGTTTTTTTGCCGACGTCTCAACCACGGCTGCAAACTGTGTGATGAGCCCCGCATTCCGAGACAGACAGCCTCCACGAAGACTTGATGAGGGCCCCCAGGGTCACAGCTACTCTGACCCTTCTGCTTATTACAGACAGCACTAGTATGAGGCCATAGACAACGTCAAGAGCATATAAAGCGCAGGTTTGACCAACAAAGTCTTAAGTTGCCAAGGAAGACTGAAATTCTCTTGGGTGATGGAGCTGCAGGAAAGAATCCGGATATTCCTCAAGAGATCAAAGACACATATGCTGCGGACATTGACATGGACAGACTCAAAACACAGTTGGTCATCCTTCCACATGCTCTGGGGACAAGAAGAAGTCCATCTTTGATGCACTGCTAGAAGAACTGACAGCTTCTGACACTGTTAAAAGAATGTTGAGTGAGGTAGACAAACTTATCAGGCTGTACTTGACCATTCCAGTTACAACTGCAACAGCTGAACGCTGTATTTCTGCCTTGAAGCGGGTCAAAATATACCTCCGAAGCACTATGACTCAGAAGCGCCTAAACAACTGTCTGATTATGCATGTGTTCAAAGACAAGGTTGATCAGCTCAATCTCGCTGAAATTTCTTCCGAGTTAGTTTGCAGAAACGAACGACGTCAAAGTTACTTCGGAAAATTAAATGTGTAAGGTGTAACCTCCCAGCTGTTGGTGTAACCTGCTAATGTACAGACTGTGACAATCGTGATTTAGTAACTGCATTTTACGGTGCCTAATGTCCAGTGAATATGGAGAGAAGGTATGTTATTACGCTATTCAGTCAGAAAGTCTGACAGTTGTCCCCCCTCTCTCTCTCTCTCTTCTCTCTCTCTCTCTCTTTCTCTCTCTCTT
>CM065717.1:89248823-89253823 GCA_033310375.1 Conus canariensis
TATAAAGAGGAAAAACCGTTTTGGGCCGTTATACCCGTTAGTAGCTCTTCTGGTAAACATCGGCCATCATCTGTGACCCATAGTGAACATACCTACAAATTTTCAGAAAGATCGGCCAAGTACTTTCTGAGATTTTCCATAAAGAAGAAAACCGTTATGGGCCGTTATAGCCGTTAGTAACTGATACAACGGTAAACCAAAACATCGGGCATCATCCGTGTCCCATAATGAACATACCTACAAATTTTCAGAAAGATCGGCCAAGCACTTTCTGAAATATTCCATAAAGAAGAAAAACCGTTATGGGCCGTTATAGCCGTTAGTTACGGCTATAACGGTAAACTAAACATCGGGCATCATCCGTGACCCATAATGAACATACCTACAAATTTCCAGAAAGATCGGCCACGCACTTCCTGAGATATTCCATAAAAAAGAACAACCGTTATGGGCCGTTATAGCAACGGCAATAACGGTAAACTAAAACATCGGGTATCATCCGTGACCCATAATGAACATACCTGCTAATTTTCAGAAAGATTGGCCAAGTACTTTCTGAGATATGCCACAAAGAAGAAAAGCCGTTATGGGCAGTTATAGCCATCAATAACGGTTATAACGGTAAAATAAAACATCGGGTATCATCCGTGGCCCATAATGAACATACCTACAAATTTTCAGAAAGATCGGTCCAGTAGTTTTGTCTGGAGCGAGTGGAACACATTTTGACCACGGACGGACAGACACACACACAGACAGCATTTCTTCGTTCCCATTGTAAAGTACTCCCTGTTCTATAAGAACTGGGAGTACAAAACCAAAGTGGCAGTGTGTCAGTGTCAGCGTCTTCTCTTACTTTTCTTCAGCCTTCACCCTTCTATTACTCCCCCCTCCTCTCATTTTCTACCTCCCCTTTCTTCTCTTTTTCCCCTTCTACTTCTCTTTTTCCTCTTCCATCTTCTACTCCTCTTTCCCTTCCTTCTGATACTCTTTGCTTTTTCTTTCTGTCTTTTCCATCTCTCTTTTTCTCCTCCCTCCCTCTTTGTTTTCTTTTTACTCCCCTCTGATCCTTTCTTCCCATCCATCCCCTCCCCCTTGGTCCCAGTCCTCTTCATTCTTTTTTCTCCTCCTTCTCTCTCTCTCTCTCTCTCTCTCTCTCTCTCTCTCTCTCTCCTCTCTCTCTCTCTCCTTCTCCTCCTTCTACCCAGCCTTGTACTCTTCTATTTTCTCCTCATCCTCATTCTTTTTTTTTTTCTCTCTCTTTTTCCTCCTCCCTTTCCTCCTCCCAGTTTTTTTTTCTTCATTCATCCTCTTTGCTCTCTTCTTCCTTCTTCACCCCACCTCCCCCTTATCCTCCTCCCTTATCTTCAACCTTTTCTTCCCCCCTCTTTCTTCTCCGCGCTCTCTCCCCCCCCCCCCCCCCCGCCCCCTTCTCATCTTCTCTCTCTTTAGTTCTCTTTCTTTTTCCTTCATTTTCATCCGTTTCTTGTCCTTCTCCTTCTTTATCTTCTGTCCCTTATCCATCCTTGTCTTCTCCTTTTTTCCTTCTGGATTTTTCTCTTCCTCCTTTTGCTCCGCCTACTCCTTCCTTCTTCTCCCTCTCCGCACTTCTGTTTCTGTCTCGCAGTTTACCCTTTTCTACTCATCTTCTCTTTGTTCTCAGTTTACCCTTTTCTACCCATATTCTCTTTGTTCTCAGTTTACCCTTTTCTACCATATTCTCTTTGTTCTCAGTTTACCCTTTTCTACTCATCCTCTCTTTGTTCTCAGTTTACCTCTCTCTACCCATCTTCTCTTTGTTCTCAGTTTACCCTTTTCTACCCATCTTCTCTTTGTCCTTAGTTTGCCCTTTTCTACCCATCTTGTCTTTGTTCCCAGTTTACCCTTTTCTACCATATTCTCTTTGTTCTCAGTTTACCCTTTTCTACCCATCTTGTCTTTTTTCTCAGTTTACCCTTTTCTACCATATTCTCTTTGTTCTCAGTTTACCCTTTTCTACCCATCTTGTCTTTCTTCTCAGTTTACCCTTTTCTACCATATTCTCTCTGTTCTCAGTTTACCCATTTCTACCATATTCTCTTTGATCTCAGTTTACCCTTTTCTACCCATCTTGTCTTTCTTCTCAGTTTACCCTTTTCTACCATATTCTCTTTGTTCTCAGTTTACCCATTTCTACCATATTCTCTTTGACCTCAGTTTACCCTTTTCTACCCATATTCTCTTTGTTCTCAGTTTAACCTTTTCTACCCATCTTCTCTCTTTGTTCTCAGTTTACCTACTGCCGAGTCCTGATTGAAAAGCATCTACAACAACAAAAGGACCTCTTCCACAACTTCATCGACTTTAAGAAGGCATTCGACCGGGTGTGGCACAACGGCCTATGGCAGGTTCTCAGAGACTTCAACATTGATGAGAGGCTCGTTCAAGTCATTCAGGCCCTCTACGAACACTCCAGCAGCACAGTACTTCTCAATAGCCAGCAGGGCCAGTTCTTCCCGACCACAGTCCGAGTCAGGCAAGGGTGCCTACTATCTCCAGTCCTTTTCAACATCTTTCTGGAGAGAATCATGCAAGAGACCCTAGAAGAACGCCACACCTCCATCAGCATTGGCGGCAGGCCTGTCTGCAACCTTCGTTTCGCAGACGATATGGACCTCATGGGGGGCAGCAACACCGAGCTCCAGGATCTCACAAACAGACTTGTCACAAGAGCAAGTGCCTACGGCATGGAGGTCAGCACAGAGAAGTCAAAGGTCATGGTCAACAGCACGACTAACAGCAGTGCCAACATAACCATGAATGGTGAACCCCTGGAAGAAGTGAGCAGCTTCAGGTACTTGGGAGCAACCCTGTCCAAAGATAGCACCTGCACAGCAGAAATCCGAACCAGGATCAACTCCGCATCAGCAGCGATGGCCAGACTGAACAGAGTGTGGAAGAGCAACATCAATTTCCACACAAAATTCCGGCTCTACGGAAGATGGCATGGTTTGGCCACGTCATTCGTCACAACACCCTCTCCAAAACCAGCCATCAAGGTACCGTTGAAGGAGGGCGCAGACGAGGACGGCAGAGAAAGAGCTGGTCCGACAATATAAAGGACTGGACCAAAATGACCATGCCAGATCTCCTCAAGACAGCCACCAACAGAAGAGCCTGGAGAGAAACGGCGGCTGCCTCATCACGTCCCCCCAACGACCTCAGCGGTCAGGGGAATGACTGACTGACTGACCATCTTCTCTTGTTTTCAGTTTCCCCTTTTCTACTCATCTTCTCTTTGTTCTCAGTTTCCCTCTTTTCTACTCATCTTCTCTTTGTTTTCAGTTTCCCCTTTTCTACTCATCTTCTCTTTGTTCTCAGTTTCCTCTTTTCTACTCATCTTCTCTTTGTTTTCGTTTCCCTTTTCTATCATCTTCTCTTTGTTCTCAGTTCCTCTTTTCTACTCATCTTCTCTTTGTTTTCAGTTTCCCCTTTTCTACTCATCTTCTCTTTGTTCTCAGTTTCCCCTTTTCTACTCATCTTCTCTTTGTTCTCAGTTTCCCCTTTTCTACCCATCTTCTCTTTGTTTTCAGTTTCCCCTTTTCTACCAATCTTCTCTTTGTTTTCAGTTTCCCCTTTTCTACCAATCTTCTCTTTGTTTTCAGTTTCCCCTTTTCTACTCATCTTCTCTTTGTTCTCAGTTTACCCTTTTCTACCCATCTTCTCTTTGTTCTCAGTTTACCCTTTTCTACCCATCTTCTCTTTGTTTTCCTGCCCCCCCCCCTCCCCCATCTCATTGCTGTCCTTTTTCTTCTACTGCTTCTCCATTGCTCGTATTCTTCCCCCTCCCCCCCTCCTCATCTCCTCTTTCTCTTCTTTTATCTACTACCTCTCCGCCATGCCTCCCTCTCCCCCCTCCCCCCTTCTATCTTCCTCCTCTCCCTCCTCCTCTTCCATCCCCTACTTCTTCTCAACACTCTTTAATTTTCCCCGTCTGACACCTCTTCCTTATTCTTCAGCACCACCATCGTCATACTCATCATCGTCAATTTTCCTTCTTCACCACCACCACCACCACCGCCGCCACCCCGAATCCCCACCACCACCAACTAACCACCACCACCACCACCACCACCATCCATCATCATCATCATCATCATCATCATCATCATCTTCTTCTTCTTCTTCTTCTTCCTTTCTTCCTTTCTTTCTTTCTGTCTTTCTTTCTTTTTTTTTTCTTCTTTTTTCATCATCATCATCATCATCATCATCATCGTCTTCTTCTTCTTCTTCTTCTCTTCTAATTTTTCATTGTCATTATCATCATCGTCTTCTTCTTCTTCTTTTCTTCTTCTTCTTCTTCTTCTTCTTCGTCTTCGTCTTCATCAACATCATTATCATCATCGTCTTCTTCTTCTTCTTCTTTTTCTTCTTCTCCCTCTTCTTCTTCTTCTCCCCCCCCCCCCCCCCCCCCACCCCCCAAGTCTCATCCCAGAGCCGGCGGAAAGTCAGACAGTCTGTTACACAAATCAAATTCACAAGACCCCAAAGCCCCCGTCTGGCACCATCTCAACCTGTCTCGTGTGGCGAAACACACACACACACACACACACACACACACACACAAGGAGTGGGGAGGATGGTGGGTGGAAGGGTGGGGAAGGAGTGGGGAAGGAGGTGGGGAAGAGGTGGGGAAGGAGTGGGGAGGAGTGGGGAGAGGTGGGGGTGGGTGCGGGGTGGGGAAGGGGTGGGGAGGGTGGGGAGGAGGTGGGGAAGAGTGGGGTGAGTGAGGTGAGGTGGAAGAGGTGGGGAGGAGGTGGGAAGGAGTGGGGAAGGAGGTGGGGAAGTGAGGTGGGGAAGGAGGTGGGGGAAGGAGGTGGGGAGGAGTGGGAGGTGGTGGGGAAGGAGTGGGGAAGGAGTGGGGGAAGGGTGGGGAGGAGTGGGGGAAGAGGTGGGGGTGGGTGGTGGGAATGGGTGGGGAAGGTTGGGAAGGAGGTGGGGTGGGGTGGTGTGAAGGAGGT
>CM065717.1:89258823-89266323 GCA_033310375.1 Conus canariensis
ATATATATATATATATAATATATATATATATATATATATATCCCTCCCTCCTTCATCCCACCCGTTGAAGCAATTACAATTTCTTGTTGTTGCTGTTGCTGTTCTTCTCTTCCTCATGGTCTTCTTGTTCCTGTTCTTTTGCTCTTCTTCTGCTTGCTTGTGGTCTTCTTGCTGGTCTTCTCATTCGATGTATTTCAAAGAGATGTGTGAAAGGTTGTTATTTTTTTATGATTTGTGAGTTGATTTTGACGCGGTGACAGCTCTGATATGGCCCTTTGCGGTCGGCTGGGCTGTAAGCAACATTACCTTACCTTACCTCTCATTCTTCTTTTTTTTTCCTCTCCTGATTTTGAGCCCTGCACTCTATTTCTCCATCAAGCACCACCAGTTTCCACTGCTTCTTGTTGTTCATCTTGCTCCCCTCTTCAGTGATTCTGCACATTTCACTTCCACTTTCTCTTCACCTTTTCGTCTCTTTTTTCTTTTTTTCTTTTGGTTCTTTGCCTCTCGTTTCCTCTCCCTCTCCTTCTTCATTCATTTTTTTTTCACGTTCTCTCTTCTTATTCTTGATATCTCTTTTGTTGATCTTTTTCTTTGCTGGCCTACTTTACGTACGTCGCCTCCCCACCCCCCCCCCCCCCCCCCCCCCCAACATCTCCTTCATCCTTTTTCTTCATCTACTGTTCGTTATCACCATCTCTTTAATTTCATTTGTTTTATTTCCCTTTCCTTGTACCTCTTCTTCATCTTCCCTTTCTTTTTTTTGTTGTTTTTTTGTTTTGATGAGGTAACAATCCTGATATGGCTTCTTGCAATCAGTCAGGAAATATCAGGGGAAGTAAAAGAAGGGGAGGTAAAAAGAAGGGGAGGTAAAAAGAAGGTAAAGAAAGAGAGAATTCAGTACCGTTCGGCTTGTGTATTTCCTGACCGATTGCAAGAACGGTACTGAATTCTCTCTTTCTTTACCTTCTTATCACCTCCCCTTCTTTTACTTCCCTATTGTTCGTTCCTCCCTCCCCTCCTCTATTTCGTCATCTCTCTCTCTCTCTCTCTCTCTCTCTCTCTCTCTCTCTCTCTCTCTCTCTCTCTTGTCCTTCTCCCTTCTCTGCGTTTCTGCTCAGTCTGTCCTTGTTCTTCATCTGTCACTCGCTTCTTACATTCCATTTTTTTCTAGGAATTTCTCCTCCTTCTTTCTTGCTCCTGACACACTTCCACAGTCCCTGATGACGCCAATGTCTTTCTGTGAAACGTTCAACTCCACCTCATGTCTCATGTTCCTTACCCACACCCCCTCTCCCAAGCCCCCCCTCTCCCCCTCTCCCAAGCCCCCCCCCCCCCCTCTCTCCCTCTCCCAACCCTTGCAGTGTCCACGAAGCAGCGTTAAACCGGAAGGACATCAATGAAGGACGTCCATCTCCGCATTCGTCTCGGCCTGGCATGATCTCATCTCATCATCTCATTCCCTGACCGCTGGGGTCGTTGGGAGGGGGGACGTGATGAGGCAGCCGTCGTTTCTCTCCAGGCTCTTCTGTTGGCAGTTGTCGTGAGGAGATCTGGCATGGTCATTTTGGTCCAGTCCTTTATGTTTTCGGACCAGCTCTTTCTCTGCCATCCTCGTCTGCGCCCGCCCTCCTTCAACGGTACTTTGGAGGATGGTTTTGGAGAGGGTGTTGTGACGAATGATGTGGCCAAACCATGCCATCTGGCATGGTAAGGTAAGTTTTTATAAAAATAAAAAGGCAGAAATGAGGGACACAGTGAATAATACATATGACTGTTGTGTTTAAAATGCATTTCTCGCGTTCAAAAATACATTCCTCCCTCCCCTCCACACATACACCCTCCCCCCACCTATGCCCCGTCTTTCCTCAATCGCATCAAGATATGCATGGTCTACGCATGTCATATTCCAAGATAAATATGTCTACGCTATCATGCCTAACATTTTACAGAATGCATTCAAATGCACTCGGTTATAAGAAGAAGAAGCAGAAGAAGAAGAAGAAGGAGAAGGAGGAGGAGGAGGAGGAGGAGGAGGAGGGGGGGGGGAGAAGAAGAAAAGAGAAAATGAACACAATAAAAACCAAAAATAAATACGAAGAGCAATAACACAGATAATATTAAAAACAAACAAACAAACACGTCCCACGTTCACCTTTCCGCTGGTAAAGGAATGTGGACCTGTGTCGCCATGAAGAACTGGCCAACATCCGCTACAGAACGGAAAGAAAGGGCTATGAAGTATACATAGGATAATTACTCTAACGATTTTTGTTTTGTTATAAAAAATACATATTACAACTAAGCATTCTTTGTTTCGTAACGTAGCCAGTAACTGCTAGGCCTCTATTCCGATTCCAGACATGATCAAAATATGTCCAGTCATAATAGATTTTAGCCTAGTGTTGATGAGTGCTACATATAGCACATTTTTGTTTCAAGAAAATAACAACAAACAGCACAAACGAACACGAACACGTGGAAACGTTTTCCCCTTTATGTACTGACAAATTTGTAAACCCCTTAAGCATGATACTGAAACGACAGATCCGATTTCCTTCGACCCTCAACATGGTCAGTTTCAGCGAAATAGTAACAGATATGCTGACATTCTTCATTCAACCAATGTTCGACAGAAACAACAAACAAAAGACAAAAAAGCCCAGTGTCTATGCTGATAGGAGGACAGAAAATGGTCAGTCCAGCCCCATTCCTGACTGCACAACAAACATTGCGGAATGTCCATTAACCCCAGTATAAGGACTAAAATACAACGTCTCTGAAATTCAACATTTTCAGCATAAAGCTGCTTGTAGTGTTTTCTAGTCATGACATTGTAAATCCTTGTGATTTTTATGAAAACAAACCTACATATAAACAAAAATGATTCTGATGTGAATACAGCAACAGAGAACAGAAACTGAATTGTGAAATTGAACTCTTTCTTAATTAGCAGGCCCTAGTCACACGGTGTTTATTTTAGATCTGTCAAATACACATCATTTATACCTTCAATAGACAATAGACCTCTTCCGGGGGGGGGGGGGGGGGGGGGGGTAGAACATAATGCTTGTCTTTCCAGCGCAAATAGAGTTGTCTTTTCTCAGTTTATGGGTCAAGCAAATAGATTCAGAGAGAGTCAAATCTTTCATTTGCAGCGCACGCCAACTGGATGTCGACTGTCTGCATCATAGGCGTACCGTTTCATATCCACGGTTTGGCATGTTCTCTCTCTCTCGGACTGAACTGTTCAACTGACAGTGGGGCAACACTGCTTTCGCTGTGCCCACCAGCGGCGTTTGCCCCATAGAAACGGCAGAGTCACTCTCGATGAACAGGAGCCTTACACAAATTACCCCCACCCCCACCCCCCACCCCATCCCCATCCCTCCACTGTCACTCTGGTACATTTCCGAACGATGTAATATATGCAAGGAGGCCAGAAGCATCTGAAATAATGATGACAACATACCATCAGTGCAAAAAGCCAACACACTACCAGTGCAAAAAGCCAACACACTACCAGTGCAAAAAGCCAACACACTACCAGTGCAAAAAGCCAACACACTACCAGTGCAAAAAGCCAACACGCTCCAGTGCAAAAAGCCAACATGCTACCAGCGCAAAAAGCCAACACGCTACCAGTGCAAAAAGCCAACACGCTACCAGTGCAAAAAGCCAACACACTACCAGTTCAAAAAGCCAACACACTACCAATGCAATAGGCCAACACACTACCAGTGCAAAAAGCCAACACGCTACCAGCGCAAAAAGCCAACACGCTACCAGTGCAAAAGGCCAACGCGCTACCAGTGCAAAAAGTCAACACGCTACCAGCGCAAAAAGCCAACACACTACCAGTGCAAAAGGCCAACACACTACCAGTGCAAAAAGCCAACACACTACCAGTGCAAAAGCCAACACACTACCAGTGCAAAAGGCCAACACACTACCAGTGCAAAAAGCCAACACACTACCAATGCAAAAAGCCAACACACTACCAATGCAAAAAGTCAACACACTACCAGTGCAGAAGGCCAACACACTACCAGTGCAAAAAGTCAACACACTACCAGTGCAAAAGGCCAACACACTACCAGTGTATATAAACATACCATAAAACAACACATACCAGTGAGTCAAATATAAAACCAACACACTACCAGTGTAATATACCAACACACTACCAGTGCAAAAAGCCATACATTCCAGAAATGCCGTGCGCTTAACCCGGTCTCAGTGTCAGTTCCAGGCGTTATTGCATGCGGACTAATTCATATACACTGACCCATATGTGCTAGCATCTGTGAGGCTTCACTGCGCGGGGATGCAGCTGAATAAATGAATACATGAATGAATGAATAAATATGAGCTGGATGCACATTCTATTAGACCAGATTTAACAAATACATACACAATCTGTACACTAACTCAGAATGAGCTGGATACACATTCTATTAGACCAGATTTAACAGACATATACAATCTATACACTAACTCAACGTGCTGATCAGGCTTTGAGTGCGTAGCTGACGAAGTCTGCGCCACTACTGTAGTGGTGATATATGTGCGTGCGTGCGTTTGTATGTGCCTGCGTGCGTATGTACGTACGTGCGTGCCTACGTGTCTGTGTGTTTGTGTGCGTGCGTGCGTGCATGCGTGTGCGTATGTGCGTGCGTGCGTGTGTGTGGTGTGTGTGTGTGTGTGTGAGCGCGCGCGCCCGAGGAGCGCGTTCACGCGCGAGGCGCGCGCGCGCGCGTGTGTGTGTGTGTGTGTGTGTGGTGGGTGAGAGAGAGAGAGAGAGAGAGAGAGAGAGAGAGGAGAGGAGAGGAGTCTGAGTATGCGCTCGCGCGTATGTGTGCGTGTGTGTGTTGTGTGTGTGTGTGTGTGTGTGTGTGTGTGTGTGTGTGTGTGTGTGTGTGTGTGTGTGCGTGCGTGTGTGAGTGTGTGTGTGTGTGTGTGTGTGTGTGTGTGTGTGTGTGTGTGTGTGTGTGTGTGTGTGTGTGAGACGTTTATTGAACCTAATGATTAATTCAGCTTTATTTTATTTCCGTTTAAAAGCCGGTACGTCTCTAATGCAAACAACGTAAACCTTGTCTGAAAGGGGAAGAACTCAGAAAGATGTTTGTTTCTAATTGGGTACCACCATTCAGTTTTCCCATGCATGCATCATAGACAGTCGCGTTCTCTCATTGGTGCAGGGAATGATCGGCGTTCTCACTCTCCTCCGCTGTCTTGCGTGTTATACCTTCTATTGTTTCATCTCGTTCTGCATTGGGGCCCTTTGTGCGCGTCACACAGTGACAGCTGGTGGTTGTCACTTGTGGTCGTTGTTGTGGTGTTAAAGAGTTTTATTCATCTCCCTACCTTTTTCGATCACTCATTCCTCACCCCCACCCCACCCCCACCACCCCACCACACCCTCCTCCCTCCCCGTCCTCTCCGCCTCTGGTTATGTATATGTATATATATATATAATATCACTGTGCGTTAGCCGCTTAAGTAAATGTACATGAGAGAGAGAGAGAGAGAGAGAGAGAGAGAGAGAGAGAGAGAGAGAGAGCCAGACAGATAGATAGATAGATAGATAGAGAGAGATAAATGGATTGATAGACAGACCAGAAGTAAGATAGATAGATAGATAGATAGATAGATAGATAGATAGATAGATAGATAGATAGATAGACAGACAGACGATAAATCGGTAGGTAGATCGGGAGACAGTTTGGTAGGAAGGAAGATGTATAAAGATAGATCAATACATTCAGAAACACAATGATAGAAGACAGAGACAGACAGGACAGACAGACAGACAGACAGACGGAATAGACGTAAAGACAGACAGACAAACGACCGATGTTCAGATAACTAGCTGGATGAAAATGAAGAAATAAAACGGGGAGAAAAACAATGGTAAGATCCACATCAGCGCTGCTTCTGTCTGCGTATTTTGTTGTTGTTTCGTTTCTTTCTTTTTTTCTTTTCTCTTCGGTTGTGTTGTTTGTGTGTGTGCTTGTTTGTGGGTGTGTGTTGTGTGTGTGTTGTGTGTGTGTGCTGTGGTGTGTGTGTGTGTGTGTGGTGTCGTGGTGTGGTGTGTGTTGGTGGGTGTGTGTGTGTGTGTTGTGTGTGTGTGTGTTGTGTGCTTGGTTGTGTTTTCTTCTGCTTTTCTTTTTCCGTTGTTCTGTTTCGCTCCCCTCTTCCCTTTCGCCTGTCCTTCGTTTTCCTTTTCGAACTTCTTCTTCATCTCTTCCTTCTTCTTTTTCTTCTTTTTTGGCTTTCTTTTCTTCTTCTTCCTTCTTCTCTTCTTCTTTCTTCTTCTTCTCTTCTTCTTCCTTCCTTCCTTTCCTTTTCTTTCTTCTTCTTTCCGCTCGTTGTTCACACGCCACCCCTGTAACTCCTCTCCATCCATCACTCTCGCAACCTCTTCCTTCTTCTTTTTAACTTTTGTTCTTCGTCTTCTCCTTCTCTTCTTCTCTTCTCTCTTCTTTTTTCTTCTTCTCCTTCTTCTTCCTCCCCCTCCTTTCTTTTCTTCTTCTCTTTCTTCTTCCTCTTCTTCTTCTTCTCATCATCATTGTCTCTTCTTCTTCTTCTTCTTCTCTCTTCTCTTCTTCTTCTTCTTCTTTCTCCTCTCCTCCTCCTCTCTCTCTTCTTTTCTTCTTCTCTTCTTCTTCTTCTTCTTCTTCTTCTTCTTCTTCTTTCTTCTTCTTCTCATCTCATCATCTCATCTTCTTCTTCTTCTTCTCTTCTTCTTCTTCTTTTCTTCTTCTTCTCTTCTTCTTCCTCCTTCTTCGTCTCTTCTTCTTCTTCTTCTTCTTCTTCTTCTTCTTCTTCTTCTTCTTCTCTTTCTCTCCTCCTCCTCCTTACCTCCCTTTCTTTCTTTCTCTGCTTTTGATGAATGAACTTTTGCAATATTCAACTTGTAACTTGCAAGGTGGCAGTGTGTGAATCAGCAACTCTCAAGACGAAATCCAAACTGAAACCATTCAATTACGTTTGAAATGTAAAAGGAAGGAAAGGAAGAAAGAAAGAATGGAAGCACGAAAGAAAGAAAGAAACAAACAAGCACAGAAACAAACAAGCACAGAAACAAACAAGCAAATAAACAAACAAGCAAATAAACAAACAAGCAAATAAACAAACAAGCAAATAAACAAACAAGCAAATAAACAAACAAGCAAACAAACAAACAAGCAAATAAACAAACAAGCAAATAAACAAACAAGCAAATAAACAACAACAAACAAACAAACAAGCAAATAAACAAACAAGCAATAAACAAACAAACAAACAAGCAAATAAACAAACAAGCAAACAAACAAACAAGCAAATAAACAAACAAGCAAATAAACAAACAAGCAAATAAACAAACAAGCACAGAAACAAACAAGCAAATAAACAAACAAGCACAGAAACAAACAAGCAAATAAACAAACAAGCACAGAAACAAACAAGCAAATAAACAAACAAGCACAGAAACAAACAAGCAAATAAACAAACAAG
>CM065717.1:89271323-89286323 GCA_033310375.1 Conus canariensis
GGAGAGGTTTCCATCAACGCCAAATATATACCAACTTCCAACTTACAACAAAAACAACTCGACAGTTCTGCCACCAGTCGACCTACCTGATTTCTTTCCTTCGAGACAACAACTCCAGTGTGGAGGGTCTCCTTGTATTTATTTCTCCACGGAACATCAGTCAGTGGAACTGCCTCCCACCACAGGCCATTACATCATCCTCATGTGGAAGGGTTCAAATCCCGGATTTCTCAAAGCACCCCTTCACTTCATCCCACTTCTCTTTGCACCTGAACTCCCTGCCCCTTTCAGCTTCCAGACTCAGCCCTCATATGGCCCTTTGCGGTCGGCTGGGCTATAAGCAACATTACCTTACCTTAGCTTCCAGACTCTTTTCCGACTATCCCTACCCCCATTTTAAGTCTCCGTGTTACCTCGCAGCCCTGGAATCTCACTTTATGCTTACCATGCAGCCTGTACAATGTCATTGGTACGGAAACAGAACCTCATGGAGTCCCCTCTCCCCCTATTACCCCCCCCCCCCAACCCCTCCCTGTTTTAGAACGGCAAAACTATATAGAAGAAAAGAAAAAGACGGCGATGGTGGTCGTTCAAGAACAGAACAATGTTTGAATCCTAACGAAGTCTTTCACCCGTTCTACTCTCTGTCTGTCTGTCTGTGTGTCTATCTGTCTGTCTGTCCGTCTGTCGGTCGGTCCTGTCTGTCTCTGTCTTCTCTCCCTCTCCCTCAAATTGTCGTCTGCAATAAACGCGCATCAGCATTTAGCTGTTTATTGCTCCACTTTCTCTCTTCTTCCCCTCCTCCCTTTACCCCTCCCCTTCCACCCCTTCCCTCCTTCTCTTGTTTCTTTTTTGTCTATCTGTCTTTTTTTTCTCCTCCCTGGCCTCCTCCTTCTTTCTTCTCATCTGTTTTAGAGATATCATGCAACTTTGTCTTGTGAAAACCTTCGAAATGTACGAATAGATTCTCTCTCTCTCTCTCTCTCTCTCTCTCTCTCCCCTCCCTTTCTCTCTGTTTTTCCAACACCTTCCTCTCCTTCACCCTCTCCCTTGTGGCTCACATCCATCCATCAAAACCCGCGCGGCCACCACATGCAGAGAGACAAGACATCACATGGCACTCCGAACAACACTTTGCCCAGCATAGCAGCCATGTCGAGACAATCGACGCGGAGATAGCCAGCTAAGCGATCCGCTCTCATTCCGATCAAAGTGCTCCCTGATAAAGCGATCTTGCGCGTATTGGGGAAGAGGAGTAGGTGGGGGGTGGGGGGTGGGTGGAGGAAGGTGAAGAGGTCACACAGATAACGGGGATAAGGTGATGAGAGGAGGGAGGAGGTGGAGAAAGGGGAAGGAGGAGGAGGGGAGTGAGGGGGGGGGGGGGACAGATAATGCCGTTTCAAGAGCTTTAAGCCTGCTGGCACCGACAGAGCTTGTGATGTGAGCAAAAGCAGGGGATGATGAACATCTAGTGAGTTAGATTCTCTCTCTCTCCCCCCCCCCCCCCCCCCCCATTACCAGTCAGTCAATGCCTTCATGGAAACACGTGGCTCAGTCACGTCTGTGAAGTTCCTTGAAGCAAAACTAATACGTACTGTTTCTGCTTGTAATAGTGAGCGCTCAGCCTCTAACTTAATAGCAGTCGAGAGAGAGAGAGAGAGAGAGAGAGAGAGAGAGAGACAGAAGAGACAGAGAGACAGAAGACAGGAGCAGAGAGAAGAGAGAGGGGGAGGGGGTGGAGGAGGGTAGAGTGAGGGAAGGGAAAGTGGGGGTGGGTGAGGAATGGGAGAGAATGGAAGTTGTGTGCATCACTATTCACCTCATTGTATCCCACTCACTTAGTGTGTCACCTCATCGTATTTTACCTACTGACGTGTGTCACCTCATCGTATTTCACCTACTGACGTGTGTCACCTCATCGTATTTCACCTACTGACGTGTGTCACCTCATTGTATTTCACCTACTGACGTGTTCACTCATCGTATTTATACACTTACTGTACGTGTGTCACCTCATCGTATTTCACCTACTGACGTGTGTCACCTCATCGTATTTCACCTACTGACGTGTGTCACCTCATCGTATTTCACCTACTGACGTGTGTCACCTCATCGTATTTCACCTACTGACGTGTTCCCTCATCGTATTTCACCTACTGACGTGTCACCTCATCGTATTTCACCTCCTGACGTGTCACCTCATCGTATTTCACCTCCTGACGTGTCACCTCATCGTATTTCACCTACTGATGTGTGTCACCTCATCGTATTTCACCTACTGATGTGTGTCACCTCATCGTATTTCACCTACTGACGTGTCACCTCATCGTATTTCACCTACTGACGTGTCACCTCATCGTATTTCACCTACTGACGTGTGTCACCTCATCGTATTTCACATACTGACGTGTGTCACCTCATCGTATTTCACCTACTGACGTGTGTCACCTCATCGTATTTCACCTACTCACGTGTCACCTCATCGTATTTCACCTACTGACGTGTGTCACCTCATCGTATTTCACTTACTCACGTGTCACCTTATCTCATTTCGCTCGAGGTCATCACGTTTCGCCTTCACACTTTTCTCCTCATCACTCATGTTTCACCTCATCACATTTAACCTACTAATGTTTCACATCATCACATTATTTTACCCTACTAATGTTTCAACTCATTATATTTAGCCCACGAATGTTTCACCTCATCACATTTAGCCTACTAATGTTTCACCTCATCACATTTAGCCTACTAATGTTTCACCTCATCACATTTAGCCTACTAATGTGTCACCTCATCACATTTAGCCTACTAATGTGTCATCTCATCATATGTTCCACGTTTCACCTCGACTCCTACTCATTTTCCACCGCATCACTTTCCGCCTTCTTATGTTTCACCTCATCACGTTTCGTCTAATCGCGATTCGTCTCACGCGTCATTTTTGCGTGCACATCCATCATATCTCCCATACAACCTGAAAAGACCGTGACTGACTTCAAGATAAGATTCTGACTCATTTTTCAAAAACTTTGAAAAAAAATTGTTTAGGTACCTGATCCAAGAAGCAACATAAACTCAAAATATTTTACAACGTTGTTTTTTTTACACATCCAAATGAAAACTCGATCTGACACAAATGTAATAATTATGTGCACAGAAAGAGAAGGATAGATCCACACCTACCCATACACTTTAAAGGCCTGTAATGTGAACAGCATCAACAACTACAACAACAACAACAGCAACAACAACAACAACAACATCAACATCAACAATAGTAACAACAAAGGCAAGACATGAATTGACAATAACAAAATGTGAATAAAACACATGCACACATATACATTCAAATGACTTCACAGAGCACACAACAGACACAGACAGTCTCACCTCTTTCCATGGCTAGCTGTCGCGTCTGTCTGTCAATCCAACTGTCTGTGTATTTGTCTGTCTGTCTGTCTGTCGATGCATGTATGTATGCATGTCATATCTGTCTGTCTGTCTGTCTTTGCATAAATGTATGTATGTATGCATGTATGTATGTATGTATGTATGTATGCATGCACATATGTATGTATATGTATATGCATGTGTAGTATGGATCGATGGATGTGCACTACCCTGCAGGGGTGAGGTGGAAATACTTAGGAAGAAGCAAGGGGGGGGGGGGGGGGGGGGGGGGAAGACGACCAAAGATCCACAACACCCCCCCCTCCCCCCCCCGTCCCGAACCCCTACCCATGATCCCTGCTTTCCATGGAGGAGGAGTGAGTGAGAAAGGAAGGGGGGGGGGGTGGAGGGGCAAATTAATCAGCATGACCCACAGGGTCGATCCAAGACCAAAAGGTCCCTCCCATTCCTCTGATGAGACAGTTGGCTTTGGCCACAACGTTCACCAGGAGATCGACAGGTGCAGCGCCTCTGCCTCAACTGACTCCCCAGGGTCCTGAGGACGGTATCAGGTAGGTCAGAAGGCACAATCCATCCATGAAAGTGAAACGCTTTGCACTGCCGTTATGCGCGCAGTGTACCAGTACATCCGTCTTCGGCGTGTTATTTGACCCATAACTGGGCTGTTCTGGTAACGGCTTACGGTTCGCCGGGTTTTCACCTGCTAACAAGATCAGAGCAGGTGGCCACCTTCAGGCTGCGGACAGGCCACAACCGCCTGAACTATCACCTCTTTACCAAGTTCAAGATCGGTCAGTCAGACCAGTGCCCATGCCAGACCGGCAGTATGACAACAGCACATCTACTGCAGGATTGCCCGTTGCACGAAGCTCTGAGACAACAGATATGGACGGAGCAAACATCAGTGGAGAGGAAGCTCTACGGTGCCCTTGGGGACCAACAGCGCACGGCAGCATTCGTGAGGGGAGCTGGCGTTCCCATCCAGAGCGTTCGAGAAGAAGAAGAAGAAGAAGAAGAAGAAGAAGAAGAAGAAGAAGAAGAGAAAAGAAGAAGAAGAAGAAGAAGAAGAGGATAATGGACGTGGTGGGGATGGGGAAACAGCAGAGGCTAAGCCATGACGAAGATACATGCAAACCGAGGCAAAGACCTCATCTTGAACAGCTTCTCACGCTTGCTTAAGCTGTGTCAGACCAGTTGACACTGGCTAGAACACCAAGGCTACATCAAATGTTGTTATGCTCTGCATAGTTATGCGGGATTGTCTTCAATGTGACAAGCTCCCAGCATAACATTATCATCTCCAAATCCCCGAGGTCGAGTGTGGCTGCCCACGTGCAGGGTAATCAAAACGGTCACACACGTAATGTTCATCCCTAGCTGATGCATTTGTACCATAGTGTTTAAGTACTTCGGCCGTTCGGATAATCCCCGGAGTCTCTTAGCCAGGGTACGACGACGACGACGACGACGAACAACAACAACAACAACAACAACAACAACAACAACAACAACAACAACAACAACAACAACAACATCTTCTGGACTGACTCGACTCCACGCAGACTTCTGTCCGAGATCAACTCGTTTTTTTAAAAAAAAACCCATAATGTAACAGGACGGAAATCTCGCCATTCACTAGACAAATGGATACAGAGATATTAAGTGGTCATGCAAGTCCGAAAGAAATGCCCCCCCCCCTCCCCCCTTCCAACTTCCACCATCCCACTCCACTCTTGTAAATAAGGTTCCATTCACACAATGTTTCTTTTTAATCTCATACATAAATGCAAAAATTTCCGTGGTGTTCCTATAAATGATTGTTTAACAAAAAAAAAACTTGAATCAGAATCGTACTTTCTAAGCATGGACACTTTCAAGATTTAGAGTAGTTGCGTTAACTGATTAGTCAAATTAGTCAAACCTGTGCACCAGGAAACAGAGTAAGTATGGAGTTTTAGACAAAATGAAGCTGAATCAAAAACAAACGTGTTTCAACCGGGTTTGTGTGTGTGTGTGTGTGTGTGTGTGTGTGTGTGTGTGTGTGTGTGTGTGTGTGTGTGTGTGTGTGTGTGTTATCTGTTTCTGTTTCCGTTTTTAAACATGTATTCGAAACTTTACGACACCCAAATTCTGTCAATTTTCTCACGGTTGAAAAGCAAACTCTTGGAAGAGCAAAGGATTATTTGGCGCTTAGTATTTTCTGTGAGCAGAGAGAGAGAGAGGAGAGAGAGAGAGAGAGAGAGAGAGAAGAGAAGAGAGAGAGAGAGAGAGAGAGAGAGAGAGGAGAGAGAAAGAGGGGGGAGGGGGGCGGGCATGTTTCACCCCGTTGTTTAAGAGGAAAGAGGACGGAGGTGAGGTATTTCTCTCATCACGACTGTTCCGCATGTTTTGTCATGAGGATGGCGGCACTCCCATCAGATACTGAGAAAGAATCGGGGAGTGTTTAGCGCGTACTGTTGCCATCCCCCTACTCTCCTCTTCCCGTAACCACCACCCGCCCACCCTCCTATCTCCTTAGCCCCCCCCCCTCCCCCCCCCGCTCGCCTCATTGCCAGTCTCCCTACCCCACCCCCTCTTCTGCACTTCTTCTCCCCGTACAATGCTACTTCTTCACCCCGTACAATGCTATTTCTTCTCCCGTACAATGCTATTTCTTCTCCTCGTACAATGCTACTTCTTCCCCCGTACAATGCTACTTCTTCTCCTCGTACAATGCTCATACTTCTTCTCCCCGTACAATGCTACTTCTTCACCCCGTACAATGCTATTTCTTCTCCTCGTACAATGCTCATACTTCTTCTCCCCGTACAATGCTACTTCTTCACCCCGTACAATGCTACTTCTTCTCCTCGTACAATGCTCATACTTCTTCTCCCCGTACAATGCTACTTCTTCATCCCGTACAATGCTACTTCTTCTCCTCGTACAATGCTCATACTTCTTCTCCCCGTACAATGCTACTTCTTCACCCGTACAATGCTACTTCTTCTCCTCGTACAATGCTCATACTTCTTCTCCCCGTACAATGCTACTTCTCCCTGCCTGTACAATGCTACTTCTTCTCCCCGTACAATGCTACTACTTCTCCCCGTACAATGCTACTTCTTCTCCCTGCCTGTACAATGCTACTTCTTCTCCTCCGTACAATGCTACTTCTTCTGCCTGTACAATGCTACTTCTTCTCCCTGTACAGCATGCTACTTCTTTCTCCTGTACAATGCTACTTCTTCTCCCTGCCTGTACAATGCTACTTCTTCTCCCTGTACAATGCTACTTCTTCTCCTGTACAATGCTACTCTCCCGTACAATGCTACTTCTTCTCCCTGTACAATGCTACTTCTTCTCCCTGTACAATGCTACTTCTTCTACGCTCCCCGTACAATGCTACTTCTTCTCCCTGTACAATGCTACTTCTTCTCCCTGTACAATGCTACTTCTTCTCCCTGTACAATGCTACTTCTTCTCTCCCGTACAATCTACTTCTTCTCCCTGTACAATACTACTTCTTCTCTCTGTACAATGCTACTTCTCTCCCTGTACAATGCTACTTCTTCTCTCTGTACAATGCTACTTCTTCTCCCTGTACAATGCTACTTCTCTCTCTGTACAATGCTACTTTCTCCCGTACAATGCTACTTTTCCCTGTACAATCTACTTCTTCTCCTGTACAATGCTACTTCTCCCGTACAATGCTACTTCTCCCGACAAAGCTACTTATCTCCTACAATGCTACTGTTTCCGACGCTACTTCTCCCTGTACAATGCTACCGAGTATTCGATCCGCAGACAGTTAGACGAACCGAACAGAGAGAGGGAGACAGAGACAGACAGATAGAGAGAGAGAGACAGAGGGAGAGAGAGAGACAGACAGACAGACAGACAGACAGAGAGGCAGACAGACAGAGAGAAAGAGAGAAGAGAAGGACAGAGAGACAAGAGAGAGAGACAGAGAGAGAGAGACAGAGAGAGCAGACAGAAGACAGAGAGAGAGAAGAGAGAGACGAGAGAGAGAGACAGAGAGAGACAGAGACGAGACAGAGAGAGAGAAAGAGGTTCACGAACACACCGACAGACTTCAAGTGTCGGTAGTTAGGTTGATGAGGCGCCAACAGTTGGCATCACTCTAACCTGAAACAGTACCACCGACATCTTCACCACATCCAAAATAACCAACAGCTCATTCTTCATAACAGTTGGTTGCTCTTGGTATCCTCTTCTTAATCTTTGTACACTTGAACCCCAGAGGCACTGACGAAGGCTGCTGCAAGGCAGAGGACCTCCAGAGATCCACAGAGTTCGTCCCTCGTCGATGTGTCAGCAGGCCAGGTCTGTGTGGGACAGTCCTGCAGGAAGTGTTCCACAGTCATTGGAGTTGTACCGCATGGGGCAACCTGAAGACTCGCCAATGTGGAATTTTGTGAGCATGTGGTGTTTGAGTCTGAAGTGCCCTGTCCTCAGTCTCACAATGCTCACTTGGTCTGGTCTGGGCAGCAGGTAGTACGCATCCTTCTTGTTGAAGTCTGAGTGCTGCTCAAGCCATCTTCTTTTCTGCTTCTCCTTCATAACGCTTTCAGCTTCTTCAAAGGAGACTTCCTGCTCCAGTTGGGGTTGCTGTCCCCCTCCCTTTACCAAGTGGTCAGCGAAAATAGGAACAGTTATGATCCACGGGGTTACAACCATTCTGCGTTTTTTTGGCCGACCCCATTTGGTCTTGTCCTGGTACAGAGCGATCATAATAACTGTCTTCCCTGTTAACGTTTTCCTCGTAATGATACCCGTCTTCCTCAGGAAAACAACGATCAGTTATTATTAACCCGAGGAAAAAGGTAAACCAGTGATGATCCTCAGGGAAAACATGGAAATCAGTTACTGGATCCAGCAACACAGGAAAACGGTGGTGATCCCAAGAAAACTGGTTGCGATCCTAAAGGATAATAATTGTTGTTGTTTTTTTTCTCTTTCCTCTATTTTCCTCCAGGATCATCGGTTTGTTTGTTTTTTTCTCCAGGAAAACAACTCTTATCGCCTTTAGATGTTAATATGCTACCATAATTATGTCACGGCGCTTGATGACTGCGTGGAGATGTCGTTTGTCTGCCAGTGAGCGAGTGCGTGCGTGCGTGCGTGCGTGCGTGCGTGCGTGCGTGCGTGTGTGTGTGTGTGTGTGTGTGTGTGTGTGTGTGTGTGTGTGTGTGTGTGTGTGTGTGTGTGTTTGTCTGTCGTGAGTGCGTGCGTGCGTGCGTGCATACGAACGTGCGCGCGCGCGCGCTCGCGTGTGTGTGGGTGTGTAGGTGTGGGTGTGTGAAACTCACTTTGTCTTTTGTCTTATGTTCCTGGTTTCAGATACGGAGAGTCTGAAGCGCTTCTTTTCCAACAGCCGAATTTGACACCCGAGATCTGCTATTCTTGTCCAACTCTGGCATCCACACAAAAAAGATGGATCTCCATGGTTGCAGAGTGTTGTCTCGGTGGGAAAGTGATACACCCGATATTCCTGACGACTTTGAGTCACGTCTGGGCAGACATGGCTAGGGCCACTTTCCATTGGAAATAATCCGGACGTTGACGCTCTCTCGCAGCCGTATCTTCCAACATCAATTAACTGGAAGATGAAAAAGAAAACAGGTTGGCGGATGTAGGTCAGAATTCGGTGGCAATGAAAATCTGTCTGTTTCTCTATTAGAAACAAACAAGCAAACAAACAAACAATGAAGCGTGACTTACGGACTCTATGCTGATACGCCATTGGTAGACTACGTGGATTTGGGAACGAAAAGTCCAGTAAAACAGAAACGAAGGAGGGACATGCTGACTGTGTTTACCTATAAGAAACTTTTGTTTTCAAATGGTACCTTAAGTGCTGAATGCTGCTCGAGGTGTGTTTTGGTGGGGATCCATCCTGCGACAGATTTTTATTGATGAGATGATAGAAAATACATGGTCTTTTGGACCTAATCTGCGCCTATGGACTCCAACCAGCGCCTTTTGATTGAGAAACAGATACCCATGTCAAACAAGGGAAACAACCTCAAACGGCGCTCTGCTTCATCTTTACCCCCTTTCCTGCCTCCCCCCCCCTTTCCCCAATCCCTCTATTACTGACCACCTCCAATTCAAAATTAGTTACGTAAAACCTTTCAGATTTCGGTGTCCATGTTGTCTTCTGTTTCGTTAAAAAGAATGTGAAGATTAATAAGAACATATGACTCATTGTCCTTTCCAGTCACACTTTCCACTGATGATTATTTTGTTTTCTTTCACTTTATCTGCATATCACGCGCTACCTGGAACTAAACAACCACAGCAACATAGTCGATAACAAACTGAACGATTTTACGTTGCTCCCATTGGTAGACATTGAACGAACAAAACAAAACAAAAATGCAGGTTTACGAGCGAAAAAATGCTTTCAGCGAGACTTCTGAACAGGGAATCTAAAACAATGGACGATGTCAGTCAAAACGTCAACACACGTGCTGGAAGACAATATATCTCCTTATAACTGTGAGAAACTGCGGACTTCTTTGGCGCAAGGTATGAGTGCCACCATGATACTCTCTGCCTAAGTCCATCTTACACAGAACAGAACAATGGACGGAGAAGCAAGCAGGCCCGACAAAACTGAAGACGGACAACCTGAAGGAATGGAATTGTTCCAGCACCTCTGCCCTGTGGCGCATGATTGTGGGTAGGGAGCTGTGGAGATCCATGAAGGACCGATCGTCCGTCGTGTCACGGGACCCCTTCGACCTGATGACATATGGTGATGAAAACAGGGACAGAGAAACAGCACGACATTGTTCACCCAGGGGCATTTCTGGGGAGGTACCAGCATCCATGTTCGACAGTCCGGAAATGACCCCCAATGAGCTGACTGAGTGCGTGACATGACCTTTACCCCCGTTTCCCCTTTCACTGGCCCCCCACTCTATTGCAAACTGTTTTAGCCAACTGAATAACCCTGCCAAGGTCGAACTTTACTCTTGACCTCACTGAATGACCCTACCGAGGTGTGACTCGTCGCTGACCTCATTGAATGACCCTGCCTCAGTCTGACTGACCTTTACTTCACTGACGGCATGCCCCAAACTAATGTCTGATTGATTCTCCCTCAGGTCTGATTGACGCTGAACTAAACTGAATTACCCAACTGAGATCTGACTTATTTTTCAGCGCGCTAAATGACCCAGTTGAAATGTAACTAACTTTTGACCTCACTGAATGACCTAACAGAGATCTGATTTACCTCTGACCTCACTGAATGATCCCACGTAGATCTGGCTTACCTTTGACCTCAATAAATAACACCACTGAGGTCTGACTTACCTTTGACCTCACAGAGTGACCCGACTGAGGTCTGGCTTACCTTTGACCTCACTGAAGGCCTCCACTGAGGTCTGACTTACCTTTGACCTCACTGAATAACCCCACTGAGGTCTGACTTACCTTTGACCTCACTGAATGACTCCACTGATGTCTGACTAACCTTTAACCTCACAGAGTGACCCCACTGAGGTCTGACTTACCTTTGACCTCACTGAATGACTCCACTGAGGTCTGACTTACCTTTGACCTCACTGAATGACCCCACTAAGGTCTGACTTACCTTTGACCTCACTGAATGACTCCACTGAGGTCTGACTTACCTTTGACTTCACTGAATGACCCCACTGAGGTCTGACTTACCTTTGACCTCACTGAATGACTCCACTGAGGTCTGACTTACCTTTGACCTCACTGAATGACCCCACTGAGGTCTGGCTTACCTTTGACCTCACTGAATGACCCCACTGAGGTCTGACTTACCTTTTGCTGTACTCAGTGACTCCACTGTGATCTGACCTACCTGTAACTTCACTGGACGATCGCCGTGAGGTCTGAGTTGCCTTTGAACACACGGAATGACCTTAGTTCAGTTTGACTGACCCTTGACCCTCATTGAATGACCACACTGAGGTCCGATTGAAACCTTTGACCCCGATGTATTCTTCTCTCACCTCACTGAATTGTCCTTAGAGAGGACTGACTCACCTTTGACCTCACGGAATGACCCGCATCCTGCATTGTCACTGCACGTGCTTACACCGGCCACCCTCCGGCACCACGGCCAGCAGGCACCTCTGCTGTACGTCAATGAGCTGTCAGCAGCACTGTCACTGCACAGTGCTTACAACCGCCACCTCTCCGGCACCACGGCCACAGCACCTCTGCTGTACGTCAATGAGCTGTCAGCAGCACTGTCAGAGATGGTAATTAGCTCTACAACACCCCCCCCCCCCCCCCCCCGTGCTGCGTTCTTCCCACCCCTCCTTCCTCCCTCTACCCTTCCTTGCTCTGTCTCTGTCTGTCTCTGTCTCTGTCTGTCTGTCTGTCTGTCTGTCTCTCTCTCTCCTCTCTCTCTCTCTCTCTCTCCCCTCCCCCCCTCTCTCTCTCTCTCTCTTTGAGCGTGTGTCTGTCTGTCTTGTCTCCTCCATTCCCCCCTCCTCCCTGCAGATGACACACACACCGTGTATTTGTGGCACAGTGTGGTATGTGACCTTTCCTTTACCCTTGGCTCCCATTCTTGAGCGCTGTCGGAGAGTACACGTAACAAGACAAAAACAAAAAACACACACAAAAAAAGGAAATAGGCCGTGCACATAATATACTGAAGACATCCGCGCTCACCCCATCCAACCCCTATTGTTCCCAGCGACCCTCCCCCCTCCACCACCACCACCACTCCCCCCCCCCTTCCATCTTCGCAACTCTCTCTCTCTCTCTTGCGTCCCCTGTCCCCTTTCCTGCAGAAAAGAGATGGGGGAAGGGAGAGTACAAAAAGATATTACACCTATGTCAGAGAAATATTATGATGAAACTTGGGGGGGGGGGGGGGGGAATGACAGTATAATTGATCAGATTTCAGATTAGACAAATTCTGATTTGAACAATATGACAAAAAAAAAAAAAGACGCAACAACAATGACAACAACGCCAATAATCTTCAGAAACAAGGGAATGTGCATCCCGTCTCCGAAACGAGTCGTCTTTTTTAGCTGAGCTAAACCATAGTTGATAAGTTAATATGTCTATAAGTGATAAGTTAATATGTCTATAAGTGATAAGTTAATATGTCTATAAGTCATAAGTTCATATGTTTGTAAGTGATAAGTTAATATTATGTCTATAAGTTTCAGAAACGAACCCTCGCTGTAATGTCATAACTAGCGACAAGTCTGAGTTTCAGTTTCAGAAACAACTTTGCGCTTTTTCCCCTCGAAGCTAAATCATACCTTGAAAGTGTCAATATGTTTGAGTTTCAGAAACAACTTCGCGCTTTCCCCTCGAAGCTAAATCACAGGTTAAAAGCCAACATGTTTGAGTTTCAGAAACGAGTCTGCTCTTTCCACTCAAAGCTAAATCGTAGTCAAAATGTCAATATGTCTGAGTTTTGGAAACCACTTTGCTCTTTCCCCTCGAAGCTACATCATACCAAGAAGCCAATACAAGTATCTATATTTCAGCTACGAATGCATTCTTTTCCCCTCAAAGCTAGATCATAGCCAAAAAGTCTGATTAACAGAAACCAGTTTACTCTTTCTCCTCTTAGCTAAATCATATACAAAAAAAATCAGAATGGCTATGTTTCTGACATGGGTTTACTCCTTCCCCTCAAAACTAAATCATAGCCAAAAGTATTAGGAATGAGGAACCCCTTTCTCTCATAGCTAAACATGGGCCAGCAACTTGATGTCTCAGCTTCAGAAACAGTCCTAACTTGAACCTCTTTGCTGAAACAAAGCCAAAAAAAGTCAGTGTGACTGAGTTGAAGAAACGAGTCCTCTCATTCAAGTCATTAATATACTACAGCCAGAAAGGTTAACAATCATGTTTCAGTTTCAGAAAATGATTGAACTCTTTCAGTCCATTGTCAACATGCAAGATGCCCCAGTTTCTGAGCCGACCTTCATTTTTATCCCATAGATCAATCATAGCACAAAGCTCAATGTCTTAGTTGAGGGGCTGGAATAGCTCAGTTGATAGAGCGCTGGACTCGTGATCCTGGGGTCGTGGGTTCGAATCTCCGCCGGGCCGTTTCGGTACAGGGGGATTTTTCCCTCGGAGTTAACATTGGTTCTGACTCTATTTCCCATACAGTCCTTCGAATGAGACTATAAACCGAGGTTCCGTGTGTGAACGCACGCATAACATCTTGCACACACGTCAAATCCCATCACCAACTTTCGGAAGAGAGCATGCACCCTGCGTGAGCAATTGAACGAATGAAGGAAATAAGGATACTGAGTGAACGATATTGGATCATGTTGACTGGATGACACGGGAAACGACTGAATGAAGCGCCAGCTGGCAGCTCTTCAGTCGGCACTACCCAGGTAGGCAGCCCGTTGTGTAAACGAGTGTGGATTGTAAAGCGCTTAGAGCTTGGTCTCTAGCCGAGAATAAGGCGCTATATAAATATTCATTATTATGATTAGTTTCAGAAGTAACTCTTCTCTTTCACATCATAGCTAAACTTGTTTACAAGCTCATTTCGGAAACAGGACCTTTCTTTTACTCCATCGCTAAATCATAGCCAGACTGTCAAGACCTGAGTATCAGAACCAATTTCCAAGCGATGGTTACTCGAATGATGACAGCTTGCTGGTGAGGAAGTCGACAATTGCACCCGCCGTGCCTTATGAAAACAGCTGAGTCATCATGAGTATGACGGTGACTGCGCTCGCTGAGCCTCGTTTTTCCCACATGATACTCCCCCCCCCCCTTCTCCCCCCCCCCCCCCCCCCCCCCCCGCTATGTGGGTGGAACTGTAGGTGCACAAAAACCGGGAGAAGGATGGGACAGATGCACGCACGACGTACTCTCCACAGGGGTCATTCAGTAAGAATCGCATTATACATAGACAGCGACGCCCATAGTGATCTCCGAGCTTAAGTTCGTTTTCTTACATCTGACCACAACCTGCCTGCACCCATCTCCTTCGTGTATACACAGACACAGTCTTCATGTGTAGACCTTGTGAGCACTTGGAAGTCCGATTTGTAAACTTTAGCTAGGAAAACGATGTCTAAGTGTTGAAGTAAACGTCTTTCCATTAATAAGAAAAAGAGGACATCCCTTTTGTGGAAGTGTCGTCTCCGAAGTGCACAGTGTATCACAGGACATTTTGACGGCGTTTCATTTTCACAGTGTCTCACAGGACATGTTGACGGCATTTCATTTTTACGTCATTGTTTGTCTGGACCTGCCTCTTGTCAGGACCCAGTTTGTTTGAGGGGAAGGATTCCAGACTAAACTGGCATCGTTAACTCACAAACAACACACACACACACACAACACACACACACACACACACACACACACACACATACTCGCGCGTGCCCGCCCGCGCGCGCCCACGCACGCACACACACACACTCACACACACAACACACACATGCATACACGTTCGCACGCACGCACGCACGCACGCACGCACGCACACACACACACACACACACACACACACACACACACACACACACACACACACACACAGGTGCACACGAAAAAAAAATTGAGAGATTGGGGGAAAGAAAAAAGAAAGAG
>CM065717.1:89287525-89290025 GCA_033310375.1 Conus canariensis
CTCTCTCTTTGAGCGTGTGTCTGTCTGTCTTGTCTCCTCCATTCCCCCTCCTCCCTGCAGATGACACACACACCGTGTATTTGTGGCACAGTGTGGTATGTGACCTTTCCTTTACCCTTGGCTCCCATTCTTGAGCGCTGTCGGAGAGTACACGTAACAAGACAAAAACAAAAAACACACACAAAAAAAGGAAATAGGCCGTGCACATAATATACTGAAGACATCCGCGCTCACCCCATCCAACCCCTATTGTTCCCAGCGACCCCTCCCCCCTCCACCACCACCACCACTCCCCCCCCCCTTCCATCTTCGCAACTCTCTCTCTCTCTCTTGCGTCCCCTGTCCCCTTTCCTGCAGAAAAGAGATGGGGGGAAGGGAGAGTACAAAAAGATATTACACCTATGTCAGAGAAATATTATGATGAAACTTGGGGGGGGAAATGACAGTATAATTGATCAGATTTCAGATTAGACAAATTCTGATTTGAACAATATGACAAAAAAAAAGAAGACGCAACAACAATGACAACAACGCCAATAATCTTCAGAAACAAGGGAATGTGCATCCCGTCTCCGAAACGAGTCGTCTTTTTTAGCTGAGCTAAACCATAGTTGATAAGTTAATATGTCTATAAGTGATAAGTTAATATGTCTATAAGTGATAAGTTAATATGTCTATAAGTCATAAGTTCATATGTTTGTAAGTGATAAGTTAATATTATGTCTATAAGTTTCAGAAACGAACCCTCGCTGTAATGTCATAACTAGCGACAAGTCTGAGTTTCAGTTTCAGAAACAACTTTGCGCTTTTCCCCTCGAAGCTAAATCATACCTTGAAAGTGTCAATATGTTTGAGTTTCAGAAACAACTTCGCGCTTTCCCCTCGAAGCTAAATCACAGGTTAAAAGCCAACATGTTTGAGTTTCAGAAACGAGTCTGCTCTTTCCACTCAAAGCTAAATCGTAGTCAAAATGTCAATATGTCTGAGTTTTGGAAACCACTTTGCTCTTTCCCCTCGAAGCTACATCATACCAAGAAGCCAATACAAGTATCTATATTTCAGCTACGAATGCATTCTTTTCCCCTCAAAGCTAGATCATAGCCAAAAAGTCTGATTAACAGAAACCAGTTTACTCTTTCTCCTCTTAGCTAAATCATATACAAAAAAAATCAGAATGGCTATGTTTCTGACATGGGTTTACTCCTTCCCTCAAAACTAAATCATAGCCAAAAGTATTAGGAATGAGGAACCCCTTTCTCTCATAGCTAAACATGGGCCAGCAACTTGATGTCTCAGCTTCAGAAACAGTCCTAACTTGAACCTCTTTGCTGAAACAAAGCCAAAAAAAGTCAGTGTGACTGAGTTGAAGAAACGAGTCCTCTCATTCAAGTCATTAATATACTACAGCCAGAAAGGTTAACAATCATGTTTCAGTTTCAGAAAATGATTGAACTCTTTCAGTCCATTGTCAACATGCAAGATGCCCCAGTTTCTGAGCCGACCTTCATTTTTATCCCATAGATCAATCATAGCACAAAGCTCAATGTCTTAGTTGAGGGGCTGGAATAGCTCAGTTGATAGAGCGCTGGACTCGTGATCCTGGGGTCGTGGGTTCGAATCTCCGCCGGGCCGTTTCGGTACAGGGGGATTTTTCCCTCGGAGTTAACATTGGTTCTGACTCTATTTCCCATACAGTCCTTCGAATGAGACTATAAACCGAGGTTCCGTGTGTGAACGCACGCATAACATCTTGCACACACGTCAAATCCCATCACCAACTTTCGGAAGAGAGCATGCACCCTGCGTGAGCAATTGAACGAATGAAGGAAATAAGGATACTGAGTGAACGATATTGGATCATGTTGACTGGATGACACGGGAAACGACTGAATGAAGCGCCAGCTGGCAGCTCTTCAGTCGGCACTACCCAGGTAGGCAGCCCGTTGTGTAAACGAGTGTGGATTGTAAAGCGCTTAGAGCTTGGTCTCTAGCCGAGAATAAGGCGCTATATAAATATTCATTATTATGATTAGTTTCAGAAGTAACTCTTCTCTTTCACATCATAGCTAAACTTGTTTACAAGCTCATTTCGGAAACAGGACCTTTCTTTTACTCCATCGCTAAATCATAGCCAGACTGTCAAGACCTGAGTATCAGAACCAATTTCCAAGCGATGGTTACTCGAATGATGACAGCTTGCTGGTGAGGAAGTCGACAATTGCACCCGCCGTGCCTTATGAAAACAGCTGAGTCATCATGAGTATGACGGTGACTGCGCTCGCTGAGCCTCGTTTTTCCCACATGATACTCCCCCCCCCCCTTCTCCCCCCCCCCCCCCCCCCGCTATGTGGGTGGAACTGTAGGTGCACAAAAACCGGGAGAAGGATGGGACAGATGCACGCACGACGTACTCTCCACAGGGGTCATTCAGTAAGAATCGCATTATACATAGACAGCGACGCCCATAGTGATCTCCGAGCTTAAGTTCGTTTTCTTACAT
>CM065717.1:89297525-89307525 GCA_033310375.1 Conus canariensis
CAGCCAAATTGTCATGAATTCTTGTTCAGCTGTAAGTGGGCGATGTTGTGTTAGTGCGAAAATTGCACGGGATTCTCTACTACTGAGCTGGGCCGCAAACGGAAAAAGCGGAAACTTGCGAAAAATGACCTTGTTTTGGACCGTTCTGCCTGAACACATTGCACTTGCCAGATGGAAAAACCATTATGCACGTGCAAGCACTGCTGTTTATGTGTGAGATGCTGTCGCTCGCTTGGCTATATAAGAAGACATTCCACCAGTAGTAGGCCTGATCTGACAATGCCTCCACGACGAAAATTAAGCGAGTTGGATAGGGGACGAGCTGTTGCATGGTTCCAAGATGGTGTTCCCAAGCGAGAAGTGGCCAGGCGACTTCATGTGTCCATCTCGGTCATTGTCCGACTGGTTCAACGCTTCACAGCCACTGGGATTGTCCATGAAAGACGCAGATCTGGTCGACCGAAGAAGACAACCCCACGTGACGATCGTCTCATTGAACGACAAGCCCTGCAGACAAGAACAGCCTCTTCCAGCATAATTCAAAGGCAGTTCAGGGTGGCTACTAACATCAACATCAGCCAGCAGACCATACGGAACCGTCTACATGGGTTTAATCTCCGTTCTCGTCGCCCAGCAGTACGGCCACGCTTAACTCCAGCCCATAGGGCAGCACGCCGCGCCTTCTGCGCACGTCACGTGAGGTGGACACGTCAGCAATGGTCCCAGGTCCTGTTCAGTGATGAATCACGCTTCACCCTTCACCACAACGACGGCCAACTGAGGGTCTGGAGGCGCCCAGGGCAACGCTTTACTGACGCCACTGTCCAAGAAAAGGTGGCCTTTGGTGGAGGTTCTGTAATGGTCTGGGGGGCCTTCAGCTTCACCACAGAACACCCTTGTATCATGTACAGGGTAACCTGACTGGCATCCGATACCGGGATGAGATCCTTCGACTGCTGGCTGTGCCTACACTGCAACAGATGGGACCGAGGGCTGTCTACCAGGATGACAATGCTCGCCCCCACAGGGCAAGGGTGGTCAACGACTTCCTGCAGCAGTCTGGAGTCAACAGAATGGAGTGGCCAGCATGCAGTCCCGATCTCAACCCGATTGAGAACCTCTGGAATGAGCTGGATCACAAAGTGAGGAGCCACCCCCCTTCCAGGGATGCCCAACACCTCTACCAGATGCTGCAGGCTGAGTGGCAGGCGCTTCCACAGAGGATCTTCACCAACCTGGTCAACTCGATGAGGACTCGCTGCGTCGAGTGCCAGAACAGCCATGGTGGTTACACGCATTACTGAGCTTTTGGGAGCATCAGTATGCCCTGTCTTGTGATTTCAGTGACTTTGGGAAATCAAATTTGGATACGTACCCACTTTAATCAAATGTACACACCAAACGACTGCTCGAGATTGAAGGCAATTGTGTATCGTTATCACTAAAGAATGGAATTAAATGTTGGCCAAACTTCAACGCATTGACTTTCTTATTTTGACAGTTATGAATGTTTGTGAAAGTGATCCTTAACTTTTTGTGTGTAGCTTATTTGAAATCTTCAGCAACTGTGAAATGCACATTTAATAACTTTCTTTTATGTTTTCTTCTCCACTGAAATCACAGAAACCATCTCGCCGGAGGTTGTAAGTACATATATCTCCTGTGGGACGGTTATCTCATCAATTTTGATTGTTGCTGTTGCAGTTTTCGACGAGGCTATCCACTTGTGCATTTATGATTTTGCCGCTTTCCAAATATTGATTTCTGCTTCAAAACTATCTATACAACACAATACTGATGCAGTGGTCTCCACACACAAAATGTAGCACACTGTTAAATTTTTCCGGTTCAGTTCATTAAAAGTAGCAGTAGTATGTTACTAAGAATAGTTTGGACTGAAGTTGTGCTTGGACCGAAGTTATAGGGTCCAACTTCGGTCCAGTTGCTATGGTAACATAATAAGGTGATAGTATTAGAGTTCGTCCGTCCGTCGTCAGACCACACGATAGTGTCAATTGAATGCGATGTTTATTGGAAAGAAAATAAAGTTGAAAATAGAACACTGAACACTGTCTTTGTTTGTTTGTTTTTTTTTAAAGTTCGATTGGAAGTTGTGGAGGAGGAGGAGTGGATGATGGCTCATCTTCACTCTCGATGAATCGGATGAGATCCTCGAACGGCATGTCGTTGATTTCCGGTTCGAGGAGCGGCATGGTCGGGGTGGTGGGGCGGTTCGACGAGGATAACAGTTTGTTGTGTATCTGTGTCTTCTTGCTGCTGATGAGAAGAAGAAGAAGCCTGTCTGCTGGTTTCCCTGTTGCTGGCTGCCATTTTTCTTCAGATGTTTTCTTCTTGGACGAGTTCCTCGGGTGTTTTTACAACTAGTCTGTCGGCGGACAGTTTGTCGAGTTCAGGCGCTCTATTCATGAGGACAATTGTTTTTGCTGGAGCGACGGTTCTCATCGTCGATTCGTATTTCTTTGAGAACGCGATGCCGTTCTTCATGGTTTCAAGTGTCTTGTAATTTATTTTATCCAAGGTGTCACGGCAGAGGTCGAAGACAACGATGTTCTCGCCATGGTACGCGTAGATGACATCGGTGTAGGTAGTGGTGTTAGTGTAAAAAGCATTGAATTTGAATACCAAATACTTGGCAAGCCAGGTCTTTCCGGTATTGCCGTCTTCATCATTGATGAAAAGGATTTCTCGGTCATTTTGACTGAGCAGAAGGGCAAGGGCTTTCCTCTGCCATGGTCTGAGACGACAGTCATCAAATTCAGTACGCATTCGTTTGCGATGGTCCTCATTCTTGATATCCTTGATGGCGTCGCGCAGCAATCTCTTTCTTGACAGATAGTCCATGCCATATTCTTGAATGAGTTCTCTTTCGGGTGTATCCTCAATGATGGCATCTAACATTTTGGAGATGTCATTTCTGGCGCCCTGAGCTTGTAGTGTTGAGATGTTTCCAATTTCAACGAAATTGTTTGTGTCTTCTTTAGTACTTTTGGAGATGTCATTTCTGGCGCCCTGAGCTTGTAGCGTTGAGATGTCTCCAATTTCAACGAAATTGTTTGTGTCTTCTTTAGTACAGTAGCTGCGGTTCTCTACAGGTTTTCCTTTGGCGATTTGGAGATGAATTCTTTCAATGTCCAGTACTTTTTTGATTTGCGTGAATCGGAGTCGTCCGTTGCTTTGGAAGTAACCTTGCAAATGTGTTGTACCCTCCGTGCCGGTCTCGTGGCCGTAAACCATGTAGAGGCATTTTGTGGAATGGGCAAATTCTTTGAGCGTGGCCTCTTCGTCGGCGGTGTAGTCGTGGAGGGTAAATACCCAGTTCTTGGCTCTTGGGTCTCTGGTGGACATGCTGGTAAAAGAAGCGGGAGCTGTAGGTCCTTCCTCTTTGAAGTGTTGTGACAGAATGACGACCGCTGCGCAACAAGTGTTACCGCGCATGCGTATGTCGTCATTTCTTTAGTAAGTGTCATAAGTGTCAAGAATTATTCGTCTTAGTTATGATGAAATAAAATTTTGACGTCATTAACGTATCTGATGTTTATCAAGACATCTCGCATGTTGCTATGCGTCTCGCATGTACCAAAGAGTTCATTAGTAACTTTTAATAACACAACAAAATTATTTCCCTTTGTTTGGACCGAAGTTAGCCTTCTTTTCCTCATGTTGGACCGAAGTTAAGATGATGATGATGATGAGGAGGAGGAGGTGGAGGAGGAGGAGGAGGAGGCACGAAAATTGTAACAGGTGTTATATTTTTACGTCGAACAATTTAATGCATTGTGTCGTTTTTTTGTCCACGAGTCTTAAGGTGCTACCGATCAGTTACTACTGAACTCGATGGAACATTGAAACTTGAACCTCTTGCTGTCGGTGCGTAATAATTCATGTTATTTGCATCTATTTGAAATCTTCAGCAACTGTGAAATGCACATTTAATAACTTTCTTTTACGTTTTCTTCTCCACTGAAATCACAGAAACCATCTCGCCGGAGGTTGTAAGTACATATATCTCCTGTGGGACGGTTATCTCATAAATTTTGATTGTTGCTGTTGCAGCTTTCTACAAGGCTATCCACTTGTGCATTTATGATTTTGCCGCTTTCCAAACATTGGTTTCTGCTTCAAAACTCTTTACACAACAGAACACGGATGTAGTGGTCTTCACACACAAAATGTAGCACACTGTTCAATTTTTCGTGTTCAGTTCATTAAAAGTGTAGCCATTATTTTTTTTTTTTCCAGGGAATACGAACGCAAAATGAAACAATGTTAATTTTTTTTAGTGAATAAAACACCCGAAAATTATAACCATGTTACATTTTTTTTTTTATATATAGAGGCTGTTACATTGCTACATTTCACACTGTTTCAGCGGATTTATCAGGTAGGCCAACAATGGTGGCTAGATAGATACACAAACTACAACACATGCAATGAGAATTTCAGAATGTCTGTAGTATCACTAAGCAGGTCTCCCAGATCTGGTGAACTTCCCAACAAATATTAAAGAAATCCAGCCTAAAAATGTTACATGAGTACCAAATATTTTCAGAAATTACTTTCTGAGGAAAGTTTATGAAAGTAAACATGAACACTCCAACACACGTAGCATTATTTCCATTGACTCCGGCGTCTCTTGGTTACTTGCTGGCAAAAGGAATGTGGTCCAGTGACGACCACTTTTTCGTGCAGATCCGTAATGAAATCCGTATCAAAGAACGGATCCACGATTCGTTCGACCTTAACGAAGGTCTGTGCTCTCGCTAATGCCCTTCTTATTTGAAGCATGATTTCGAAGGGTGGTAACTACATCATTTTACCTTAATAATAATAATAGAAATAATGATAATAATGGTACTTATTATTATTATCTATGGCGCTTAATCTCACATCATCAGCCCTAAGCGCGTACAAATATATAAAAAGGTTAAAGAAAACATAAATGAAACCAATAAGAAGATGAAAATTGCAAATAAGTTACCATGCCTCTACAAACCTGAACACCCCAGTAGGTAGTAAACACAGAAACACCACAAAGAAAGAATCCAACTTTGAAAATGCCGTCATTCCTGCAATCCTAAACGAAACGAAAGATGGAGGGGAGGGGCGAGGGTGGGGTGTGGGGTGGGGGGTGCAGGGTTAACGAGGCGTTGGAGGACAAGGTAGGCCTAGAGAGGAAAGGGTTCCTTCCATTTCCCACCTTCGTACGAGAGGTTCTTGCCGTGAAAGATCAAAGCCAGCGAAGCTGCAGGAAATGCCGAAGATGCTTTGCAAAATGCCAAGGAGAAACTACACTATGCCATCAAAATGTCAATAAATCAGCTTTGAATATACTTTTGACGGAAAGAGCCTTTTTGCACTAAGTACAGAAGAGATGAATAGTAAGGGAGGTGGAAGAGGAGGTGAAAGGGGGAGGTGGGAGGGGAAGGGAAGGAGAGAGCAGGGTAAGGGTGGGTGATGGGAAAGGAATTCTTCATGTCAATGCAGAAATAAAAGTCACAGTATGGTTGCAGTTCAAGGTCTCTTCCGGCGATAAGGCAGACAGGGGGGGGGGGGGGGGGGGCATCCTTGGCGCGCGCGCGAACATGTTGTGTGTGTGTGTGTGTGTGTGTATGCGTGTGTGAATGACTCTGTGTGTGTGCGTGTGTGTGTGTGTGTGTGCGCGCGCGCACGCGCGCGCGTGCGTGCGTGCGTGTGTGTGTGTGTGTGTGTGTGTGTGTGTGTGTGTGTGTGTGTGTAAGAGAGAGAGAGAGAGAGAGAGAGAGAGAGAGAGAGAGAGAGAGAGATGAGGGTGTGGGCTATTGAACACTAGACATACCGCAAGAATGATAACAAATAATGACGGAGATCAAAAGCAAACAAACAAATAAACAAACAAATAAACAAACAAATAAGTAAATAGATAGGGAAAAAAGTAATTAAATAAACGAATAAATAAACAAATAAATAACATTTTCAAAAGTGGGGTCGACAATGGAGGGGTGGGGATGTGGGATGTTTTTGTGTTGGGAGCCAGCATGATTCGAACAAACAACAGTGATTTTATTCATTGGGTGGGAGGGGCGGGGGTGTGGGAGGGGGGAAGGGGGAGAAGACGCACCCAGTGGACGAGGAAGATAGACAGGGGGCGAGTTAGGAAGGGAATATGTATAAAACTGATGCGAAACCCTGGAAGATCATGTATATCAGAGTTTCAGTTTCAGTTTCATCAAGGAGGCGTCACTGCGTGCGGACTAGTCCATATACGCTACACCACATCCGCTAAGTTTTGAGACCACACACACTACGCATGATTTGAAGCTGATGGATAAATGAATTAACGACAAAGATGAGACAATTGAAGAAGAGGGTCTCGTGGCTACGACTCAGCGGACGTCTGACCTACGCATTAGCCCAACGCGCTGGTCAGACCTTGAGTGCCTACCTACCATTTGTGTGTGTGTGTGTGTGTGTGTGTGTGGTGTGTGTGTGTGTGTGTGTGTGTGTGTGTGTGTAGTGGATGTACACGTGTGTGTATGATGTGTGGGCATGGGCCCATATGTGTGTGTGTATCAGAAAAGTAATTTACAATGGACTGCAAAGCCATGGCTATTCCACACCTACTGTAGCACACAATACAAACAGAGACAAGTGAAAGTTCAAGAAACAACACCAAAATTTCGCTTTTCTGTTTTGTTCGTTGTTTTCACTAAGCGTGATTCTGCACACTGTTCCGTAGGTTTGATTCAGATGTTGGTTTTTTGCACTCTGCTGTCTGGAGTTTCCAGTCCCGTTGTGACCAAGGGTCATCAGTCTCGTTGTGACCAATGGTCACCAGTCAAGGGTCATCAGTCTCGTTGTGACCAATGGTCAACAGTCTCGTTGTAATCAAGGGTCATCAGTCTCGTTGTCACAAATGGTCATCAGTCTCGTTGTGACCAAGGGTCATCAGTCTCGTTGTGACCAAGGGTCATCAGTCTCGTTCTGACCAATGGTCACCAGTCTCGTTGTGACCAATGGTCACCAGTCAAGGGTCAACAGTCTCGTTGTGACCAAGGATCAACAGTCTCGTTGTAATCAAGGGTCATCAGTCTCGTGACCAAGGGTCATCAGTCTCGTTGTGACCAAGGGTTATCAGTCTCGTTGTGACCAAGGGTCAACAGTCTCGTTGTCACAAATGGTCAGCAGTCTCGTTGTGACCAAGGATCAACAGTCTCGTTGTGACCAATGGTCAACAGTCTCGTTGTGACCAATGGTCATCAGTCTCGTGACCAAAGGTCAACAGTCTCGTTGTGACCAATGGTCATCAGTCTCGTTGTGACCAAGGGTCATCAGTCTCGTTGTGACCAAGGGTCAACAGTCTCGTTGTGACCAAGGGTCACCAGTCAAGGGTCAACAGTCTCGTTGTGACTAAGGGGCATCAGTCTCGCTGTGACTAAGGTCATCACTCTCGTTGTGACCAAGGGTCATCAGTCTCGTTGTGACCAAGGGTCACCAGTCAAGGGTCATCAGTCTCGTTGTGACTAAGGGGCATCAGTCTCGCTGTGACCAATGGTCAACAGTCTCGTTGTGACCAAGGGTCATCCAGGGACGATAACCTTCCGCTGACACCGGCAGCGCGTAGCAATGTTATATCAAAAGATACCCCCTCCCCCCTCCTCCTCCTCCTCCTAAAACTTCCTTGCTCTGTCTCCCAGCCCACCCACTTCACCACATTCTCCCCCACCCAGTCCCGCAACCTTTTTTTTCATTTCTATCATCAGCACCATGGTGGAAGGGGGGGGGGGGAGAGAGAGAGAGAGAGAGGAGAGAGAGAGAGAGAGAGAGAGAGAGAGAGAGAGAGAGAAGCATATGAAAAATGGCCACATCACAAACAGCAAAATACAGTGAAAGAAGGGTCGTACCAACATGGATTCGAGGCATGCAATAAAGAACAAGCTGAAACCACCAGAAATGCCCCACCGTGGCAGCTAAACAACAATGCCATACACCTCATCACCACCCTCCCCCCCCCCCCCCCCCCCACACACACACACATACCAAAACAACAAGCGAGCTAAAGAAGGAGATCAACATGGGATGACAAAACCGATTCATGGAATTTCGTGTTCTGATTCAGTTCATGATCACGAGTGATAGCTTTGTTTGAACATGTTGAGACTGATATCAACGTCGATTTTGATTAATAATGGCATTCCACAAACAACCCTCTGAGTAAGTCAGACTAGTTCTAAAAAGATCAATTCTAGGACGCGGTGGTACTATCCTAGACGAATGGTTATTAGTCTTTGATGAAAACATTTTAGTAAGGGAGTGTGGAGCTCTTCCCGATAATATTGTGAACATGAAAACAGCTTTCTTGTATTCTAATTTCTTTTTTTTTTTCCATTTCTAATGGCAAAATATTCCACACCTTATAATCAGAAGCTAACAGAGTCGACGACTTTAAAAGAACCAATTTCAAGGCTCGTTTATGTAGACTTACTCAAGGTGTCATAATACTGTCGCTTGCTGAATCCCAAACAGTTGAAACAGAATTTATGTAAGATTCTATGTGAGCATGGAAAAACATTTAGAGAGAGAGAGAGAGAGAGAGAGAGAGAGAGAGAGACAGAGACAGAGACAGACACAGACAGACAGACAGACAGACAGAGACAGAGACAGAGAGCATGGAATGAGATTTAAGACGTAGCCCGTTCTTTCAGTTTGTCCTAACTAAACTACAATGTGCATATAAAGTATTATGATTAAACTACGGAGAAGAAAAAAAAAAAACAGCGTGTACATACACACACGTAACCTCTCCCCTCATCGTTGCCCCTCCACAACCCTCCCCCCCCCCCTTACCCTTCTCTACAGACACTCCCCACACCAACACACACACACACACACACACACACACACACACACACACACACACACAAACACACGCGCACACACACACACACACATACACACACACGCACGCACGCACGCACACACACACACACACACACAACACACACATACACACACACACACAGACACACACACACACACACACACACACACACAACACACACACACACACAGAGGCGAGAGGAATGCGCAGGATGGGACCTTCGGGAGAATAGGAAGGGTTAGATGAATAGGGGAGGCAAAAGGGAGAATGTACAATGTGATTCCGAATAAGTGGATCATTATTGCAAATATACAGACACCAGCCAGCGTACGTGTGCTAACAATTGGATCATTATTGGAAATATACATCCAGCAGCCAGCGTGCGTGTGCTAACAATTGGATCATTATTGGAAATATACACACGGGAGCAAGGGCGAATGTACACATACGCACTGTCAAACTCGTTTCCCTCCTCTTCATTCTCCTCTCCTCCCTCCTCCTCCTTAATGCACACGTTCTAACGCACGCAAGCACACACACACACACACACACACACACACACACACACACACACACACACACACACACACACAGAGAGAGAGAGAGAGAGAGAGAGAGAGAGAGAAGAGACAGAGACAGACAGACAGACAGACAGACAGACAGACAGACAATCAGACAGACAGACATAAAATGTGAATACGTGTGTGTGTGTGTGTGTGTGTGTGTGTGTGTGTGTGTGTGTGTGTGTGTGTGTGTGTTCGTGTATGTGTGCGTGCGTGCGTGCGTGCGTGTGTGTGTGTGTGCGTGCGTGCGTGCGTTCGTGCGCGTGTTTGTGTGTGTGTGGAGGGGGGGGGGATGTATGCTTCGGCGAGAGAACAAAACAGATCATCACAAGACAGCATAATGAAAAAACAAACAAACAAACAAACAAAGAGACAAAACAAAATAAAGTGGAGGTACCAACCTGATATGTCGTTTCCTCATTTCCAATTGTTTGTTATCCCATATTTGGTTTCCATTTCTCAATAACCAAAGCACGATAATCATAGCGAACGCCCCTAAAGAAATATTAGTCAATCATAAGAGCTGAATCCCAGAAAAGTAACATAAGTGTTCACAAAT
>CM065717.1:89322525-89325025 GCA_033310375.1 Conus canariensis
TTTTATGCTTTTTTTCCTTTTTTTTTTTTTTCCATTCAGTTCTTTTCTAATCATCGTCGTCGTAGTAGTCGTAGCTCTCCTCCTCCTCCTCTTCCTCCTCCTCTTCCTCTTCCTCCTCCTCTTCCTCCTCCTCCTCTTCCTCCTCCTCTCCTCCTCCTCCTCTTCTCTTCATTACCTCTCTTTTCTCTCCTCCCTTCCTCCTCCTTCTTTCACCCCTCCGTGTCCTTTTTCCCTTCTCTTCTCCCTTCTTCATCCTCATGCTCCTTCCTCTCCCCCCTTCTCTTCCTCCTTCCACTCCGTCTTCTTCTTCCCCTCTTCTTCTTCTCTCTCCCCCCCCCCCCCCCAGTTGACTGTGACGTATGTACATTTGGATTCTAAAGCATTCCGAGCTGTTTGGAATTCTCCATGGATGAATTGTGAAGGTATGAGGATAACTTACGAGCGAAGTATGCCATAGAAGATGGGGAGAAACTCAGCACTGCGAAGCTTCTATCCCCCCAAAACAGAAACTGAAACCTTTTTTTTTTTAATCTTGCTCGCTTTCTTTTCTCTTCGTAGATCTATACACCTTTAAAAAAATAATAAAAAAAAGAGAAGAAAAGTATTGCTTGAACTTACGTTCAGTTCTTTCTCACCTTCACCCTTCATCTTCTACCTTCTTTCTTTTCTCCCCCCTCCCCTTACCCCCTCCACCCTCTCTCCTCTCCTCTTCCTACTATCACCATCTTATTGCCTTCTGTTTTTTTTTTTTTTTTTTTCTCCTTCTCAGCTGAATGTTCAGTCGTGGATAAGGCGTTGACAAAACATAGGAGTGCTCAGCAACACGCCCTTTTCCAAGGTTGGAGGGTCGATTAACACTCGAGACAGCCAGACTGGAAGAGGCTTGCTCTTTTCGCAGTTAAAAAAAACAAAACAAAAAAAACCACCAACTTTACAGATACCTGACCCTTCCTAGTGTTTCGTATTAAACTTGTGTGTGTGTGTGTGGGGTGGGGGGGGGGGGGGGGGCCTCCATCCTCCTATTTTTCCCCTCTTTTTTCTTTTTTTTATCACTATAGTGGGGCCTCCAACCTCCTATTTTCCCCCACTTTTTTCTTTTTTGTAATCACTAGTGGGCCTCCAACCTCCTATTTTTCCCACTTTTTTCCTTTTTTAATCACTAGTGGGGCCTCCAACCTCCTATTTTTCCCCACTTTTTTCTTTTTTTCTTATCACTATAGTGGGGCCTCCAACCTCCTATTTTTCCCACTTTTTTCCTTTTTTAATCACTAGTGGGGCCTACAGCCTCCTATTTTTCTCCACTCCCCCCCCCCCCCCCCAAACCGACTCTCTTTCACCACGCATTGTCTGAATGTGTGTGTGTGTGTGTGTGTGTGTGTGTGTGTGTGTGTGTGTGTGTGTGTGTGTGTGTGTTTCTACAGATGAATATTCGCTTGCTGGTTGGCGGATTAGACTTTAGACCTAGGTCCTCCACGTGAAACACACACACACACACACACACACACACACACACACACCACACACAACACACACACACACACACACACACACACACACACACACACACACACACACACACATTGTTTGGTTTTCTGCAGGGAGCATGACGTGTAGTGGTGAACCTAAGTGTCATCAGCTGCAGCAGGGAGACATACCCCCCACCCCACCCCCACCCCCGCCATCTTTCGCCTGCACGTGAAACAGGTACAAAGTCAACAACACCACTCCCTGCGTTGAGACCAGTGCATATTGGGAACGTGTGTCATCAGTTGTTATGGTTTCATACCATGAACAAGTGGGAAGAAGACTGCGGAGGAAGGAGGTGTGTGTGTGTGTGGGGGGGGGGGGGGGGGGGGGGAGAGCCGTACTTCCATACTTCCATCGTGCGCCAACAGCAGAAGAAGACCCGAGAAAATGCAGATCTCGGTCAATGTCGAGCGGACCTTGAATCCTAACTTTGACCTGGAAGTGCACCAAAAGTTGACTGGGTCTGTCCGTGGGTCACGTCACATCTTTCTACCAAGTTTGTGAGGATCGGTTGGGTTCTGTTTTGTGTAAACTTGCTGACAGACAGACAAACAAACAAACATGCGCAGGCTGAAGCATAACTCCCATATTGTAAGTAATAAGAAAGAAAGAAGAATAATAAGAAGAAGAACTGCGTGTTGAATTTATATCAGGCTTTGCTAGTAACCATTTTGTGCTAGACGTACACCATACAGAACTGTGTATAATTTGTGTATTGCTTTATTATCATAAAGTATTACACTTTCACATTAACTGTTTTTGGTTTGTTCGTGTTTGTAGATTTTTTCTCTCTTAACTAAGTTCCTCTGCGGGACCGCCTTGACAGAGCAAAAGTGTCTTTTTTTTTGTCCAAAAAGACTGAAAAATCCAAATGTGGAATGGAGGGCCTGTGTGCGTTCAGCATTCGGACGCTTAGCTAAAACAGATTAGTTTCACCAGCCGCCGTGGCGAAGTGGTTAGCGTCGCGGACTCC
>CM065717.1:89332525-89337525 GCA_033310375.1 Conus canariensis
CACCGATCGCGCTACACACATAGTTGACACTGTTGGGAAAACCTCTTTCTATGCCAGGAAATTTAGGAGAAATGTTAGTGCAGGCAATTGGCTTGAAGGCGGATCACCATCAGCAACCAGGAATCCACCGAATTTCCAGCAGGCGCAGCATCGCCCGTTTGATGATGGACTCTGGTACCCCTTCTTCCAGAGAATGTTTGGTTCGGCAGCGCCAGCCGCTGCTTGCTGACAGGACTGACTATAGCGCCAGCCGCTGCTTGCTGACAGGACTGACTATAGCGCCAGCCGCTGCTTGCTGACAGGACTGACTATAGCGCCAGCCGCTGCTTGCTGACAGGACTGACTATAGCGCCAGCCGCTGCTTGCTGACAGGACTGACTATAGCGCCAGCCGCTGCTTGCTGACAGGACTGACTATGTGGAGCGGGATGTGGACGTACACACCATCCGGGGAGAATGTCGTTGACGAACGGTGGAAAGGGTACGATCGGAAATCTTGAACTGCAAGCTTGCCGTTAGCATTGTCAATGTGTTTACCTCACGTCTCGTGTTCAGGAAGATTGTCTCTATGCAGATACGTGACTTCTGCACCAACCTGTAGCCCATCATTTTATTTATGAACATTAAAAATGAGAGAGAGATCGTTTAATTTGATTATTTTTCTTGCAATTAGGCCACTGACAAAGCGAGCCTCGCACATCTGCTGGATCTCTACGAAGACTTGTCTCGTTCTGATGCCTTGCGACATCTGACACAGGTGCTAATCCCATGTAGTATTGTCGCAGTTTGCAAACAAACGTGGAACAGCGTTACTGCGGGTTGTAAAAGGGTTTCTAGCATGTTTCACTGTCGCAGCTTATCTGCTACATGTACTCTGAAACAAGAGGCAGACACTCGGCACATGCTACGTCAGCACCACAACATGCAGTTGGTGAGACACACACACACACACACACACACACACACAACACACACACACACACACAGAGGGTGAGAGAGAGAGAGAGAGAGAGAGAGAGAGAGAGAGAGAGAGAGAGAGAGAGAGAGAGAGAGAACTAATGAACGAACGCAAAGTAAAAAAAAAAACCATGAAGGAAAAGAATACTAGCATAATAAGCTTGTTTACATCTTGCCTTCAAACTGCCAGAAGACATTGGTTTAGAAAGAACTGAATGTGTGTGTGTGTGTGTGTGTGTGTGTGTGTGTGTGTGTGTGTGTGTGTGTGTGTGTGTGTGTGAGGAGAGAAGAAAGAGGGAGAGAGAGAGAGAGAGAAGAGAGAGAGAGAGAGAGAGTGTGTGTGTGTGTGTGTGTGTGTGTGTGAGGAGTGTGAGGAGAAGAGAGAGAGAGAGGAGAGAGAGAGAAGAGAGAGAGAGAGAGAGAGAGAGAGACTCTTCGCATGCACGAAGCCTGACAGGGGTGAAAAACACGAGTTGTGTAACCCAGTGTGACAGACGAAGAATAAAAGGATGGCAGGAAACAGAACAGAAGTCGGGCTGGCTGGGAGGGACGGGGTGGGGGTAGGGGGGGAGGCGGGGAGAAGGGATGGGGGTGGGGGGGGTAATGGTAGGACGAGATGGAGGGAGCTAGCAGGATGGTGGGGTGAAATGGGTGGAGACAAGAGGTGAGGTAGAAAGAGAAAGATGGGGGAAGGGGTGGGGGAAGACAGGGTGGGTGTGGGGGTGGGGGTGTACAGGGCGAGTCAGCTGTGGTGGTAGAGGAGGAGGAGGAGGAAAGAGAGAAGGTGACCTTTGCCATAGATTTTTTGGAGCGGAGAAGGAAGGGCTTTCCTCGTTGTTAACGATGCACATGCTAGTCATTTCCCCTTGGCGTTTCTCCTAATGTCATGCCAGCAAAATGCCGCCAACTTCGCTTCCTCCTGCTTCTGCGATGCGCGGAGAGTCCCAAGTCCTCCAAATCATAACGCGCTAAGTAAGCGAGGGAGGCAGAAGGGAGGCAAGTAAGGGAAAGAGGGGGGGGGGGGGGTACTTAATTAGCTTAAAAAGAGTTTTCGCTTCTGACCCCCTAACCCTCAGAGGGAAGCATCAAAGTTGTATTCCATCTGTTCACAAATCCCTGATGTTCATCTTAAGATCAAAGTTGGTTGCGGCGTTAGGAATTCAGTCATATGCTTATCGTTGCAGCTGAGAGGAAATTTTGAAAAAAAAAATGTTCAAATGAAAAAAGGGATTTAAAAAAAAACAACTTGCAGCAGACGTTTTCTCGTCTGCTTACGTGACTCACTGGGCAATTTCACTGATTTGTCATGTGAGAAGAGGGTAATGACAATCAAAACTGCGACTGCGGTAGAATTTCCCCTTGGAGAGAATCCCGGCTTTTCGTTTTGTTCATATGATGTCTGTTGTTACCATTTCTTCTTCAAACTCTGGTGGGCGTATGTATTGGGATTTAGCAGATACAAGACTTGAATAGAGTAAGTAAAAATTCAGGGGCAGCCATGAGAGAGAATCAGTTTTAAGGTAAAAGGGCTTTTCTGTGCGGTCATTATTTATGCTCGATAAAAAAAAAAAAGTTTTTGAAATAAACCGAAATTTTACGTCATATAACTGAATGGTGGTGGTTTTCACTATTCAAAGAATGTAAAGATTAAACCACACGTTCGACCGGAACTATGATCGTCTGCTACAAAAGTGCAGTGCGCAGTACAGGAGGTGGATGTGTGCGCCTGCATGGACATCACCGTGGGTCCAGGACATCAACTGCTGTCAGTCAGGGCAACAAAATGGCGGCAACTTGAGTCGGAAATGTCTATCTCTTCAGTTGCAGTTTTTGGTGTCTGAAAGAGAGAATTCCAATCGTTCTTTCCACCAATCAGAAAATGTTACTATTTACGACGCAATTTGGGGGAAACTAATGGCGGCATGATTGTCTTTTTCACCTCTTACCTTTAAAGAGAAAATTTATTGTGTTTGCATTGAAGATGAACAGAATTAAAAATAAAAAGGGCAAGTTTAATCTGAGACTAGGACGTTTAAATTTTCATGTTGTCGTTGTTGTTGTTGTTGTTGTTGTTTTACCTCTTTTCTGTTTCCATCTCTATGCATCGGTTAACGCGATTGGCTAAATTACCTAAACTTCTTTATGATTGGTGTTTAACCGTCATGGCTGTTCAACCGTCACACTTTCCGTATATTTTTTTTTTTCTTATTCTCACCTTCTGAAAAATCAGAACAAAGAAATCTACTCTTTTCTGTCTCCCTTTGTATCTTCCTTTGCTGTCATCTGTTGTTTGTTTCTTTGCTTTTTTCTTTGTTTCGTTGTTTGTTTCTTTGCTTTTTTCTTTGTTTCTTTGTTTGTTTTTACAGCCTTCGTGGCCCATACATCTCTTTCCATTCCAGAAAGCCTTTACGCTTTTTTTTCCTTCTTTCTATTTGTCTCAGCCAGCTGTACCGTTGTCAAGTCAGGTCCTGATGGCTATAGCCTAACTGACCACAGAGGCGATATCAGGGTAGGTAGGTAGATCATGCATGGTACTGCTGCCAGAATTTAATCAGTGGAATTTCAGACACTGAAATAGACACCAGCTGTCCACTCTTCATTGTCTGTTCCTCCGCCAAGGAAGGCTCCCCCCCCCCCCCCCTCCCCCGCTAGTGTCTGACCATGGTTTGTCTGTCTGTCTGTCTGTCTGTCTGTCTGTCGACAAGATTATGCAAAAACTACCGAACTGATTTTCATGAAACTGGGTGGGTGGATTGAATTTGACCGAAGGGCGTGGCCACTGAATTTTAGCGAAGGTCCGGATCAAGGGACAGATCCAGCATTAAAAAAAAAAATACTATTGTTATTATAATTATTATTTACATGATGATGATGATGATGATGATGACGATTATTATTATAATTATAATAATAATAATTATCATTATCATTACTACTACTTTTATTATCATTATCATCATCATCATCATCATCATTATCATTATTATCATTATCACCATTATTTCATTGTTATTATTATTATTATTGTTATTACTATTATCATTATTATGATTATCATCATCATAATTATCATCACTACCATAATTATCGTCATGTCGAAGAGTACTTAGATAACTCCTATCCTCGGTTAGACACCAAGCTGTAAGCACTTTACAGTCCACACTCTCATTTACACAACGGGCTGCCTACCTAGGTAGAGCCGACTGACGAGCAGCCTGCTGGCGCTCCATTCAGTCATTTTCTGTGTCATTCAGTCGGATATCTTGACTTTCTTTAACACTGTCAGATGCAGCATTTTACGATATTTACGTAAATCTTTTTCAAAAATTATGCATGGATCTTAATCGGAGGAGGGAAAAGCCTTTAAAATGCATTCATTTAGGATCAGATTTGGTACGGGTACCCTTTACAACACAGATCCAGAACAGTGAGAGGACTACTGATCCCAGACCAACCACCACCACCACCGCCACCACCACCACCACCAGCGCGTCCTTAAAAATATCCCAGCTCGTCCCCCTCCCTTCCTTCCCCATCCTTCCTCCCCCTCCATCCCGCGCAGCACCAGGAGAAGATAACTCTATGCTCACGTCTTGACCACCACAGAGTAACTACCCGTTAACGAGCGTGTGGATGGGAAACGCAGACCATCACCAGCCGTTTGTCAGTGTCTGGCTCCGGCTAGCACAGGCCGCTTCCTCCTCCTTGCTGGAAGTGCTGGTGAGCCGACTGTTCGTCCGTCCGTCCGTCCGTCAGTCCGTCCGTCCGTCTGTCTGTCTGTCTGTCAGTCTGTCTGTCTGTCAGCAGACAGCTTAAAGGGTAATAAACCCAACTTTCACTGATGAGTTACTCTCGCAGACATGGCAGAAGAAATATGCCAGAGTCTCTCTCTCTCTCTCTCTCTCTCTCTCTCTCTCTCTCTCCCTCTCTCTCTCTCTCTCTCTCTCTCTCTCTCTTCTCTCTCTCTCTTTGTGTCAGCATGGGGCTTGAAGGGTAATAAACTGCACGCTCACGATGGAGTTGCTCTCACACAAACGGAGAATT
>CM065717.1:89342525-89357525 GCA_033310375.1 Conus canariensis
GTGCATTCGTGCGCGTACCACACAGGAATAGTGCACACTCTAATATAGAATAAGAAAGGGTGGAGGGGGGGGGGGAGGGAACAGAAAGTGAGACAGAGACAGAGAGAGACAGAGACAGAGCGACAGATAAACAGAGACAGAGAGTTAGAGAGATAGAGAGACAGAGACTAATGGCGGGGTGGGGTAGGGGGTGGGTGGGGGTGGGGGGTGTTTGTTTTGAGCTAAAGAAATAACGAGTGGCACCAGCCGCCGTGCCACAGAAGTTAGGGTAGAAGATTTCCGGCCTGTAGATTGTGGGGTCATTTCCCAATGACAGCCATTTATGCTGTGGGATGTTTCTGCCCAACCGGGTCCCAGCCAGCCAGAGTGAGTTTGCTCAGGCCTCAGCTGAGAAGACTGGAACCACACAGTCGAGTTTTCATTCACTCAATGGACGAGTGTCGAGAGTGCTGCGTCAAATTCTGACCAACACTGCAGGTGTTTGCTTCTCTCGGGCCTGGAACCACACAGTCGAGTTTCATTCACTCAATGGACGAGTGTCTGAGAGTGCTGCGTCAAATTCTGACCAGCACTGCAGGTGTTTGCTTCTCTCGGGCCTGGTTGACGCCGGAATATATTATTATGAAAGTAAGCGTATTGTACAGCTCCGTCATGCAGTCTCAGACTAGAATAGATCTCCATATAAAGCATCATCATCATCATCATCATCATCATCATCATCATCATCATCATCTTTAGCAGCAGCAGCAGCAGCAGCAGCATTAAAGAAAAAGTCTCAGACTGTGTGGCCCTTCATGCCCTGCTGTCACTGTGACCTCAGTTTCGATATCCTCTCCCGTGGTGAGTTCATGTCAAGGTGTCCGGTATTGGTGAGTTCATGGGGGCTGTCGTTGGCGCCCTCCGGAGGGAGAGCTCACACGCATGCCGGCTCCGCGACTAAGCAAGCAATCATTGTCGTCTGTAGGAGACTTGGTGGTGTCCTGCCTATCTTGGATCAGACGAGGCATCACTGAACGGCACCGAAGTGTCTCGGCAGCATTGCAGTGTCTCCTCTGTTAAGGTGCTTTCTGCTGACTTGACGTTGCTCCCTGTGGATTGCCGATGCAGGGGCTGTGGCGGGACAAAACCAGGATGTGGCTGTGGACAGCAAGCAGGAGTGAGCAGGTGATGCTGCTGAAGTGGCACAGAAGACGAGACAGAGAGAACAGAAAAGACAGAACAAAGCAAAGAAAGAAGGACAAAGAAAGGGCTAATGAACACACAAAGACAGAACACAAACACAAGACAAACACAAGACACCTTGGTGAGGATTCGATTTTACAGGCATCTTCAGGCATCTTCCTGACAAACTCCCCACCATCCCCTACCCCATCCCTCACCTCGCCACCTCCACCTCCACCCCACCCACCTCCTTCCCACAAGCCCCCGCCCTACCGCCCTCCTACATTGCGTACTCCCCTCCTCCTCCTCTCCCTCCACGCCGTCACACCTGTCCACCTCGTTCTTCCCTTACCTTTCCCTCCTCCCCTACCTCCCCCTCCCCATCCACTCACCCCCCAGAATCTTGCCCGACCGTCTGGTGTAGTCTGCCTGCCTGCCTGCCTGTCTGTCTCTCTGTCTGTCTGTCTGTCTGTAGGTGAGCTTGTCTGTTCCGTGGAGTCCAGGGCTGTGTCTGACATCACCTTGCCCCATTCACTTCAGCAGAGGCGTGAAGGCCAGCTCCACAGACAGGAGGCCAGCAGGCAGCTGTATGGAAACATACTAGCGACTAAAGGTGATAACAGCTGTATTCCTCAGAGGGGAAAAAAAAGCTATGATCTTCGACGAAAACAGTGAAAAGAAGGAAAACAGTTATTATCTTAAAGATAGCTGCTATTTTCCAAGGGAGTGCAACTGTTTTTCTTTTTCTTTTTTTTCTTTCCTGAAGATAATAACATCATTCCTGGTTTTTTCCCCTGAGGAACACAATTGTTGTTCTCATTTTCCTTGGGATCATAACAGTTATCCTTGTTTTCCTGAAGAATACAGGTATCATCGGTGAGAAAAGAAAAAAAAGCGTCGTTGAGAGGGAAATAGTCGTGATCGCCCTTTACCATGACAAGCGGAATATGGATGGGCAAAATAGTGAAAACGCTCGTGATCCTCAGGGATAAGGCTGATAATAAGGGCTTTCCTCAGGAAAACACTGAAAATTCTGAGTAAAAAGAAGGAAAACAGCTGCTAGTCTAGTCTGTCTGTCTGTCTGTAGGTGAGCTGTCTGTTCCGTGGAGTCCAGGGCTGTGTCTGACGTCACCTTGCCCCATTAACCTCAGCAGAGGCGGGAAGGCCGGCTCTGTGGATCAGGAGGGCCAGCAGGCGGCTGTGTGGAAACATACTAGCGTCTAAAGGCGACAACAACAGCTGTATTTCTCAAGAAAACAGCTATGATCCTCCGTGGCAAATAGCCAAAAGAGGGAAAACGGTTATTATCCCGAGGATCACTACTATTTACCAAAGGATTACATCCGTTTTTACCCGTTTTTCTGTGAATGATAACTGTTTCTTCAATCGAAAATGAAATGACGCAGGGAAGAGTAAACGATAAACAGTAAACAAGTGGGGTATTTTTTGCTCCCATAAGAAAACCTAACACAGAGTAACTTTTATTCAAGACTGGCACACCTCATTTCATTTCCGATTTTGTTTTGATTAAATTGAGGTTATTTGTATTTGTTTCTGTCCGTCTGTGTGTTTGTCTTTTGATCTCCCTTGCATCTTTGGGTGGATCCTCAAGCGTAGGCTCAAAGATTGTCCCCTACATTTTATACTATTTGCATAATGTCTTTATTTTTTCCTCCCCACACTTTCGTTTGGTTTCATTTACCACTCTTCGCTGGCTGCTTTGGGGGTGCTATTGGATTCTTTTTTGCACCCTTGGTGGTGAGAACACCACAGTATTATGGACTGTGGTGTGTCCCTATTTGACGCCAGGAGCGCAGACACAACCAGCTGTGTCTCCCTGATGAGTTCCGACCCAGCGGACGAAAGGCCTCGGAGCAGGCAATACAAATATATCTGCCTTCAAAAGGATTGCGATGGTTCCCTTATGCAGCTAGTGAAGAGTTTTTATATCTGTAACATATTTTCTTAATTTCATGTTCCCAGTTTCTCCATCTTCAACCCCCCCCCCCCCCCCCCCCCTCCTAAAGTCCAAATCTTTGCCAAGTCATTACTATGAAGACAGTTCAGTTGTTGGCCTGCGCTTGTTTTTTCCCCCATTATTAGATTGTTCGTCTATGTATTTGTCTGACTTTATTCAAGTTTAAAAGGCTGTGCCACTCTTGAATAAAAGTTACTCTGTGTTAGGTTTTCTTATAGGAGCAAAAAATACCCCACTTGTTTACTGTTTTCTCAATGTTTTCATCGAGGATCACATTTGTTTTTCTTTCCTATTCTCCTTGAGATAATAACAGTTATCGATGTTTTCCCGAGGAAAACATGTTATCGTCGATTACAGGGAAAACCAACTATGATTGCTATTTACCATGACAAATGCAGTAGGTTGACATAGTAGGGAGAATGTTTGTAATCCCGAGAATCACAACTTTTTTTTTCTATTTCCGTTGTTTTCCTTAAGGATAATAACAGTTTTCGCTAAACAAAAAAAAAGGAAACGGGTGTGATCCCTATGAATAATGCCGATAACTGTTGTTCTCCTAGAAACAAATCAGGGCAAACACTTGTGATTCTAACAAATGAACAAAAAAAAAAAAAACAGCAACAACAACAACAACAAAAACAGGGAGTACAGCTCTTATCCTAAGAAAGACAGATGTTATCCTCAAGGGATAACAACGCAACCTGTTTTCAGAAGGATAATAGTCGTTTTCCTAGAAAAAAAAAACCCCAGCTTTTATCGGCTTTTGAAGCTAGTAAGCTGCCATACAGCTGGGCGTTTGTTTTCCCTTAGCCTGGGTTGATTGTACACGTTCTGGGCCAGTCGCCCAGAGAAGCGTAGAAGGAGAGATGCTGAGAGACCGGGGCAGGGAGACAGAGGCCCTGTTGATCTCAGGAGGATCGGTCACTGCTCTCAGGGATCAGTCTGCAGGCGAGGCGGCGTCATCGTGGGCGGTGTGGCTTGAATACAGTTCAGGGTTAACGTCGGCATTCTTTCTTCCCCCCCCCCCCCCTCCCATCCCTTCTTCTTCTTCTTCCACTACCTCCTCTCCCGCCCCACCCGATTCCCCGTCCGCCGCCACCCATCTCTTTCCCGTGCTGTGACGTGGCCAAGGGGAAAGTGGGGTGGGGGGAGGGGGTATAGGTATTGGATCTAGTCTCACATACTCTACACAGTGCCACAGATCACGTATTAAAGGCAAGGGCAGATTGTGGTCAACTACTATCTTTGGTGGTATTGGATCTCGTCTCACACACTCTACACAGTTGCCACAGATCACGTATTAAAGACAAGGGCAGGTTGTGGTCAGTTACTATCTTTGGTGGGATATAAGTATTGGATCTTGTCTCACATACTCTACACAGTGCCACAGATCACGTATTAAAGACAAGGGCAAGTTGTGGTCAGCTACTATCTTTGGTGGGATATAAGTATTGGATCTTGTCTCACATACACTACACAGTTGCCACAGATCACGTATTAAAGACAAGGGCAGATTGTGGTCAGCTACTATCTTTGGTGGGATATAAGTATTGGATCTTGTCTCACATACACTATACAGTTGCCACAGATCACGTATTAAAGACAAGGGGCAGGTTGTGGTCAGTTTATGGTTCACATCCACATCCCTCCTCAGGCGATTTCACTGATGAGGATTCTCATCCCGTGAGAACGTCAGGGAGGGGTGGAAGAGAGAAGGGGACGGATGGAAGAGGAGTGTAGTGGGGAAGGGAAGAAGAAGAAGAAAAGAAGAAGAAGAAGAAGAAGAAGAAGAAGAAGAAGAGTGACCTAGCACTATAAAGACATCACCAGAACGACAACGCAGTAAGCTGGGCAAAAGCCAGAATGCTATGTATTTGTTCATGTTAAGTCACGTCCGGGGGATGGAACCCTTAACCTTGTGACCGACCACCCAACACCTCGGCCGCCCTCACCAACTTGACTTCCATGAAGGAGGGAGGCATCAGGGTCTCCAGTGCGCAGCCTGATTACTCCCCCCCCGCCCCCATCCCCACCCCCCGGGGAGTTTATACTGTCATCTTCGTCTGTTGGTTTGTTTGACCGTCCGTCGGGAATATGATGTAAAAAAAAACCCAACAACTACTAGACCAGTTTGGACCAGATTTGGTGGAGAGATGGATTATGACCCAAGGACAAACGCATCAAATATTAGTGTGGATATGGATGGAAAGGGGCAGATCCAGAATGGGCTTGGGCAACTAGTTAGAATTGACAACCCAGAGCACACAGAACAAACAGGGAGACAACCCCCAAAGGGACGTCTTCTGGTTTCTTCTGTGTGCTCTGGGTGGTCATTTCCGCTAGGCGAATTTGGCGTCGTAAGCAGCGTTCGTTTAGAGTCAATGGGCCTGCGGTTCTCTCATCATGGGAGCAAGATTTACCCCACTTGTTTCTTATTTACTGTTTATTAACTGTCCCCTGTCTCACTTACCATTTCCTAGGTATGGGTCGTTCCACAGGGTTTGGGGGTTATGAGGCGGAATCTGGGTCAGCGTTGGACTGACGTTATGAAGACTGTTTGATGTTGACCGAGCTCGGCGCCCTCCCAAATGCCCTTCTTCTGGTGGTATCAGTATTTCATTTGTTGTCCCATGACAGTAGATCTGTCTGTCTGTCTGTCTGTCGTAGCCAGACATGTCAGTCAATATTCATGAATGAAAGAGACAGAGATGAAAAACAAAGGTGAATTTCATCGTTCAGTTCACAGTGTGAGTTCCCACTTGGTTCACACTGGGCTCACACTGGGTTCACGTTCGGTTCACATTTGGTGCACATAACTTTCTCATTGAGTTCATATCGGGTTCACGTTCGGTTCACATTTGGTGCACATAACTTTCTCATTGGGTTCATATCGGGTTCACGTTCGGTTCACATTTGGTGTACATAACTTTCTCATTGGGTTCATATTGGGTTCATGTTCGGTTCACATTTGGAGTACATAACTTTCCCATTGGGTTCATATTGGGTTCATGTTCGGTTCACGCTTGATGTACATAACTTTCCCATTGGGTTCATATTGGGTTCACATTTGGTGTACATAACTTTCTCATTGGGTTCATATTGGGTTCACGTTCGGTTCACATTTGGTGTAGATAAGTTTCCCATTCAGTTCATGCTGGGTTTACATTTGGATGACATTCTGTTCTCACCGGATTTACACTTGGTTCACAATGGGTTCACATTCGGTTCACACTGGGTTCACACACACACACACACACACACACACACACACACACCACACATACACACACACACTCTCTCTCTCTCTCTCTCTCTCTCACACACAAGAGAGAGAGAGAGAGAGAGAGAGAGAGAGAGAGAGAGAGAGAGAGAGAGAGAGGAGAGAGAGAGAGAGTTCGTCCTTTGGTGAAAATGTTGTTCAAGAGAACCTTCTCTTTGCACTATTGTTCGTATGGGGAAAAAAATGATAATGTGAAAATGTCGTTCCAAGAGAACCTTCTCTTTACGCTATTGTTGGTATGAAAAAAAAAACAAACAATAATGTAAAAATCAGGCAAAGACGAACAATAACAGTGTCTCCTACAATTATCACTGCGGCTACTGCTACCACCACTTCCACGGCGACAGCTAAAGCACCCCTACATGCTTGTTTACATTGCGATTTTCGCATGTGGAGCCGGAATAGCTCAGTTGGTAGAGCGCCGGACTCGTAATCTTGGTGATCCTGGGGTTGCGGGTTCGAATCTCCGCCGGGCCGTTTCGGTACAGGGGGATCTTTCCCTCGGAGTTAACATTAGTTCTGACTCCATTTTCCATACAGTCCTTCGAATGAGACTATAAACCGATGTTCCGTGTGTGAACGCACGCGTAACATCTTGCGTACACGTAAAATCCCATCACTAACTTTCGGAAGAGAAGGCCAGTTTGGCCGATGGTTTGGATGACACGTTACACACAGCATGCACCCTGCGTGAGAAATGGAAATAATGAAGGAAGTAAGGAAATTGAGTGAACGATATTGAACGATACTGATTGGATGACACGGGAAATGACTGAATGAAGCGCTAGCTGGCAGCTCTTCAGTCGGCACTACCCAGGTAGGCAGCCCGTTGTGTAAACGAGTGTGAATTGTAAAGCGTTTACAGCTTAGTCTCTAGCCGAGAATAGGCGCTATATAAGTATTTATTATTATTATTGTTGTTGTTATTATGGTGTAAAAACGAACAGAACTTTTCAGGGAGCTAGAGGAAGAAGATGAGAGGTAGGGAGAGGAGTTGTGGCTGATACAGCCAAAGATAAGGTAAACGAGGAAGCATACAGAACAAGACATGGAGGAAACAGAAAGCAGAACGCTAAACAAAACCAGGAAAAAACAGCAGGAACAGAAGATGGGAAACAGGCAAGAGAAAGGAGGGGGGGGGGGGGGGGAGGGGGGGGCGGAAAGAGAGGAAGGAGAGGGGGTGTGGAGGAGGGGGAGGGGGAGGCGAAGGCCATTGGTGAGGGAAGGTACCCGACCTAGGCAGGTCGGTCGCCTTCTTGATCGCCCCTAATGACGCCTGCCACATTCAAGCACTCGCCGGGCCGACCACGAGGCATCCCCCGCCGCCCAGCCCGACTGTCGGCCTGGAATGCCGAGCTTTCGCTGAGGAGGCAATCTCCGTCATACCCCATCCACCCAGGGCAAGAGGGGTGAGGCCGAGTGGAGAGAGGAGAGAGAGAGAGAGGAGAGAGGAGAGAGAGAGAGAGAGAGAGAGAGAGAGAGAGAGAGAGAGAGAGAAGCGAGGAAGCGGGAGAAGGGAGGTGGGATGGAGGGGAGCGCCACAGGCTGGGCTGGACCCTTACCTCTCGGTGTGCGCCGAGTAAACCATGAGTGATCACACGCCGCAATTGGATTAAAAAAAAAACACACACGTCTCTCTCTCTCTCTCTCTCTCTCTCTCTCTCTCTCTCTCTCTCTCTCTCTCTTCCACCACCACCACTACTTTTCTGTCACAACTCTTCTCTTCACAATTCAACACAATCCTCGCACTTGTCTTTCGAAAGAGTCAAAGCTCTGTAACTGTGTTGAAATTTGAACTTGTAGTGTAATTCTTTCTTCCACGATGACATCGCTTACACGCCAATCAACTCCTGACGAAAGTTGCTTACGACACCAAACCGCCCAGCAGAAATGTCAACACAGAACAAACAAGCAGTCATCCCTCAAAAGAATGTTGCATACACCTTGTGACCCATGTACGCTGTACCTGAAATACATACACGGCAACGACAACTGAAGAAATGAACAAACGGAAATTAATATTTATTCAAGACTGGCACTGCCCTCTCGATTTTGAATATAGTCCAACAAACACAGGGACGAATTCAATGAACTTCGGTCAGAAATCAGTCTTAGCATGAAAGAAAACCCTAAGCACTGTTTTGTCACCTGTTTCGTTTTTGTTCTTGATTTTTCCCCCAAAATAAAGAACTCCGCCGCGTCACTCTCTATCTACAAGAACGCAGAACTCCATTCTCCCTCCCACCAATATCTGGCGTCTGCTCTTACTACGCACTCTGACACATTTGTAATTATTCCCTAGCGGCAACTGGTCCCCCCATGGCAGTCCCACTACTATCGTCTTGTCTGTTAGGAAGCACCACATGTGATAATGATGGTGCGCAGGGAGTTAAAAGTAACCAAACAACAACAACACCGACAACAGCAGCAACAACTAAGAGAAGGAGAATCACCTTTCAGAAGCAAGCAAAATTCATACTCTTGTCTTGCCTGACTATAATTATCTGCATAATGCATTTCTTATGTATTAGCCTAGGTGTGCAGCATTTCTCGTGTGCAACCTGCAATGTTGCAGGCAGGAATCATTTTCACTATACAGCCGCTGCCTCGGTCGGATCAGTCTTGGGAGGCGCACGCGCGCGAGAGAGAGATAGAGAGAGAGAGAGAGAGAGAGAGAGAGAGAGAGAGAGAGAAAGAAAGAAGAGAGAGAGAGAGAGGGGGGGGGGGGAGGGAGGAGAAGGGATATGAGAGGGGGAGGGAGGGGAAGGAAGGAGAGGGGGGTTTCCAGTGTTCTTTGGTGCTTGTCTGGGCCTGCCCATCCCCGGTTCCATCCTTCATTCCTTTCTTTTTTCATCCTGTTTATTTCTCTTCTTTTCTATTCCTCCCCATTCCTGTTCTTTCCTTTTTTTTTTCGTTTCCTCTCTAAAATAAATAAATAAATAAATAAAAAAGAAAAGAAAAAAGACACAACCAATGTTAGGTAGGTGCTCAAGGTCTGACCAGCGCATTGGGCTAATGCCGTACATCAGACATCCGCTACTAAGTCGAAGCCACGAGACCCTCTTCTTCAATTCTCTCATCTTTAGTTGTTAATTCATTGATCCATCAGCTTCAAATCATGCGCAGCGTGGTCTCAAACCTCAAAGCGGATGTGGTGTAGCGTATATTATGGACTAGTTCGCACGCGGTGACGCCTCCTTGATGAAACTGAAAGTGAAACTCTCTAATCCTTCTCTTCTCTGTGCGTTTCCCCTTCTTTTCCTGTCCCTGTCTGTCCCGTCCTTTTTTCTCTCTCTTCTACAAATTTCATTCCTTCTTCTTCCCTTCCAATCCTTCCCTTTACCCGCCTTTGCTTTCCCTTTCCTGTCCTTTCCATTTCCATAACCTTTATCTTCCTTTTCCATTTCCATTACCTTTATCTTCCTTTTCCATTTCCATAACCTTTATCTTCCTTTTCCATTTCCATTACCTTTATCTTCCTTTTCCATTTCCTTTCCCTCCCTTCTCTTCCTTTTCTTCTCCTTTCCCTTTCTTTCCTTTTCCATTGTTACTTTCCCTTCTTTTCCTTTCCTTCTTACTTTTCACTTCCCGTTCTCTTCCCTTTTACTTTTCCTTTTTCTCTTTTCTTCCTTTTCATTCTATTTCTTTCTTTCTTTTTTTTTTCCTTTTCCGTTCCACCCTCCCCCCCCCCCTTTCCCTTCTTTTCTTTTTTCCCTTCCTTTCCATTTCCCTGTCCCTCCCTTTTTTTTTTTATTCCCTTCCTTTTCCCTTCCTTTCTTTTCCTTTCTCTTCCTTCATTTCCGCTTCCTTTGCTTTCACTTCCGCTCTTTTCCTTTCCGTCCATTTCATTCTATCCGTTCGTTTGTTCCCTTTCCTTTCCATTTCATTCCTTTCCCCCTTTCCCCTTGTTTTCCTTTCCCCTTTCTAGCCTTTCCTTTCCCTCTTGCCCTTCTTCCTCTGCCTCCCTTCCTTTTGCTTCGCTGTCTTTGTCATGGGTCTCTTTAGGCTGTAGGATTCTGACCTCTGAATCCTCGCGGCGTCATCTTGGTGTTAGGTTACGTCTGAGAGATAACACACTGGCATTTTTCTGACATTAAAACCGCGCCAGTTTCCACACACACACACACACACACACACACACACACACACACACACACACAATCAGATCACACAAAAATGCATGCATCCCCCACCTATTCCATCTTCCTCCACACACACACACACACACACACACACACACACACACACACACACACACACACACACACACCAGACTTTGTGCAGAGATGCCAGAAAAATCTTCACCCCCAACCCCGATTAGAAGTGCTCGTTACCATCATGATTAAGTTCAGAAAAGACATAGACAAGCATGGAAATGACACACTACATCGATAAACAAGGAGACTATTTTACACACACACACACACACACACACACACACACACACACACACACACACACACACACAACTTTGTTAATTTTGTTGATGTTATGTTACCATAGGCACGGAAAAGTTTGTTGTTGTTGTTGTTCTTTTAATACTGTTAGCATATTAATTTGAGGGTAATGGACACAGAAACCTTAGTACATTTCTTCTGCAACTCTTATAATAGCCAGTTTCGTATGGACCAGGCGTATACATTAATGCTAAAAAAAGGTCATTAGAAAAGCTCTTATCGTACCTAGTCATACTTCATGTACTTCTTATGTATTATCTCATATAAGGAAATATGCAAAACAGCTGGCCTTCTACACTTGACGAACACCGAGAACCTGATAGTCAAAATCTGTGATGAGAGCAATTATAATGTGACAATTACATACGTGAAGAATTGAAACTTACGTCTTCCGACATCAATCTTTCCGAAAAGAGCAAATAATATTTCATCGCAAATGACAATACACCATATACATCTAACTTAATTGAAAGTTCTGGAATAAACACAAAAGATATGCAAAGAAGACCTGTCTTATAGGTGACATGGCAAACATTGACATGAAACAAAATGACATCTGACATTCTTCCAGATTCACGTACAACTAATCATCTTTGAGGGGAATTTGATATACAGTTCCACGTGAGCATTCTTCGAACACAATTTTACTGTAAATTAGTACTGAATGACTCTTGTTGCTCTCTGTTGCATTTTAGAGTTATTACGTCATATGTAAATGTTTGGCCGTCTCCGACTATTGATGCAGAGTTCATAGTCTTCTTCGGGGTCATTATGTTAGAGTGATATCGTTAGGTCTGGGTTAGGGTTGGGAGGTTTTGGTATGAGTTAGGTGGCGCGATTTAGGGTTAATATGTTAGGGCCGGGGTTAGGCGTTTGGGATTAGGGGTAGGGTCAGATGAGTCTGGGTAAGGAACTCGAAGATAGGTCAGAATAGGTAGTCAGAGTTGGGATCAGGTTTGAGAGGTTTGGGTCAGAGTGTCGGGGTGTGTATGGTCAGGTTAGATGTTTGTTTGCATTAGATTTGAGAGGTTTGATCAGAATGTCTGGGTGTATATGGTCAGGTTAGATGTTTGTTTGCATTAGATTTGAGAGGTTTGGTCATAATGTCGGGGTGTGTATGGTCAGGTTAGATAGTTTTGTTTGCATTACATTTGGAAGGTTTGGGTCAGAGTGTCTGGATGTGTATGGCCAGGTTATGGTTATGGTTTGGGACCGGAATAGCTCAGTTGGTAGAGCGCCGGACTCGTGATCCTGGGGTCGCGGGTTCGAATCTTCGCCGGGCCGTTTCGGTAGAGGGGGATGTTTCCTTCGGAGTTAACGTTGGTTCTGACTCCATTTCCCATACAGTCCTTCGAATGAGACAATAAACCGAGGTTCCGTGTGTCAACGCACGCGTAACATCTTGCACACACGTAAAATCCCATCACCAACTTTCGGAAGAGAAGGCCAGTTTGGCCGTTGGTATGGATGACACGTTACACATAGCATGCACCCTGCGTTAGAAATGGAAAGAATGAAGGAAGTAAGGATATTGAGTGAACGACATTGGACGACATTGACTGGGTGACACGGGAAACGACTGAATGAAGTGCCAGCTGGCAGCTCTTCCGTCGGCACTACCCAGGTAGGCAGCCCGTTGTGTAAACGAGCGTGGAATGTAAAGCGCTTAGAGCTTGGTCTCTATCCGAGAATAGGCGCTATATAAGTATTCATTATTATCACTATTATTTATTATTAGGTTAGATAGTTGTTGTTTGCATTAGATTTGAGAGGTTTGGGTCAGAGTGTTGGGGTGTGTATGGTCAGGTTAGATAGTTGTTGTTGTCTGCATTACATTTGGGAGGTTTGGTCAGAGTGTCGGGGTGTGTATGGTCAGGTTAGATAGTTGTTGTTGTTTGCATTACATTTGGAAGGTTTGGGTCAGAGTGTCGGGTGTGTGTTTAGTTTCTTGCCGTGTAAAATTCACTTAATTATCAAAGGTCAGAACGGAAAGAAGCTTTATTCTTATCACGTATAGTTCTCGTTTCCCCCTAATACACCATGCATACAAACGTCCTCTGTGTACCAAACGTTCATCACGGATCATTCACATTCCCCTCTTTCAATGTCCACGGGGAATGACACAGACCTGGTCAACATACACGCGAGTCATAATTACTGATTTCACGCCTAATTATTACACGCATGATGTCGTTCTACCTGTGCCAAAGGCAAGGCAATGATGATCATTATCATCGTTATGAAACGAGACTTTTTTTTTCAGTGAATGTCCTTCGAAAGGGCTCATGACTTACGCACGATCACACACACACACACACACACACACACACACACACACACACACACACACACACACACACACACATACGCGCGCGTGCGCGCGTGCGCATGCACACGTAGATAGACAGACAAATAGACAGATAGATAAATAAACAGACATATGTATATATATATATATATATATATATATATATATATATATATTGCACACATACATAGACAAATTTAATTTGCCACACAATATCCCTTTATAAAGTATTGGTGCCAGAATACTTCCTCTGCCACCACTTAAATACTACCGTTCTACGCCATGTTTCCAGTAGTGCTGGCATGCAAGGGAGGGAGGCGGGGGGAAGGGGGGGGGGGAGTTGGTAGGGGGGGGGGGGGGGGCAGGGGGAGCAGGGAAAGGCAAGAGTGGATGGTGTGGATAGAGGAAAGGGGACGCCAGGTGGGTGGTGGTGGTGGTGGTGGTGGTGGGCGGCGGCGGTCTAAACTTGCAAAAACATGTTTAAAAAAAAAAAACATTTTTAGTCTATAGTCTATAACTTCAGCGGAGGATGGGAAAAAAAATACTAGAGTGACGAGGAAGTTGGGAAGGAGTGAGGGGAATGTGGGGGTGGGCGGAGGACGAGAGAGTAAGGAAAGGATGGGGTGGGGTGAGGTGGGGTGAGGGGGGGGGGGGGGTCAGACGGGCAGACAGAAAGACAGAGCACCCACCAGACAGATGGCGAGTGCCAGCGATAAGGGGGGGGGGGGGGGGGGGGGGGGGAGGGGGAGTAAGCCATGTACTGGGCAGAGGATGAGGAGTGCGGCTGTGCTTGTTGTGGCCAGAAAAACGAAAAGTGTGAAAACAGTTTGCTACTCACACATCACATTCCGTAGTTTATACACGAGTGAGAGAAGGGGGACCATCTCCCCCTTACACCCCCCTCACCTCCCCTCATACCTCTCCCCCCAGCCCTCCCTCCTCTCTCCCTTTTTTTTCTGTCTTCTCCAAGACCTCTCCCCTCCCCCTCACCCACCGTGCCCCCTTCCCAACCACCCCCTCTCTCTTCCACCTTCTCCTTGGCCCTCTCCACAACGTGTTAGTCCCTCAACCCCCAACCCTACTCCGTCAGTCCCGCCCCATCCCCCCCCCCCCCCCAACACACACACACTGCCTCCACTCCCTCCACCACCACCACAACCCCACATCTCCCCTCACACTAAAAAGAAAAAGAAATGGCAACGTCAAAGATCAAAGACCCTCTTCGTGCACGTACAACAGTACACTTACTGGTGGCACGCGAAAGCACAACTTACTACAGCAACTAACTGTCAGGGTCGTGAGTGGCAGTGGTCGTATTTCTTGCATGTTTGACAATACAAAGCCTCTCTCGACTCACGCGCGTTGCTGTTTGTTCTTCCTTCGTGTCGGGCAAGACTGGTGTGGCGTGAACTGATAGGGATAACTGGATAATAGGGATGGCTGCCGTGTACACACACACACACACACACACACACACACACACACACACCACAAGCACCACACGACAGACTGACTAACGACCCACAACACTGGGCTGGTCCTCGTCACAAAGCATCTTTGTGTGGTGTCCGTCTGCTGGCGCCGCTAGATGTATAAATTTGGAGAGGTTGGTGGAAGGAATGCGGTTTATTGGTGGTGGTGGTGGTGGTGGTGGTGGTGTGTTGGTGGTGGTAGCAGCAGCGAAGGGGTGGGTTGGGTTGGAGGAGGGGGATTGAGGAACAAGGGGAGGGGGGAAGAGGGGAAGGGGAGATGAAGTAAGTGTGTGTGTATGTGTGTGTATGTGTGTGTGTGAGTGTGTGTGTGTGTGTGTGTTTGA
>CM065717.1:89360025-89380025 GCA_033310375.1 Conus canariensis
TGTGTGTTTTCCGCAAGACAATACAGACAAACAGATTACAGGAAAAAAACACAATGCATTTCGACCACTTGGCTCTTCTTCAGGCGAAGTCAAACAACATTCAGCACAATGAAGACGAAGAACGAGCAACCCCTCATCTTCTCATATTCGGCGCAAAATGGGTGTTGGATGAACGCGAGGCTGTTGAGAAGGGGACCATGGGAGTTGAAATAATAATCATGACAAAAATAATGACGATGATGAAAACATGTAAATAGTAAGAGGATGGAGATTTGTATTTTCAAACTTTAATACACCTCTAACAAAGTTGCTTAATGAAGTGTGTGTGTGTGTGTATGTGTGTATGCGCGTGTGCGTGCGTGCGTGCATGTGTGTGAGTGAGTGAGTGAGTGAGTGTGGGGTGTGTGTGTGTGTGTGTGTGTGTGTGTGTGTGTGTGTGTGTGTGTGTGTGTGTGTGTGTGGGGACCATGTGTAATATTTGCGCCTTTATGTATTGATACACACTTGTGGCATACAAGTATGATTATCAAAGCACGCAAGTGCTTGCTTGTAAATTTGTTAATATAACTTTCTGTCATCATGTTGATTTTCTTTCTCTTGTCGAACAATACAACACTTCGAGACTGGTCCTCCTTAATCACAACAAATAATAATTTCACCCAAACCCATACAAACATACAATAATCATGTCCGGAGCAAATCCTCGCATAGAGAAGGGGATGGGAAGGTGGAAGGGGGTGGGGGTGGGGGGTACTCCATTTTCACCCGTGAACGCATCATTCCGACCATAATATAATCACATCTTCCCTCTCCCACCCGCTTGTTTTCCCCCTCCACCCCTACCCCCCGACCCCTTTTCCTGCCTCCTCTCTCCTGTCAATGACCCCACCTCCGGTATTTCAAGAACTCCAGGTATTTCCGCGACATCTGCAAGTTGCGCATGGACCGGCCAGTCAGCCAATTTGACCGTTGTCCCTTTCTGCGTCCTGCAACGGTGGAGGAGAAGAAGAGGGAGCGATCGAGTGAGGGGAGACAGTGGGGGTTGGGGGGGGGGGGGGATAGACACACAAGAAGAAGGGGGAAGAAGAGGAGCTGAGGAAAGGGGGAGGGGGGTGGGGTGGGTGGGGGGCGGATGGGTAGAAAACTGCAAGAAGAGAGACCATATCATGTCGGGACAATGTGACAGGCGTGTCGTGGAAACTGACCATCAGGGTTGGGGGGTTTCTTTGTTGAAGAGATGTGTTTTGGTACACGCGGCAAGAATCTACAGAACAAAAGAGCCAGGAGAAAAAGTGACCAACGGCTAGTTGGAGGCCTGAGCATATGGCGTTGTATGGTATGATGTTACAGTAAGATACATATCACACATACACACACACACACACACACACACATGCACACACACACTCTCTCTCTCTCTCTCTCTCACACACACACACACACACACACACACACACACACACCACGCACACACACACACACACAACACATGCACACACACACACACATGCACACACACACACACACATGCACACACACACACACAACATGCCACCACACACACACACACACCACACATGCACACACACACACACACACACACATGCACACATGCACACACACATACACACACACACACACACACACACACACACACACACACACCACACACACAGCACACACACACACACACAACACACACACACACACACCACACATGCACACACACACACATGCACAGCACACACACACACACACACACATGCACACACATGCCACACACATGCACCCACACACCAACACACACCACACAGCACACAGCACACACACACACACACACACCACACACCAGCACACACACACACACACACACACACACACACACACACACACACACACACACACACACACACATGCACACACACACACACACACACACACACACCACACACACACACACACACAACACACACACACACACACACAACACACACACACACACACACACACACCACACACAATGCACACACAACATGCAAACCTTCTTGTATGGCTACTGTAGGACGTGGCCCAGTGTCTGGGTTTGCATACTTTACGAGGCCACAAAAGTGAAATTTGTATAAACTGACCTTATTTGCTCGTTGCATAGTAGAAAGATGTAAAAGTCTTCAAAATACGCCTTTTTCCGTCAGAAAACTTCCAGATTCTCGAAGTGCCACCTTTAGGACTGAAAAGTGTATGACTGCACTACACAGCACTTCGTTTTCACTTCCCAACACACACACACACACACACACACACACACACACACACACACACACACACACACACATACACTCTCTCTCTCTCTCTCTCTCTCTCTCTCTCTCTCTCTCTCTCTCTCTCACACACACACACACACACACACACACACACACACACACACACACACACACACACACACACACTTACTCACAACTGAAATGAATAACAATGAAATCAGAGCCGTTTCACGGTGGGAATGTCAACTCTTTTTTTTTTAACGAAATTAACCCGAGAGAGGACAGTCCTTCAAGTGCCACCGGTTGAAGGCTCACGGACCGAAGCGCGGCCTAAAGTAATGGTGCTAAGGTGAGATCACTCTGACTGTTCACAGATTGTGTCAAGGCAACTGACATGATTATGCCTTAAACATTATGGCAACGCGGACACAGAGAAGAAGAAGAAGAAGAAGAAGAAGAAGAAGAAGAAGAAGAAGGGGGAGGAGGAGGAGGAGTAGGAGGAGGAGGAGGAGGAGGAGAGGAAAAGAAGAAGAAGAAGAAGAAGATGAAGAGAAAATAACATGAGAAGAAAAGAGAAGAAGAAGGAGATTTAAAAGGGGGATGTGGAAAATAGAGAAGATAATGGCGCGGGGGGGGGGGGGGGGGGGGGGGGGAGCAAAATTTAGAAAGAAAAGGGGTTAGTTACCCTTAGGACACAGACAAACAGATTACAGGACAGGTGTTTTGTCCTGTAGTCTGTTGTCTGTGTCCTTGGCGGTCACTAATCCCTTTTCTTTCTAAATTTTGCTTCATGTTCCGCCCTCAGTCACTTCGTTTTGAAACTAACTTGAAAAAAAAAAGGTTTCTGAAAAAGAAGAAGAAGAAGAAGACATCTAAGGAGGAGAAGACGAGAGAAGACGAAGAGGAATGAGAAAGAGGAGAGAGAAAGAAGACACAGAAGATCAAGAAGAGCATGTGGTAGAAGAAGATGACGAAGACCTAGGAGTGAAGGAGGGACGAAGAAGACAGTGAATAAGACAGCAAATGAGGAGACAGAGAGAAGAAGAAGAAGACGATAAACAAAATAAAGCAGAGGATTCTGAAAGAAGATTTGGGGAAGGAAAAGTGGAGGAGGAAGACGAAGAAGAAAGGGAGAAGGAGGAACAAAGGTAAGCTTACTCCAATCTAACTTTAAAATATTTCCAAGGCTTCTTTTTCTTCTGATTGCAACTATTTCAACATGGCCATCTTCATCATAATCATCATACAACCGTTTCCTCCTCCTCCTCCTCCTCCTTCTTCTCCACCCCCCCCCCCCTCCTACTCCATCTCTCTTCTTCCTTCTCTCCTCTTCTTTCTCTTTTTCTTCTTCTGTTCCTCCTCCTCCCCCCTCCCCCCCCCCCCTTGCTCCTCGTCCTTGTCCTCGTTCTTCATTTTTGGTTTTAGTTTGTTTTCCCCCTCTTCGTTTCTCTCTTCTTCTTCTTCTTCTCCGTCTTCTCCTCCTCCTCCTTCTTCTTCTCCGTCTTCTCCTCCTTCTTTTGTCTAATCTTATTACCTCTCCAATTCCTCCTTGTCCTTCTTCCTCTCCTCCTCCTGCCTTTTTTTTTCTCTTTTTTTCTCTCCCGTTTCCCGTTCTTCCTTTTCTCACCCTCATCCCATTTCTCCTTCTTCTTCTCCTCCTTCTCCTCCTTCTTCTTCTCCTTCTCCTCCTCCTCCTCCTCCTCCTTCTTCTTCTTCTTCTTCTTCTTCTTCTTCTTCTCCTCCTTCTCCTCCTCCTCCTCCTCCTTCTTCTTCTTCTGCTTCTTCTTCTTCTTCTTCTTCTCCTCCTCCTCCTCCTCCTTCTCTTCTTCTTCTTCTTCTTCTTCTTCTTCTTCTTCTTCTTCTCCTCCTCCTCCTCCTCTTCCTCCTCCGCCTCCTCTCCCTCCTCCTCCCCCTCCTCCTCCCCCTCCTCGTCGTCTTCTTCTGTTCTCCCAGCCCTCCAAAAAAAAAAAAAGAAAAAAAATCATAGGAACACAACAACAACAACAAAAATTGAACACACACTAAAAAAACAACAACCGTCTTCTCATCGTCTGGCTCGAAATTAAAAGTGGCGAGTAACACCTCCCTCCCCCTTCCCATCCCACACCCCACCTCACCTCACCTCACCTCCGCCCCCCCTGCCCACCTTCCCTCACCCGCCCCCTCTTCAATGCCGCCGGATGCCGATCAGATCCAGCGAGTTATCTCCCTTCCGGCCACTGACCCACCAGACAGATGTCAGCCAAGCCCAGCCAAGCCAGTCCACCGCCCCCCACCCCCTTCCTCCCTCCCCCTCCCGTTCCTTCACTCTCCCTCCCTGGCCATCATTCGCAGACAACAGGTGAGAACGCTGCACGTGCGTGGTGCGGTCAAGCCGAACGTGTCGGGATGCTGGTAATGAGCGACGGGTGGGGAGGGACGTGGGGGGGGGGGGGGATAGGAAAGCCACGGGGGGGGGGGGGGGGGCAAACACTGAGGTGGGTACAGGTATGGGGGTTGGTGGTAGTAGTAGTAAGCATTTTTGGTCAGCGGTGAGCGGTCAGCAATTAGCGTGACCAAGATGTCCGTTATTGGGGATGGCCAGGTGCCACAGGGGAATGCCCCCTTCGGATGGCCACTACCACCAACCACCACCACCGCCGGCCAATGCCACCATGCCAAGACTGGGGTAGGCAAGGTGGGAGGAACGTCAGGCATTCCGCTGACCTGTGGTGCCAATGACGGCACCGGTGTCGGTTCTGGCCAACAGCTACCCCCTACTTGATTTTAGGTCCCCCTCCTCCCCCTGCCCCCGTTCTTGTCCATCCTTCACCACCCCTTGCGCCTCCCCCCCCCCCCCCTGCATCTGTTTCCAGTGCGTCTGGACAGCTGGTTCAGTTGGGGTAGAACTGCCGAGGTGGTGGTGTTCAGGGGACTGTGGGTTCATATCTCGGCCGCCCAACACCTCCAAATTGGCCCGTTCTCTCCCTAGCCCTAAGTGGCTGTGTTAGGAGTGTTAATAGCGCTAATGTTGTGTTTGCTGGGTTCCCTGGACTGTCCAGCGTGCCGGTAGGTAGGTGGGTGGGTGGTGGGTGGGTGGGGGCGGGTAGGTGATCCCCCTTCAGCTGTAAGAGAGAGGGTGTGTGTGTGTGTGTGTGTGTGTGTGTGTGTGTGTGTGTGTGTGTGTGAGTGTGTGTGTGTGTGTGGAGAGAGAGAGAGAGGAGAGAGAGAGAGAGAGGGGAGAGAGAAGAGAAGACAGACAGACAGACAGACAGAGACAGACGAAACAAGAAACGACCAACTACACCGACCACAACCATACCTCAATCTCTACTCACAACACCATCTCCCACTCCAATCCACCCTCACTCCCCAATCCATCCCTCCCCACTCCCCAACTCCCCATCCTTCCATCCCCAACTCCCACCTCACTCCCCCAACTCCCATCCTCTCACTCCCCCAACTCCCCATCCTCCTCACTCCCCCAACTCCCCATCTTCACTCCCCAACTCCCCAACTCCTCCACTCCCCCACTCCCCATCCTCTCACTCCCCCAACTCCCCATCCTCTCACTCCCCCAACTCCCCATCCTCTCACTCCCCCAACTCCCCATCCTCTCACTCCCCCAACTCCCCATCCTCTCACTCCCCAACTCCCCATCCTCTCACTCCCCCAACTCCCCATCCTCTCTCACTCCCCCAACTCCCCATCCTCTCACTCCCCCAACTCCCCATCCTCCTCTCACTCCCCCAACTCCCCATCCTCTCACTCCCCCCAACTCCCCATCCTCTCACTCCCCCAACTCCCCATCTCTCCTCTCACTCCCCCAACTCCCCATCCTCTCACTCCCCCCAACTCCCCATCCTCTCACTCCCCCAACTCCCCATCCTCTTCCACTCCCACCTCCCCCAACTCCCCATCCTCTCACTCCCCCAACTCCCCATCTCTCATCCCTCCACTCCACCCATCTCACTCCCCCAATCCCATCCTCTCACTCCCCCAACTCCCCATCTCTTCCTCTCACTCCCCCAACTCCCCATCCTCTCACTCCCCCAACTCCCCATCCTCTCCTCCTCCCCAACTCCCCATCCTCTCACTCCCCCAACTCCCCATCCTCTCCTCTCACTCCCCCAACTCCCCATCCTCTCACTCCCCCAACTCCCCATCCTTTTCCTCTCACTCCCCCAACTCCCCATCCTCTCACTCCCCCAACTCCCCATCCTCTCCTCTCCCCCAACTCCCCATCCTCTCACTCCCCCAACTCCCCCTTCTCTCACTCCCCAATACTTCACTCCCCATCCTCCTCACTCCCCCAACTCCCCATCCTCTCCTCCCCCATCCATCCTCTCCCCCAACTCCCCATCCTCTCATCCACTCCCCCAACTCCCCATCCTCTCCTCTCACTCCCCCAACTCCCCATCCTCTCACTCCCCCAACTCCCCATCCTCTTCACTCCATCCCCAACTCCCCATCCTCTTCTCTCACTCCCCCAACTCCCCATCCTCTTCCTCTCACTCCCCCAACTCCCCATCCTCTCACTCCCCCAACTCCCCATCCTCTTCCTGTTTCGCGTCTTTATCACCATCACCAAGGCTTGTACTTGGAGGATCAGCTCCCATTGAAAAAAAAAAAAAAAAAACAACAAAAAACTTATACATTACTAGTGTTTCTACCCTCCCACTCCCCCCCCCCCCCCAAAAAAAAAAAAAAAATCCGTTCCCCTCTCCCCTCCCAGAGTGACGCAATATTTCTCCTTCACGAACAGTAATACGTGGGAAGGAGGAGCTGTGGGGGGGGAGGGGGGAGGGTATTACTTGCTTGAAACGGTCTGAATATTTTGTTTTCATATGTAAAGAGTTAGTAGTAGTTTTTGTCATGACAAAGAGTGTCTCAAGACACAAACACGTGATTAGGAGCATTTCGCCATCAAGGCAGATTTCAGCAGTGAATGAATGACTAGGACCATGACGGTGGTCAGTGCCTTCTTTAAACAAGTCCTGAAGTCAATGCGCGTAAATGACCATCGCTCATTTTGTACCTACTGTATACGTGCCTGGCTTGATATCTGGACTAAAACGGAGATGATGATCATCACAACAAAAATTTGCTAAGTGATCATGTACAATTTGCTTTATGAAGGTGACCGTTTACTCGTTCCACTAGGAAAAACGTAATGATTTAAACTCTTTTTTTTTTTTTTTAATGAGAAATCTCTCATTGAAAGTCCGCATTTCTACACCTCAGGACTGCTCTATGCGGATTGGTCTGGCAGCTGAGGACGGTAATTCTCTGGATACCACTGGCACCTTGGGGCATATCTTAATTTCTTCTACATGTTCGCAGAAGAGGGACTTCAGAAAGACAGAGAAAGAGAGAGACAGACAGAGAGAGATACAGAGACAGAGACACAAGAGAGAGAGAGAGAGAGAGAGAGAGACAGAGACTGAGACAGACAGACAGACAGACAGACAAGAGACCGAGAGGGAGGAAGGGGAGACTAATCATATCATACGTCTGAACTTTTCATGTTCCTCTTTTAGCTGATCTTGAGAGAATCTTTTAGAAAACACAATTTCGACAAAACCAGTTTGTTTGTTTTTTTTACATAAAATACATTTATGGTAATAATCTCAAACCCTATACATGAAAACAATTAGTAAATAAAACAGAACAATTCAAGACAGAATAGAAAAACAAGAAACAAACAAAGGAGAGATAAATAACAAACAAAGGGGAGATAAATAACAAAAGGGGAGATAAATAAGAAACAAAGGGGAGATAAATAAGAAGGGGGCTTTCAATTCCCTTACACCGCCAGCCACGTCACCAAAACTTCACACGTTCCAGAGCAGATCGGTCAGCCAAGATAGATCAGATTATTAAAGACAGTATTTATTTGTTCATTTACTTATTTACCTCTTTATTCGTTTATTAATCTATACGTTCAGCCTCTTTGTCATTCTTAAAACTTCAGTGTCACTCACACCACACACACACACACACACACACACACACACACCACACACACACACACACACACAAACACACACACAACACATACACACACACACACACAACACACACACACACACACACACACACACACGATCGTCTAATATCACTTAATGTGGAAAGACGTTAAATTGAAGACAACAACAACAACAACCACACACACACGGATACGGATACGGATACAGATTTTAATTCATACAGGCCATGGCCCTTATGAAGGGGGTGTCATGATCAAATCGTTCAGACAGAAATAAGCAAATCATCAAACATCTAGGCATCCACAAGTAAAGCAGACATACCACAATCAATAACTAACCACATGCTATACTTCGAAGAGAGAGAGAGAGAGAGAGAGAGAGAGAGAGAGAGAGAGGAGAGAGAGAAGAGAGGAAGAAGACAGACAGACAGACAGACAGAGACAGACAGAGAAGAGAGAGAGAGAAGAGACAGAGACAGAGAGAGAGACAGAGAGCGATTTTCACTACCGTCCAACACCTTCCCCCACCAACATCTCAGTCCACAGCCACATTCCCCATCCCCATCCCTCCGCTCCCTTGTAGTACCGAAATGTTTGAAGACGATGTTGATATTCAATGATCTCAATCACAATAACCATCTGATGCCTGAAAAGACGAGGACGACGACGACGACGACGGTGAGCACAATGAGGATGCGGATGAAGACTGTGATCGAAACAAAAAAAAACAACAAATAACAAGAACTAAACAAACAAACAAAAAACAAACAAGATGACGAACACAACAAGAAGGAGGAGAAACAAACCACTACAACCTGGCAAGATCCGAACAAAGCAAAACAAAACAAAACAAACAAACAAACAAACGAGAAGACGAACATAACAAAACGGAGGAGGAGAAACAAACCACTGCAGACTGACAACATCCCAACCAAACCAAATAATACAAAAAACCCAAATGAAAGAGAAAGGCAGCTGGCAAAGGAAAAGAGACCGAAACTGGAGACAGAAACCAGACCAGCTGTATCTATCAGCATACACGCCAAAGAGAAGAACAGAGAGCGACAAGACACACCAAACTATTCATCAGCTATTCATCACCGTGTCACGAGCGAAGGCCAATTAGCTCATGTGTTGTCTGCCTAACGACCGGCGCTCACACACACACACACACACACACACAACACACACACACACACACACATCACACACACACTACACACACACAACACACACAGACACACACACACACACACACACACACACACACACACACACACACACACATACACTCACACACACACACACACACACACACACACACACACACACACACACACCACACACACACACTGTATCGTCTGGGGAAAACCCAAGTTTACGGGAACGGTGGTGTTGTTATTATCACAAAAGGCATTTATCATTGTCCTTCCTGCCTGTGTCTGTCTGTCTGTCGGTCGCTCTGTCAGCTGCATCTCTGCCAGATCAGGTCCAGATCAAAGCCCAGTCGGCATCTAAGTTTTTAATGCATATACATAAATTCCATTCAGTTCAGTTCAATTTATATTGTTAATAACACAGCCGACCGCAAAGAGAAATATGAGAGCTCTCCTCTCTGAGACGTCAATTCTTTACGTAGATGTAAAAAAAAAAAAAAACTTAACAAAACAAACAAAAACCATACACAACTCACTGAACCCAATGAATCACTTTCTAAACACATTCCGGAATTTCGTTAAAAACCTTTCTTCCATAAAATCTTAGATTAGATGAAAAATGTTGATCTCTTGAAAATCGCAAAAATCACATCACAGGAATGGGACATCTCTGAACAAGGTTTCCATTGACTCGGCTGTAAAGTGTTTATGTCTGATATCATCATGCTTTATAATAAGTGGTACATAACATGGAATAAACCACTGAGTTTCAACTTCCTTAAAAATGTTGATCTCTTCAAAATCGCAAAAATCACATCACAGGAATGGGACAACTCTGAACAAGGTTTCCATCGACTCGGCTGTAAAGCGTTTATGTCTGACATCATCTGCTGTAAAGTGTTTATGTCGGACATCATCTGCTGTAAAGTGTTTATGTCCGACATCATCTGCTGTAAAGTGTTTATGTCTGATATCATGTTTTATAACAAATGGTACATAACATGGAGTAAACCACTGAGTTTCAACTTCCTTAAAAATGTTGATCTCTTCAAAATCGCAAAAATCACATCACAGGAATGGGACATCTCTGAACAAGGTTTCCATCGACTCGGCTGTAAAGCGTTTATGTTGTCTGACATCATCTGCTGTAAAGTGTTTATGTCTGATATCATGTTTTATAACAAATGGTACATAACATGGAATAAACCACGGAGTTTCCACTTCCTTTGAAAGATATGAACGGGTGTAAAAGGGGTGACCAGTGTACAAACAGCATCAAACTGATTCTTCTTTACGGACACCAGCGGCACATGGTTAAAAAGCTCTTTCCGGTTTGAACGGATTTGGAGTTTTGTTATCCGTCTGCGAGTTCCATTCCTCTTCGCCAGGTCTTTGAGCCAAGCCTGGAGTTGAGATTTCAGGTCGGTGGTGAATATTGCATCTGCTCAACTCTTTTCTTTGTAGCATTCCTGGCAGTTTGCTAAACCCCTTCATGGCCTCGAATGCCGCCGACATGACCGGCAACCCAGGCAAAAACTATGTTGTAACCATCACATTTCAGAGAGGTATACAGTTCAAACAATGTCAGTAACGTAGGGTTCATGAGGATACGGCCAAAAATGGCTTCCAAAGCAGGAAGAGAGAATAAGGAAGTCTTTCTGTTTTGATACAGAGACCATTTAAAGTATCAGGACCTTGGTACAGAGACCATTTAAACTATCAGGACCTTGGTACAGAGACCATTTAAACTATCAGGACCTTGGTACAGAGACCATTTAAAGTACCAGGACCTTGATACAGAGACCATTTAAAGTATCAGGACCTTGATACAGAGACCATTTAAAGTACCAGGACCTTGATACAGAGACCATTTAAAGTATCAGGACCTTGATACAGAGACCATTTAAAGTATCAGGACCTTGATACAGAGACCATTTAAAGTATCAGGACCTTGATACAGAGACCATTTAAAGTATCAGGACCTTGATACAGAGACTATTTAAAGTATCAGGACCAAGGCTGCGAGCTCAGCAGTGTAGATGGAGCTGTTGTAAGGGAATGTGTTGTGACCATTTCTGAAAACAAGGGAGCTGTTGAGCAATAATATGTAGCATAAGCAGACCCCTCTTTAGATTTGGAGCCCTCAGTAAATAATCTGTGAAAGGATGGACATTTACAACAAAGTTCGGCGAAAGAAACTGTCTTATACGCCAGAGAGCTGGTCAAGTCTTTGCGATGAGAGGCCAGCTCAAAGCGGATCTCCGGGGTGAGGAATGTCCCTGGGGGGTCGTCAAGACATTGGGACGAATCACACACGACTCCAAGGTCTATGTCTGCACCGTACAGGTGGGGGACGATACGAATTCCCAAAGGTGGAACAGAACACGCCCATTGGTCGGGCAGGAGGAGCACAGTAAGTATGGTAGTAAGTGTAGTAAGTAACCAACCCTCCATCCCAACTTCAGTGGTTGTAATCTTTTTTTTTCTTTTTTTCCTTTCTTTATTTTTTTTTTAGTTTGTTTATTGTTTGTTTGGTTTTTGGTCTAAAATTCATTCATCAATTATGAGTTTTATTTGACGTATTCCTCTTTCCTCAACAACACGTAGCGTTATGAATTAGCACTACTCTCTCTCTGTCCTGTCTCTGTCTGTCTCTCTGTCTCTGTCTCTGTCTCTTCTCTCTCTCTCTCTCTCTCTCTCTCTCTCTCCTTGACTGGGAATAAAACATAAATCCCCAATATTTTTTGCACTGAGTTCTTGTTACTTCTTTCCAAACATTTCTTGTTTGCATGGTTTTCATGTTCACAGTTTGTCTTGTTTAACAACCCCCCACCCCCACCCTCACCCCCCTTCCTCTGCCCCTGCTCTGTCCCATCTTCATTTAGATTTGTAGAAGGTCCTGCCGGTCTTACAATACACCACCTGCATCTCTCTCTCTCTCTCGGGTCAGTATGTGTGTGGTGTGTGTGGTGTGTGTGTGTGTGTGTGTGTGTGTGTATGTGTGTATGTGAGCGTGCGTGCATGCGCGCGCGCGCGCGCGCGCGCGCGCGCGTGTGTGTGTGTGTGTGTGTGTTGTGTGCGAGAGCCCGTGTGTATGTGTATCTATGTTGTTTGTTATATATGTATGTGTTTGTGCGGAGGGGGGGGGGGGGGGGGGGGAGAGCCGGAGGACAGTGTATGTGTATGTGCGTGTGTTTGCCGTGTGCGCGGGAGCGGAGATGTGTGTACGTTAGATTTGTATGTATGTCCATGTGCCAGATTCTTTCTCTCGGCTATGCAAGATGCGTTTGGCTCTCCTCATCACTTCCTCTATGCACAATTGTTCTACGCTTAAACCGTAATATGTCCATACACTTTTGGCACTGATTGCCTGTCCTACACCGTTGATCTGGTGTCAAACCCAGCCTCCTAGGCATACACTTTTGGCACTGACTGCTTGTCCTACATTGCTGATCTGGTGTCAAACCCAGCCTCCTAGGCATACACTTTTGGCACTGACTGCCTGTCCTACACCGTTGATCTGGTGTCAAACCCAGCCTCCTAGGCATACACTGTTGGCACTGACTGCTTGTCCTACACCGTTGATCTGGTGTCAAACCCAGCCTCCTAGGCATACACTTTTGGCACTGACTGCTTGTCCTACACCGTTGATCTGGTGTCAAACCCAGCCTCCTAGGCATACACTTTTGGCACTGACTGCCTGTCCTACACCGTTGATCTGGTGTCAAACCCAGCCTCCTAGGCATACACTTTTGGCACTGATTGCTTGTCCTACACCGTTGATCTGGTGTCAAACCCAGCCTCCTAGGCATACACTTTTGGCACTGACTGCTTGTCCTACACTGTTGATCTGGTGTCAAACCCAGCCTCCTAGGCATACGCCTCACTAAGCTCATGTGAAATATCGAGAATTCGCGCGAACGTTTCGGAACGCTTGAGAATCTTTGCGAAATCCTGTGTGAAATCTGGACCCAAACTGCCAATCCTAAGCAAATCGTCCAACCTTCTAGAAACTTTACCCTCATGTTACCAAGACAGAACAACAACAACAACAAGAATAACAACAACAACAGCAACGGACTCCAAAGGAAGGGAAAGGCACTGCGGGCCTTTCCGCCTGGCGTGAACCAGGATGCTGGACATGAACCGACCAGGGGGACCCGACACGTCTCGTGGCTGTTTTCAGGCGTTGACCGGCGACCTCTTTTATGACGTGGGCAAACAGGTCAATGCTTGCAGGCCAGCGGGCATCTCGAGCAGATGGTAATAACGAGTATCGCTTCCCTCCCTTGACGACTCTCCACCGGAAATCAAGGAGGAGGCACAAAAGAGGGCCAATTACCTCCGGCCCCTCCCCCCCCCCCCTCTCCTCCCCCCACCCCCCCTGCCCTGCCTGTCCGTGTTTGTTCCATGTTGACACAGCCACGGGTACCCCTGCCCCACTCTTTCGCCCCCACCTCCGCCCCACCCTTCGCCCCTCGTCCTCTGGCTGTCCAGGAGAACCCCATCATCTCATTACGTTGTCAACACGCGCCGCAACAGGTCCACCGGAGCTCCTTCATTAAATGGGCAGGGTTCAGATTGAAATCCCTTTGGCAAGACTTCCACCACTCCCCTCTCTCTCTCTCTCTGCCTCTCTCTCTCTCTCTCTCTCTCTCTGTGTGAGTGTGTGTGTATGTGTAAATATGTATGCATGCATGTATGTATGTATGAATGTATGTATGTGTATATATGTGTATGTGTGTGTGCGCGAGTGTATGCATGCGTGCGTGCGTGCGTGCGTGCGTGCGTGCGTGCGTGGTGTGTGTGTGTGTGTGTGTGTGTGTGTGTGTGTGTGCGTGTGTGCGTGTGTGTGTATGTGTATTGCGTGTGTGTGTGTGTGTGTGTGTGTGTGTGTGTGTGTGTGTGTGTGTGTCTGAAAACGAAAAAACAACGGTTATATATACATTCTTTTTCAGTGAAAGAAGAAACTCGTCAAACTTTTTCTTTTCCTCCACGCCGAGTAGTCAGCTCCCCTTGACTTCATTACACAGCCCACCGGAGTTATCTTTTCCTTTCCTCTTTTCCTGGCTCTTTGGAACTAAACAGAAGACAAAGGCCGGAACACAAACGGCGTGGGGGAGAGGGGGGGGGAGGAAGGGGGGGGGGAGTATAGGAAGGGGTACGGGGAGAGGAGGAGGAGAGGAGATGGAAGTCTTCCCATCCCTTTGTTAGCAGACTCCTCTCCCCTTGTTGTTCCAACGCAAGCTGAGAAGCGGACAACTCGCTGTGGGCACCCCCCCCCCCCCCCCACACACACACCCCGCCCTCCCCACCCCACCAGACAGGACAGAGAGAGACAGACAGACGGCCGGTGGGTTCTCGTTGACACGGGAAGACAGTCACTTCTATCGTTTTAATCAAGGTGTCGCCTTGTCGTCAGATGTCGCGGTAATTACCACTTTCCGCACTGGCCCTGAGCGCGCGCTGCCGCCTCCGCGCCTTAATGATGATCTCTGGGCAGTCCATCGGCATTGAAATCGGAGCGACACGAGACAGGATTGATCCTGCTGGCATGGACAGACGGTTCAGAAGTCTTGCAGCCTACTCAAAACAAAGCAGTCTGTCCATTTCTAATACAGCAGCAAACGTCTGCGACATGTGGCAGCCTGAAATAAATACGCTGGATGTCTCATTTCACCAACGACAGACAAGGAAATCATCAAGGAGAGTTGCCTTTCCTGATCACCCGGCTCTCTGTAAAAAGAAATGGTTTCTCTTCTCTTTTCGTCAAAGAACGGTGTGTGTGTGTGTGTGTGTGTGTGTGTGTGTGTGTGTGTGTGTGTGTGTGTGTGTGTGTTTATTTTTTGTTTGTTTGTTTCTCCTTCCTTTTTTTCTTTTCTTTTTTCTTCTTTCTTCTTTCTTTCTTTTTTTTTTTTTTTTTTGTCTTCAAAGCCGTCTAACTATGAAAGCCAGTTTTTTGTTTTGTTTTTGTCAAGGACTGAGATCCATTTAGAAATATTCAAAGTCCAAAAATCCTGCCTTAATTGCGAAGAACGTCCAAGTCAGAAGACTGCTGTAAGATCGACTCGACATTTGACGGAAGTAAGCTGCATTATAACGGGAAAGGAGATGCTGACGTGTGTTAAATCACGTCATATCATGTCAGATCAAGTGAAAAAAAAAAAAAAAGATTCTGATGGAACATTAAATTAAATAAGGAACAGTTTGTTTCAGTTTTACGTCACACAATCCATTACTAACTGAAAAGGAAAGAAGAAGGATGGAAAGAAGAAACTAGAAAGTAACACCAAGGCGTTAACAGGAGAAATGAATAAAGATATGTAAAATGTACATATTGGCAGAGGGAATATGCCAGAAGACTGTGCGTGTGCTCATACCTCTTCCTTCCTATTACCTGCTGTCTGACACCCGTGTATACATACACATATCATACACACACACACACACACACACACACACACACGCATCATACACATACACACATCTGTGCATGCATAACGCACACAGGCAGGATCGGACAATGATGTTCAAAGGGACTGGGAAGAGACGCCAGTAATTTAACAATCACTGAGATAGTTTTTCAACTCTTTATTAAAATGGATATTTATTTTGTTCTTCTTGTCAGAGTTAGGAGTAAAATATTCCGTGAATTTTCAAACGTGTATGTGCTCACGCGCGCGCGCGCACACACACACAACTCATACATACATAAAGTACACGCACGCGCGCACGCGCGCACACACACACACACACACACATAGACAAATATATATACAATAAACTAATAAATTCCAAGGATAAGTACCGCACCATTCCAGCAACTTACAGAGCAGCTTGGTGTAGCAATGACTGCAAGAAATATTCAGTTATAAACAAAGCTTACTCTTATGTCTTAGATTGAAGAAACAGGGGGAGATAAGCATTCATATCTGCAGTGGTAGATAATTTTGCCTAACTAACAGTATGTGCTTGAGTGGGTGAATGGGGAAAAAATGAAATAAATGCTTCTCAAAATGAGCCTTCAGCAAGCTTATAGTCTCCAAGGGGGAGACAATCCCCAATAGGGAGGAAACTCACTAACATATAACTCCTGGTCCGATACCGATACTGACAATGAACAGTGAGTCAACAACAAGACACTGACAACGAACAGTGAGTCAACAAGACACTGACAATGAACAGTGAGTCAACAAGACACTGACAATGAACAGTGAGTCAACAACAAGACACTGACAACGAACAGTGAGTCAACAAGACACTGACAATGAACAGTGAGTCAACAACAAGACACTGACAACGAACAGCGAGTCAACAAGACACTGACAATGAACAGTGAGTCAACAACAAGACACTGACAATGAGCAGTGAGTCTACTACAAGACACAGACAATGAACAGTGAGTCAACAGCAGAGCAATGACAATTAACGAAGTGTCAACGACCGATCGATGTCACTTGACAGTATATGAACAACAGACAAATGGCAGTCAACAGAATGTCAGCAACAAACAGAATGACGGAGAACACATTGTCAACAGCAGAACAGAGAGAATGACAATAACAGAGCGCCAACATCAGAGAGCGTCAACAACACAGAGAATGACAATCAACAGAGCGTCCACAAAGAAAATGACGATCAACAGAGTGTCAACAACACAGAGGATGACAAACAACAGAGCGTCAACAACACAGAGAATGACAATCAACAGTGTCAACAACACAGTGAATGACAATCAACAGAGTGTCAACAACACAGAGAACGACAATCAACAGAGCGTCAACAACACAGAGAATGACAATCAACAGAGTGTCAACAACACAGTGAATGACAATCAACAGAGTGTCAACAACACAGAGAATGACAATCAACAAAGTATCAACAACACAGAGAATGGCAATCAACAAAGTATCAACAACACAGAGAATGACAATCAGCATAGCGTCAACAACACAGTGAATGACAATCAACAAAGTATCAACAACACAGAGAATGACAATCAACAAAGTATCAACAACACAGAGAATGGCAATCAACAAAGTATCAACAACACAGAGAATGACAATCAGCATAGCGTCAACAACACAGTGAATGACAATCAACAAAGTATCAACAACACAGAGAATGACAATCAACAAAGTATCAACAACACAGAGAACGACAATCAACAAAGTATCAACAACACAGAGAATGACAATCAACAGAGTGTCAACAACACAGTGAATGACAAACAACAGAGTGTCAACAACACAGAGAATGACAACAGAGTGTCAACAACACAGAGAATGACAATCAACAAAGTATCAACAACACAGAGAATGACAATCAACAGAGTGTCAACAACACAGAGAATGACAATCAACAGAGCGTCAACAACACAGAGAATGACAATCAACAGAGCGTTAACAACACATAGAATGACAATCAACAGAGTGTCAACGGAACAGAGAATGACAATCAACAGTGTCAACAACACGGAGAATGACAATCAAAAGAGCGTCAACAACACAGAAAATGACAAGCATCAGACTGTCAACAACACAGAGAATGACAATCAACAGAGTGTCAACAACACAGAGAATGACAATCAACAGAGTGTTAACAACACAGAGAATGACAATCAACAGAGTGTCAACAACACAGAGAATGACAATCAACAGAGTGTCAACAACACAGAGAATGACAATCAACAGAGTGTTAACAACACAGAGAATGACAATCAACAGAGTGTCAACAGCACAGAGAATGACAATCAACAGAGTGTTAACAACACAGAGAATGACAATCAACAGAGCGTCAACAACACAGAGAATGACAATCAACAGAGTGTCAACAACACAGAGAATGACAATCAACAGAGTGTCAACAACACAGAGAATGACAATCAACAAAGTTTCAACAACACAGAGAATGGCAATCAACAGAGTGTCAACAGCACAGAAAATGACAATCAACAGAGTGCCAACAACACAGTGAATGACAATCAACAGATCGTCAACAACACAGTGAATGACAATCAACAGAGCGTCAACAACACAGAGCATGACAATCAACAGAGCGTCAACAGCACAGAGAATGACAATCAACAGAGCGTCAACAACACAGAGAATGACAATCAACAAAGTATCAACAACACAGAGAATGACAATCAGCATAGCGTCAACAACACAGAAAATGACAATCAACAAAGTATCAACAACACAGAGAATGACAATCAACAAAGCGTCAACAACACAGAGAATGACAATCAACAGAGCGTCAACAACACAGAGAATGACAAACAACAGAGTGTCAACAACACAGAAAATGACAATCAACAGAGCGTCAACAACACAGAGAATGACAATCAACAGAGCGTCAACAACACAGAGAATGACAATCAACAGAGTGCCAATAACACAGAGAATGACAATCAACAGAGTGTCAACAGTACAGAGAATGACAATCAATAACGTGTCAACAACACAGAGAATGACAATCAACAGATCGTCAACAGCACAGAGAATGACAATCAATAGAGTATCAACAACGCAGAGAATGACAATCAACAGAGCGTCAACAACACAGAGAATGACAATCAACAGAGCGTCAACAACACAGAGAATGACAATCAACAGAGCGTCAACAACACAGAGAATGACAATCAACAGAGCGTCAACAGCGCCCAGGGCCAGAGGACGGAATGAAGTTAGGAAAAGGGGGGGGGGGGGGAGGGGGGGCGGAAGGATCTGAAGGGTGTGACTGGGGGCTACGTCGCACAGGTCTGTAGAGTTCCACCTGCCTCTTGTGTCATCTTTCAAGAAGCGTGTCCAAATCACCTGGATCAATACTCTGTCTGTCTGTCTGTCTGTCTGTCTGTCTCTGTCTCTCTCTCTCTCTCTCTCTCTCTCTCTGTGCGCGCGCGCGTACGTTCGTGCGTAAGAGAGAGAGAGAGAGAGAGAGAGAGAGAGAGAGAGAGAGAAAGAGACAGACAGACAGACAGACAGAGACAGAGAGAGAGAGGCGAGACGAGAAGCGATTAGAGAGAGAGTGAGAGGCAGACAGACAGACAGACAGACAGACACAGACAGACGGATAGACGGACAGACGGACAGACAGACAAAAGAGACAGATAGGCAGACAGAGCGGCAGACACAGACACACACAGACACACACAGAACGGCATTTCAAAGAAGTCAAGCGGAAACTTGTGACCAAAAAAAAAGAAGAACAAAATACGTCCGCCCAGAAGCCCCATCAACAACTCCGTCAGTTCCGCTGCAGGGCGACCTTTAGCAGAGCCAGGCACGCTCCGCAAATTGCGTCCCTTCAGTCACCAAATCTGCTTCTCTCCCCTGAATCCCTCCCCCCCCCTCCCACCACCACCCTCCGCCGTCTCCTTCCCCCCCCCTCCCCACCTATTCCCCCATTCCACCACCTCCTCTTCTCAGTTCTTCTCTCTCCCCGGGGGTATGGACACTTGACGATCCCACCTCCCTCCCCCCCCCCCTTTCACTCCCCCACGCTCACTCCATCACCCTGTCAGCTTCTTTCTACTGGCCAGATTCTTCCTTCAGTCCTGGCGAAGCGAGGCTGGGAGGATGGATGTGGCGACAAAGTGAGGAGGGGGAGGTC
>CM065717.1:89382525-89392525 GCA_033310375.1 Conus canariensis
CAAATAAAGGACTCAAAGAGATGGAGGGGGAGAGGGGGGGGGGGCAGCGTTAAAAATGACTGTCACTCTGACCTCTCTTCTTTCTGCTTGAAAAAAAAAAAAAAAAACCCACCACTTCGTTTTCGATGCCAAACAAGAGAAATGTTTGTCTTAAAGGCCAGAGATCAGACAGGAAATCATTTCGGATTCTGTACAGCCATTACTCACCACCCTCCCCTTCCCCTTCCCTCCTCCCTTCTTTCCCCCTATTTTACACTATAAATAGCGGCGTCCTGTGATTGGTCCTTCGCTTCGCGCGCAGCTCCTACTCTCCGCACAGCCCAGGAATGATAGCGACAGGACAACGTGACAGACACCCCCCCCCCCTCCAATCCCCAAGCGACAGGACAACGTGACAGCCCCCCCCCCCCCCCTCCCGTGTCATCGTCATTAACACCTCGCCCCAGGCTCAGCATCCGACTCAGCAGTCGAGCTCAGTACGAGCGAGTGGCTCAGCAGGTCTGAGCATGCAGAGCATGAACAAGCATCACCCCTGGAAGGCGAGACAGACACTGATTGCGATTCGACTCGCTCAACGTGTCAGTCAGTCTCTCCTCTGCCCCCCCCCCCCCCCCCCCCCCCCCCCTCCCCCCCCCCCCTTCTGTTCGTTTGAAATCGATCAACGCCAATACAATCGTGTTCAAAAAACACAGACGGGGATTTCTGAAGCTGTCCTCGAAACACATGAAAATTCGTTTCAGGATGAGTCTTTCCGTAAGAGAGAGAGGGAGAGAGAGAGAGAGAGAGAGAGAGAGAGAGAGAGAGAGACAGACAGACAGACAGACAGACAGACATAAGACACAGACAGACAGAAGAGAGACAGACATAGAGACAGAGGAGAGAGAGAGAGACAGACAGAACGAGGAGAGAGAGAGAGAGAGAGAGAACAGACAGACAGACAGACAGACAGACAGACAGACAAAAACAGAGGCAGACACAGAGACAGTGAGAGATAGAGAGAGACAGAGAGAGATATAGAGACAGACAGACAGACAGAGAGATGGACAGGGAGAGGGAGACAGACAGGCAGACAGACAGAGACAGAGACAGGCAGAAACAGAGGCAGAGACAGAGAGGGACAGAGAGAGAGAGAGAGAGACAGAGACAGACAGAAAGACAGACAGACAGAAACAGAGACAGAGACAGACAGAAAGACAGACAGACAAAAGTATACAGACAGACAGACGCAGACAGACACACAGACAGACAGACTGCAGAGGCAAAAAACGATGGTTGGAAGAGAAGTAGGAGAGAGAGAGGAAGAGAGGTGGGGTGGGGAGTGGGTATACATGAACTTCAACAATAACCAAAACTGTGATTGCAAGCTTTTGTGGCAAATGCGTTCCAGGAGCCTCCATGTTATCTATTTACCTTAAGCGTTTAGCTGGCACATGCTCAGTCCCACCCCACACCCCAACCTCTGATCCACAACACACGCACCCCTTCCCCTTTCCCATCTTTCCCCTGCCTCCCCCCCCCCCTCCCCCCCCCTCAGTCCACCTCGTCCTCGCCATCTTTTAAACTCTTTGCTGATGTGTACATTGTCTGTATATCGACCAGAACACACCCCCCCCCACCCCCCCTTCTTTCCCCATCCGTCATCCCCACCACCCATCCTCCAACCTCATTTGCTTTCGGTTGTTTCCTGGAATTTTTATTTTCGGTTATTGAAAGGTTCATTAGCAGACCGACCCCCACCACCCCCACTCCCATCCACCCACCCTGACCCCTCCTCTCCTTGCCTCCGTCTCTTTGCCCGTGCCCCCCCCCCCCCTACCCCTTTCCCCTGCCTCCCACCCTTCCTCCAAAAAACCCTTCAGTACAGACTGATCGTGGGTGTATATTCTTTCTTTCTTTCTTTTTCTTTTCTTTCTTTCTTTCGTTTCTTTCTTTCTTTCTTCCTTCCTTTCTTTCTTCTTCTTTCTTTCTTCTTCCTTCCTTCCTTTCTTTCTTTCTTTCTTTCTTTCTTTCTTTCTTCCTTCCTTCTTTCCTTCTTTCTTTCTTTCCTTTCTTTCTTTCTTCCTTCCCTTTCCTTTCTTTCTTCCTTTCCTTTCTTCTTTCTTCCTTCCTTTCTTCTCTTTCTTCCTTCCTTTCCTTCTTCTTCCTTCCTTCCTTTCTCTTCTTCCTTCCTTTCCTTCTTTCTTCCTCTTTCCTTCTTTCTTTCTTCTTCCTTCCTTTTCCTTCTTCCTTCCTTCCTTTCCTTCTTTCTTCTTCTTTCTTCCTTTCCTTCTTCTCTTCCTTCTTCCTTTCTTCTTTCCTTCCTTCCTTTCTTTCTTTCTTCTTCCTTTCCTTCTTCTTTCTTTCTTTTCTTTCTTTTCTTTCTTCTTCTTTCTTTCTTCTTTCTTCTTTCTTCTTCTTTCTTTCTTTCTTCTTCTTTCTTCTTTCTTTCTTTTTCTTTCCTTTCTTCCTTTCTTTCTTTCTTTCTTTCTCCTTTCTTTTTTCTTCCCGCCTCAATCTACGCCGCTTTCCGCCTCCACTCCTACCCCCTCTTCTCCCCCGCCAACCATCAATCCCCGCTCTGTAAATACACACTCCTGTGTAAACACCGGTATATTCAGTGTTGGTTAGGATGCAAAACTTGTCAGTTAATTAGACAACAGAACAATCTGACAAAAAAACACCATCTTTGTCCTCGCTGCAACAGTAGTAGCTTGACTGCAGCAACAGCAGTAGTAGTCTTACAGCAACAGCGGTAGTAGTCTAACAGCAACAGCAGTAGTAGTCTAGCAGCAGCAGCAGTAGTAGTCTAGCAGCAACAGCAGTAGTAGTCTACAGCACAGCAGTAGTAGTCTACAGCAACAGCATAGTAGTAGTCTAACAGCAACAGCAGTAGTAGTCTAACAGCAACAGCAGTAGTAGTCTAACAGCAGACGGGCAGTAGTAGTCTAACAGCAACAGCAGTAGTAGTCTAGCAGCAACAGCAGTAGTAGTCTAACAGCAACAGCAGTAGTAGTAGTCTAGCAGCAACAGCAGTAGCAGTCTAGCAGCAACAGCAGTAGTAGTCTAACAGCAACAGCAGTAGTAGTCTAGCAGCAACAGCAGTAGTAGTCTAACAGCAACAGCAGTAGTAGTCTAACAGCAACAGTAGTAGTAGTCTAGCAGCAGCAGTGGTAATCACATAGCAACAGCAGCATTACTAGTTTAACAGCACCACCTGTAGTAGTCTAACAGCAATGGCAGTGGTAGCGATAGCAGTGACAGCAGCAATAGTAGAAGTAGCTGTTGTAGTGGCAGCAGCAGCAGCAATAGTAGTAGTAGTAGTAGTTGTAGTGGCAGCAGCAACAGTAGTAGTGGTAGTAGTAGTAGTGCCAGCAGCAGCAGCAGTAGTAGTAGTTGTTGTTGTAGCGGCAGCAGCAGCAGCAATAGTAGTAGTAGTAGTTGTAGTGGCAGCAGCAGCAGCAATAGTAGTAGTAGTAGTTGTGTGGCAGCAGCAGCAGCAATAGTAGTAGTAGTAATTGTAGTGGCAGCAGCAGCAGCAGCAGCAGCAGCAGTAGTAGTAGTAGTAGTAGTAGTAGTAGTAGTAGCAGTAGTAGTAGTAGTTGTAGTTGTAGTGGCAGCAGCAGCAGCAGCAGCAGCAGTAGTAGTAGTAGTAGTTGTTGTTGTTGTTGTTGTAGTGGCAGCAGCAGTAGCAATAGTAGTAGTAGTAGTTGTAGTGGCAGCAGCAGCAGCAATAGCAGTAGCAGTAATTGTAGTGGCAGCAGCAGCAGCAGCAGTAGTAGTAGTAGTAGTAGTTGTAGTGGCAGCAGCAGCAGCAGCAATAGTAGTAGTAGTTGTAGTGGCAGCAGCAGCAGTAGTATTAGTAGTGTCAGCAGTAGCAGCAGCAGCAGCAACAGTAGTAGTAGTAGTTGTTGTAGTGGCAGCAGCAACAGCATGTAGTAGTAGTAGTTGTTGTAGTGGCAGCAGCAACAGCAGCAGCAGCAGCAGCAGTAGTAGTTGTACAGACGTCTTCCATGGTCATGCATCACCCAACATTCCGCTCTTCAGACTCCTCTCCAAACCAGGCTGTCATGTCCAATGGAAAGTGGTCACTGATTGATGCACCGCGCGTCCACTCAAGCTTGACAACCACCGTGACCATCAGACACCCCCTCACCCCCCCTACCCCATCACCTACCCCCCCCTCCCCCCCTGGTGATCGTCATTATCACCTGCCCCGGGCTCATCAGCCCAAAGCGAGCATCCCCTGAGGAGGCGAGAGACTTCTAATTGTGTCTGGCCAGCTCATTGTAGTCTCTGCTCCTTTGACTCTCTCGGTGGGGAGTGAGAGACGGCGAGGGACCCTCTGGTGCCCTGGTAAGCCTTGTGTTGACAGCTCCTCCTGTTTCTTTGCAACAATACCTGTTTGTTGGTCGTGTGGCATTCTTTCAAGTGGCGACAGCTGAGGGTGGAGCTCAGATTTTGGGGGGCGATGGGCGTGTGATGTTGCTGTTCTTTTTGTGTTCGTTGTGGACGGTGGTGTTGTTGTTGAAACTACATCTCTGCTAGTCCTATTGCTACCATTGTCGTGTCGGTGCTGTTGTCACTGTTAAAACGACAACAACCTGGTGGTGGTACAACGGGTTTGTTGTTGCCAGCGCTGCTGTCATTCCTGATGGTTCTACGGTCACATTGGCGGAAAGAAACTCTAAGAAGAGTTTGATGGCAAGTGTTCGGAGAAGAAGCTTCTCTCGAAGCAGGTGTTTGGGAGCCGAACGCCTGATACTCTCAGCGGGCCGGGACGCATCCAGGTCATGACTCTTAGATGCCCCCTACGTATCATGAAGAAGAGCGGCATGAGACCGGATATAGTACTCCATTCAAGTTTATCCAAATAAATGATTCTGATCGCACTCAGTTTGTCCTATCAGTAGCAGCAGCAGCAGCAGCAGCAGCGGTGGTGGCAAATATTAGAAGTAACCGGCATCTTCCAGATGCTCGAGCGTCTCAAGGCCAAGTCGTCTTGTGACGGATAAACTGTCCATCTAGTCATCGGATACCTGTTCTGAACTGGAGCATTGAAGATTTACCAAGTTCACTTCTGCTTCTCCTCGACCAGATCCAGCTAGAAATCTTTTCAGCTGCCTCTGCCAATGGCTTCAGGATTCTGATGTTCTGCTTACCAGAAATCAAAAGCTGTTTCATGAGATCACAGATAAATGAACCTATCCTCCCCCCCCCCACCCCACCCCCCGCAACCCCCCTTTTTTTCTCCACCTTTACTCGTCCAACCTCTGCTAAAATACAGTCGCTTCGGTTTGGAAGCAGATATCCTCAAGCTGCTAGTTAAACTGACGCACTCCTCAGTCTAGTAGATGTGAGCGTCCACCATTCTGTTTTTCAGTGTGGAACAGTCACCTCAGTTAGAATCCGTTGTTTTGCTGAAACTGAGTGGAGCGCTGCAGTTGCTTTCATATCGCATTTGCTGATGATTTCTGGATGATTTTCCCACCATCCGTGGAAGGTCTGCTAATGCACTGCCAGTCAACGTGCATCGCGTTCAATTTTACCATAGTCAATCGAATTGCATTGCTGATAAAGCTGTACTGCTTTAAAGCAATACATTATTTCGTTCGTTCTCTCTCTCTCTCTCTCTCTCTCTCTCTCTCTCTCTCTCTCTCTCTCTCTCTCTCTCTCACACACACACACCACACACACACACACACACTCTCTCTCTCTCTCTCACTCTCTCTCACACACACACACACACACACACACACACACACACACACACACACACACACACTTGCTCGTCAACCCCCAATAAATCTCTTCTTTCCTTTAACCCCATCCTCCATCCTCTCGCTCCCCATCCTCACTCCTCGCCCCTCTCCCCTTTCCCCTTCCCAACAGTTTTCGTTATTGTTCGGGCAGAGGTCGAACTCGGGCACGAAAGAGGCAAGAGTTTACGTAATGAAAACGTTTGCAACGTTAGCTATCGAAGTGGTTTAATTAATCAAGCAAATGTTAGGGACCAAAATGACATATTTCGGCAGAACTATGAAATAAGACACCGTGTTAGTAAACAGCCGTTCACTTCAGGGAATAATACCAAGTATGGCGACTGGAGACTAGGAAAGTGGCACGAGAAATCACGCTCTAACGTTTGTTTTGAAAAATTAGTACTGTTAAGGGCATTGCCCAATGGCAAGTGCTGAAACTTTAGTTCATGTCACTGTTCCGTTCCTATCTACCTTTTCCATATCAATCTGTTCTTTACTTGGTTATCTATTCACCCCCCCCCCCCTTACTTACCCTGATTTTTTTTTCAAAAGCATCATCCCTTTTACATGCATCCTTTTTCTCTAGTTCAAGGTAATCTCTCCCTCTTTCCGCTCCACAATTTTTTTTCCTTTGTTTTTTTTTTTTTTTTCTTTCTCCCTCTTTTTTTTGTAAATAAACTTTAATTTCTTCCTCCGCTTACACATCAATTTATTTTTTTTCCCGTTGATTGTTTTTTGGTTTTTTTTTACTCTCACTTGGCACCACGTCCAGAAGGTTAAGTGTGTCTTACTATAATACTTTCCCGTTTACAGAAATTTCTATACATTTCTGTTGTATCTGTCAAAGATACTCTGCCACTTGGTCCCATACGTCCAGAAGCAAATATGGTGTACTCTCCCCAATCCTACATACTGGTCCACAGTACTCTCCACAGATACACTACCATACTGGTCCACAGTACTCTTCACAGATACACTGCCATACTGGTCCACAGTACTCTCCACAGATACACTACCATACTGGTCCACAGTACTCTCCACAGATACACTCCATACTGGTCCACAGTACTCTCCACAGATACACTACCATACTGGTCCACAGTACTCTCCACAGATACACTGCCATACTGGTCCACAGTACTCCCACAGATACACTGCCATACTGGTCCACAGTACTCTCCACAGATACACTGCCATACTGGTCCACAGTACTCTCCACAATACATGCCATACTGGTCCACAGTACTCTCCACAGATACACTGCCATACTGGTCCACAGTACTCTCCAATACACTGCCATACTGGTCCACAGTACTCCACAGATACACTGCCATACTGGTCCACAGTACTCTCCACAGATACACTCCATACTGGTCCACAGTACTCTCACAGATACACTACCATACTGGTCCACAGTACTCTGCCACAGTACACTACCATACTGGTCCACAGTACTCTCACAGATACACTGCCATACTGGTCCACAGTACTCTCACAGATACACTGCCATACTGGTCCACAGTACTCTGCCACAGATACACTCCATACTGGTCCACAGTACTCTCCAAGATCACTGCCATACTGGTCCACGTACTCTGCAAGATACACTACCATTACTGGTCCACAGTACTCTGCACAGATACACTACATACGGTCCACAGTAACTCTGCACAGATACACTCCATACTGGTCCACAGTACTCTCACAGATCACTACCATACTGTCCACAGTACTCTCACAGATACATACCATCTGGTCACAGTACTCTCCAGATACACTCATATGTCACATACTCTCACAATACACTCCATACTGTCACAGTACTCCACAGATACCTCCTATGGTCCCAGTACTCCACGATACACTCCTATGGTCCAGTACTTCACGATACACTCAACTGGTCCACAGTACTCTCCACAGACCTCATACTGTCCAAGTACTTCACAGATACACCCATATGGTCACAGTACTCTCAGATACACTCCATACTGTCACAGTATCTCCAGATACACTCCATATGGTCCACAGTACCTCACAGATACACTACCATACTGTCCACAGTACTCTGCACAGATACATCCTACTGGTCAAGTATTGCCAGATCACCCATACTGGTCCCATACTTCACAGATACACTCCATATGGTCACATATTCACAGATACACTACCATACTGTCCACATACTCTCACAGATACACTACATATGTCCACAGTCTCTGCACAGATACCTCCTCTGTCACATATCTGCACAGTACACTCCATATGGTCCACAGTACCTGCACAGTACACACCTATGGCCACAGTACCTCACAGATACACTCCATACTGTCCACAGTATCTGCACAGATACACTCCACTGGTCACAGTCTCGCACAGTCACACATACTGTCCACATACTTCACAGATCACTGCATACTGGTCCACAGTACTCTGCACAGTACACTACCATATGGTCCACAGTACTCTCACAATACACTGCATATGGTCACGTACTCTACAGTACACTCATGGTCACATCTCCACAGATACATGCATATGGTCCAGTACTCTCACAGATACACTACCTATGGTCCCAGTATATCATCATGCAGATACAATACACCCATATGGTCCACAGTACTCTGCACAATACACTACCATATGTCACAGTACTCTGCACAGATACACTACCATACTGGTCCACAGACTTGCACGATACATCCATCTGGTCCCACAACCCAGTACACTCCATACTGTCCACTACTTACTCTCAACTGATACAAACTACCATAGGTCCACAGTACTCTGCAAGTACTACATCTGTCCACAGTACTCTCACAGATACACTACCCTGGTCCACGTATCTCACAGATACACTCCATATGGTCCACAGTACTCTGCACAGATACACTAGCACTACTGGTCCACAATACTATCAAGATACACTACATATGTCCAGTACTCTGCACAGATACACTACATACTGGTCCACAGTACTCTGCACAGATACACTCCATACTGGTCCACAGTACTCTGCACAGATACACTCCATACTGGTCCACAGTACTCTCACAGATACACTACCATATTCACGTCTCCACAGTACATCATCTCCACAGTATACGAAATCCTACTGGTCCACAGTACTCTGCACAGATACACTCCATACTGGTCCACAGTACTCTGCACAGATACACTCCATACTGGTCCACAGTACTCTGCACAGATACACTCCATACTGGTCCACAGTACTCTGCACAGATACACTGCCATACTGGTCCACAGTACTCTCACAGATACACTGCCATACGGTCCACAGTACTCTGCACAGATACACTCCATACTGGTCCACAGTACTCTCACAGATACACTCCATACTGTCCACAGTACTCTGCACAGATACACTCCATACTGTCCACATACTCTGCACAGTACACTCCATACTGGTCCACAGTACCTGCACAGATACACTCCATACTGTCCACAGTACTCTGCACAGATACACTCCATACTGGTCCACAGTACTCTGCACAGATACCTCCATACTGGTCACAGTACTCTCACAGATACACTACCATACTGGTCCACAGTACTCTGCACAGATACACTCCTACTGGTCACAGTACTCTGCACAGATACACTACCATACTGGTCCACAGTACTCTGCACAGATACACTCCATACTGGTCCACAGTACTCTGCACAGATACACTACCATACTGGTCCACAGTACTCTGCACAGATACACTCCATACTGGTCCACAGTACTCTGCACAGATACACTCCATACTGGTCCACAGTACTCTGCACAGATACACTCCATACTGGTCCACAGTACTCTGCACAGATACACTCCATACTGGTCCACAGTACTCTGCACAGATACACTCCATACTGGTCCACGTACTCTGCACAGATACACTGCCATACTGGTCCACAGTACTCTGCACAGATACACTCCATACTGGTCCACAGTACTCTGCACAGATACACTCCATACTGGTCCACAGTACTCTGCACAGATACACTCCATACTGGTCCACAGTACTCTGCACAGATACACTCCATACTGGTCCACAGTACTTCACAGATACACTACCATACTGGTCACAGTACTCTGCACAGATACACTCCATACTGGTCCACAGTACTCTGCACAGATACACTCCATACTGGTCCACGTACTCTGCACAGATACACTACCATACTGGTCCACAGTACTCTGCACAGATACACTCCATACTGGTCCACAGTACTCTGCACAGATACACTCTAGCCACATA
>CM065717.1:89397525-89415025 GCA_033310375.1 Conus canariensis
TTCATATTTGCAGTGGTAGATCATTCTGCCTAACTAACAGTATGTGCTTAGGTGGGTGTGAAGCATTTATTTTATTTTTCCCCATTCACACCCACCTAAGCATATACTGTTAGTTAGGCAGAATGATCTACCACTGCAAATATGAATGCTTATCTTCCCCCTATTTCTTCAATCTAAGACATAAGAGCAAGCTTCGTTTATAATTGAATATTTCTTGCAGTCATTGCAACACCAAGCTGCTCTGTAAGTTGCTGGAATGGTGCTCGGTACTTATCCTTGGAATTTATTAGTTTATTATATATATATATATATATATATATATATATATAATATTATACGAAAGAAAGAAAGTAAAAGAAACAAAGAACGTAGGAAAGAAACAAAAGGATGGACACATAAATGTACGCATCTCTCTCTCTATGTATATGCATAATATATATATATATATATATATATATATATATATATATACATACTTATATATATATATATATATATATATATATATATATATATAAATGAAAACAAAATGGAAATAAGAAATCTGTTTATCTGTGCCTCTCGTTTCACCCCACCCAGTTATTTTCCGTTAGCGTTTTTCAACAACAAACAGTGGAAAACGTTTTCGGTTCCAGAACAGATCCCCTGTTTCTGGAATGCCTGTCTGTTGTTATCTTATGGCCATCACAACCCTGACTTTCTTTCCCCAGATCTTTTGTTGTGTGGAGAAAGGCGCCGACAGAGGGAAGAGACTTTAATGCATGTCAGATGGCATCAGTCAGGGATTGTCTGCTGGCCCTGCTCTCTTTTGCTTTTTCTCCCTCCCCTCCCCCCCACCCCCCCCCCCCCCCCCCCCAACTGTATTTCCAAGAGATTGTGCCACAGATCTCGCAGCTCTGACGGTATCTCACCATTGATCGCCTTTTTCTTTTCCTTTCCTTTCTTTCTTTTTTTTCCCTTTTTTTTTGTTTGTTTTGTTTTGTTTTGGTTTTGTTTTTGCTCCTGCCCTTTTCTTTCCTTCTTCTTTGATAACAACAAACACCAAGGACATGGACTGAGCACCAGATTGAGCTTGTGGGAACTATACGAGTAACGAGTAACTCTTCTGTGTGAATGCATCAGAAAAGAATCTCTCTCTCTCTCTCTCTCTCTCTCTCTCTCTCTCTCTCTCTCTCTCTCTCTCTCTCTCTCTCTCCGTTCCCACAGTCACATATTTAAAAACAGACAAAATGTCTGCAAACACATCAGTATTCATACCAAACGAAGACACATGGAGTATTCTTGATCCTTTTAGGTGATTTTATCAACGATATCAGATTTCACAAGGTCAATTAATTAGCATAATTATGTACATTTCAGTTCGGCATCTATTTCTTAATCAACGCATATCAACATATAAAAACGATTACTTCTTTTTCTATAAACAACATTTCAGTTTCAATGTGATAAGCGGACTCCAGTGAACCATTAACGAATATTAATATATAAAAACAATGAACGATCTTTTTCTATAAACAACATTTCAGTTTCAATCAATGTGATAAGCGGACTCCAGCGAACCATTAACGGAATATTAACCTACAAAAACAATGAACGATCTTTTTCTATAAACAACATTTCAGTTTCAATCAATGTGATTAGCGGACTCCAGCGAACCACATCCTCCTCCTCCTCTCTCTCTCTTTCAATCCTTGAAATTGGGGCCACACTGCTTCTCGATCTGTATAAAAGAAAACTTCTATGACATCTTACGATTAGAAATTAGGAATGAGTATCTCGATATGATCTCCTCAATAGACTTCCAAATTGTCACCATCAATGGTAAGCATAGAACTGAAACCTGTAACGTGCTGACAGTTCCCTGAAGGTTTGTTGGGTTGTATTTGTTTTTGCCGTGTCATATTCCGTGCCACCTCAGCGGCATCACAACCACGTCACTCATCCCGGTCCCTCCGCCTTGGCTGAATGCTGTGTCAGGCCAATTGACATAGGCTAGAACACCAAGGCTACATACATCAAAATGTTGTTATGCTCTGCATAGTTATGCGGGGTTTGTCTTCAGTTGTGACAAGCTCCTAGCATAACATTATCGGTCTCCTAAATCCCCCGAAGTCGGAGTGTGGCTGCCCACGTGGCGGGGTAATCAAAAACGGGTCACACACGTAATGTTCTCATCCCCAGCTGATGCATTTGTACCATAGTGTTCGAGCACTTTGGCTGTTCGGATGATCCCTGGAGTCTTTTAGCCAGGGTACGACAACAACAACAACAACAACAACAACCCGGCCCCTGTCCACATCCACAGCCTGGCCCGTCCCTCCACAGCCCTGGCATCAGCCATCCACATCGAACAGTCAATGTCAAGTCGCCATGAGGTCACCCAGGAGAGGATACACTGCGCCGATGCCGAGTCACTTCCGTGGTGTTCACTGGGAACTGTTCTAATCTGACCTACGCAGGACACTACCTACCAAGCCCCATACCGACGACAATATTTTCCTCAGACTTGAAGCCAGCATGAGTGAGCTGACCCTCCGGAAGGTGTCACAGCGTCCACCCGATGACAGTCCACATGAACTTACGGATACTGAAGGGTATAGACAACGTCCACTCCACGACAGTCTACATGAACTTGTGGATACTGAACGGTATAGACAACGTCCACCCGATGACAGTCTACATGAACTTGTGGATACTGAAGGGTATAGACAACGTCCACCCGATGACAGTCATGAACTTACGGGTACTGAAGGGTATAGACAACGTCCACCCGATGACAGTCTCCATGAACTTGTGGATACTGAAGGGTATAGACAACGTCCACCCGATGACAGTCTACATGAACTTGTGGATACTGAAGGGTATAGACAACGTCCACCCGATGACAGTCATGAACTTACGGGTACTGAAGGGTATAGACAACGTCCACCCGATGACAGTCTACATGAACTTGTGGATACTGAAGGTATAGACAACGTCCACCCGATGACAGTCTCCATGAACTTGTGGATACTGAAGGGTATAGACAACGTCCACTCCATGACAGTCTACATGAACTTGTGGATACTGAAGGGTATAGACAACGTCCACCCGATGACAGTCTACATGAACTTGCGGGTACCCAAGGGTATAGACGTGAACAGATAAACCAAAGTGACGTCACCAAGAGAATAGGGCATGAAGGACCATGGAATTTGAAACTTTTTTTTGTTTTTGTTTTTTGGTACGTGCAGATCGGTGAAGATGAAGATGATGAAACGATGCTATGGATTTCCTTTCAGGTCTGACACTGCATGACAGGGCTGTTTTCTTCTTCGCTTACTTTCAGCCGTCAATCAGGTCCGAGAGATACAGAAACCTGCAGTGTTGGTCAGAAATTTGAGCAACACTCTCGACGAAACTCCTCTGTTTGGTCCGACAAGTTAGCCAGAATCGGCATTTTACTGTTCTCTCTACGTTTATAAAAAAAAAATGATAAACACTTTACAAACATACATAATGTGTAGGATTATCTGTTTTTAATACTAATTTAGAAAACTTTTGAGACTTAAGTTTTTGCTTAATCCTTCGTTTTTCTTGATCGTTTTCAATAACATCGTTTTCTTTCATACATTCATCAAATGCGTCTCTATCTTTCATGTGGAATAAAACCACTGTCTTTAATTGTTCTCTAAAGTCTTTTAAAACTGAGTTATATTTCTGACATAAAATCCACACACTTATCCCAGCATGTCTCCCACTGAAAGCTAGCTTTGATAAAGTTCTTTTTTTGACTATATCCTTCTCTGCTGAACAATCATCTATAATAAATAATGTCTGAGTTCCTTCAAACTGTCTATAAAAGTGTTCTAAACACTCACTCAGTTTATTGCTGGGATCAACTAAATAGATTTCATCATCTGTCCATATAAACCTTCTGTCGTGATATGCTTTGTTCCATTTGAGTGTTGGACAGAAAATTACAATATGATCAAAATTATAACTATAAACTGTTTGTAATAGGTCGAGGACAAATATTGTTTTTCCACAACCAGTCTGTCCACAAATCAATGAACAATGAGGGGTTTTTGTCATAAAGTTTAACATCGGCATTGACACCAAAGTCGTCTGCTCCATAGTTTTAAAACATAATTTAATCTAATCCAGTTATTGTTTTTATCATACTCTCTGTCAAAACTTGTTCAGTATAATAAAAACCTATAAGGCCCAAATGTGTAAGATTAATCCAGTTTAGTTCTGTAAGATCGTTTCTATTTAGACTAATATCAATTTTGTTGCTTGTTGTCATGACCTTAATATCCTCGCCATTGTAAAGAACAACGACAGTAACTTTAAGTTTGTCAACGTCTAAGTTTTGCCAGCTAATAAGAATTCCTTTCATAAGATTGTCACTGACGCCCAGAGCTCCATTTCTCGCCTCATCCTTTAAGACAGAAATTTTAAATATCATTGTGAACGTGTCTCCTAATTTTGTGCGTGGAATGAACTGTAATTTTGTAGAAGCTTTCTTTAAAACCGATTCTCTTCTGTGGAGGATGTACTGTTTGTCCCCAAACGGCTTTATTTCGATCTCTTTCCGACTGTTGTCCTCTGGCATAAGACTTACATGTAAAGGACCAGAGTTCAATGCTTTTCTGAAACTTTTTTGACGGTCAAAAAATGTAAATGGGCTTAAGAATTCAAATTTTATGTCCCATTCTAAATATGGTTCTAAGTGCCATCTGTTGTCAGTTTTTCGAACTATTTTATATTCATACTGACCCGCATTATTTGCTTCTACATTGCGTAGTTGTTCTAGTTTAGGAAACCTTTTGCTGTCGCTAACCTCTTTGCGTTTATAATAACCATCTTTAGTGTACTCAAAACCATATAAAGTGCCTATCTCACCGTTTTGTTCAAAGTCCTCAACGTCTGCAAGGTCTTTTAATTCTAAAGTTACACACCTCTCAGGCGCTAATGTAACTCCTGATTCTTCTGGTCCACGTGACATTTTTTAGTACACCTTATTATTTTATTTCTAAAACAATGTGCAGGTTATCACATTTCACGACTTTCCCTGTTTTATCTGTGATCTTTATATTAAATGATCTGACCCTCCCACAAGCTAATCTTTTAAACTGTAAATTAGGGAATTGTATAATTTCATAATCGCAATATGCAGCTTTCCCTGATGGAAGAGCTCTTAAAACAGTTGAGGGCCTTCCATCATATAAGTTTTCATCAGTGCTCAGCTCGTCCAAATGAACATAGAGTAATGAATGTAATGCAAGATCGAGCGGATATTCTCCCTCATAAGTAGTTTCGTCTGATGTAACTCTAAAACCATGATTGTCAGTTGCAAAGCCTAACATTTTAGCTAGCTCTACATCAAAAAGGTAATGGTTTACTTCTTCTTCTTCAGGTTTGAATGATAACATTATTTTCAAATTTGCATTGTTAAGTTTGAGAGTAATGTTGAAGTTACTCATTGCTTCTTTCAGCGAGCAAAACCCGTAATAACCATCAGGTATGGTTAACTGCTAACTTTGTCTCCTCTTTTGTCAACTTTTAGAATCTTATTATTCTCCTTGGATTCGCTTATATTAAACCATACGACTTTGTAAAAAATTTCATGGAGTGCGACCCTTTGGGTTCCGCAGTTATTATCAATAGCATATTCTAAAAACGAAGGACTGTCTTGAGTTGTTATTGTTACAAACATTTTTAAAACAAATTTAAAAATGAGTGCATTCAAATATACTAATGCAAAATATTCTGTCGGGCCGCACTACAATCTTAAAAATATAACAACTGACACCCTTGACATTTCTGTGACTCAGTCTGACGCCTTTCAAGTAAAGGTTAGTACTCCATTGGATCGTTATCTTAACCCTCCTATCAAAAACGACTACATCCCGAAAGTGTGGTTCAGTCATCCGATGCAGTTTTATCAGAACCAGTTAAACTTTGCTGTGTTTTGTGCATCAACTGGGTGTGGAGTGTCGTATGCCGATCATTTAAATCATCCTGATCCTTTGGTGAGGTCAGTGTATAGATTTCATTTTTATTACACCTTCAGACGTATTTTATCTGAACTGCAAGCGCCATTACCAAATGACAAAACGTTTAATCCATTCAGCAACAGAATAGATTACAAGGCTTTTGAAAGGATCTGTAACGAATTTGATATTGACCCAAAGACAGACTTTAGACAAAAGTTGGATCTTAATCATGGTTTAGGCACTCTTTATTATTGGGGCGTGCACAGAAAGTATAACTATGATTACAATCCTCCTTACACATCTTTCTCTTCAGGCACAACTGTTCACCTCGGGTCCATAGAGCAAGAGCATAAAACAGCATGGACAACATTTATTTTGGATACTTCTAAGGGCCTAACAAAAGCGGGAATAGAAAGAATAAACGACTCTATTCGTACTTATGTTTGGTGTTTGCTAGGTTCGCAAGCACAAACGAGATCAAACATAATTGATCCTTCTACTGGCTTTGACGCCCAAAAACAGTATTTAGCAAATTTAGAGGATTCTATTAATTCTGCAGTTGATTTGCCTTCAAGTATTAAAAGGTACCAAAATGTTTTACAATTCGCAAGATCGAAAGTAGACTTTGCTGTTGGCACTGGTTTATACATGCTGCCTTCTGACCTCAGACTTCAGATAGGAACAATAATAAACTATAATAATGAAATCCTTGTGGCTGGTAAAGAAGAGAAGGTCGGAAAAAACGACATAAATTCTAAGCCAGCAATAGCAATAAAAAAAAGAAGCCCCACCAATCCCCGAGCCCCCCAAAACCCCCCTCAAAACCCCATCCAATCCCTGTGGTCCCAAGAAATAATGACCATGAATATGAAAAGACAGCACTTGTTATTGGATTAACTGCCCTAGGATTACTTGGTCTTTATCTTACTATAAAGTAACCCAACTATTAAGACAACTAATGTCCATAAGTGCTCAGCCATAAAGCCTTTGCTTGCAGTAGACAAAAGCCAGCTAACGATCCCCCCTATTATACCAGGCAAAGAATCTATTGCCTTACTGGCTAATTTTTTTAATAAACTTGCAAGATGATCAAGTTGTTTTTTTACCCATGATTTATCTGATGGTGGTGATGGTGGCGGAGGCACTAACCCTTGCCCACCGCCGCCTGTAATAGCCAACACCAGTGTACTTATTGCAAATCCTAAGGCTGTTATAACACTTGCTAATGTGACACTTTGCTCTCTAAACAGTGTTCTTATTCGTTCTGCTAACGTTGTGTCTTCATATAAAATTCTTTGGATAGTTTCTCTTATTCTGCTCACTTGAGTTCGTAATTGTTCTCGGTTATTAGACAACACTTCTAGTCTTGCTGATCTCTCTTGTTCAAGATCTTTTAGTCTTTGTGTTATTCTTTCTTTAACACCAGGTCCTAAGTTGTGGTCATCAGCCTCAACTAGTTTTTCTTTTTCTCTTTTTATATGCTCATCTAGTTCACCCAGTTTTGCTAAATTGTTTGTTAATTCGCCTCTGATGCTTCTCAAAGCATGATCAAGGGCCGTTATTTCTCTCATAGGTAGCGGCGGATCGTGCATAGTTTTTAATACTGTTTCTTCTGAAAAACTGGTTTCTGCTTCTATTATTTCGTCTGCTGTTGGGCTTAAATCTTTAAGTTCCATGTTTTGTATTTGGTTATCTGTTGGGAGTTCTTGTAGTGTGTTTTGAAGTTTAGCAACTGCTTCCCTATCTAATTTTGGTTTAGTAATGCCAAGGCGATTTTGTTCGCTCACACTGAGTCTTTGTCTAATTGTACTCTTTTTTAAAAACTTTGATGAGTCTGGTTTAGTTGTAAGCTGAACAAGTTGTCCTTCGTCGTTTCTCACAAACAAATGGTCATCTTTTGTTTCAAAATCATTAGGGTCTATAAATTCGGGAGGTTCTTGGCCTAAACTTTGATAAAATGATCTGACCTTACTTTCTGTTAATTCACGCCGCAATGATTGTAATGGATGTGTCAAAGGAGTCATTTCACTCATGTCGTCTCCAGGATCAAAAACATCATAATCTTCAATGCCTGCCATGTTTTAAAAATAATTAACTTTTTATTTTGTTTTATAAAAAAAAATGTCACAAGCATATGGCTCAATTCTTGACCCGCATAGAAGACTGAAAGAGCCCTTTGGCGTGAAGGGAAATAAACAGAATATTATTGTTCCAAATAATCCATCTACTATTGATTCAGATCAAATTCTTACTGTTAAATTTCCAGACCTAGGAGCAGATGAAGTGATTGTGCCGGGATCTGCACGTCTTACTTTCAAAATAGAACTCGAATCAGCAACAGACGCAAACAGGACAGTAGTTCAGAATCTGGGACGGGCAATTGTTAAGAAAATTTCTATAAAACTTGAGGGGCAAGAAATATTTTCTTTACACAATGCAGACATATTTCTAATCTATTCTGATCTATGGCTAACCGATAATGAAAGGGCCGATCTTGCGTTTCAAGGAATCGAAAATAACGAAGCACTAAAACACAGAATAGACGCCGAAGATGCTAAAGACAGTAACAAGGCTGAAGCTGTAAGTTTTGCTTATGGAAATCGCTTTTCTATACCCTTAGATTTTGAGTTGTTAAAAGCGCATGCGCCATACTTTCAAGGAGCATTAAAAGACAGATTGTCATATGAACTAACTTTTAATGAATACAAACGTGTCATTAAATCTACAGACACTGACGCAAAGTACAGCATTTTCGACATCTCGTTAGAGTTTGACATTGTTAGCAACCCTAACTTAGCAAGGCTGATTGAGCAACAATATCAGTCAAAATTAGCAATATATTACGAAAGAGTGATTCATCATACTAAATATCCTAAAAGCAGGGCAGACACTATATGGAACTTTAGTTTTAGTGCCACAGCAAGATCCCTTAAAGGTATTTTATTGCTGTGTGAAGATGAAGAACCATTCAAAAGACAAAGTGAAAAATTTATTAATCCTAAAATAACGAAAGTACAATGTTCAATTGAGGGTAGTCCTAACCAAGTCTACGGTAGCGGGCTTAAACCTTATCATCATTTTGATGAAATAAGAAAATTCTTTGGAGGCGGGAGGTCTAGAAGTCCAACAGTAGACCTTGTGTCTAAAGATCTACACCTTCACAGTGTTAGACTTGATGAATATTTAACAACGAAATACGGTTTGTGGATTGACCTAAGGTCAACAGAGGATAATCAGTTGCATGGGAGTGGGAGAACAGTTAAAGACGTAATAAACATTCAAATTGATAAAGAAAAAGAGAGTGATAAACCACTTAATGTACATTTGTTTTTAATATATGATGCGCAGCTGAATATTCAAGATAACAGATTAAAAGATATCCAATACTAAATTATTTTTATTTTTTAAAAAAAGCATGTCTGTTCAGGTTTATCCAAAAGTGCCCAAAGAAGAGATAGTAGGCAACTCTGACATAAAAACTTTCAGATTAACAAACATAACACAAATGCAAACCCAACTAGAGCAGGACCTTTCAAAATACAGTAAAACCAAACGAAGGTATTCTGCTGCCTTTAATGCTGTTACATATGTTAATACTGGAGCATCGATCACTAGTGCTTTATCAGCAGGAACAAGTGTAGGTCTCTTAGCAACAGGCGTAGGTGCACCGGCAGCTTTACCTCTAGGCGGTTTGTCTTTAACTCTTGGCCTGTGTTCATTGGCTGTAAGTGCTGTCAGCAAAAAAATAAAAACTAAACTCCAAAAGCACACAGCTATGGTTCAACTAATAACAGCTAAACTTAGTTCCTTCAAACTGATAATTGATAAAGCACTTGCCGACTCGAACATCACGGATGAAGAATTTAGTCGCCTACAGGCTGATTTTGAGGACTACAAAAGACAAAAGTTTGATCTTCAAAGAAAGGCAAGGGCAACTTTTTCTCAACAGCCAGACACCGACCAGATAAAAAAGGAATGCTTAAAAAAAGTAAACGAGACATTAAACTCTGTTCTAAACAGCTCACATTAACAACACCAAAGGGCGTTTATACTTTAGTTTATGAGTCTAAGCACAAAAAGACCTCTGATATTGATTAATTAATTTAAATAAATATTTTGAGTTAGAAAAGAAGCTCAACATGGATAAGATATATGACAGTTTTGACTCTTGGTTAGATGCAATGGAAGAGGAAGAGCGTTTGTCAAAAGCTTTAAATGAGGTCGTTTTAGAAGTTATTGATCCAACAAACGTACAGGCAAGCGTTGTGCATGCAATTTCTCAAGTTCCAAGTAAACTAACAATAAACCCTCCAGTTAAAGTAAGGTTAGTTGTTTTAATCGACTATATAACAATAAATGAAGAAAATCTAGAAGTCTGGGTCTCAACTAAACAGCAGACTATTCTTTCTTATAATGACTTAACACCCGGTTGGGCAGATCAACTTCTTACACAGTTTAATGAAGCCTCTGAAGCAGCTAAAATGAGAGGCTCTGGTTGGTCAGAGGGTGAAGTCCTAGACATCAGATTAAGACAGGCTAAGTATGAGCCAATTGTAGGCAAGTCTTACATTCCACTGCCGCCAGCATTAGTTGCAAAGAGAGCAGTTCTGAACATAAAGAATTCAGACGACAAATGTTTTATGTGGTGCGTTCTTGCTAGGCTGCATCACGTTGCCAAAAATGCAGAGAGAGTATCTAACTATCAATCTTATTTTGATGAACTTAACTTTGATGGACTCACCTTTCCTATTAGTATAGACAAAATTGATCAGTTTGAAGAACAGAATCCCCCAATAACTGTTAACGTATACACATGGACTGAAGAAACCAACCTTAGACCAATTAGAGTGTCTAAGAACAGTCCAACAATAGGCGAACCAACCAAAACTCATGTAGACTTACTCTTGATGCACAGCCCAACAGGATTGCATTACACGCTAATACGCACAATGAGTAGACTGTTGGTGCATACTACAAAAAATGGGCACAAACAAGAATTCTGTAGAAAATGTTTAACAAGAATTTCGTCTGTTCAAGCTGCGAGTGAACATGTAAAACATTGTCTCAGTCCAGTGGACTGCAATACAGAACTAATTATGCCAAGAGAAGGTAGTAAGGTTAGTTTTAAAAATTACAAAAAACTCCAGAGGTCTCCATACGTTGTTTACGCAGACTTTGAATCGCTTATTGTTCCTTATGAAGGACCTGCTCCAAAACATTTACCAAAAACAGTTATAATGAGTAATCACCAGATTTGTTCATTTGCCTTCATTGTTGTCAGGTCAGATGGTGAACATTCAAAGCCAGAATTATACAGAGGACCACATGCAGCAAAACATTTCTTAAAACGCATGCAAGAAGTTCGTAATGTCTGTTCTAATAATCTAGTCCTATCCGATCTTAAGATGACCCCCGAAGACCAACAAAAATATGACTCAGCCACTCACTGTTGGATTTGTGGTTTAGAGCTAACACCTAAAAGTTTAAATCCAACAGTAAGAGACCATGATCACATTAGCGGAAAGTTTAGAGGAGCAGCGCATAACAATTGCAATCTTCAACTAAAGTTTGATCCTAGGACTTGGAGACTTCCTATATTCTTTCATAACTTGCGAGGTTACGACTCTCATCTTATATTGCAAGCAGTAACTAGCGCCTTTAGGGTGTCATGCATTGCGCAGTCATCAGAAAAGTACATGTGTTTTACTTTAAATAACCTGTCTTTTTATGACTCTATGCAACAGCTGATGGGTTCATTAGAGTCACTGGCTATGTCCTTAAAGTCCTGCCCAATAACAGAAGAATATTTTGATCCAACGGTGATTAGAAAGGGCGTTTATCCTTATGAGTACATGAACAGCTGGGAAAGGTTTGAAGAGACAGCCCTTCCGCCTAAAGGTGCGTTCTTTAGTAGTCTTAGAGGAAAGGACATCAGTGATTCTGATTATTCTTATGCTCAAGAAGCATGGCAAAAATTAGACTCTAAAACAATGGGAGACTATCATGATTCCTATTTAATGGCGGATACTTGTTTGTTGGCGGATGTTTTTGAAAATTACAGAAAGACCTGCATGAAACATTATAGTCTAGATCCTGCGCATTATATTTCTGCGCCTGGGATGAGTTGGGACGCATTCTTAAAATTTACTGGCGTACAGATTGACCTGTTGTCTGACCTACCAATGCTTCAGATGATTGAAAACGGATTGCGTGGCGGAATTAGTATGGCGTCTCACCATTACTGTAAAGCAAACAACAAGTATTTAGACAACTATGACCCAAGTAAAACTTCTAACTATCTTATGTATTTAGATGCAAACAATCTGTATGGTTGGGCTATGAGTCAATCACTTCCATTACGTAACTTTAAAATGTACACAGGAGGTGTAAAAGACATTCAAAAGTTTTTAAAATGGCTTCAGAGTCTAGAAGCTGATCAACAACGGGGCTTTATTCTAGAAGTTGATTTAGAATATCCTCATGAACTTCATGACCTGCATAATGACTATCCATTAGCGGCAGAAACCCTAAAAGTGTCAATGACAGAACCGCCTAAACTTGTGCCTAATCTTCGTGACAAAAAAAATTATGTCTGTCATTACAGACTTCTCCAATTTTATTTAAGACATGGTTTAAAGTTAACAGCAGTTCATCGTATAATTGCATTTGATCAAGAACAGTTCATGAAACCATACATCATGAAGAATACTGATCTCAGAACTAAATCCGCAGATGCTTCAGAAAAAGACTTTTTCAAGTTGATGAACAACAGCTGTTTTGGAAAGACTATGGAAAATCCGCACAAGCGCAAAGATTTCAGATTGGTCACTAGAGAAAACGATGCAATTAAGCTGGTGTCAAAACCCAACTACCAAGACTTTAGAAAATTTCATGATCAGCTTTTTGGAATAATGATGAAAAAAAAGAAAGTCAAATTGGACAAACCTGTTTTTATTGGGTTTACTGTTTTAGAGCTGTCGAAGCTTTTGATGTTAGAATTTCTTTACGACTACTTTAAACCCTTGTATCCAGAGTCCAGAGTTCTGTACACAGATACAGATTCCTTTGTAATCGACATCCCTACTGAAGATTTTTACAAAGACATGGAATTAGAAGTAGCAAAAGAGCATGCCGGATGGTACGACACATCTGATTACCCTAAAGATTCACCTTTGCATTCAGTTATTAATAAGAAGGTTTTAGGTAAGATGAAGGATGAATTATCTGGAGGTGTGATCAAGGAGTTTATTGGTTTAAGGTCGAAAATGTACAGTCTTGCTAGCCAAACAAAAACTGTTAAAAAAGCAAAGGGAATATCTCGCAGTGTTGTGCAGTCAAATATATCACATGACAATTACAAAGAAGCATTGTTCAAAAAAAAGACTTTTCATCATGACAATTACAAACTACGATCTAATCTGCATGAGATTAACACAACAGTTGTAACAAAACGGTCTCTTGATAGAACTAACACAAAAAGAGTATTTGTTAATCCAGAGTATTCATATGCAATTGGGCACTGGAGAATAGTATAATCATATGTCTTCATGGAGTTTCTGTTTGGTCAAGTGTTATCAGAAGCTCAACTATATCATTATCCAGTATAGCCAAATCATTATTATTCATTACTGCTAAATGTGCTTCAATTTTTTTTATCATTTCAAGATTTTGATTTTTCCATATCAAAATATCAGAATCTAGGGATTGGGGTAGTAAGCGATTGTCTGGCATAAGATTGTCAATGTTCTTAAATATTTTTTTGATAATAATATTATAAGCAGATAATTGACGTATTAATTTTGAAAACTCTTTTTTCTTTTGAGCTTCCATTTTAAACTCAAATGTATTTGCCTAAATTAACTAAGCGACTGGAACTGTGTCTGGTGGGATTATCTGCAGTTCTTCCTTCACAAAAGATCTTCGGGGGGCTGGTCGTTTTGTTGTGTCAGTTTCTCGTAAATAATACACGGGCGGATTCATTTTCACAATTTTTTTTATCTCATATGGATCAACACTCCAAACTGGATCTGTTGCCCTGATGCGAGTGTCCCCTTCCGCTTCTCCCGGTGAATAAAGGTATCTCACTTTTAAACCAAATGGTAATAGTTTACTGGATGAGTCTTCAATAGCAACATTTATTCGTTTGGTTTTGATTGCTTGTACTGGTTTTAGCCCTTTAAATTCTTCATTATTCATTGTGCGCAAAACTGAGGGCAGTCTTCTAACCCATTCTGTGTTGCGAGAATTGTCAATCAGCTCTCTGTGATACTGGTAGGAGAAAAGTCTTTCAGATAACTGTTTGTTAAAGTTTTCAACCAAAGCCTGTGATCTGTGAACTCCTGGAATGCCTCTTTTAATGGTAACTCTATGTTTTAACAATAATTGATTCACTTGACCTTTAAATTCTTTTCCATCATCGACTTGAATCATGCGAGGATAAGTTAAAGGGCCTCGTTGATATATCAGTTGTATAGCGACAGCAACAGCAGAAGCACTCTTTTGTGTTAATGGTTCCGCATCTTTGTATCTTGAAGCTATGTCAATGACTGTAAGTGCGTACTTAAATCTTTTTCGTCTAATCGTATCATGGGGTAAATATAGAAGGTCCATTTGATGGGTGTCGTTTGGAGTTATATTCACAAAGTGTGGTCTCTGTATTCGTTTAGGCGCTGGTAGATAAATTTGCCAAATCGCTTGTTTAGATAACCATTCCTTTGCTGTTTGTTCACTGACACCCGCTGCTTGGCTTAGCTTTTTAATTGCTGTGATTCCCTTCCAATATCCTTTTGGCGAATAATAGATCTTGTTCATTTTTTATTCAGCCAATATTATGTGCAACAAAATACACAACGGTCATGCCAAAGACAATAAACAATATTTCTTGCATCTTTTGTTTTTCTGATGGTTGATAAAAGTCGCTGAATTTTGGTGGGGGCAATGTTTCAACTTGTTTGCCTGTTACTAGAAAATATTCTTTTATTGCCTGGTCAACATCTTTAAATGTGTAAGCTGCATGTCCCTGTTGTTTAAGTCTGTCGTTAATAAAATCTAACTGCTCCATTCTTTGCTTTTCATAGGTGTCTTGTGCAGCGGCTAGTTGCTCCATAGCTCTGTTATGTCTTTTTCTCTCATCGTTATTTTGTAGTTTACTAAACGCGTAATTACTTCCGCTGAAAGCAAGCGCGTTGACCACTGCGCCGCCTATCATCATTACGAGTGAAGCCATTTTTATAAATGTATTTTTTTTACATATTTATATTTTCTGGAATTATTCCTTGCTTAACTAGAAAATCTTTCGTAGCAAATGAAGCTGTAATGACAGCAATCAACTTTGCTGAGTCTTCAAAATCTAGCTTGCCAAGATCTGCTGGTTTTATTCTTAACAAGCTTTTACCAAGCATTGTGTATCCTACACTTAGACCTCCAATAACAGCAGAATGGTATACGAGGTTGGCAACAGTTTTTTTTCGGTGCTCATTTTTTAAAAATAAAATAATATTTATTATTAATAAAACATGAACTGCGATGATTTACTTCCTGAACTTACAAATAATCAAGTTGATGACCAAGCTATTATGCGCCAAAAGGAAAGGCTGTATTCTTTGGCGGCGTGTGGAAAAACAAAACAGTATCTCGGAAATGAATTCAGCATAGAACAGATTCAACAGATGTCGCCGCAAGACATTGTAAAGTATCACAACAGGTATGAAGCGCAACTGGGGTCAAGAATGGTCAAAAGTGTCGGACAAACTGTTCTTAGTTTGTACACTAAACTCGTTAGTAGATTTGCGCCCATTGATTCTGAACAAGATTTTATGTATGATTTAACGCAGGATCCAGTTTTAACAAAGTCATTAGAGTCTCTAGGATGTGATCTATATTACAGATTTGGAACATTATTGTCGCCAGTAATTATGGGGTTAATTACGTTTAATCATATAGATTTTATTTCTCTTAAAAATGACCGAGCAGAAAACGTTGATGGAGAAAGTGACCCGTGAAAAGAATCCTGGGCGCGTTGAAGCAGGGAAAAAATTAGCAGAGTGGAACAAAAAAAGAAAATTAGAGTTACAACATATAACTCATAATGAAAAAACACCAGTTATGCCAGAGCCACAACAAGAACAAGTTGTTTCAAGTCCCGCAACATCATCATGGATTATTTGGATTAAAAGAGTTAGCATTTTTGGCGTCATTGCTGTTGGTGGGGGTGGTTATTACGTTTATAAAACATATAAAGAAAGACAGCAAAAACCAAAGCAGTCAAAAAAATCACAGCCACTAAATACAAAATCTGAATAAAAAAGAATGCCAGAACTGCCAACAACAAAATCTCATTTTGATCCATTTGATATGCAGTAATATTTCAAGAACTTAATAAATAATTATAAGTGACTTGAATAAGAACTTGATGACGACTTCATGACGACTTGATGAAAACTTAAATAAGAACTTGATAAGAACTTGATGACGACTTGATAAGAACTTAATGACGACTTGATAAGAACTTAATGACGACTTGATGACGACTTGTTAAGAACTTGAATAAGTACTTGAATAAGTACTTGAATAAGAACTTGTTAAGAACTTGATGATGACTTGTTAAGAACTTGATGTTGACTTGTTAAGAACTTAAATAAGAACTTAAATAAGAACTTGAATAAAAACTTGTTAAAAACTTAAATAAGAACTTGAATAAGAACGTGATGCCGACTTGAATAAGAACCTAGAACGACTTAATGACGATTTTTTTCATAAAGGATAAAACACAATTAATTGTTACATTCTTTTCCGGGGGGACAACTCCTCTTCACTTCTGAAGGGTTTGCTGCCTTTATGTAGTACTCTAGGTCAGACATGTCTAGCCACGGCTTACTCAACTGCATAATTGCCGAGTCGAAGCGTCGCACTGTTTGCTGGTTCGTGTCGAGTTACACATAACGGAGTCGGGGCGTCGTTTACTGCAGGCCGTCACGCGGCATTGTATAAATTTAGGCGGCTAAATTCCCCACCGGCGTCGTTTAGTGCAGGCGTTAGCCGTCACGCGGCATTGTATAAATTTAGGCGGCTAAATTCCCCACCCCAAATAATCTTTTTCCAATTTTATGTATTAAAATCTGCATTTAAATCTAAAAGCATTTAAAACAAATATTTATTAAAAAGTAGTGGCTAAAAAGTAATGTAAGATGCACTTTGTTATTTAGCTTTTGGTGTTGTTTTAACAAAATAAAAAACAACTTTACTCTAGGCAAGTAGACACCATGTAATTGTAAAGCGTTTGTTTGTGTACAGTATATATAAATCTTGAAGATAACAACATTGAGGATATGCCTGCGGTAGTTTTAAATACTTGGTTGTCATGGCATTGAAAAGTCTAAATTTGCCCTCTTCCCTGCCCTCAAGTGATCCTTCCCACTTTCGTATTGGGTCACTGGCGCGGCTATGAACGCCCGTAAACCCAAAATATGGTCACTGGCGCGGCTATGAACGCCCGTAAACCTAAAATGGTCGCCCTGGTG
>CM065717.1:89420025-89427525 GCA_033310375.1 Conus canariensis
CACACACACACACGCACGCACGCACGCACGCACGCACGCACGCACACACACACACACACACACACACACACACTCGCCAAAAAGAAGAATCTGAAAACCTTGTAGACAAGAACGCAACAGAAAGTATGTACGTATTGTTTCCCCCTTTACATGGACAGAGAGACAGACAAACAGATAGACAGGTAGCTAAATAGACAAATAGATAGATGGATGGATAGATATATAGATAGATAGACAGATAGATAGATCGATAGATGGATGGATAGACAGACTGACAGGCAGATAATCAGATATAGACGTAGATTACTCTGTGACTTACTTGCAGAACGGGCCCCTAGGTATACAGGACGCCAGACAACGACCTGCTAATGTCCTGTCCCTAAGCAGCTCTGAAAGGTATACATAAAGAATATATATATATATAAGAGAGAGAGAGAGAGAGAGAGAGAGGAGAGGGGAGAGAGAGAGTATGTATGTATATATGTTTGTATGTGTGTGTGTATAATAATTATTGCTGCTGCCATGGCTACTAGTACTGCTGCGGCTTCTGCTGCTGATGCTATCCTTAGTGCTGCTTCGCTCCTACTGCTGCCGCGGCTACCGGTTCTATCACTATTATCCCTCCCCCTGCTTCCTACTAGATCTGCTGCTGCTGCTCCTACCACTGCTGCTAATACTACTATTACCTCTGTTGGTGACACGACTACCTTTGCCACAATTGTCAATGCTGCTGCTGCTGCTGCTGCTGCCGCTGTCACATCCACTGTTGATATTACCCCTGCTGTTACTGCAGCTGCCAGAACTGTATTCGCCACTGTTGCTGCTGCTATTGTTTCTACTGCTAGCACGACTATGTTGGCTATTTGGGTTACCGGTGTCACTCCAACGTGTCTGCCACAATTACCTTTGTAACCATCGCTAGTACCGTTGTTACCTTCGCTGTAGATAATGCACTACTGCTTTTGACCTCAAATATAAAGCTCACTCTTATGACAACGATCTCTGGCAGGAGGAATGGAATGCGCTGACGGATAACGAACTCTTCAAACTCCATCCAAACTAGAAAGAGTTTTACCGTGCGCAGCTGACGTTATGTCGTTTGCACACAGGTCCCTCTTTTTAAACCCACTCGTAGATTTTTAAAAGATGAAGAAATTCCGTGATGCATTCTGAGTGCATGTCCCAGTCACTATAAAACATGTTCTTATAAAGTGTTGGGGCATACATGATGTCAGACACAAATATTTTACGGCAGATTTCATGTCAACTTTATTCAGAACTGTCCCACCTGATGTTCTTTTTTTCTTTCTTTCTTTTAGTTTCTTGAAATAACTTTAATCTGATCTAAGATATTATGGAAGAAAATTCCGGCGTGTTTTTTAAAAAATCTTTTTAATGAGGTGTGTGTGTGTGTGTGTGCGTGTGTTTTATGAGCTTACTTCAACGGAGTGACAGCCTTTATATGGCCTTTTGCAATCAGCTGGGATATAACCAGTGTGTATTCCTTTTGCCACCAGTACCTTCACTGCTACAACTACTGCTATTGCAACTGCTATGTTTGATGCTCTTGTCTGTTCTAGAAATGCATGTCCTGATAGTGTTACCGCAGCAATAGCAGGTATGTTTACCGCTGTTGCAACTACATTTGCTACAGGCTATTGCTACAGTCACTGCTGTTACTGGTGCTGCCGCAACATTGGCTGCTATTGCCCTGTTTACTGCTGTTACTGACACACTGAAATTTGCATTCGTTGTTTGTTATTATTCCTACTACTGCGATTTTGCTGCCATAACTATAACTGATACCATTAATGTATTTTATTTTAGATCAGTCTCTTATTTTCGGCACTTGTTTCTTATTTTCAGTCTTGACAATTCGCTTAGGGTGCCATTGTACGGGACTCTGCCTGTCCTCTGCAGTGGCCGTCTAGGCGAATGGATCCACACACATGTTGGCATCGGACAGGGCTGTCAACGCTCCCCCAACACCTTTCTGGAAAGATAATGCTGAACAATTAAGTAGTGGGGAAAAAACAAGTGGAGGTTAACAAATCTTCCATCATTATAGTAACGACTTGGCAAAGATCTGAAATGAAAAAAAAATCGAAGATGAAGAAAATGGGAAACCAGATATTTAAAATATAAAACCCTTCACTAGTTTTACGAGGGAACCATCGCAATCCCTCTCGAAGGCAGATCTATATGTATTGCCTGCTCCTAGGCCTTTCGTCCGCTGGATCGGACTCATCAGGGAGACACGGCTGTTTGTGTCTGTGCTCTTGGCGTCAAACAGAGACACACCACAGTCCGTAATTCTGTGGTGTTCTCACCACCAAGTGTTCAAAGAAGAATCCAACAGCACCCTCAAAGCAGCCAGCGAAAGGTGTTAAATAAAGAAAACCGAAAGCGTGGAGAGGAAAAAAGTTGCTGAAAAACTAAAAACATTATGCTTACAGTATAAAATGTACGGGACAATCTTTGAGCCTATGCTTGAGGATCCAGTTAAGGATGCAAGGGAGATCAAAGACTCATGACTGACGCACTAGAAGTCGAAACGGTGGGCACTGGCGGCAGGGCCATTACCAATCTGCGCTTTGCTGGACAGATAGAACATGCGCAATTAGTAAAACGCCCGGACAAAACATCCGCGGTATGTGACGTGGAAACCAGTACACAGACGACCAAACCGATGACACCAACTCCTAAAGCATCAAGAGGGGCACCAGTAAAGCTCGCGGTCAAAATTTTGAGACAGTCAGCAGCTTCACGTACCTGGAAGCGCTTGCAATAGATTATCATTAAGAGGACTTATACCGCGCCTGTCCCCGGCCAGAGACAAGCTCTAAACGCTTTACAATCCGCATTCTCGTTTACACGACGGGCTGCCTACCTGGGTAAAGCCGACTGAAGAACTGCCTGCTGGCGCTTCATTCAGTCGTGTCCAGTGTTATTTAGTCAATATCGTTCATTCAATGTAACAACTCTTTCGTTCTTACGCAGAGTACATGCTATGTGTTACGTGTCATCCATACCAACAGCCAAACTGGCCGTCTCTTCCGAGAGTTGGTGATGGGATTTTACCTGTGTGCAAAATGTTATGCGTGCGTTCACACACGGAACCTTGGTTTATAGTCTCATTCGAAGGACTGCTTGGGTAATGGGGTCAGAACCAATGTTAACTCCGAGGGGAAAATCCCCCTGTACTGAAACAGCCCGACGGAGATTCGAACCCGCAACCCCAGGATCACCAAGGTTACGAGTCCGGCGCTCTACCAACCGAACTATTCCGGCCCCAAAGATGAGGGCTCCAAACGACCAGTACTCTCTGGAATGGCCTAAGCATCAGCAGCGCTCTTAAAATTCACCACCGTCTGGAACAACAGCATCAATATCTCTCTCAGTTCAAAAGCGAGAATGACGTTCGAACAAACGAACGAACGAATTTTGTTTCAAGATGGTAATGGATTAAACATAAATCCTTTTTTTTTACATCCAACCCTCTGGGCAAGAACAAAATACATATGTAGTAAGAAACAATCAAACAATATACATGAGAAAAAATGCAACAATCAATACAAGAGTACATCTGGAAAAAAAACACATAACAGAATCCAATTAGCAAAAAAATGGACGGGAGAGAGAGAGAGAGAGAGAGAGAGAGAGAGAGAGAGAGAGAGACAGACAGACAGACAGACAGATAGACAGACAGACAGACAGATACAGGTACAGAGAGAGAGAGAGAGAGAGAGAGAGAGAGACAGACAGACAGACAGACAGATAGACAGACAGACAGACAGATACAGGTACACACACAGAGAGAGAGAGAGAGAGAGAGAGAGAGAAGAGAGAGAGAGAGAGAGAGAGAGAGAGCGATCGACAGGTAGTCAGGCGGGATAAAAGGGGAGAAAGACTATGAAGCAAAATGGATAACACCTTCGCCCGCCCACAGTTAAAAAACCGACAACACATTACTGACACAGAACTGCTAGAGTGGGGTCAAATTTGAAACATTCATCAGATATTTGTAAACACGCATCTAAACTGGAAATGATCTATACATTTTGAGGTGCAATGGGGTCAAATCTGAGACACCCATCAGATACAAAAACAAGATTTGAATTTCTTAAAGTTTGGTTCATATTTTACTTCTTGAGGGATATGATTCCATAGCCAACCTCCAGAATACGCCGGACAAGATTTTGTGCCAGACAATCGTTGCATATGGGAGGTTTGTTTTATGTGAATGTGGGTAATCGTTTAACCGCTGGTTAGCATTCACAAAAGAGCTGTCAAAGTAACGTTAGGTAAGCCATCTTTACTGGCAGACTCGGACTACGAGCAAGCAGGCACCCTTCCACTTTAAGCCAAACTTCTATACAATAAAAGACTCCTTACGCATAAGAAACTCGATGGAAATGCACCGTTTTATCTAATAAACATGTTCACTTTTAAGTAAATTATTGCTAGCTGAGTCCGAAAGTGTTGAGTGAGGCATAGTCAATAGTAAGTTGAATATAAGAGTGAAAAAACAATTTTCTTGCATGCAAATTCAAGAAGTTCTTAAACATTTCTGGATACAAGTTCTGAGTGTTTTGACCAAGAGAGATTACTATCTGTTGTTATTCCTAAGACTTTGTGACTGGATACTTCTATTTTTCCATTTGAAATACAAGGTACTGACAGCTTTTGGCTAAGATTTTGACGTTTCTGTCTCATAGTTATCATAATTTTTTTTTTTTGAGGATGGAGAGCCATGTGATAAAATTGTGTCTATTTAACCAAAATGTTAATGTTTTCTTGGGTGCTATTGTAAACCTTTTGGGCGTCAGAATTATTCGTATCTAAAGTAATATCATCGGTGAACAGTTCGGTGTTTATTTTCAAGTACAATGGCAAATCATCAATGTAAAATGAAAATAACTGAGGACCTAGTACTGATCCTTGTGGGACTCCAAATTTGTTGGAAAGAAAATTAGATTTAAATGCGATTACAGATACAATTTGCTGTCTGTTGGAAAGAAAAGACGAAATCCATTTCAATGTTTTGAAAGATAGCTTACAAATTGCTACTTTTCTGAGTAAAGGTTCATAATTTATGACGTCGAAAGCTCTAGCGAAATCTGCAAAAAGAATTACTAAAAATTGTTGGCTGTTTTACTGTTTCTACGTCAAGTTGTTCTAAAAATTCTCTTCTTTTGAAGTTTATTGACTGATTAAGATATACAATAATGCCAGTTTTTTTTCTTTTTTTTCACAATAATGGCAGTTTCCATGCTTTGTTCGGGATGTCTGCGAACGACATTATAGCCTGGAACTGTAATGTCAGTGTTAGGTGTAAGACTAGACAGATGTGATTCAGAAAATCAAAATATGTGAAAAATTTTCCCCGAATTATATATGACTGATGGTATTTCGGTAATCTTATTAATCGCAGGGTTGACACTGAGATGTCCAATTCTAAGTCCATCTACTTTCAGCCAGGGGTCATTATCCTGTGTCGCATTTAGCGTGGTCAGTACTATATCCAAGTAAGCGCAAAATATTAACGAGCAGACAAAAACTCTTTCCGACCAGGAATTAAGTTCATTATGGAAAAGAATAAGAAGAAAAAAAAATTGTAAAGATAAACTGGACGACGATGCAATAAATAGCGAGGAAAATTTTTCAAAGATCAATGATAAGTCCACGAAAGGCCAAAGACAAAATAATCTGAAAATTCAAAGGCGAAAGGTGCACAGGGAAAATCAGAATAACATCAAAGAATTTGGCAGAACTTTTTTTTAAACCGTAATCCAAATATAATTATTAGTTATCACAGTCGACTCTTCAGTGTAAGACTATAATCATAAAGACATGGCGAACCGGCACTTCCATCACACACACACACACACACACACACACACACACACACACACACACACACACACACACACACGCACGCACGCACGCACACACACACACACACACACACACACACACAAGATCTTACACACGCACACGCACACACACACACACACACACACACACACACACACTCCTCCGCCCCTCCCCTCCCTTCCTTCCCCGCCCACACACATATTATGTGCGCCCGCGCGTGCATAACAAATATCCACATGAACGACGTCATTGACGTTGACTGATTGCGACAAATGAATGTTTTTGAGACAATAGCTGCGATGCCATCTTACACAATTCAAGAACATGGGCATTTATAACATTTCCACTGGGAGCCGCATGATAACACCTTTGGACAGAACTATTTTCTTGGTATGTTGCGTTTGGGAGGGAAGGGGAATCTTGTGACTGAAATGGTTAGACAGGGGTGGGATTCCGTCAACTCTGTTCCCAATATTGGGGAGAAGTTTGGTTTGTTTGTTTGTTTGTTTGTTTTTGTGTTTTGAAGAAAGGAATCTGCGGAACACGAATCTGTCTGACTTGGACGGGGATTGGAAGATGTGTAGTGAAAAAGGGATTAACGGTTTGGATAATTTAGGGGGCTTACGTGCAATATTTCGTCGAAAATTACAACGAAGGAAAGTGGTTTGACAAGCATCATTATTGCCAGAGAATATATTATTTCCTGGTGTGGCTTGATGTGGCATACTCAGGAATTAGTCACTTGGAGGATCATTTCTGCTTGACGGCTTTCTGTGTCTGATACATCGGGGAAAGCCGGGGGCACGTTTCCAAAGTCTGGTTGTGTAGTCTGCCACGTGTTTTTCAAGTCTGCCACCAGTTTTGCTGTGCCTTTGACGCTCGGGTGGAGCAGGTCTTGGTCAAAGGCAAGACGAGGGGCTCCGGTTGGAGTGATAACGTGGGATCGTGGTCAAGATAAGTGGCGCCCATATGTTTACACACAGTCTGCAGATTACAGTTGGACGGTCGGATGATGATGTTGTTCAGATGGTGCTGACCTCTGGCCGGAATGATGGAGCTGAAGGTTACTTTGGCATTTGGGAATGTTTTGCAACGTAAACCCTGATAGCAAAATCTACAAAGAAGAATCCAGGCATTTGAAATGAGATGCTACCACAAATTCATGCGCATCTCCAACAATGACCATGTCACCAATGCAAAAGTGTGCAAAGAACTGAGGCAGTCATCGCCCTTGGAAGACCTACTGACATTAACCAAGAAACGAAAACTGAAATGATATGGTCGCATCTCTTGATCATCCGACCACGCCAAAACACTTGGGCAGAACACTGTATCAGCAAACAGAAGAAGGAACAGACAGAGACAGAGTGGGAAAACAGAAGAAGGAACAGACAGGGACAGAGTGGGAAGACAGAAGCCAGGAATAGACAGGGAAAGAGTGGGAAGACAGAAGCCAGGAACAGACAGGGCAAGGGTGGGAAGACAGAAGCCAGGAATAGACAGGGACAGAGTGGGAAGACAGAAGCCAGGAACAGACAGGGAATGTGTGGGAAGACAGAAGCCAGGAACAGACAGGGCAAGGGTGGGAAGACAGAAGCCAGGAATAGACAGGGACAGAGTGGG
>CM065717.1:89435025-89467525 GCA_033310375.1 Conus canariensis
AGTGTGTTTCCCCCCGTTCATACTGATACCACAGTTTCTAAATAATCTTACAGACATACAGGCAGACAGACAGATAAACAAACAAACAAAATAAACCAATGGACGCAGATGAAAACATACCCTCCGTGGTGGAGGTGACTAAAAGGCCCACTGGGAAAGCGCACACCTCCACAAAGGTGTAACTGTCCTCTTCGATTCAAACAATCCCCATGATCATCCATCGTATATCTTTAGAGGCATCTTTTGTAAACTATTACAGATACACACATCACGCACTGTTTTACCGAACTTAACCCTTTAGTGTCACATTTACTTTATTTTTCCTTACCATTTTTTTTTTGGGGGGGTTGATATTTGCACGTTTCAGGTGCTACTTCAGTACTGTGCAGTGACTGATTAAATACCTCCCCCCCCCTTCTCCCGTCCTTTCCCCCCTCGGCAATTCCCACAGCTCCCCAACCCTTTATGAATGTTAATTAACCCGCAGGATCCAGACTGAGATCTTATACAGGCGTAGATATCAGCGCGTCGAATAAACCTGATTTTCCTTTTTCTTTTTTTTTTTTCTTTTTTTTTTTCGTACAGATCCATGTCTTGTTTCTTGAGAAATTCTTTTAAAAAATAATGAAAAATGTCTACTCTGGTGACACTGAAGAAAGTAAACGACAAAAAACAAACAAACAAACAAAACCCTGGATTTGCCCTTCGACCCGTAACCACACCAAAATTTAATGAGTTTGTCCTTGTGCTCATATTCTATCTTCTCACCCATTTTTGTTGAAATCGGTCTGGGTTTTTTTGTTTTGTTTTGTTTTGTTTTGTTTTGTTTTTCTCGTTTGTTTGTTTGCTTGCTTACTTACTCGTTTTGTTTTCGGGAGTGAGATTGTTTGCATAATTTTGGTGACAGACAGACAGAGAAGAAAAAACAACCAAACACACAAGCCAACGGACACGAGCAAACACACGCGCGCGCGCACATACACAAACACACACACACAAGACGCGCGCGCGCGCACGCAGACAGACAGACAGACAGACAGACAGACACACACACACACACACACACACACACACACACACACCCTGCTTGGCGGAGGTAATAATTCATCACACGCTCTGTACGATGAAGCCTCTTCACCCTTATAAGATAAGACTGGCAAAAGGTAAGTGTCGCCAGTAGTTCGGTCTGCACAACATCGTTCTCTCTTTTCCAAGGAACTCCTTGAGAGGCAGACGGATTTGAAAGAGTTTACTGACGGGGGGTTCCAGTCCTCTCGCCGGGGGGTGACAGAGGAAATCCTGAAGACACCTCTGGGAACCACTTAAGAGGCATTGAGAAAGATTGCAGACGTCCCCCTTAGGGCTCCGTTTGACATCTAGGCATGAGTCTGGAATGCGAAAGAAGAAAAGGATGAAAGGGATGAAAGCCAAGAAAAGGCAAGAAAAAAGGAAGAAACGAAGAGAGTGAAAGAATGGAAGAATAAAAAAACAGAAGTACGAAATAGAAAAGGAAGGGGAAAAAAAGATGAAGGGAAGGAAGAAACGACGAATGAATGTTTGAAAAAATGGAGTGAAGGAGAATGAAAAGAAGAAGAAAAGAAAGAAAGAAATAAGAAACGGAAAGAAAGACAGAATGAATGCATGAACGAACGAATAAATGAATGAATGAATGAATAAAATAAAGAAAGAAAGAAAGAAAGAGAGGAAAGAATGAAAACGGATTAAAGAAAGAAAGAACCTAAAAGGAATGATTGGCAAAGAAAAGGAAGCAAAGAAAGAAAGAAAGAAAGAAAGAAAGAAAGAAAGAGGAAAGGACTGAAGAAAAGAGGAACAGCTTGTCTGATCTCCGATGAATCACGTTGAGCCCTGCATTTCTGATCTCCGATGAATCACGTTGAGCCCTGCATTTCTGATCTCCGATGAATCACGTTGAACCCTGCATTTCTGATCTCCGATGAATCACGTTGAGCCCTGCATTTCTGATCTCCGATGAATCACGTTGAGCCCTGCATTTCTGATCTCCGATGAATCACGTTGAGCCCTGCATTTCTGAAGTTCTGCAAGTGGAACTTCTTAAGAACTTTTCCTGAGGCGAAACTGCTTTCGTATGTTTGCAGCACCAGCATGCTTCTTTCTTTTACACCCCCCCCCCCCCCCTTGCCCCCTCCCTCCCCGGCATCCCGCCCTCTGCTCTCCCCCTCCTTCTAACACCTGGGCCCCTCGCCCGTAGCCCCTTATCTCCCTCCCCCCCCCCCCCCCGCCCTCTTCTCTGTCTGTCTGTCTGTCTGTCGCTCTCTCTCTCTCTCTCTTTCTCTTCTCTCTCTTCTCTCTCTCTCTCTCTCTCTCTCTCTCTCTCTCTCTCTCTATCTTGTGTCAAGAAAGTATAGAACTTTTTTTTACGGACAAATCAAAACGTGTATATGCACGAACACGCACGTGAACGCGTGCACACACACACACACACACACACACACACACACACACACACACACACACACACACACGTACGCACGCACGCACGCACACACACACACACACACACACACACACACACACACACACACACACTGCATACACGCAAATCGCTCACGCGCGCGCACGCACAAACATACACGAGTACAGTACTTACCTAAAATATACCAATATCAGAGATTTTAACGGTACTGATGAAAAAATCTTGAAACTGTTGGATCCTAAAGTCGTTGAAACAGTAGCTTACATCTACAACTTGTGCTTAGCTGAAAGTCATGTACTGAAAGCTTTCAAACTTGCTACAGTGATACTTATTCACAAAGCAGGTCCTTAAAACTGCAGATTCACATCTGTTCTGTCCTTTCTAAAAACCTTTGGAACACCATGAAGACAGGCACATTCTTCATCACGTTGATTCTTTCATTTTCTTCTGTCAAAACCAGTCTGAATTCTGGGATACTTATTCTCGCCAGGCAGCACTGACTAGACTATCACTTGCTTACTAGCATAATAAATAAGTATAAAATCACCGATATTCTTGTAGTCGATTTTATGACAGCATTCGATGCTGCTGGCTTATTCTTCTGTTTCAAAATAAACTGTTAGGGAAATACCGAAGAATACATTGGGATTCCTATCTGTGTTTGTCTGCGACAGAACACGATGCTTTTCATTTGACAGCTTTGAATCTCCCGTTCCATCTGTCAGGTAATCCCTCAAGATTCTGTCTTTGGTCTTACATTATTTTCAGTATATATTGAGGGGGTTGAGGGGTTTCAGTGTGTATAGGGGGTTTGTTGGAACGTCTGCATACAGCCTCATGAAACAGCTCTCAGTTTCAGGGAGGGAAAAAACCAGAGCCCTGAAAGCAATGGCAGAAGCGGCAGAGAGGTGTTCAAGCTGGATCTGGTCAAGGAGGAACAAAAGTGAACTTCATAAGGCTTAACTTTCCCTACAAATATCAGGTGCCCCAGTGGCTCAGCGGTTAGAGTGCGAGTCATTAAGTGGAATATGAGCATGTCCAGAGGGTCATGGGTTCGAATCCCAGCCATGACTCGTCCCAAAATGGGGGGAAAAAGGGGAAGCCCAACCCCCCTAGAGTGTCAGGAGATAAGGGCCGAAACACTTGCTTGAAGGGGGCTTCTCTTCTGAGGACTCTCTGCTGCCACGCTCTCCACAAGTTTCTTTCTACTGAGAATCTGTCCTCGTTTCTTTCAACTTTACGTGAAGTGTTTGAGGATGACATTACTATACATGCTAGTCATCACAGACTAGACAACATTTGTGTTTATTCACAGAAAAGTATCAGTTAACCATTATAACGGTGTGAATTCAACCACAATGTATCTACATCCGAAAACAAAAAGCAGATAAAGATTTCAAAATCTTTATCATACAGCTCAGTCCATTTACATTAAAGATGAAATCATAGAAGAAGTCGATTATCATAATATTCTCGGTGTCAATGGTGATAACAATCTCTAATATACAAATCATAGTACAACGGTATATCACCATATGTCCAGAAAGGTTGATCAGGTCTCATTTTGTTAGGGGCACATAGTCACAAGTTATTCTGTAATGTCTGTATGGAATGTTACCTGAACTACGCCTCCATAATCTAGGATTCTGCCGATGAAAACATCTTTAAACCACTGTTCAGTTTATAAAGACGAGCTATGAACGAACACCGATCTTTCTGAAGTTCTCCTCCTTTAGTCTGCATGACTATAAACGTTCAGAAATTCTGCGTCTCTGCTCGTTGCTCCTCTGTTAATTAAAACAAAAATGAAATAATGGTGAATCGGAATACTTCAGGGGGCCGGAATAGCTCTGTTGGTAGAGCGCCGGACTCGTGATCCTGGGGTTGCAGGTTCGAATTTCGGTACAGGGGGATTTTTCCCTCGGAGTTAACATTGGTTCTGACTCCATTCCCCATACAGTCCTTCGAATGAGACTATAAATCGAGGTTCCGTGTGTGAACGCACGCACAACATCTTGCACACACGTAAAATCCCATCACCAACTTTCGGAAGAGAAGGCTAGTTTGGCCGTTGGTATGGATGACACGTTACACATAGCATGGACCTTCCCCGAAGATGTAGTATGGCTGCCTTAATGGCGGGATAAAAAAAAAACGGTCATACACATAAAACTCCACTGCCCGTCTATACAGGCAGTGTCCGCAGGAGTATCAGCCTGCGTACGCAGAAAGAAAGGAAAGAAAGGAATACTTCGAAGATCAAGGTGTCTCTTCCGAGGACTGATATTTTTAAATGAATTTGTTGTAATTTGGTGGTTGTCAATGAGGTTGTCAATTCTTTTCATGTGCATAAAGCTCATAATTTGGTGATTGTCAATGGGGGCAATGTCATTAGTTTCGTGTGCACAAAGCCTTAGTAGTTTTTAATATAGAATGCACAGTTATAAAGAAATACGTTAATGGCATCATTGAACCTCATGATAATTCAGAAAATATTATTCAATGTCGTCGAGTATATATTTCTCTCTCTCTCTCTCTCTCTCTCTCTCTCTCTCTCTCTCTCTCTCTCTCTCTCGCTACTTGCCCCCCCCCCCCCCCCATCTCACTCGCCCCCTTTTTCTCCCATCACACTCTCTCTTGCCCCTCTCGAACCTAGCTGTCAGTTTTTACATTTGCTTTTTTTTTCTTAATCACGCAATAATGCGCCTCTGAAAACATCCAGACATACCCAAAACCGTTTGAACAAAGCAGTGTTTTAATATGCGTGACCCAATTTTGCATCTTTTTGTTTCTTTTTTGTAAATTAAAAAGCATATCATAGGCTTTTCTGAAGTATCTTGTCAGTGGTTGCCGGCGTAGTCTGAACCAGAACTGAATACATCTTGTTGCTGAAGTAATATATAACGGAAAACGTCCCAATTCTCCCTATACCATATCATTAGGTGTAAATGGAGGGACGTTCAGCAATAGTTTACAGGCCTGCAGATGAATTTTTCGATAGATTCTCGTGGTTTGAACCCCCATACTTCCGATCCGTATAAAAGAGAAGGAACAACCTGAGCATCAAAAATCCTAAAGAACAGCTTAGGTGAAAAGCAGCTGAGTTTTCGTAACACTTTCAGAATTTCTATGGTAGCTTTCTTACCGCGAATGCAATGATCGTGGCCAGTAGCAACATCAAAACTAAGCTTTGTTGAAAAAGTAACACCCAGGTATTTATAAGAATTGACAACATCTAACTGCTTATCACCAAAGAACCAACATTCCTTTCTACTTAAATAGCCACCTTTCCGAAAAAACAATGACTTAAGTTTTTTTTTTCCAGATTACTATTTAAACATAATCTTTGAGCACACTCAAATAGGACATTAAGTTGATTTTGCAGACCTGCTATAATAGACGACATAAGAGCGATGTCATCAGCAAATAACAGTATGAAAATTTCTACATCGTTAGGGATGCATTGTATTCCATGCTTGCCACGTGAAAACATGTCGCGTGCAAGCTCGTTAATGAGTATAGAAAATACGGTAGGACTAAGACAGCAACCCTGCTTTAGACCTTGCAAACATTCAAAATAATCAATGTAAGAGTTATCACATCTGACACATGATTTAATGGTGCTGTACATACTTTTCAAAATGTTAAACAGGTTTCCTTTAACGCCATTCGTGAGTAGTGTATTGAACAAAAGACCATGTTGTACCATATCGAACGCCTTTCTGAAATCGATAAATGCTACGTACAATTTATTGTTCCTTGATAAGTGTTTTTCTATGCTAGCATACAAAGTGAAAATGTGATCAGTAGTGGAATACGATTTCTAAACCCAGCCTGAGCATCAGAAATAACTTCATTGATTTCAGTCCAGCAAATGAGCCGCTTATTCAAAATGTGCGTAAAAATCTTATACAAGTGACTAATCAAGGAAACGCCACGATAATTGTTGATATCGTCCATATCACCTTTCTTATACAACGGAATAATTATTGATTTAGTCCATTCTTCAGGGAATACACCATCTATGAAAAGTTTATTGAAGTATTTGACCAGGAAGGGAACTATTACATCTCCTGAGGCCTTTATGACTTCACTTATCAAAGAATCAGGAACCAGCTGCTTTGCCACACTTAAGACTCTGGATGGCTTTCTTCACTTCCTCTACTGTAATTTCAGCGTCCAGAATAGGATCAAATGCTATATCAGAGACATCCAGTTTTGGATGGTCCGCACTTTGGACAAAACCAAGGTTTAACAAGTGTTCAAAATGGTTAAACCACTGATCCTGTGAAATTGTATTATTTGTGTGGGAACGACTGCGATACTTATTGATTTCAGACCAAAAGGCCTGAGAATCATCTACTACTTGCATTAAGCAGTTAATGCGCTCAGTTTTAAAACTACGTTTCTTCATGTACTTAAGTTGATTATATTCTCTCCTCATTTGTACATAGGCTCATTTATCAGTTGGATCTCCAGATCTCTTAAAAATGGTCAAAGCCTTTCTAACTCCCGTCTTGTTGTTTTGACATTCCTCATCAAACCAAGATTTTCTCACAACCCTGCTTTTCGAAGAACGATTTTGGCGCATACAAGCGCTGGCATTCATTAAACAATTAGTAAATTCATATAGTGCTCTGTTAACACAAGTATCAATTATATTGGCAGCATATTCTAGATTGCTGCAAAACAGGTCGATAGTACTGTTATACATGTATTCTGCTAATTTATCCCTTTTCCACACAGTTACACTTTCTGAGATAGGTAGAGGTGACAATGGTGTTTTGCCAGTAACTTCTAACAGGATTGGCATCTGTTCTGATTCTACCCTGCTACCTACAGAAAAACTCACAACGTTGTCTAATAAATCGTTAGAAATAAGGCAATAATCTATGACACTACACCCATGGGAAGATAATCACTACTAAAGCTACCTCTGTTGTACCCATTCAGAATACAAAAATCAAAACAAGCACACAAATTTAATCAATTTTCTCCCAAAGCATTTACCATTGTATCCTCAGACAATCGTGTTTTCTTGAAAAACGTGGTCGAATTGGAAGGGTCAGTCAGTAGATCAGTATGTGACCACGTTACTTGGAGGTCTGCTGTCCTTGCATTAAAGTCCCCGCAACATATCAGCTGAGCCTGTGGATAACGGTTTGTCAAGTCCGGGATGCAGTGTTCTATGGCGTCGATGTGGCAAGTGAAATTAGATGATTGGTAATGCACTGATAACACCTTTTTACAATCAAAATTAACATGCAAAAACCCCCCAAATTGACGTAATCGTTATTTTAAAATGGGGGGGCTTACGTGCAAAACAAAAAAATGGGTGATAAAGAAACTAACTTTCTCTCTCCATAGCATAAAAATCATTATTAAAAAGTGCAAAACTCTTCGCATCTGGCCACATTACCGATCACCTCTGGGTCTAACTTGAGACCCTATGGCGCCCTAGGGCCCCAAGCCAGACCCAGAGGGTCTATGAAATGTGGCCAAGATGTGAAGAGTTTTGGGAATATGCCTCATAGGGGCCCCAAGCCAGACCCAGAGGGTCTATGAAATGTGGCCAAGATGTGAAGAGTTTTGGGAATATGCCTCTAATAGTGGTATTTTCTTATACTTGGTTGTCTACTTTCAATTTGCCTAATTTGGGGCAATTCTCTCACCCCCTTTGTAGTGACTCTTCCTAGGATACACATTGTGGTTTACGGGCGTTTATAGCCTCGCCAGTGACCACATTTGGGTTTACGGGCGTTTATAGCCTCGCCAGTGACCCAGACAGACAAACACAAACGAAAATTGGAAGAGTCACTAGAGGGCGGAGAATAGGGCCAAATTTGGACTTTCAAAATGCCATGACAAACAAGTACAAAACCACCGCAGGCATATTCCCAACTTTACACTTTAGGATTAATATATATATACTGTACACACTGAAAGCTCTCATAGTTTTATGGTGTTTATGCATAAGTGTGACTGTTGTTACAATTATTTTTTATTCAAGCAGAATATTTTTTAAAGGTTAACAACAACTGTACGTTAAAGTACTTTTTAGTTACTACTTTGTACAATATTCATATTAAAAGCTTTAGCAAATTAAACACAAAAACACAACTTTTAATAATCAAATCTCTCTCATTAATCTATAAATAGATAATTAATTCAGGGGAAGACAATTACTTTTATGCATAATTAAAGGGAGACAAATCACTTTCATTATTATTATTTTTTTTTCTTATTATGTTTTATTGCTTTTAAAAATGGATTGCGACGAGCTATTAAAGTGTGAGGAGGCAGCAGACCTCCGTCATAAAGAAAGATTATACTCGCTGGCTGCGTGCGGGAAAACCAGGCAGTATTTAGGCGTTGAACTAAGTATTGAACAGATTCAGCAATTGTCTACATCAGACGTTGAGAAGTATTACGCCAGGTACGAAGCACAGCTAGGATCAAAAATGGTTAGATCGGTGGGACAGACAATAATTAGTTTATATGCTAAGTTAGTAGGCAAGATAGCGCCGATTGATTCAGAAGAAGATTTAAAATATGACTTAACACAAGATCCGGTTTTAACCAAGTCCCTAGAATCTCTTGCATGTGACATGTATTATAGATTTGGGACGTTGTTATGTCCATTCATCATGGGATTAATTACTTTTAATCATATTAATTTTAATCATATTAATTTTAATCAGACTAAAAAAAATGAGCGAGCAGGAGCAGAATGCCCCACAAGTGGATTTACAGGCGAGTGCCCACAAGTGAATCCACAACTGAGTGTCCCGCAGGTGAGTAGTGTTACTAAAGCTAAAAATTCTGGTCGTGTTGAGGCCGGTCGTAAACTAGCTGAATGGAACAGACTGCAAAAAGCAAACCAAGCAGCAAAACAAAAATTATTAGATAGTAATACAACAACAGCACCAGCACCGCCAACAACAACAACACAATCAAACTATAAGATGTATTATTATGTACTGGGAGGTATTGTTGTTGGTGGAGGGCTTTTAGCATATAAGCGCCTAAAGCCATACTTAGCAACAAAGTCACAAATCCCCACAAAAACAGTAAAAGAACCAGCTTCTGCAAAAAAAGTACAGCCTCCTGCTGTAGACCCATTTTTAATAAATTAGTTTTTTAAATGTGTTGTTAAGTACTGGCTAAGTACAAGCTAAGTACTGGTTAAGTCAGTTATAACAAGTTAAGTGTAAGTTAAGTGTAAGTAAAGCGCAAGTTAAGTGCAAGTCATGTTAAGTACTAGTTAAGATCTTAAGTTAAGTACTAGTTAAGATCTTAAGTTAAGTACTAGTTAAGTACTAGTTAAGATCTTAAGTTAAGTACTAGTTAAGATCTTAAGTTAAGTCGGACAAGTCAGTTCTCCGGGGGCCTATAGCGTATGAAAACTCGGGGCTAACGGAAGTTCGCTTGCTATTGTTAGAGTCTAGTGACTTCTTATTAACAGCAGTTGTGTTTACTTGATGAAGAGTAGAGCGCAGATTAACATTTGTGTGATAAAATACTTCGCGTTCAAAGAGAGCCTGCTTGTAGTTGTTGTGACTTTTTTTTTTTTTTTACAACTTCTTTATCTATGCCCTTAGCTTTCTTTGTTACAGAAGTCTGGGTAGCAACGCTATACATCTTCGACCGCAGGCCAACATATTCTTGTATAACCGTCCCATTAAATTCATCCTTCATCTTTCCAATCACTTTCTTGTTCACGGTTGAATGTAAAGGCGAATCTTTTGGATAGTCGCATGTGTCGTACCACCCATTAGCTCCTTTAGCCACTTCTATTTCCATGTCTTTGTAAAAGTCTTCAGTTGGGATGTCCAGAATAAAACTATCAGTGTCTGTGTAAAGGACATTTGATTCTGGGTATAACGGCTTAAAGTAATCGTATAGAAATTCAAGCATTAATAACTTTGACAGCTCTAGCACGGCAAACCCGATAAATACCGGCCTGTCTAACTTTACATTCTGTTTCTTCATCATAATGCCAACCAGGCTGTCGCTAAATATTCTAAAGTCTTGGTAGTTAGGTTTAGAGGCCAGCTTAATTGCTTGTTTTTCTTTTGTAACTAATCTTACGTCTTTACGATTGTGTACGTTCTCCATCGTCTTGCCAAAACAACTGTTGTTCATCAACTTAAAAAAGTCTTTTTCTGAAGCATCCGTGGCCGCAGTCCTAAGGTCGGTGTTCCTCATGATGTATGGTCTCATGAAAGGCTCTTGGTCAAAAGTAATTATTCTGTGAACAGCTCTTAGTTTTAACCCGTGCCTTAAGTAAAATTGTAACAGCCGGTAATGACAGACATATTTAGTTTTGTTAAAGAGGTTAGGCACAAGCTTAGGCGGCTCTGCGGGACTCATCTTTAATTTTTCTGCGGCTAAGGGGAAATCATTATGAAGATCGTGCAACTCTACAGGATAATCTAAGTCTACTTCTAAGATTAATCCTATTGGATTATCGGGTGTAAGATCTGACAATAGTCCTACCACCCGATCAACCTCATGAGGCCCGTTTATCATTTTAAAGTTTCTTAATGGCAGTGCCTGGCTCATGGCCCACCCATACAGATTGTTAGCATCTAAGTACATCAGATAGTTGGATGGTTTAGTTGGATCATAATCGTCTAAATACTTGTTGTTGGCTCTGCGGTAAGGATGACAGGCCATGCTAATGCCTCCTCTCAGCCCATCTTCAATCATCTGAAGTGTATCCAGATCCGATATTAAGTCAATCTCGACGTTTGTAGACTTCAAGAATGCGTCCCAAGACAACCCCGGGGCAGAGATGTACTGTGACGAATCCAGGCCGTAATGTTTCATGCAAGTAGCTCTGTAATTCTGAAAGACGTCTGTCAATAAACACACGTCGGCCAATAAATATTGATCGTGATAATCGCCCATCGTTCGACAGTGTAATTCTGTCCAGGCTTTCCGTGCGTATTCATAGTCGGCGTCAGATATGTCCTTTCTTCTAAGACGGCTGTAAAAGTCTTCCTTTGCTGGCAGCGCTGGCTCATCAAACCTCTCCCACGAGTCCATGTATTCATAGGGATAGACGCCTTTACGGACTAAAGATGGGTCGAAATATTGTTTGGTGATTGGATAGTCAGAGATTCTGCCAATTTATCCAAACTCCCCCTCAGGTGCTGGGCAGAGTCATAAAAGGATAAACAGTCTACAGTAAAGGTCATGTACTTTTCTGATGATTGTGCAATACAGCTAACCCTCCTACATTCAGAAGTTATTGCTTGCATGATAAAGTGAGAATCGTAGCCCGTAAGTTATGAAAGAAGATTGGCAGTTTCCATGTCTTGGGATCAACCTTAAGTTGAAGATTACAGCTATTATGCGCTGCCCCTCTGAATTTGCCAGTAATGTGATCATGGTCCCTTACAGCATCGCCTGATAATTCTCTGTTGCATATCAGCAGTGGGTAGCTGATTTATAACGTTCTTCATCTTCAGGAGTCATCTTAATGCCTGAAAGGTTCAGCTGATTAGAGAATTGATTGCAAAGGTGTTTCATCTCCTCTAAAAATCGACCAGCTGCGTCAGGGCCTCTGTAAATCTCGGGCTGTGTGTGTCCGCCGTCTGACCTAACAACGACAAAAGCATAAGAACAGATCTGATGACGAGATAATAAGGTTGTTTTTTGTTGTGTCCGTTCTTGAGGGCCGTAGTACTGTGGCAAGATTGCTTCAAAGTCAGCATAAACTACGTATGGGCTCATCTGCATTTTGCGTACATTCTTAAACCTGACTTTAGACCCCGGTTTTGGTGTAAGAAGTTCGATTTTACAGTCTACAAAACTTTTACAATGTTTTTTATGACTGACGGCGGCCTCTACAGTTGGGATCCTGACCAAACACCTCCTACAAAGCCTTTGTTTAAAATTATCCTTTGTGGTATAAGCCAGAAGTCTGCTCATTGTTCTAATTAATACATAATGGCTCTTGGAACCGTCTGCAAACAGAATCAAGTCTACATGGTTCTCCAGTGATTCGCCTAAAGTGGGAGCATTGGGAGAGATCCTTAGAGGGACTAGATTGTCTGCTACAGACCATGTGTATACGCTTACGGTTATTGGTTTGTTTTGTTCTTCAAACTGATCGATACTTTCTATGCTCACTGGAAAGGTTATGTTATTTAAGTTCAGACTATCTTTATACTGCCTATAATTAGAAACTCTGTCTGGGTGCTTTTTAACTGGGTGTAAATGTGCCAAAACACACCACATGAAACATAAGTTATCTGAATTATGTATATTTAAGACTGCTCGTTTAAGAACTAACTCTCTCGGGGGAGGAAGGTAAGAATTGCCGATTATAGGAGAGTATTTGGTTTGTCTCAATTTGATTTCGAGGACTGTTCCTTCAGACCAGCCGGAGCCGCGTAATTTCGCTTCTTCACTTGCATGGTTAAACTGTGTAAGCATGTAATCAGCCCAGCCAGGTGTAAAGTCGTAATAGCTGATTACTTCTTTCTGTCTAGTTGAAACCCAGACATGCATACTACTATCATCAGGGGTTATATATTTAATCAGAATGGCCAACAACACTTTTGCTGGCGGGTCAATTTGAAGAGACTCTGGGATTTTAGAAATAGCATATGTTACGCTTTTTTGAACGTTTGTGGGGTTAATGATGTCCATGTCTAATTCAATGAACATATTGCCTAATGATTTGTTACTACCTTCCAACTGTACGTTGTTGGACAGTATTTCATACTCGGCTCACTTGTGGGGTTCATTTTTAAGCCACAATATTTACGTAAATTTAAAAAAAAATAAAAGTAAGTAAAAGTAAGTAAACGCGTTTTATTCTTCACCCAAGCGTTGCAATACTTCAAGACACCTCAATTTTACACGAACGACTGCCAATGCTTTAGCTTTTTTTGAATCATTACAGCCAATGTTTAACTCTTTGATTGCTTCGTTAGATAGTTCACTATGATTTTTGATTAAAATGTTTACATCATTCTCAAGCCAAGTGCCTAACACTTTCACCGCTTTGTCAAATAGTTCATTACAATTTTCTACTAAAATCATTAGATCAGATTCGCTGTGTTTGGCCGCCATTTTTTAAAGCCCTTTTTAAAAGCAATAAAAAAATAAAACCGAGTTTAACGTTGGTTAATTATGCAGTGCCTATTGTTGGCGTTATAGTTTACTCAACCCTAGCAAAATGTTTGTTAAGAATAAACCCGCCCAACATGGGAAAGATAGAAGATTCGCCGAAACTAGTCACAGCCTTATTTTTAGCTCTAGCAACAAAAGATTATCTGATTAAAAAGCACATAGGCAGTCTTTCATATTATGATTATTTTAATTATTTTTTTAGTTAATAAAAAATATGAGCACTGCAAAGATCATCAATACGATTTACCACTCTGCTGTAATCGGCGGCCTTAGTATAGGATATAGCATGTTAGCAAAAAACATGTTTAAAATGAGGCCAGCTGATCTAGGAAGGTTAGACATTGAGGATGTTGTTAAGGTTATAGCTGTAATAACGGCGGGGATTGCCTCAAAAGACTTTCTTGTTGCACAGGGGATTATCCCAGAAAACATCAATGCATAAAAAGATTAATGCATTTAGGCAGATTGATTTATGAAAAATATTCATTCTAAAAAAGATTCATTCATTTATAAAAAGATGTCCGGATTAGTTCTGATGGTGGGCGGGGCTATTGTTAATGCATTGGCTTTCTCTGGCATCAATTATATGTTTAGTAAATTGCGGTCTGATGAAGAAAGAGAACGCCATAACAAGGCAATGGAAGATTTAGCTAAGGCAAGAGACGCTTACGAGAAAAGGAGAATTGCTCACTTAGACTTTATTAATAAAAAGTTAAGAGAACAGGGACATGCGGAGCACACATTTACAGACGTTGATGATGCAATGAATGAATATTACTTAGTGACAGAAAAGAAGTTTCTAACATCGTCACCGCCAGAACTGTCTGACTTTTATGAACCATCTGAGGATCAGAAAATGGTGGAAATAGGCTTTATTATAGGTGCTATGGGAGCAATCTTTCTTCTTGCATATTCAATCTAAAAACATAGTTAAAAATGTAATAAAAAACAGCCCCTTCTTATGGACGATACGAAGTACAAAATATATTATTCTCCTGGAGGGTATTGGAAAGGAAAGGCTGCTATTGATAAACTGAGTAAAGCTGCTAGGGTGTCTGAATCAGAAGCGAAAGACTGGCTTTCAAAACAAGCGATCTGGCAAATATATCTGCCTGCCCCAAAAAGAATAATAAGGCCTCGATTTGTTAACTCAGTTCCTAATGACACCCACCAGATGGACTTGTTGTACCTTCCACATGACAAAGTTAGAAGAAAAAAGTTTAAGTATGCCCTGACTGTTGTTGACATGGCTTCAAGGTATAAAGACGCTGAGCCTTTAACAGATAAAAGCTCAACTGCTGTGGCTGTGGCTTTAACAACAAATATACACGCGAGGTTCATTAAAGTATCCTAGGTTGATCCAGGTTGATGATGGGAAAGAGTTTAAAGGAGCCGTAAACCAACTGTTTTTAAGACATCGGGTTACAGTTAAGAGAGGAATTCCGGGCAACCATCGCTCCCAGGCCCTAGTAGAAAACTTTAATAAGAATCTAGCTGAGCATCTGTTTACCTATCAATATCATAGAGACCTTATGGACAGAACACGCAACACAGAATGGGTTAGGAGATTGCCAGCAGTCTTACGCGCCATGAACAATGAAGAATTTAAAGCAACGGGTCTTAAGCCAGTGAACGCGATCAAATTAAAAAAAATAGCATTACTGAAGACATCCAAGGTAATCAAAAACTCTTACCTTTTGGACTAAAAGTAAGATACTTGTATGCGCCTGGAGAGGCAGAGGGCGATGTTAGAATTAGAGCCACAGACCCCATATGGAGCGTAGACGTATATGAAGTTGAAAGAATTATGAAAACAACCCCTCCCGTGTATTATTTAAGAGAGACTCTTTCTTCTAGCGGTGCTACTACGTCTAAAAAGCCCGTCCCTAAAAGATCGTTTGTTCGCGAAGAGTTGCAAGTTGTCCCACCAAACACGGTGCCGATTAGTTTAAAAAAAAAAATAGTATTTATTTTTTTGTTAAACTTATGATTTATTTTTTTTTTTGTTAAACTTATGATTTATTTATTTATTTTAGTTCACATCTTATTTTTTAGTCTATTTTTTGGGTTTAACTGATTGTTTTGCTTGCTTTTCAATGTTCTGTTTGATTGTCTCAGTGTCTACCTGTTGCGAAGTAAAAGTCTTTCTCCACTCCTTTTGAAGTTCAGTTTTTTGTCGCCTGTAATCCTCACCATCAGCCATAAGATGCTCAAATTCTTCAGCTGTAATGTTTTTCATCCTGCAATGCTTTGCTTATTCTCAGCCTTAATGAACAAAGTTTTGCTGATGCCAGGGCCACAATGGCAGTGTGCTTTTGTAGTTTAGGCGTTAATTTTTTTAAAACAGCACTCACAATCATAGACATAGCACCTAAACCCAAACCAATGCTCCCTAATGCTAAAAGAGGCTGGCGCTCCGGTCCCAGTAGCTAAAAGAGCAACGCCGGACCCAGTACTTACGCTCGCTACAGCTGATGAGCCGGTGATTATATAAGAAAGAGTATTTAAAACTTTAGCATATTTCTTTCTAGTAACTATACTTATTCAAGTCACTTTCTATTTCTTCTTGAAGTTCAGTTATTTGCTCTAACCTAAACTTTTGAGCCTGATCATCCATTTTTTGATTAAGATTAATTTTTTAATTAAGATTAATCTTGTACATATTTTCTTATTAATCCTTCTGGCAGCACTTCATCAACAGAGTAAAACGCAATAAAATCAACATACTTAATGAAAATAAAATCAAGCACTGTTAGTTTAGTATTGTCAACCATCACAGTGACTTTGTCAGATGATACAGAAGTGTTTATTTCATCCCCGTTTTTAGTCATAGCAATAACAAGCCTAAGAGGCCCGCCCAAGTTTTCAGACTTTATTTGTACACCTCTGATTAACGTATGCTCTGGCAAAACTAGGATCAGACTCCCTTGGAGTGATAAATAAGCGAAAAAGCATCGTCATTTTTCTAGGCAGTGATTCTAGTTTTGGGGTTAAACTCTAAGCCGACGGTGTCGCTCCCCACTTCAGCTAAGGACTTCTTTCTCCGCAGCATATATACAGAGCCCTGCCTGGTTATTTCAATCTGCTTTTTCTGTTGTGTTCCTGGGACTAGGCTAGCAAGAAGGCGTCCTTCATTCAAAGCTTTTCTAAAATTGTATTTCTTATCAAAGTATACATGGGGGCTTCGTAGTTCAAACTTTAAATCCCAGTTAATGTCAGGAAGCAACGCCCAGGCATTCTCTCGTTTATGAAGTTTGTATTCGTGTTTGCCAAAATCGTTTGCCCTTAGATTTCTTATCTCTTCCAGGGCAGGATATTGCTGTCGTTTTTTATCTTCAATTTCTATTCGTTTGTAAACACCATCGTCGGTGTATTCAAATCCATAAACATTTCCTGCCACTCCTATTAGATCAAAGTCAGTTGTATCTGCTAGATCTTTTAGCTCTACTGCAACGCATTTAGGAGCTAACTCTGCTTTTGATTCTGGTCCCCTAGACATTCTTTTTATTATAAACAATTTATTATAAGCAATCTATAATAAACAATCTATAATGAGCAATCTATAATAAGCAATCTATAGTAAACAATCTATAATGAGCAATCTATAATAAGCAATCTATAATGAGCAATCTATAGTAAGCAAACGTATTGAACTGGCGGGTCAGTCCGTAAGCATAGTTTAGCGTGCTTAGATTTTTCTAACTGCTCTTTTATTTTTTTTAGTTCATCCTTGTCCCTGATTATATAGTTTTCACTTAAACATTCTTCAAAACTGTCCCGGTCCTTAGTATAGAATAAGATGACTGATTTTAACTGCGATCTAAAGTCTTTTAAGACAGCATTGTATTTTTGAGTTAAGAGCCAAACAGAAACTAATGCGTGTCTTTCGCTATAGGCTAGCTTAGACAGAGTCCTTCTTTTTTTAACAATGTCTTGTTCGGCTGAACAGTCATCAATAATAAACAGCGTTTCAGTTCCCTCAAACAGCCTATAGTAATGTTCTAATCAGTCGCTTAGCTTGTCAGTAGGATCAACTAAAAATATATTCTCATCTGTCCAAACAAACTGCCTTTCTTTGTAAGACTTGTTGTGCTTAATGTTGTGCAGAATATAACAATTTGCTCGTAATGAAATCTGTAGACTGTTTGTAACAAATCAAGCACGAAGACAGTTTTCCCACACCCAGTAATCCCACAAATAAGCGAACAGTGCGGGTCTTTAGGTAAAATGTTCAAACTATCCATCTGTTTTAATAGGCTATTTCTTTCAGTCTATTTTCTTCAATGTTCACTGGGCGTCATAAACCACAAAACGTGCATTTGTATCTGACCATTCTCCTCCTTTTCTTATTAATCTGTATGAGTATGCCATCTGACCCTACCCTTCTTCCACTCCCGTGCAGTCTGTTGTCATACGTGGATCTAAAATCCAACCATAGTCCATATTTGTCTGTTAGATAATCTTCGAGTCTTACATCGTGAAGGTGAAGTTTTTTACACACATGATCGGCTATGGGACTTGTCTGTCTGCCTCCAGCAAACAATTTTCTTATTTCATCAAAGTGTTGGTCGGGTAAAAGTCCAGCCGAATACAACTGAAAAGGCTTACCATCTACTGTGCAAGACAACTGCTCAATTTTTGGGTTGTAAAACACCTCAGATTCTCTCTGAAAAGGAGCTGAGGGTTTAGTAAATAGCAAGAGAACCCCTTTAGGGACCTTAAAGAATTGCTTATAGCTATTTCCCAGACAGTGTCTTGCTTGTTTTTAATCGCTAGACTGTGGTGTAAAACTCTTTCAAAGTAAACAACCGCCCTACTTTTATACTGGTTTAAGATTATTCTAGCTAGTTCAGGGTTAGTAACAACGTCAAAATTAAGAGAGATGTTGCTGACAGTGTATCTAGCTGTTGGGTCATCTGATAGAATAACAGACCCGCTGTCACTGAATGTCAGTTCGTAAGTAAGTTTGTCTCTTAGTGCGCCTTGGTAATATGGCTGATGGGTTTTTTAACAGTTCAAAATCTAGAGGGATGCAAAATCTGTTCTTAAATGCTCGCGCTATTGCCTGGTCTCCCTCGTCTTCCTTTGCATCTGCAGCATTAAGCCTGTGCTTAATGCCGTTTGGGCTCTGGATTCCTTGAAAGATTTTGTCTTTCCTTTCTGTTCTAGGCAGCCACAGATCAGAATAGAGATTAAAAATGTCTGCGCTACTCAGTGAGAAGACTTCTCTACCTTCCAGTTTAATTACCATATTTTTAATGATGGCCCTGCCCAGGTTAGCAACGACAGTAGCATTAGGATCCGCCGACTCAATATCTATTTTGAATGACAGCCTGGCAGTGCCCGGCATTATAACATCGTCAGGCCCGAGGTCACTAAATCTTACTGTTAACATTTCATTTGGCTCAATTGTTGATGGATTATTTACAACCCGCACAGTCTGTCTTATGCCTTTTATGCCATGGGGTTCCTTCGCTTTTCTGAATGGATCGAGGTCGCAGCCGTATGGATTCATTTTTTATAAAACAAAAAATAATAAATATATAAATATGTCTAAAGGCGATTATGACGCGCTTAGTCCTATTGAAGGAGATGAAGATGAAATAGAACCAGGTCCTTCATTGCAAGATGAACTTGAGGGAGCAGAAGCACGTCCTTTACTCCCTAGTCAACCTCAAGGAGCAGGTTCTGTACTCCTTAGTGCTCGTCAAAAACTTTTAGGAGTAGGCTCTTCACTCCATAGACAGCGTCAAGAACTATTGCGACAACGAATTGAATTATTCTATAGAAGTATAGGACGGGAGCTGCCAGGCACGATCGATTCTAACGATTTTGAGATGGGAAAAGTGGGCGGAGACGAGGAAGGTCATTTGTTTATAATTTATAAGAAGGGCAATAAACAAGTGCGTAAACAAGTTACTGATAGCCGGGACCCCTCCGAGTTTTTAACTCCGGGCTCACTTGGGGAGATTCCTTTTCGGGTCAGAAGGCGATTAAATATTGCAGATCCAAGGAAGTCTGCTCTAAGGTCTAAGGCTGTTAGCGCTTTACAGAACTTGGAGCAAAGGTTGCCAACACAATCTGAAATACAAAACATACCTCTTCAAGAATTAAATCGAACAGCAGATGATCTAATAGCAGAAATTGAGTCGAGTTTTAATGAGGAGACACAGTTAAAAACAATTGTCGGTTCGCCTAGTCAAAGAGAACGTGAGCTGAGTCCTGAAGAAGAAGCAGCTTTACAAACAATTGATGATCCTCCATTGCCTGAGAGTGTACACAGGAATCTTAAAGCTGCTATACGTGAACTCAGGGGCCTTGATGATACTCTACGGAGAATAAATGGCGAGCTAAAAAACAACTTGTCAAAACTTGGTGAGTTAGATATAGAGATAAGAGAAGAAAAAAATAAACTGGGCGATGCAGATGATAACAATTTAGGGTTAGAAGAAAAGGCTAGAATACAGGCGAAAATACAGGAGTTAACGTCAGAAAGGGCAGCCAGGGTAGCGGCGTTGTCTACTAACAGAGAAAAAATAGCATACCAAACAGGCAGAATCAGAGAAACTATAAACAGAATACTTCATGAAAATACTACGCTAGCAGAAAGAATAAGGATTCTGTTCAGAGAGCGGGGGATTACAATAGTTAGTATATTAACAGCCGTGGGGTTGCTATCTCTACACTGGTTTATGCATTAACTGGCGGTGCGCCAACAGGGCCAGTAGCACCTCCAACGCCTCAGCCCGGTAAAAGCTGGATTAGAAAACAATTGCACCATCTGGCAAACCTATTAAAGAGTTAGCTGTCAAAGCGCTTGATGCTCTGCCTGGCATAATAGGCAGTGTTGTTAGTTGGGTTTTGTCTACCATAGGCAAAGTGGCTGGTTATATGGCCGACCATCTGTGGACGTTAGGAGTGCTGGCTGCTGGTTTAATTTTTAGTGAAATAAAGTATGGCTAATCCAGTAAAAGTTAAAAACACAATAAGGGCTGTCTTTTCACTAGTGTGTCTGTCGGGGTGAGGTACATCGACAGGCGGGGGGTCGCTTTCTGGGCTGCTTATAACTGGTGGCGGTGGGCCGCTTTCTGCAGGTTCTGGGCTAGATACTTTTTTCAAAATGGCTGGCGCGGGCCTTGTGTTTAAGCCTTGATTGTGTCCTAAGTTTTGATCGTCTCCGGCTATGAGAATTTCATTATTATAATTCTGTATCATGCCAATCTGCAGTCTAAGGTCAGAAGGCAGCATGTATAATCCATGACCCACAACAAAGTCAACCTTTGACCTAGCATGTGAAAGAACGTTTTGGTACCTTTTGGTACAAAGGTACCAAAACGTTCTTTCACATGCTAGGTCAAACGTACGTCCGTATGGTGTCATTGAGCCTTTGCACTCCTGGCATTGTTAGGCCTTTACTTTCATCTAAGATAAATGTTGCCCAAGCATTGGGGTGTTTTTGTTCTATTGATCCCAATCTAACTTGGGAGTTTGACTTAAAAGAGGTGTGGCCGGGCCAGTAGTCAAAATTATATTCTCTACGCTGACCCCACAAATACAATGTGCCTAACCCGTGATTGCGGTCTAACTTTTGTCTAAAGTTATTTGAAGGGTTAATGTTAAATTCGTTGCAGATTCTTTCATATGCATTATTGTCCATTGGGCTGAGAAATGGATTAAACGCGTTGTCGTTGGGGAGGCGCACTTGTAGTTCGGTTAGTATGCGTTTATACTGATAATAAACATGAAAGTTATATACTGACCTTACTAAGAGGTTGGGGTGGTTTAAATGGTTTGTATATGAAACACCGCAGCCAGTGGTTGAGCAGTAAACTGCAAAATTTAACTGATTCTGGTAAAAGGCCATAGGATGAGTTGACCATGCTGATGGCACTCTATCGCTCTTTATTGGAGGATTTAAATATCTAGTTAGTGGGTTTACAAGTCTGACTAGAAAGCCATATGATTCATCCACTGCGATGGTTAGGTTACTAAAGTCCAAAGATTTGGGCTCATAAACCCCTCCTACGTCGTAAGTGGCGCTTTCATTATATTTAAAAGGTTCCATTTTTAAATAGATTTTTTAAAAAGGATTTAAAAAGGATGTTCCTTTATATAGCCAAGCAAAACCAGCGCGTGTTTTTAAAGTATTCAGTTGACAATAAAGGCGGGAAGTGTAGGGCTGCTCTTCGAGAACTTAGGTTTAAAATAAGGTGGTTTAACATATCTGAAAAGGCCCAAAATAATTGGATAGATATTTATGATGAGGGGGGCAATCGCTTAAAACGTTTAAAAATACCTGATGGTTACTACAGCTTTTGTTCTTTAAAAGAAGCATTTAACAAATTTGACATACGGTTAGAAATTAATGAGGCAAATCTTATAATTACTATATTTTTACCAAAACATAAAGACAAAAGGGAGTACGTTTTTCCCAAGGGCCTTGCTCGAATTTTAGGCTTTTATGATAGTGGTAAAACCTATCGTATTAATACACACGCGTATATAGAAGGCGGTCTATATGAATATGTAGGCAGTAGACCATCCGATTTTCTAATTAATCCAATGTTGTATGTTCATTTAAGCGAATTAAAAACAAACACTAATTTGTGTAATGGTCAGCCATCTACGATTCTAAGAGCACTCCCGTCAACTAAGGTGGGGTTTTGCGATTATCAGTCATATACATTTGGTGAAAACAGTCAATTTAAAGAATTAGTTGAAGGGCCTATAAATTCAGTGTGTGTAAAAATAACTAACCAAGATGGAAGGCCGGTTGTTTGTTCTGATTTATTGGTAGTGCTTGAGATAGATGATTAATCAGAAGAGGAGAGAGAAAGTTAATATCTAGTTTCTATATCACCCATTTTTTTGTTTTGCACGTAAGCCCCCCATTTTAAAATAACGATTACGTCAATTTTGGAGGTTTTTGCATGTTAATTTTGATTGTAGAAAGGTGTTAATTTTGGCAAAAAGTAGCATGAGATGGACGAGATTTGTTTGTGAAAAGGGGGGTTTTCGTGCAAAATAAGATGTGGTGGGATAGAAACTAGATATTTACTTTCTCTCGGGCCGGCCGGATCCCCTATTTGTTAGAATGTGCTACGGAAGAGCCGTATTTGTCTCTGAATTTGAACTTCTAAGTAAGCCGTGTTTGTTTGCTTCTGTCATTGAGTCTGCTTTATTTGCTTTTGTTTTTATGGTGTCTGCGTGTGGGTGGAGCTCTTTGCGGGGTTGGACAGAGAGAGAGGGGGGGGGGGGGAGAGGGAGAAAGGGAACGTGTGTGCGCGCGCGCACGCGCGCGCGCGCGCGCGTGTGTGTGTGTGTGTGTGTGTGTGTGCGCGCGCGCGTGCGCGTGTGTGTGTGTGTGTGTGGTGAGTGTCTGTGTGTCTGTGTCTTGTGTCTGTCTGTGTGTCTCTGTGTGTATGTGTTGGAGCTAACTGTCCCATTATTTTAACTCCATTTTATCCCCCCTCTCTCTCTCTGCCCCCCCCCCCCCCCCCCGCGCTTATTACTGCCCACCCTTACCACCTCCTCCCAAAACAGCCAGAGAGGCACTGGGAGAGCAAGGGTAGGGGAGTGAGGATGTATGTATGCGAGGCAATGTAGGTAGGGGGCGCGAGGGGAGAAAAGAGAGTGTTTATCCATTTTTCTTCTTTCTTCTTTTTTTTTTTTTTTTTTTTTTTTTTTTAAAGAAACCACCTTACAGGTGAGAGAGCTCCTGAAGGATGCCAGAGCCCCTCACCCATAAATCACCTGCCGCTTGTCCTATCTGTACTGGTCATCAATCAAGATGTAATCAACTACTATACCACCACCACCACCATCACCACCATCACCTTCATACCCCCCCCCCCCCCCCCCGTTCCTGCCTCCCACCCGTCCTTCCTTCCTTCTTTTCTACCCCCCTCTCTTTTTCCTTTTTCTCTCTTTCGAAAGTTCCTCTCTCTCTCTCTTCTCTCTCTCTCTCTCTCTCTCTCTCTCTCTCTTCCTCACCATAATTTTCTGTAAAAATTTATCTTTCTCTGCCGTCCTCCCCATTCTCTGTCTGTCTGTCTGTCTGTCTGTCTGGCTCTCTCTCTTGTTCTCTTTGTCTCTCTGTCTGTCTATCTGTCTGTCTGTCTGCCAGCCTGCCTACCTGCCTACCTGCCTGCCTAACAGTCTGTCTGTCTGCCTCTGTGTGTGTGTGTGTGTGTGTGTGTGTGTGTGTGTGTGTGTGTGTGTGTGTAAGTGTGTGTGTGTGTGTGTGCGCGCGCGCGCGCGCGTCTGGCATGCAGACGCTCGTTCGCGCTGCGGTTACCCATGTAAGAGAAGAGCTGACAGTCAATATTTCTTTGGCACCTTGTGTGTCCGTGCTTCTGTCCGGAATCTTTCCCCCATCTTTTCTTTTTTCTTTTCTTTTTTTTCCGCGGGAGATATGAACAAGTCAGACAGATGGTTCCAACCTCCCTTCTTCCCTCCAATACCCTCCTCCCCCCGTCCTTCCTACCCTCCCTTCCCCTTCTTAGACCTTCTCTCTCTCTCTCTCTCTCTCCATTCATCCCTCTCTCTCTCTCTTTCTCTCCCCCTCCTTCCCCCCCCCCTCCCTCTCTCTCTCTCCCTCTCACTCCCTCACCGAGAATAGAAACCTCTCGGATTCGGACAAGATGGCGCATCTGTCTCCACGATAGATTCTAAATCAGGGATCTGAGTTGCCAGCTACGTATGGATGGATGGATGGGTGGGGGTGGATGAAGATGGGTGGGTAGGTGGATGGATGGATGGATGGACGGACGGATGAAGGAGGAGACATTCTCATCACTGATGCCGCCGACAAGAGTTTTATCAGCTGCACAAGGCCTGGCCCACACAACGTGTTAGAAGGAAGAAATGTGAAGAAAAAAGAAAGAAAGAGAGGGAGAGAGGGAGGGAGAGAGGGAGGGAGAGAGACAGAGACAAAGGAGGATAGGGGAGGATGGGAGAGAGATAGAAAAAGAGAGAGAGAGAGAGAGAGAGACGGAGGGAGGGAGGGAGAGAGAGAGGGGGAGGGGGAGGACGGAAGGAGAGAGAGAGAGAGGAAGAAAGACAGCAAGGGACAGAGAGAGAGAGAGAGAGAGAGAGAGGAGGGAAGGGGGAAGAGAGAGAAAGTGTGAGGGAGGGAGCAGAGACAGAGAGACAGAGATAGAGGAGGAAGGGGGAAGAGAGAGAAAGTGTGAGGGACGGAGCAGAGACAGAGAGACAGAGAGAGGGGAGGAAGGGGGAAGAGAGAGAAAGAGAGAGGGAGGGAGGGAGGGAGGGAGGGAGAGAAATATAGGGAGGGAAAGAGGGAGAAACAGAGAAGAAGGAGAAGAAGAAGAAGAAGAAGAAGAAGAAGAAGAAGAAGAAGAAGAAGAAAACAACAACCACAAGAAGTAGGAGGAGGAGGAGATAGAGAGAGAGAGAGAGAGTGAGAGAGAAAGAAAGTGAAAGAGAGAGGAGAGAGATAGAGAGTGACAAAGGGGGAGAGAGAGAGAGAGAGAGAGAGAGAGAGAGAGAGAGAGAGAGAGGAGAGAGAGAGAGAGAGAGAACGAACGAACGAACGAACGAAATTTTATTTTACCAGGGTAATGAGATAAGCAATACAAATACTTTTTTCCACTCAGCCCTGGGGCAAAAGGAAAGAAAAACAAATTAAAGATCAAATTAATGCATTTAAAGATCAAACTAATGCAAATACATATAAAAAGAACAAAGTATAACATGATCTTGTACAGTTCAATATAAATTAGCTATTGTCCACACCATTGACAAACGAACACAATAGAGAAACGTGTGAACATAGCGAACAAGGGGAAGGAAACAGGGAAGGAAAAGGCCAAGGGGTAGGTTAGGGGTAATGGAAGAGAGAGAGAGAGAGAGAGAGAGAGAGAGAGAGAGAGAGAGAGAGAGAGAGAGAGAGAGAGAGAGAACGAACGAATTCCACTTCAAGAGGGCAGTGGACCAAGCATGGGTGCCTTCCACATCCAGCCCCCTGGGCAAGGAAAAATCAATATATAGTAAAAAGCAAATCAAACAAACACACATGAAAAAATGCAACAATTGCTTGCATGAAAACCTTTGACAAAAGAAGTAAGAAGAAAAAAGAACCAATAAACACCACCACCATCACTACCAACAACCACAAGAAGAAAACAAAATAATTAGGGCAAGTTGGGGGTGTGGGGGTGGGGGTTGAATGGAAAGAGAGAGAATACGAATATTTTATTGAGGGTAAACTGATAAGCTGACAAGCTTCTTTACACCATGCCCTCAAGAACAACAACAACCAAAAAAAAAACAAAACAAAAAACTTACAACCATGTTTTATTGAGCGGAAAATGGCCATTTGACTAGGACTGGGGAAAAGGTCCTAGAAATCGAAACCATGCCGGCATTTTAAAGGTGTTTCCATAAGGTATTGTGGTAAGCCTTTTTGAAAGATATCAAACTACAGCTGTTCTTAAAATGATCGGACAATTCATTCCAAAGTCTGGCACCCGAGTAAGTAAGGGAGGTCATGAAGAGATTAGGTCGTGGGGTGAAAATAGTACGTTTGCTACGAATATCGTTTACAATGCATTTTCTATGGAGATAAGACGGCGTTAAATTATTTATAATTTTGTACATAAAATTAGCTTTATTAAAGCGGCATTTAAACCCAAAGGGAAGAATACCTAAGTATTTGTAATCACTGGGTAGGAGGGACGATGATTTGAGCAGAATAAGTTTGAGAGAACGTCTGTATAAGCTCTCAAGTGGTCTTAAGGAGTTTTTACTTGCCAAATCCCAGCAAGTTGAAGCATAGTCTATGTCCGGTTGGATGTATGCATGGAAAAATATCTTTCGAGTATGCTCATCAAGAAAATGCTTTATTCTATTTAGCTGAAACACTTTCTTGGACAGTTTTTTTTACAAAGTATAGATATGTGGCTAGACCAAGATATGTTATTATCAAGAGTAAGACCTAGCAATTTGTGCGATTCGACTTCTTCCAATGCTTTGTCATAAATTTTAAGGCTTGGCAGGCTGGTTTTAATGTTTTGTCTTTTCTGTCTGGTGGTAAGTAACATGAACTTTGACTTGAGAGGGTGAAGAGCCATATGATTTGCTTCGGTCCAACTAACTAATTTATCTAAATCTTTCTGCATGTTGCAGCACACTCTTTCCGGACTTTTATCTTTATTATAAAGGGTAGTATCATCAGCAAACAGTTCAGTAGACGACGTTACATGAAGTGGTAAATCGATAACATAAATAGAAAACAGAACAGGACCAAAAATAGATCCTTGAGGAATACCATATTTCACCGTCATAAGAGGTGACATAATGGAATCTTGAAATACTGCTTGTCTTCTATTGTTCAAAAAAGATGACAGGAGGTTTACTGAGTCTGAGGTAAGTCCATATAAGATACATTTTCTAGATAAAAGATCATGATCAATGGTATCAAATGCTTTTGCAAAATCAACAAAGACAGCAGCAGCGAATAAATCATTGTTTATGTTCAAATGCCATTCTTCTATTAAGTTTGTGAGCATGGTGTGGCAGGAATGACTGGCTCTAAATCCACTCTGATTGGGGTGAAATAGATCATATTTGGTGAAATGTGCCTGAAGATTACATTTATTGTGTTTTTCCAAAGGTTTGGACAGAGAGAGAGAGGGAAAAAGAGAGAAGGAGTGAGAGAGACAGAGAGAGAGAGAGACAGAGAGGGACAGAGAGAGACACTGACATTGACACTGACACATGTTTATTGGCATTAGCATTTCACAGCCTTAGTGCCAAGGGGAGCAATTTATGAAATAGCAGTATACTAATAGCAACGAGAAAAGGGAAAATACTCATGCACATCCACTCAAAACACGCGGGCGCACGCGCGCGCGCCCACTTACACGTATACTTCAACCACGAGCAGTTTCCAATCTAGGGTAACACTCCACACACACACACACACACACACACACACACACACACACACACACACACACACAAATCATCATCATAATAGTGCCAGACTCGACCATCCATCTAGTTATTTAAGTACTAAACGTTCATCGGAACTGAAAAACATTTGAGTACTTATTTTGTCTTTTCAGTTTCTCTCGCTTTTTTTCACTGTAGCTTTTTTCCGCCTAATACCTTTTTTCTGTCTTTTTTCTTTTTCTTTGTAATTACCTTCCTTATGTTACCATTGTCATTTTTTTAAGTATCAGTGTTGTTCGGATGACAGTATCTTGTTCCTCGTATTATTTGCTCCTGCAATAAATTTTGAAAGCGATGTTATCATTTCTTCGTCTCCGGATATAGGAATAGCTACTAAATCATATCTTCTCGAAACAGGTAAAGAAAACAAACTATACTTATTTCGAATTGACTCATATGCATGGCAATGAAAAATAAAATGGCGTTCGTCTTCAACTTTCTTACAACACATTAAGCACAAATTATCCATTTCCTGATCGTCAATAAACCATCTTCTGTTAGCCTTTAATCCAAGAGTTCTCATTCTTAGTCTTGCAAAAAGACTTCGATGCCATCTATCTTTAATGACTGAGATATATTTTTCAGCTTGGAAAATACTTTTAAATGAGCAATACCAACTATATTTTGTGTTTTCTTCTACATGGGAATGCCAGCTTTGCTTATATGAATTGATTAAACGATCTTTAAATTCTGAGATAAAGGCAACGTCACTTCCAACTCCCTGACTCATCCAAACTATACCGAAACCGTTCTCAGTAAGAATTTTTCTGATATTGTCTACCCAATTTTGCCTTCCTTCTTCATGTTGCTGCAACAGCATTTCATACGCCTGCCTGCATAATCTTTCCATTGGAAGCTTTATAATCTTTAGCCAATTTTGGAGAGGGAGAGAAGAAAGGATCGTCCAGACTCCTGGCTTCAGAAAGCCACTGAGACCATTACTACCATGCAGTCCCCTTCTCTCTCTCTCTCTCTCTCTCTCTCTCTCTCTCTCTCTCTCTCTCTCTCTCTCTCTCCAGGCGCATACCCAATGCTTCCCCCCTCCCCCCACAACATGCAACTCGATCCTCTTCTTCTTTTTCTGCGTACGCAGGCTGATACTCCTGCGGACACTCCCTATATGGACAGGCAAGTATTAATCCCATCTACCCAACAAAGGGAGTGGAGTTTTGTGTGCATGACCTTTTTTTTTTATCCCGCCATTAAAGCAGCCATACTCCATCTTCGGGGAAGGTGCATGCTATGTGTAACGTGTCATCCATACCAACGGCCAAACTGGCCTTCTCTTCCGAGAGTTGGTGATGGGATTTGACGTGTGTGCAAAATGTTATGCGTACGTTCACACACGGATACTCGGTTTATGGTCTCATTCGAAGGACTGTATGGGGAATGGAGTCAGAACTAATGTTAACTCCGAGGGAGAAATCTCTCTATACCGAAACGGTCCGGCGGAGATTCGAACCCGCAACCCTTGGATTACGAGTCCGGCGCTCTACCAACTGAGCTATTCCGGCCCACTGCAACTCGAGTCCAAAGCCTTTCACTGTGAAAATGGACCTATGTCGCCCTTTTCTGATAAATAATGTCTCTTTCGTCCTTTTTCTTTCCTTTTTTTTTCTTTTTTTTTTTCTGCAGGTTAGTATGGTGTGTGTGTGTGTGTGTGTGTGTGTGTGTGTGTGTGTGTGTGTGTGTGTCGCGCGCGCGCGTGCGTGCGTGCGTGCGTGCGTGCGGGCATATGTGTGTGTGTGTGTGTGTGTGTGTGTGTGTGTGTGTGATTTATTTTTGTTTGTTCATTTGTTGTTTTTTTCCTCCTCCTTCCACGCTCTCACATTCTTTTCTGTGGCGTGCTGATGAGGAAAGTGAAAAATGTGGAGAGATTTGGAGAAGGAGACTGACACAGAAAGCAATACTAAATGGGGGGAACTGACGGGCAAAGACAGATAGAGCGGAGAGAAAAAAATGAGTGAGAGAGGGGGGGGGAGAGAAGAAGGAAGAGAGAGGGCGTAAGGTAGGGAGGGAGGGAGAGGGGAGGGTGGGAGCGATCGTGCGAGCGAGAGAGCGAGAGAGAGGGGGGAGAGAGAGAGAAAGAGAGAGAGGGAGAGAGAGAGAGAGAGAGAGAGAGGAGAGAGGGAGGGAGGGAGGGAGGAGAGAGAGAGAGAGAGAGAGGAGAGAGAGAGAGAGTTCTGCTATGAACTTCATCTGAGAAAGACTTTTGTCGGACATTTGAGCTTTCTATAGTGTTAGACGAGTTTTGAGAGACAGACGACACACACACACACACACACACACACACACACACACACACACACACACACACACACACAGAGGAGAGAGAGAGAGGGAGAGAAAGAGAGGGAGAGAGAGAGAACGAGAGAGAAGAAGGAGTAAGAGAGACGGAGAGGTGACAGAGAGAGAGAGAGAGAGGAGAGAGAGGGGGGGGGAAGAGAGAGGAATGCAATGAATTTACGGTTGACACGAGATCGTAGTACCCACCCTCTCATCATTCCTTCTCCTCAGCAGAGAGAGAGAGGAGAGAGAGAGAGAGGAGAGAGAGAGAGAGAGAGAGAGAGAGACGACAGACAGACAGACAGACAGACAGACAGACAGACAGAGGACAGAGAGAAGCGTAGAAACATGCAGACAGACAGACAGACAGACAAAGCGCAGAAGAAAACGTCTCAGCAACCTCCTTTTTTTCTTCACCAAGCTGGTTCCTCATCCTCTGAGCCCTTCAGGTAACGGGTGAGGGAGGAGGGTGTGTGTGTGTGTGTGTGTGTGTGTGTGTGTGTGTGTGTGTGTGTTGTGTGTGTGTGTGTGTTTGTGTGTTTGTGTGTGTGTGTTGATCTTTCAGAACGAATTCCCTGTCCACCTTTGGAATTTTCCCTGGATCACTGTCTTTGTCTCTGCTGTAATCCACCGGATTCCCCCCCCCCCCCCCTGCTGTAAATCCACTGGGGTTTTTTCCTGCTGTAATCCACTGGGTTTTTTCCTGCTGTAATCCACTGGGTGTTTTTTTTCCTGCTGTAATCCACTGGGTCCCCCCCCCCCTGCTGCAATCCACTGGGTTTTTTCCTGCTGTAATCCACTGGGGTTTTCTCCTGCTGTAATCCACAGGGTTTTCCACCTGCTGTAATCCACTGGGGTTTTCCTGCTGTAATCCACTGGGGTTTTCCTGCTGTAACCACTGGGTTTTTCCCTATTGATCAAGGTTTTCCCCTGCTGTAATCCACTGGGTTTTCCCCTGCTGTGAACCCATGGGTTTTCCCCTGCTGTAATCCACTTTTTCTCTGTAATCCACTGGGGTTTTTTTTTTTTTGCTTAATCCACTGGGGTTTTCCCCTGCTGTATCCAAGGGTTTTCCCCTGCTGTAATCCACTTTTTTTCTGTGTAATCCATGGGGGTTTTCCTTCTTAATCCACTGGGGTTTTTCCCCTGCTGTAATCCACTGGGTTTCCCCTGCTGTAATCCCCCGTGTTTTTTTCCCTGCTGTAATCCATGGGTGTTTTCCGTGCTGTAATCCACTGGGTTTCCCCTGCTGTAATCCACTGGGTTTCCCCTGCTGTAATCCAGTGGTTTTTTCTGCTGTAATCCATTGGGCGTGCTGTTCTTCCCTGCTGTGATCCACAGGTTTTTTTCCTGCTGTAATCCACTGGGTTTTTTTTGTGTCTGTTCCCCCTGCTGTAATCAACTGGGGTTTTCCCCTGCTGTAATCCACTGGGTTTTACCTGCTGTAATCCACTGGTGGTTTTCCCCCCCTGCTGTAATCCACTGGTTTTTTCCCTGCTGTAATCCACTGGGTGTTTTTTTTTTTTTTCTTGCCTTAAGGCACCCACCTGTCTTCGAGACAGTTGCTTTTTCACTTTCCTTTTCTTTCCTTTTCGTTCATTCTTTCTATCGTTCTTTCTGTCTTTCTTTCTTTTGTCTATCTATCTTTCTTGAGAGTCTATGCATGCTTGCTTTCCTGGAGTTATCGGGTGACTAGGTGTAGACCGATCCACTCTCCATTCGAACCTCAGTGGAGGTCTGCGGTCTCCCTGATGCCTCCTTCCCTCCCTCCCTCCCCCCCCCCCCCTCTCTCTCTCCTCTCTCTCTCTGATATGAAGATGGCAACATAAACGGAATGGGTGGTGCCCTTTGCGCGGTTAATTTTCATCTGTCTTGAAAGATGTCAATAGTTCTGATACCAAGTGGTGATTCAATATTCGTGTTCATACCAAAAAAATCTGTAAACTCAAAGGCCATCCAAGTGATGACACACTACTTTCACACATAGGCCTACGTTTTAAGGGAAGGGGGGGGGGGGGGGGGCACGTAAAGGGGGTCTTTTCCAGGGAGTGAATGCTCTCCATCCCTTAAAGTTCCTTTAAACAGCAGGTTAGCAGGACCAGCAAGTGTAAACTGTTTCGGTCAATGAAGAGTTCATCAGGCGTGCTGCTGGAGCCAGGTCACTTGCTGATGAGATGTACTACCGCATCAAGGAAACCCCCCTCTCTAATCGCGCAGATTTCTCATATAGGCAGGAGGATCATCCGATTTCGGGGAGTTTTCTTTCTGTTTACATGAACATGCATATCACGATTGAACTGGAAGTGAACGTAGCCCTTGAATCTGAATTGAGCATAATAAAACGATCATGTAAGATCATGAACAAGAAAAAGACTCGCAGAGTTTCAGGCCAATGAAAATGAAAGCAACAGACAGACAAAGGGGACGGAGATAGAGAGACGGAGAGAGAGACAGACAGACAGACAGAGAGTGACGGAGAGAGAGAGAGACAGACAGACAGAGACAGGGAGAGAGAGAGAGAGAGAGAGAGAGAGAGAGAGAGAGAGAGACAGAGACAGAGACAGAGAGAGAAAGAGAGAGAGACAGAGAGAGAACATGCGACAGAAGGCACACAATTCCAATCACTATAAAACG
>CM065717.1:89475025-89480025 GCA_033310375.1 Conus canariensis
CATATCTGTAACATATTTTCTTAATTTTATGTTCCCAGTTTCTCCATCTTCAAACTCCCCCCCCCACCCCCCATCCTTAAGTCCAAATCTTTGCCAAGTCATTACTATGAAGACAGTTCAGTTGTTGGCCTGCGCTTGTTTTTTCCCCCACTATTAGATTGTTCGTCTATGTATTTGTCTGACTTTATTCAAGTTTAAAAGGCTGTGTCAGTCTTGAATAAAAGTTACTCTGTGTTAGGTTTTCTTATGGGAGCAAAACATACCCACTTGTTTACTGTTTATCGTTTACTTTTCCCTGCCTCATTTCATTTCAGATAAAGAAAACGGTTTTTGAAACAAAATGTGTTATTTATATACAATAGGGATTTATAAAACGAGTGGATCAGTAGTTTAAGTACGTGAAAACAAGCAAACAAAGGGGGATCTGATTTTGTCGGGAAATCATAAACGTTCTAAACAAAGATCGTTCAACCCGAATACTGTTTTCATGCTTCGAAACAAGGATAATTTTGAAAAAGTTGTGACCAGAAATACTACACCAGAATCACACCTTCTTGTTTTATAGACACCCGTAAACAGAATCAAAGAGATGAACGTTTACTGGTGCATTATCTGACTCGGATGCAATAGTTACAACAACAAGTAGTCAGAGACACGAATGTTGTTTGAAATTACTTTCATATTTATAATGGACAGTCCCATTTATGGCCAATCTGTCAAAGACTCTTACTCATGATATTCATAAATATGCAAATGCAACGTGTTTGTGTTATGTCTATCCCTGGTATGCCCCTTGTGGTCGGCTATGCTGTAAACGACATGACTTGATTGTGTTATGTTGTCATTTCTTTTGTGAATGCAAACAAGTAAACAGGGAAGCAAGCAATTGACTGATGATGTGTGTATGTGTCTGCTCCCAGGTCCACGGACTAACGGACACCGAAGAAGAATTGTGAACTGAACTTTTAGAGGAATGTGACCATGAGGAAGGATGTTGTTATTCCTGGTACTCCTGGCATGGAAGTTGTCATGCCTGGAGATGAGAAACGTGGACAGGCAGACAGACAGAGACACTCCGGGATGGTGACAGAGAGAAGGGGGTAAGAAAGAGATAGAGAGAGAGATGTGTGCGTGTGAGAGAGACAGACAGGCACAGACAGACAGACAGACAAACAGAGACAGACAGCGACAGAGACAGAGAGAGAGGAGCAGAGAGGAGAGAGAGAGAGAGAGAGAGAGAGAGAGAGAGAGAGAGAGAGAGAGAGAGAGAGAGAGGAGAGAGAAAGTGGGGGAAAGAGAGACTAAAAACCGGCAGACAGACAGACAGACAGACAGACAGACAGACAAACAAACAGAGACAAAGATAGGGCAAGGCACTGAGAGAGAGAGAGAGCACAGGCAGTTTGCTTAGCTTTCGTGAAGGAAAACACCGCTATCAAGCGAGTGTCTAAAAGCACCACTTCACCCAAATGTGCGACAACAAAACAAAACAAAAATGCCCCCTCTTCCTGCTGAGGTCAGTGGCAGATGACCAAACACACGCCCCTCAGGGTCAGCTGCTCATGTTTGACCAGAATTTTATCAATTAAGACCTCTCAATACCCTCCCCCCCCCCCCCCCCCCCCCCCTCGTTCCTCCACAACCCTCCAATTCCACTCCCACCACGCTTACCCCCCCCCTCCCCCTGGGGAAGGAGGGGCGCTGGAACAAGAGAAGAAAAAGGAAAGAAAGAAAAAAGAAAACCAAGAGGCGGAGAGGTGGAAAGAGCGTCTGTTTACGCGGGTTTCCCCCCTTTTTTATGGGCCAGAAGTCACCATCGTTCCTTTGCACCCTCCTTGTTGAAAAGATGACCTCGCTTCAGGGAAATAACAAACGTGAGGAAGGAGGAGGAGGGGACACTACTCCCGCTGGACGCGGACAACGGCCCGAGCCAGGTGAAGGGGAGTGTAAAAAAGCAAATAGTGGGTGAGCAAAAACATTTGCGAAGTCATTAGCTGGTGTTGGCCACAAAGAGTTCGCTAGAATAATTTATTTTCATGTGTGTTTCGAGGAATTTTCTTAAAGCGTTCTTTAATTGTTTTTTTTTGTTGTTGTTGTTGTTGTTTAGCTGAGGTTTTTTTCTTGTTGTGTATGTTTGTGTTTTTTTGGTTTCTTTTTTTTATTAGAGGGAGAGTGGGGTGGGGTGGGGAGGGGGGTGTTCACTGTTTTCATCTGTTTTTTTATGCCTAAAGAGCAGAGGAGGGTGTAACAAAGCCAGTTAGACAGCCATACACACGTAAGAAGGATGTCTGTGGTGAGACAGCCCAGTTTGCACATTGCGTTCAAACTTTTATTGCGCGTTATACTATGGCATGAGGATAGAAATTCATGGAAGTTCAAATTCAAAGACATGAAGAAAAGATCACAAATGTATCAGATCACTGTATGCCTGTACTCAAAAGAGAGCTCGCATGTTGCATGACATCTTCATCAAATACGGTATAGACTGAACAGCCATGGCAAAACCACGAGCCTGTTTTGAACTTTAAGATTATGCGTCAAAAATCAAGGTTACACAGTAGATTAAAAAAAAAATTCTTGTATGACAGAAAGAGCTCGAATATTTTCAATCTGATGATAAACACGCTGAGTACCATCTTTTGACATCATGTTCCCCATTGAAATTTACCGACAGCAGCGATGGAGAAGCAAAAGACGAGAATGGTTGACTGATCGTTAGTGAAAGAGAGAGTGGCTGAGTGAGTGCCTGATGCATTCTTCAATGGAGAGAAGAGAAGTGTGGTGTGTGTGTGTGTGTGTGTGTGTGTGTGTGTGTGTGTGTGTGTGTGTGTGTGTGTGTGTGTGTGTGTGTGTGGGGGGGGGGGGGTGTGAGTGTGTGGAGAGTGTGGAGAGAGAGAGACAGAGAGACAGAGAGAGAGAGGAATGTGTGTTGTGTGTGTGTGTGTGTGTGTGTGTGTGTGTGTGTGTGTGTGTGTGTGTGTGTGTGTGTGTGCTGTGTGTGTGTGTGTGGAGAGAGAGAGAGAGAGAGAGAGAGAGAGAGACAGACAGACAGACAGAAAGAGAAAGAGAGAATGTGTGTGTGTGTGTGTGTGTGTGTGTGTGTGTGTGTGTGTGTGTGTGTGTGTGTGTGTGTGTGGACGCTTGTGTGTTTGTCTGTGTGTTAGAGCGGAATTGGGCGGTGGGGAAGAGGAGCAATGAAGCAGAATAGATCGTTTGTCCTTTTCGTCCTGCTTGCAATGCCAGGCGTTTGTTTCTGTTTGTTCCTGAAGGGGGTGGGGTGGGGAACGCAGTGGGAAAGGGAGATATGGAGAGAGAGATTGGAAGGGGGAGATGGAATGGATGGAGGGATGTGAATTGGTATTTGCCTTTTTCCCAGCTAATCCCTAAAGCGACAGCGAGAGGCTAGTGTGGAGTTGAGGAAAAAGATGTAACTCAAACAAGCGTATCGCGAGTTTCATGAAAATAACATCAATCATTGTATATCTGAATCTATAGTGTATGTGTATGTTCACACACACACACACACACACACACACACACACACACACACACACACAAACACACACACACACACACACACACACACACACACACACACACACTCACACACACACACACACACACACACACACACACACACATTTCAGTTGATGGCTGATACGACATGTAGCTTGATGCTCTCACACCCGTCTTAAGCGTCTATAGCCCATAAATCAATAAATCATCCCCCTCTCTCTCTCTCTCTCTCTCTCTCTCTCTCTCTCTCTCTCTCTCTCTCTCTCTCCGCCTCTTAGACACATAACAGAACGACGATCTAAACCACAGACAGACAGGTCACGTTAAACATTTCAGCCATTGAGAACAGCCGAGGCGGGGATCGAACCACGCTGGTTGGCGTAAGGTCCTCCTAGCTGCTGCATTGTCCTGTCAACGTAGGGTCCTCCTGGCTGCTGCATTGTCCCTGTCAACGTAGGGTCCTCTGCTCTGGCTGCTGCATTGTCCCTGTCACGTAGGGTCCTCCTGGCTGCTGCATTGTCCCTGTCAACGTAGGGTCCCTCTGTGCTGCTGCATTGTCCCTGTCAACGTAGGGTCCTCCTGGGCTGCTGCATTGTCCCTGTCACATAGGGTCCTCCTGGCTGCTGCATTGTCCCTGTCAAACTAAGGTCCTCCTGGTGGCTGCTGCATGTCCCGTCAGATAAGGTCCTCCTGGCTGCTGCATTGTCCCTGTCAGTAGGGTCCTCCTGGCTGCTGCATTGTCCCTGTCAGCTAGGGTCCTCCTGGCTGCTGCATTGTCCCTGTCAGCGTAGGGTCCTCCTGGCTGCTGCATTGTCCCTGTCACGTAGGGTCCTCCTGGCTGCTGCATTGTCCCTGTCACGTAGGGTCCTCCTGGCTGCTGCATTGTCCCTGTCACGTAGGGTCTCCTTCCCGGCTGCTGCATTGTCCCTGTCAGCGTAGGGTCTCTCCTGGCTGCTGCATTGTCCCTGTCAACGTAGGGTCCTCCTGTGGCTGCTGCATTGTCCCTGTCAAACGTAGGGTCTCCTCTGCTGGCTGCTGCATGTCCCTGTCAAACGTAGGGTCCTCCTGGCTGCTGCATTGTCCCTGTCAACGTAGGGTCCTCCTGGCTGCTGCATTGTCCCTGTCAGCGTAGGGTCCTCTGGCTGCTGCATTGTCCTGTCAGCGTAGGGTCCTCCTGGCTGCTGCATTGTCCCTGTCAACGTAGGGTCCTCCTGGCTGCTGCATTGTCCCTGTCAACGTAGGGTCCTCCTGGCTGCTGCATTGTCCCTGTCAACGTAGGGTCCTCCTGGCTGCTGCATTGTCCCTGTCACGTAGGGTCCTCCTGGCTGCTGCATTGTCCCTGTCAGCGTAGGGTCCTCCTGGCTGCTGCATTGTCCCTGTCAGCGTAGGGTCCTCCTGGCTGCTGCATTGTCCCTGTCAACGTAGGGTCCTCCTGGCTGTGGCTGCTGCATTGTCCCTGTCAACGTAGGATCCTCCTGGCTGCT
>CM065717.1:89490025-89492525 GCA_033310375.1 Conus canariensis
ATGGGGAAACCACTGGGGCTTGCCTTGGCACACACACAAACGACTCCATTGACACAAGTGCGTGGGACTCAAACATTCGCACGTGAAAAGGGTTGTAGTTTACTTACCTGAAGTTCAAGGAAGGTGTCACAAAGCACCTGCAAGATACACTGACGGAGGATGGCATCATCGTGGGAGCTGGTACTCCTGCAGCTGTCTGTGCAAGATACACTGACGGAGGATGGCATCATCCTGGGCGCTGGTGCTCCTGCAGCTTTCTGTGTTCTACTTATGGCAGCAACAACAGCAGCCAGAGCAGAACACGTCTGTGGGACGATCTCTTTCACAGACGTGAGCTGGATAAACAGAATGTTTTGTTGTTGTATATTATCTATCTATCTATCTATCTATCTATCTATCTATCTATCTATCTATTATCTATCTATTGTCTATTGATCTTTCTATTTATCTGTTTGTCTGTCTGTCTGTCTCTCTATCTACCTATCTACCTATCCATCTATCTATTTGTCTCTCTCTCTCTATCTACCTATCCATCTATCTGGCTGGTGGCTGGCTGGCTATCTGTCTATCTGTCTGTCTATTTATCTCTATCTATCTATCTGTCTGCCTGTCTATCTATCAGTCTGTTCATCTATCTATCTATCTATCTATCTATCTATCTATCTGTCTTGTCTGTCTGTCTGTGTCTGTCTGTCTGTCTGTCTGTCTGTCTGTCTATCTATCTGTCTGTCTGTCTGTCTATCTATCTATCTATCTATCTATCTATCCATCTTTCTATCTGGCTGGCTGGCTGCTGGCTGTCTGTCCGTCTGTCTGTCTCTCTGTCTATCTATCTATCTATCTTTCTATCTTTCCATTTTTCTATCTATCTGTCTACCTGTCTGTTAATCTATCTATCTATCTATCTATCTATCATTATCTATCATCTATCTATCTACTATCATCCATACAACGTCCCATGTCCACAGCACAGACCAACTTTCTGTCCACAATAAACTTCAACCCTGCAATGCAGACCAGTGACATGTCTGCAATAAAGACCAATCCTATGTCCACTATAATATGTCTAGGTGCTAAGCTCATGTTTACAATACAGACCAACCTTATGTTTACAGTACACACCAACCTTATGTTTACAATACAGACCAACCTTATGTTTACAATACAGACTAACTTTATGTCTACAATAACGACCAACTTTATGTCTACAATATAGACCAACTTTATGTGTACAATACAGACCAACTTGATGTCTACAATATAGACCGGCTGTATGTCTACAATGCAGACCGGCTGTGTGTCTGCAATACAGACTAAACCTATCTGTACAATACAGACTGGGTCCTTGTCTACATTACAGATCAACTACATGTATCCAGCTCTTTGTTCACTTTATGTCCACAATACAGACCACATATATGCCAAATACCAACAAAGACCAATCGTTTGTCTATGATACAGACCAACCCTTTGTTTACAATACAGATCAACTGTTCGTCTGCTATTCAGACTAATTTCATTCTTACAATACAGACCAATTTTATGTCTTCAATATAGACCAACCCTGTGTCTATAGTACAGACCAATCCTGTGTCTACAATACAGACCAACTATGTATATCTACAATACACACCAACCCTGTGTCTACAATACAATGGCATGTGTCTATAATGCAGATCTGGTATATATCTACAATACAAACCAAACATAATGGATGTGTGCAATACAAAACAAGCCGCATTTATGTCTACAATACAGCGCAAGCATAACTTACATCGGAAGTACAGATGAAGCACAATTTGTGTCTCCGATACAGATCGAGCATTAGTTACTTTGGCAATTCTGATCAAGTATAATGGACATCCAGAAGCCTAGAGTTGTGTCTGATATGCGCTTGAATGGAAATAAAATTCAAACCATACACTGGAGGTTCATCCTCCTAATGGATGCATGCATCTCTGAGAGTTTTTTTTTCTCCAATTTCTGACCAACACTGCAGGTGTCTGTATCTCTCGGGTGTGCTTGACGCCAAGACATGATAGAAATGAAGCACAGAGTGCAGCTCTGTGAGACTAGAACGCCACAGCATCATCTCCACTATCATCATACTCGTCGATGAACATGACAAAAGACTCCAATTCTGCAGCCCTTAATCTCAGCTCTTGAGGTGATCTCAGTTTCGACTTCCTCTCCATGTCCATACTCTTGGTGAGTTCGGGTCGTGGTCACTGGAATCAGAAAGGTCATAGGTACTGTCGCTGGACTGACATGGTGGCCGTCCTTCAGTACGGAGCGCTCACTCATGATGGCTTCGCAATCAATTACACAATCATTAAGTCAGCAGAGGGCGGTGTACTGCGTACTCGGGATTAGAACAAACATCAGTGAACACTAACGAAGTGACAGCCGCAGTGCGGCGTCTCCTCTGGTGGGCTGCCTCATGACGACTTGATATTGAATGTTCCCTGTGGATGGCATGGAGTGGGTTTGTTACAGGAAA
>CM065717.1:89497525-89502525 GCA_033310375.1 Conus canariensis
ATGGACAATCAAGCGGCAACAAACAGCCTGTAAACAATAACCTTACCAGAAGTCTAAATTGAGCTGCACAAGGTGAGAATGAGAAGTAAAGACGTTTGGCTTTGTCCATATTTTCTGTGTTTATTTACACTCACATACTGTAAGTTTAGGATCAGTTCTAGTTCCATCTTCATTTAGCTGGAGTTAGCTTCCACGCTTGATTCACGTCCATTATCCTCCATGCTTGATTCACGTCCATTATCTTCCATGCTTGATTCACGTCCATTATTTTCCACGCTTGATTCACGTCCATTATCTTCCATGCTTGATTCACGTCCATTATCTTCCATGCTTGATTCACGTCCATTATCTTCCACGCTTGATTCACGTTCATTACCTTCCATGCTTGATTCACGTTCATTATCTTCCATGCTTGATTCACGTTCATTATCTTCCATGTCTTGATTCACGTCCATTATCCTCCATGCTTGATTCACGTCCATTATCTTCCATGCTTGATTCACGTCCATTATCTTCCATGCTTGATTCTGGCCCATTATCTTCCATGCTTGATTCACGTCCGTTATCTTCCATGCTTGATTCTGGCCCATTATCTTCCATGCTTGATTCACGTCCGTTATCTTCCATGCTTGATTCTGGCCCATTATCTTCCATGCTTGATTCACGTCCATTATCTTCCATGCTTGATTCACGTCCATTACCCTCCATGCTTGATTCACGTCCATTATTCCCTGAGCATGGTTTGCGTCAGTCACCCTCCATGTTAAGTTCCAATCCATTGTCTTCAGTGTTATGGTCACATCCATTATTTTCACTGTTGGGTTCACGTCTTCTCCTCCCTTAATCCCCTGGGGAGGTACTGGGGCACCACGCTGAAGAACAGCTCACCAGATGCCTCCAGATCTGTCTGCAAGCTCTCCATGCCCACTCTGCAGTGACGTCAGTCCTTCGTTTCTTCTGTCTTCTCCTCCGTCCCCCTCCTTCAGCAGTTCCCTGGAGGACTTGGTCAGTCATTGGATCTTGTGACATGGCCATACCAACAGTTCCCTGGAGGACTTGGTCAGTCATTGGATCTTGTGACATGGCCATACCAACAGTTCCCTGGAGGACTTGGTCAGTCATTGGATCTTGTGACATGGCCATACCAACAGTTCCCTGGAGGACCTAGTAACATGGCCACACCAACTGATGCAGTAGATCTTCATATGCCCTATGTACTGCCCGTGGCCAAATGGTTAGAAACATTTGTCTGCGAAGCTTACGGTCGTAAGTTCGAACCACTAGTTGGGTCGGAATGTTTCCGCTTGAAAACCCCCCTCTGTCGACCCAGAACAGTTGAAGGAAGATTAAAGGCAGTGGACGGAGAAGGATAGGCACCACCCTCCATCATGCTGTGCCCTCGACACGGTGAACCTCAGACAGTTCACTGTCTCTGAGGCCATGGTGGAAACTTTTATCTGTCTGATGGGATGACGCACTTGTTGACAGATGATATAATCAGTATATCTGATGTTTAATATCTGGCAGTAACATAGACCCTGGGAGTTGATTCTTCTTTCAAGATCCGTGGTGAGAGTTCAAGTCTCGCACGAGTGCAGGAGGATCGAATATACCAGTGCACACTGGAGCCTGTTCTTGTGTTTCATGGAGGTGTTGTTCTATGAATAGGTTTTAACATGCAGCATTATAGTTGTCTTTGCTGCATTGAGAGGAGTTCTCCTTTGGACGCCTCGGGTCCAGTGATGAATTCCAGGCAAATGAACTGTTCAACAGTGTATGCTTTCTGACCGAATACACTTATGGAAGTAGTGCGGCCAGCCATCCAGCTGGTCTTCTCGGCACAGATTTCCATTCAACCAGCTCGGTGAGTTCTTGTCCACTGCCTGCCAGGCCATCAAAGTCATCTGCAAAGCTAAAGGCTGCGACAGTTCATCAAATTCTGACTGTGCCGATATGATCTTCAACTGCGTCAATCACAGTGCGTTTTGGGAAAGTACTGGGAAGTGAGGGAGATCAAGAACAGCCCCCATGAACTGCAGCTGGGTTTTCCAACAGCACCCTGTGTGAACACCGCACTGGTCACTTTGGAGTACAGTTGATAGACGGTATTGATAAGTTTGTGCCCGATGTTAAATTCCTTCATTGTGGCCCAGAGTGCCCCCCCCCCCTCCCAGACTCGGTCGAACGCCGTCTTGAAGTCTATGAAGATGATTAGGTGGAACTCTGTCTGGTGCTGAGTGTTTTTCACAGAGGGTATGGAGGTTTATGATATGTTTAACTACACTTCTGCCTTTGTGGAATCCAGCTAATTTTCCATTATTGATAATATCTGCATGCGTTTTTTCGATTTTTCAGAATGATTTTGAGCATTATCTTGCAGGCATGGATGATCACGCTAACAGTATGGTCGTTCTGGCAGTGTTTAAGATTTCCTTTTCTGGGAAGGGTGAGTGATCGACTCCATGGCGTGGGCCACTACCCAGTGTGCCAGATTCTGTTGCAGATGGCAGTTAGGATATCAATTACTGCCTTTCCGCCATGATTCAAGAGTTCTGCATGGATGCTGCCGACGCCTGCAGCCTTCCACATTTCAATGACTTCATTGCAGCTGTCACTTCGTCACGGAGCATGAAAACAGTCATCCTCATTTGAGGAATCCTGTGCCCCTGGCATATGTGGATATCATGTGCTCTGTGTGTTGTAGTAGAGTTCAGAGCAATAGTCAGTCCACCTGTCAATGACGTCTTCTTCCTGAATGAGACAGCTGCTGTCTTTGTCCTTCACAATCTAAAACGATTTCTTGGTGTTTTTGTTTGTTTGTTTTTCTGTTGGTTTTTTTTTGTTTTGTTTTGTTTTTTGTCTGGTCTCTTTTAATGCCTTCGCATTGTTTTCGATCCAGCTTTCCCCGCGTTAATTATTTCTTTACTGACTCTTTATTATTCATATCACTGTATCCCCCCACCACCATCCCTCCCCTCCTTCCAACACCCTCCCCTAGTCTCTCTGGGCGGTTTTAAAGTCCTTCTAGCGTCACAAATCTCTGAGGCAGTGGTTAAGATCCATGGTTTTGATTTGATCTATGTATTCCGGGGACCTCTGTCGCTGTTTCAGTCATCATTGGGCGAAAATTGTAAGTAAGGGCTTCAAAGCCTTTTTCTAAGAGAAGTGGTGGAAGACATTTTCCTCCAATGGCCACTCAGAATTTTACAGCGATGTCAGGACTTTTTTGTGTGAATAGTGAATTTGAGACGGCTGTTTTCTACTTTCTCTTAATCTTCAAACGTTCCTCCTTTAGAGTTCATCATGATAAGGTCGTGGTCACTACCAACATCAATTCATGGAAATATTCTTATCTTAGTCTATCGATGCCAGACCTCTACCGGTTCTTTACAAGGATGTATTCTATCTGGGTGTGGCATTGACTGTTGGAGTGCCATGTCCTTCGTCGGGATACTTTAAGGCTGCCAAACGTGTTGACAAGAACCCAGTCATTTTCACTGGCAAATTCTGTTAGGCGTAGTCCTCCATCACTGGTGGTCTCATTATTTACGTGCCGCGGAAATACTTCCAGTCTTCTGTAGCATGTGCACAAATCGTGGCATTCAAGTCACCCTGGACGGTGAGAATGTCTTTTTTGCCAACCTTATTGATGACCGCTTGGACCTGGGAGTGGAATTCTTAAAGCTGGTCATCATAATAGAGTAATGTGTGGGCATATATTTGCTCCACTGTGACATTAAATTCTTTCGCTCGCAGGCAGATGGTTAGAATCTTGCTCGAGGCAACCCGAATACAGCTTTTTCTACATTTTGTTAACTAAAAAATCCACTCTATGTAGATATTTATCTTCTACTCCATAGTACAGGACATATCTTTCGTCTGTCTGTGCTTCTCTGTCCTTTTTCCATCTTACATGCAGAGGCGAAAACGTGCCGGGAGTGTCTGTCCATTTCATGAGTCGATTCTTTCAGTTTTCCAGCCTGCCTGAGTGTTGGTGCCTTCCTACTTTCCAGGTACCACATGTGTTGATGTTTCTTTTCACGGCTGTTTGTGTGTGGATTTTCTGCTGCCATGTGGTGCTTCCTGAGTATTCAAACCTGGCGGAGCCCATCCCTGTCCAGTTTGGATTTTCTTGTTGAGCTTACTTCCCACATACGGCAGGTAGTACTGGGATGGCATGGCCACCAGTGGCAAAAGAGAATCTGTGACCTAACGACTGTATCCTTTTCGGTTTCACAGTGGGGTAAGTGCAGGCGGAACTTGAAACAGGAGCAAAAGAAAAATCATTGCGCCGCCAAATAAAGAAACAAACCAATGACAAAATAAACACATTCTATCGGGTGCTCATCAGGCAAGACAAAAAGCATTCGAGACAATGAAAACGAATTATGAACAGTCACTTATCTCCTCCATCTGGATGCAAAATTTGGTTTTGGGTGAAGGACTGAAACTACGGAATCATTAACCGCTGTGGCGGTATAATGCTAATGGCGAACGTGCGCGCGCGCGCGCACACACACACACACATACACACACACACACACACACACTCTCTCTCTCTCTCTCTCTCTCTCTCTCTCTCTCTCTCACACACACACACACACACACACACACAACACACACACACACACACACACACACACACATACACGCACACACACACACACACACACACACACACACACACACACACACACACACACACACACACTCGCGCGCGCGCGGGTGCTCGCACACACACACACACACATGGGCACGTACAGAGAGAGAGAGAGAGAGAGAAGAGAGAGGCAGACAGACAGAAACAGAGACAGAAACAGACAGAGTGACAGACAGGCAGAGAGAGACAGAAAGACAGACAGACAGACAGACAGAAAGACAGACAGACAGACAGGTAAATGGTGGGGGGAGGGGAGGGGATGACGGAGAGGGGAGACAGAAATTGAGAAAGAGAGATGACATGAGAGATCGTGAAGGATCCAATGTGGCCACCTTGATGA
>CM065717.1:89520025-89522525 GCA_033310375.1 Conus canariensis
GAACCGGAAATTGTAATAAATGAGACACCGGGGCCGGAATAGCTCAGTTGGTAGAGCGCCGGACTCGTGATCCTGGGGTTGCGGGTTCGAATTTCGGTACAGGGGGATTTTTCCCTCGGAGTTAACATTGGTTCTGACTCCATTCCCCATACAGTTCTTCGAATGAGACTATAAACCGAGGTTCCGTGTGTGAACGCACGCATAACATCTTGCACACACGTAAAATCCCATCACCAACTTTCGGAACAGCAGTTTGGCCGTTGGTATGGATGACACGTTACACATAGCATGCACCTTCCCCGAAGATGGAGTATGGCTGCCTTAATGGCGGGATAAAAAAACGGTCATACACACAAAACTCCACTGCCTGTCTATACAGGCAGTGTCCGCAGGAGTATCAGCCTGCGTACGCAGAAAGAAAGAAAGAAAAGAAAGTAATAAATGAGACTTCTTCTTCTTGTTCTTGTCGTACCCTGTCTAAAAGACTCCAGGGATCATCTGAACAGCCGAAGTACTTGAACACTATTGTACAAATACATCAGCTGGGGATGAGAACATTACGTGTGTGACCGTTTTTGATTACCCCCGCCACATGGGCAGCCACACTCCGACTTCGGGAGATTTTGGAGACTGATAATGTTATGCTAGGAGCTTGTCACGACTGAAGACAATCCCCGCATAACTGCAGAGCATAACAACATTTTGATGTAGCCTTGGTGTTCTAGCCTATTTCAATTGGCCTGAGACAGCCTTAAGCCAAGGCAGGTAAATAAAGGAGACATTTTAAAAAAAAAACACGAAATTGCTGTTGCTAGTTCATGCCTGTTGGGTAAGATGGGCTTAGTCCGAATGACGGAAAACTGGAGGCGTGAGGAGAGTGGGGAGTAAAAACCGGAACCTGCCTTTCCGTGCTCTCTCTCTCTCTCTTCTCTCTCTCTCTCTCTCTCTCTCTCTCTCTCTCTCTCTCTCCTCTCTCTCTCTCTCTCTCTTTTGTCTGCCTAGGCACTCCGTTCCTGTCCACCTGTGGCAGCCATCTTCACTGATCCACAGCTTTGTGACTTGGGGTTGGCGTGGTGAAGTAGCGGTCATTATTTGTTGTCGGTCTGACGACGACTCGAGTTTACCACTCCCTTTCTTAAAAAAAAAAAAGAAAAAAAAGCTTTGAATGCCGACGACGTTCCTTCTTGCAGCGCACTGTTCCACGTCACTTGTCCTGTCTGAAGAGGATCTAATAGGTCGAAACGCGTTGTGTTTATCTGAGCTCCTTCATTACGCGGCCCGATAATTCTGTTTTTGCTGTTATTTCTAGAGTAGACGAAAGATTTTGGATAGGTACACTAGATTGAGGATTTTTTTGGCGGGCGGGGGGGGGGGGGGGGGGGGAGTGGGGGGGAGGGGGGGAGGGAGGGGTGGTGGGGGGTCGTGGTAGTGAGATGGGAACGGGGGTGAAGAGGAGTGACTGGCAACATTTTACTGAGCAGATGAAAATATTCTCGTGTTGGTGTTAGAACAAGAGAAGCCACTCCAAGAGAGAGAGAAGAGAGAGAGAGAGAGAGAGAGAGGGCGGAGGGGGTAGGACAGAGAGAGAGAGGGGGGGGGAGAGATGTGACAGAAAGATAGAGAGAGATGGGAGAAGAAGATGGGGGAGAGAGACGGAGGGGGAGAGAGAGAGAGAGAGAGAGAGAGAGAGAGAGAGAGAGAGAGAGAGAGAGAGAGAGAGAGAGAGAGAGAGTTTCAACGACTCAGAACTCTGTCACGGCAGGTAACAAATCCAGATGAGTAAGGAGGAGGGCTGGAAGTGGGACCCTCCCACCCCTGCCCCCTCCCCCCCCCCTCCCCCCACATAAAACAAGCTGTGCCACAGAAACATACACAACAAAACAACAGACTTCAACCCTGCAAGAGGGAAGGATCTGCGCCAAGACAGAAACATGACGCCATGTCGTGAAAGCCGAGAGCAGGTCATAAGACCGCACCCCCTCCCCTCCCCCCCCCGACCCTCCGACACCCCGCCCCCCCACCCCCACCCCCTTCCCCCTCTGTCTCTGTCAGACCGGCAACATCAAAACTGGAGCGTGGAACGTGAAGACAGTGTGCACGAGACCTGACAGACCTCACAAAACAGCAGTAGAAATAGTAAGCTACGACCCTGCATTGTTTGGGAATTAGCTGCAGGAAAGATGGTGGTGTGCTCTAGACATGATGATGATGATGATGATAGTGCCCCCTCATTTCCCCCCCCCCCCCCCCCCCCTCCCCAACCTCGCACCCAGTTCCAGTGAATTCAACAGCAGGGTTTCTTCAGCTCAAAGACGCCTGCTGTGGCAAAGACAGGACTGATCAGCTCCCGCCCTGAAATCAGTCTGATGATATGGAGTAGAAGCATGGAGAACAAGGAAGAAATTAGTTAAGAGAGAGAGAGAGAGAGAGAGAGAGAGAGAGAAGAGAGGAGAGAGAGAGAGAGAGAGAGCAGACATTCAGCAACAGCTGCAGCAGAAAT
>CM065717.1:89537525-89547525 GCA_033310375.1 Conus canariensis
AAACATCCTTTCTGATCTGAATCCACACCACCACCACATCTTCCATGTGGGCATTCGAGGCAATGAGATGGTTGACCAGCTTGCCAAGAATGCCACAAGGCAAAAGTTGAGCAGGTTTACTGTTCCTCACACTGATCTGAAACCCAAAACACAGGCCTATGTCAAAGACCTCTGGCAAGAGGAATGGACCTTGCAGACGGATAACAAATTGTTTAAAATCCGTCCAAACCTCAATGAGTTTCTACCATGTTCCAGAGGCGGCCGTAAAGAAGAAACAATCCTGTGCCGCTTGCACACAGGCCACTCGTTTTATACCCATTCTTATCTTTTAAAAGGTGAAGAAGCTCCGTGGTGTATTCCATGTCATGTTCCACTCACAGTGAAACATATTCTTTTAGATTGTTGGGACTTGCACGATGTGACACATAAACACTTTACAGCAGAGTCCATGAAAACCCTGTTCAGAGATGTCCCACCTGACGTGATCTTTGAGTTTCTGAAAGAGATTAACAATTTTCATCTGATTTAAGAGTTTACGGAAGAAAGATTTTAACAAAGTTTCTGGTGCGTTTTTAGAAGATGTATTGTAAAGAGATGTGTGAAAGGTGTTGTTTTTTCATGACTTGTGAGTTGATATTAACGTGGTGACAGACCTGATGTGGCCCTTTGCGGTCGGCTGGGCTATAAGCAACATTACCTTACCTTACCTCTCTATCCTGCCCACCCTATCCCCAACCAGTGTTGATGTTGTTTGCATCAAGAATGATTCAAAATGGAAAGAAGTTGAACCAGACTCTGGCTTGGTGACACTCTTCGTCATGCCTGTCTGCTTTGATGTCCACGCTTTGATGTGCGTGTTCGGCAAAGCGATTCTCCAAACTCCATCAACTTTCTCGTTTTTGGTATGAACTAGTAAGGGCCTTTAATTTATCATAGGTGGACATTGCTGTTGTTTGTCGGATGACAAGGAAAATTTTGTTGAGTAATCTGGATTTTTTTTTCTCCAAACTTCAGAAGAGGATATGCCTGATGTGTAAGACGTTAGGTATAGGTTATTCGGTTTTTTCTGTTAATATTACCTTCTTTAAAGTGGGAAGACTCATGATGAATGGAAGACCTATTAGAAAAACAAATGAACATGACAGACAGAGAAACAGAGACAGACAGACAGAAACATTCAGGAAGAGTGGCTAACAGGTAGAGAAAGAGATAGAGAAATGTACCAAAGGATAACTCTTAATTGTTGTGTTTTTTTTTCAACGAAACACATGACAAAAATCTAGATCTAACCCCTTGGATCATTATAGCAGATCAATGGTGAAGACGCCAGACAACTGGACAGACACATCGATGGACTGATGAACAGGTGAAGGAACAGATAGTCCGAAGATTAGGCTCATCACTGTTCGTTTGCACTCTACAAGAAAGAACAGCACAGCCAAGCACCCTTGTCTCACTAAGGATGTTCGTTCTGATCATGAACTTTGCATCCAGTTCTCTGGAAACCCTGAGAATGACTCAGGAAAGGTGAGGAAAGTGGAGGCAAAGGGAGGGGGCAGGATCACAATGAAGTCGAGTGGTAAAATAGACACAGAAGGTGAACGGGAAAAGTGGCAGAGCACCTGTTTGATCGTTCATCCCATCTTGACCATCCACACGGAGATCAGCTGTATCAGACACAGAAGGTGAACGGGAAAAGTGGCAGAGCACCTGTTTGATCGTTCATCCCATCTTGACCATCCACACGGAGATCAGCTGTATCAGTTTCAGCAGCCCTTCATTGCTCAGCATCCAGCAAACGATGACTAGAGTTCAGTTGAGAATGCGAGTGTGAAAATCTCTTTCGCTCTCTCTCTCTCTCTCCTCTCTCTCTCTCTCTCTCTCTCTCTCTCTCTCTCTCTCTCTCTCTCTTCCAAATATCTCAAAATTGGTTGTTCTGTCTATACATGCACCCCTGCTTCTGATTTCTAAAAAAAATAAAATAATATAATTGCGACGTCACCAAGTTCAAAGTCCCTCAACGTCTTCCCTCGCACGTGCCACACACCTAAATTAGAAACTTACCCTGCATTTTTGCTTCCTATATTCTTCTGATAATAGTCACAACATAGGAATCTGATAACGATTTGGGGGGGGGGGGGGAGAGGGGGGGGGGGGCAAAATCATGGCCAAGAGATTATCAACTCATTTAAAACAAAAATGCCATAATCAGATAGATACAGAAAATTGTAATCGATTTTTTTCAAAAGATCCCTATTAGGACGTTCAGTCTCATGAAAGAGTCTTGGCGAGAAGAATGAAATCCACGAACTGCCAGCATGCTTTTAGATCATGTAGTCTTCAAGAGTCCACAAAAACTTAACCTGTATGAAAATGATGACCACTGTTTCGAAAATGCCCGTGTGAAAATCTCTCTCTCTCTCTCTCTCTCTCTCTCTCTCTCTCTCTCTCTCTCTCTCGTTGTAATCTAATGTACACTGAAAATCAATAACCACAGTACATAATCAGACCCAAACATCGTTTCTGACCTGTAATCTCCACCCTTCCCACCCCTTTACACCCCCCCCCCCCCCCCCCATCCCTCTCCAGCCAACGTGGATATCGTTTGCATCAAGATGGACTACAGATGGAAAGAAGGTGAAGCAGAATCTGGGTTGATTACTCTTTGTATTTTTCATGTCTGTCTCTTTCACGTCCTTAGTGCGTGTTTGATAAAGGCGATTCCCCAAATTTCATCAACTCTTTCGCTCGTGGTATGAACTGGTATGGGCCTTTGATTTATCGTAGATGGACATTGCTGTCGTTTGTCAGATGAGAAGGAAAACGTATGTGAGGAATCTGGACCTTTTTAATTCAAACTTCAGAAGAGGATATCCCTGATGTGGACGAAGTTAAGTGTGTCTCTTGACAGCAGCTTTTCTAAGTGGAAAGTCTCATTGAAGAATGAAAGACCCATGAAAGAAAACAGTGCAATGAGAGAGAAACAGAGACAGGCAGATAGAAACATTCAGGCTAGGAGGCAGAGAAACAGGCACAGGAAAGTACCATAGGATAGCTTTTAATTTTTTTTTCAACATTAGTGCATGACGAAAATATAGGGGATTTGTTTACATCTAATACTAATGCCTTGAATTGATTACAATACCAGATGAATGGTGGGGATGCCAGACAGAGGACAGACACATCAATGGAGTGATGAATAAACTAGCGATCAGACAGTTTGAAAATCAGACCCATCACTGTTCGTTTGTACTCTACACAAGAAAAAAACAACACAGCCAAAAACTCTTGTTTTGCTAAGGACGCTCTTCAGGATCATGAACTTTGACCTAGCGTCCAGTTTACCGGAAAATCTTGAGAATGAATCAGGAAAGGTGAGGGAAAAACTGGAGGCCAGGGAAAGGGTGTAAATCACAATGAAGTCGAGTGGTAAACAGAAAGAGAAGGTGAAAGGGTAAGAGCGGAAGAAAGACCGTTTGATCATTGACCCTGTCTTGACCTAAAACACGTAGATCAGTTGTATCTGTTCCCGCAGCCCTTCCTCTCTCAGCTTCCAGCCAACGAGGACTGTTAATCAGTTGGAAATGTGAATATGAAACTCTCTCTCTCTCTCTCTCTCTCTCTCTCTCTCTCTCTCTCTCTCTCTCTCTCTCTCTCCCCCCCCCTCCACCTCTCTCTCTCTCTCTCTCTCTCTCTCTCTCTCTCTCTCTCTCTCTCTCTCTCTCAAAATCTCTAAACATCTGAAGCTTTGTTTTTCCGTCTATACAGATATCCCTGCTTCTGATTTCTCAAAACATGATTTGTCACGTCACCTAGATCACAGTCCCTCTCTATTCCAATGTCTTCCCCGGCAATGCAGACCAGACACAAGCTGGAACAGGTGAAGGCATATTTCAGAGCCCTTGAACATCCCCAAAACCCACTTCATGCGGCGGTCAAGGAAACTAAAGGAACTCGGCTAGGACGTGGAAAATCATGGATGGGACAGGCAGAAGACAGTATACAGCTTGTGTGCCAGTTAGCAGATGTCAAAGAAACCAAGGAATGGGAGAAATATCCAGACTACTTGAAGCACCTCTACTAAATTGCCATCGCTCTAGAACTTGGAAGACATTGTCGAGAATGGCCAGAAGGCAAAACCAATGCAGAAATTCAGATGCTGGTAGAAGACCTTTGCACAAAAGATGATATTTTAACAAACACACACACACACACACACACACACACACACACACACACACACACACACACACACACATGGGCCCATGCCCACACATCATACACACACGTGTACATCCACTACACACACACACACACACACACACACACACACACACACACACACACACACAAATTGTAGGTAGGCACTCAAGGTCTGACCAGCAGGTTGGGCTAATGTGTAGGTCAGACATCCACTGAGTCGTAGCCACGAGACCCTCTTCTTCAATTGTCTCAACTTTGTTGTTAATTCATTTATCTATCAGCTTCAAATCATGCATAGTGTGGTCTCAAAACTTAGTGGATGTGGTGTAGCGTATATGGACTAGTCCGCGCGCAGTGACGCCTCCTTGATGAAACTGAAACTGAAACTTCCCTGGCATGTGCCACTTTCCTTAATCTGAATTTTCCCATGTGTTTTCGTTTGATATATTCTTATAATAATAGTCACAACATGGTAATCTGATATCGATTTTTTTCCCCAATGTCATGAACAAGAGATTATCAACTCATTTAAAGCAAAATTGCCATAACCAGATAGAAAAAGAAAATTGGGATCGATTTTTTTCAAAAGATCTGTCATAGAGATCAGTCTCATGATAAATACCTGCCGAGAAGAATGGAACCCTCAAACCGCCAACATGCTTTTAGATCATGAAGTCTTTAAGGGTCAATAGAAACTTAAGCTGTATGAAAATGATGAACACTGTTCAGTAAAAACTGTGGGTGTTGAAATCTCTCTCTCTCTCTCTCTCTCTCTCTCTCTCTCTTGACCACCCAGGAGATATTATCATCTAAAGTGCACCGGAAATTAAAAAAAAAAGCCACAGTACATAATCAGACAAAAACATTCTTTCTGATCTGTATTCTGTTATTCTGGTTATTCTTACTTTCTTTAAATGTTGAAAAAGTCCCACGAAAAATGAAAGGTCTCAAGCAGAAATAAACATGATGACAGACAGACAGAGACATTCAGATGACTCGCTAGCAGGCAGAGAAACAGGCACAGGAATATACCAAAGGATAACTTTTAACTTTTTTTTAATAGCGCTTGACAAAAATAACGAGATTTTTTATATCTAGTTTTAATGTCTTGAATTGATTACGACACCAGATGAATGGTGGGGATGCCAGACAGATGGACAGACACATCAGTGGACGGATGAATAAACTAGTGATCAGACAGTTTGAAAATCAGACCCATCACTGTTCGTTTGTACTCTACGCAAGAGAAAAACAACACAGCCAAAAACCCTTCTCTCACTAAGGACGCTGGTCAAGATCATGAACGTTGACCCTGCTTCTAGTTCACTGGAAATCTTGAGAATGAAGCAGGAAGATGAAGAATGGGAAGACCCGTGGAGGGGTGCAGAATCAGAATGAGGTCGTGTGGTAAATAGACAGAGAAGGTCGACGGCTAAGAGCGGAAGAAAGGCCGTTTGATCACTGACCCCGTGTTGACCCTCCACACGCAGATCAATTGTATCTGTTCCACCCAGCCCTTCCTCACTCACCATCCGGCCAACGAAGCGGAGCTACAGCAAAGAAAGATTTTCCGCTGTCTGTCTCTCCCTCTCAGCTCAACTCTGACAGCAGGCCGTAAACAAAACAGTCATTGCAGTACTACAGAACAAGTGTCACCCAGTTAAAACTCAGTAGCAGAGCAATGCCGCCAGACGTTGCGGGTTTGAATCCCGCTACCACGCCACACATCAAGAACGTTGTCATGTTTGTTACCCATGTGAACGTGTTGTCAGTCTGCCGGTACCTGCTGGGTCCCTCCCTGTCTGGCATAAGACCGTTTGTGGGTGTGAGTGTTAATCCTGAATGTAACTGAAAGAGGAAAAGTAGAAGGCATTTTCCCTGGTTTGCTGGGTCGGTAAACTGCAGAGTTCGCCATGGGTCGTTGTGAGTTCGATTCTCCTAGGAATCCACCCTTCGTAAATATGGACATTTCCACCGTTCATCTTAGAGTGATAGCGTTCTGGTGGGGTAATTTGTAGTTTGAGACAGAATACTCCTACCACCCCATCTCGCAACCCATCCCCCTTTCATCGTCATCACCAACCTTGCCCTACCTCCCAAGCACATCTCTCTCTCTCTCTCTCTCTCTCTCTCTCTCTCTCTCTCTCTCTCTCGCCCTCTCGCTCTCTCGCTCTCTCTCTCTCTCTCTCTCTCTCTCTCTCTCTCTCTCTCTCTTTCTCTCTCTCTGTTGTTCAATACTTATTCAGTCCTCTATGATTGCCAGTTGTTTGATATTTAATGCGCTATAATTGTTGGTTGTTTGACAGTTGATGCGCTATAATTATCGGCTGTTTGATATTTAATGCGCTGTAATTGTCGGTTGTTTGATTTTTAATGCCCTGTAATTATCGGTTGTTTGATTTTTAATGCGCTGTAATTGTCGGTTGTTTGACATCTTTCACTGCTTGTTGTTTGCTATCTAATACTCTGTAATTCACGTCTGTTGTTTGAGATCTGATGCTGTCTATTTGTCTGTAATTAATGATCTGAAGTTTTGTTAGTTGTTTCATATCTCGCTCTCTGGTACTGTCTGTTCTCTGACATGCAATGCTCTGTAATGCTCTAGTGTTTGATATCAAATTTTCATAACTGTCTTTTATTTCATATCTAGAATAGCTCAGTTAGCAGAACGCTGGATTCGTGAACATGGGGTTGCAGGTTCGAACCTCCGCCGGGGCATTTCCGTACAGGCGCTTAGAGCTTAGTCTCTAACCAAAGATAGGTCCTTTATAAGTACTCATAATAATATCTAATGCTCTGCAAGGGACTTTTGTTTGATATTTAATGCTCTGTTCTGATCTGTTCTTTGATTTCTAGTGCTCTGTACCTCTTTCCTTTGATATCTAATGTTTCATAATGGTCAGTCGTCTAATATCTAACGCTCTGTAACTACCCGTTATTTCATTATGTGATTGGTTACAGTTGTAAGTTGTTTGGTATTTCACGCGCTGTAAGTGTCTTTTCACTTCGCAGTGAATGTTCCTGGCTTTATAATCAATACTTTATTGCTCTGGATCTTCCCTTCGCGTCCTGATTGATGAATAAACCTGTTGGAAGATGTGTCCCCACTGCTTCACCTCACGGATTTTCTGGCTGTGTTTATTGACAAGTGGCTGATGATGACTACGCCATTGAGGTCCTGTGCGCCGCTCTTTCCATTGTTCTTGCTGTTGCTGTTGATTTAAACATCTTTTATATCCCCAGGGTCATGTACAAACCCACGCGCAAACAAAAGACACAGCAGCAGCCAGCGAAGCTTTTGGGCGTCCTCCGTCACAAAATTGGAAGAACAAAATCATACATCAACGTTAGCGGCTGTCAGCCAAGTCACCGTCGCACAATTCCGGAAAACTTCAGAATCTTCTTGACTGGATTTTCATAGGTGATAGAGAACAGCTTGCCGAGAAATAAACTTGTGCTTAAAATTACCTCCTCCCTACTCCCTCACGCTTCCACCCATCCACTTTTAAGGATGCATAGTTATAATATTGCACATGTTATACATGTTATAGATGTTATATTCGCTGCACTCAGAGAGAGAGAGAGAGAGAGAGAGAGAGAGAGAGAGAGAGAGAGACGTATGCATGCGTACACACACGCGCGCGCGTGCGCCTATGCACTCACGTGCGCACAGAGAGAGAGAGAGAGAGAGAGAGAGAGAGAGAGAGAGACAGACAGACAGACAGACAGACAGACAGACAGACAGAAACAGAGACAGAGACAGACACACAGACACACAGACAGACAACACACACACACACACACACACACACACACACACACACACACACACACACACACACACACACACACATACAAAGGCAAGTACACAGACAGAGACAGAGACAGACAGATAGACAACATACAGACGGATGGACGAACAGAGAGAGAGAGAGAGAGAGAGAGAGAGAGACAGTCAGACAGACAGACAGACAGACACAGACAGAGACAAAGAGACAGAGAGACAGAGACAGAGACAGACAGACAGACAGACAGGAAGACAGACAGACAGACAGATAGACAGGTAGGCAGACAGACAGGCAGACAGGCAGACAGACAGAGACAGAGACAAAGAGACAGACAGACAGGCATATAGACAGGCAGGCAGCCAGACAAAAGACAGACAGACGGACAGACGGACAGACGGATGAACAAAGGCACACACACACACACACAGACATAGAGAATGAAACAGATAGAAGCAGACACACAGATAAACACGTGAGACAAAAACAGAAGCCGAGAGATACAGATGGACAGAGTGAGAGATTAAGGACTGTTAGAAAAACGTTCCACCTGTCCCCCTTTACAGTAATGACATCAGTATTAACGATAGCGACAACCAGTCGGAACGCACTTAATCCCATCTACAAGCATACAACTGGTCTAACAGGATCTAGGAATTAAACGTTTGTATTAGCAGATTAGAATGTATACAGAGAGAGAGAGAGAGAGAGAGAGAGAGAGAGAGAGAGAGAGAGAGAGAGAGAGAGAGAGAAACAGGCTGACAGACAGACAGACAGACAGACAGACAGAGACAGAGACAGACAGGCAGAGACACGGAGAGAGAGAGAGACAGACAGACAGCCAGACAGACAGACAGAGACACAGAGAAAAAGAGAGAGAGAAAGAGAACACAGAACAGAACAGAACAAAATTTTATTCAGTCAGGCCAAAGCCCCATTTGAAAGAGTGTGATCATTGATGGTAAAACATAATCAGACAAATGAAATGAAACAAAGAGAAAAATGAAAAGAACATTACAACAGTTCGTATATGGTATCATGCACTAAACTGACTTCCAAGGACACGTGAAATTAGTAATTCAAGACAAAATTGTTTCTCTTTTCTTGAAGACTTTATATATAAAGATACATAGCAAACTTTCTAACGACCTGTGCGTTTTGTGATGCTAAGAATAACGTTCATCTGAAGTCACTGGGACTGTTATAATATTTTGGATGGCTCAGACTGTGTCTCAAATCATCAAAAGCAGGACAACAAAAACCAAAAGTGATTTTCATCTTCAGTGGCAGATGTGCATAACGGGCATTTTGTTCCACATTCACCATTCCTTTCAGATCTTGAACTATGTACTGATAAATCAGACATTCCAGATATAAATCTTGTCAGAATGTATCAGATAAATCTATCCGAAACCCAATTGTAAGTATCGCTCCAGAACATGTAATGTCTTGAATTTCCTGTAGTGTATAAATCTGTCGCTATTAGAGAGAGAGAGAGAGAGAGGGAGAGAGAGGGAGGGAGAGAGAGGGAGGGAGAGAGAGAGAAATATGTATATATATATATATATATATATATATATCATATTATATATACATGCATAACCATGCCTTAACTACACTATACAGTTCTTCGATTAGAGCCCGTCTTTCTGTCTTGCATTTATTCTCCAAAGTTGTATGGCAAGAGTTCTGATTGTTCGTTTTTTGTTTTTGTTTTGTTTTTTTTCTTTCTTTCTTTGTTTTTTTGACAACGATTCGTTTCTTTCTTTGATTCTTTCTTTGTTTGTTTGTTGATTTTTTTCGACAACAACAACATTACCCAAACCACATAGGTTACAATCACATATTGGATGCATAAAAGTAAGTTTGAAATCGTCATAATCAGGGTAACGAAGAACAAAACGCATTTCATGTTTACACTGCAGTTACACATGAAAAACAGTTTAAAGCACTTCACATTCTCGTTTTCTTTCAAGTCCTAAACGACATATACCTATATCAGATACAGCCAA
>CM065717.1:89557525-89570025 GCA_033310375.1 Conus canariensis
TATGCCATAAACCTCTTTGTCAATGGTGACGACGAAAGAACATGTAAAATGGAAAGCGTGAATACAAAATGAAGGGATTTATCAAATTAAAACAGGGGCAAACTTGGGATGACAAGTGAAAGGGGGGCGAATGAAAACGCATGTTGAAGTTGAGGGGTAAAAAAATTATTAAAAAAAAAAGGGGGGGGGGGGCGCGATGGGGTAGGAGTGGGGAGTTGGGAAATGAGGCGGAAGGGGGAGGGGGAGGGATAAACGTGTGTGATGCAGTGTTTTTGGGGTGTGCGCGCGGGTGTGAGTGTGTTTGGGAGGGAATATATTGATTGCATGCATGTTTTTTCCCCTCCACTTCAATTTTTGTCCAATTGAATTTGATTGTTTTTTTTTTCACTCAGCGCTCTTTCAGTTGTCATCCCCAAGCTCCCCCTGCGCCCCCCTCCCTTCCCCCCGCCCCCTTTAATCTGCGTTCACCATTCTTTTGAAATATTTCTGTTTTTCCTTTCTCTCTCTCCATTGACAGAGTGCTTACAGCGCAAAATGTTTGGCGGTTTCTTCTTGTGGATCACTTTCTCAAACCGTTTTTGTTGTTGTTGTTTTTGTTTTTAATACTTTTGTAATTCAGTTCATAACTTACCCTTTTTTCTATATGACTCATGTCCTTCCGCGGTCATGCTACCCATATCACTGCGCGGACTGTAGGTCTATAACAGACTGTTGTGCTAAAAGTACAGAATGTCAGCGGCCGGATAAACATAGCATCAATAGTTTCTGAATTTTAATTCTACTGCTCGAGGCGGACTAGAGTCAAAAGGTATTGAATGTTGTTGTTTTTAAGTCTATCTGTGTGTCTTTCCAGTGTACATGACCATTTCACACATAATGTTTTTTTGTTGTTTTTTTTCACGAGAAAATGACCGTCTTTTTAGCAAAATGACCGTTTTTTTTTAACAACTGAAATTGAGATGGTAAATATCATTGTTTTCTTTGACGATGAATGATGGGGTTTTTTTTATTGTGAAAAGGATCATCATGATCTTTTGAGGCGAGCAAATTCCTGTAGGATGTCGGATCGTGCTCAATACAACTTCTGTTTGAGAAGCCAACAGAGCGTGGCAGCCTCCCACTACCGTTTACTACAGTCTTCGAAGGATGGGGTACCCTCGGAGTGGGAGAGGAGGGGGGGGGGGGCAATTCTATCAAAATGACCGTTTTTTTTTTTAACAACTGAAATTGAAATAGTAAGCATCATTGTTTTCTTTGACGATGAATGATGGTTTTGTTTTTATTGTGAAAAGGATCATCATGATCTTTTGAGGCGAGCACATTCCCGTCGGATGTCGGATCGTGCTCAATGAAATTCTGGTGTTTGAGAAGCCAACAGAGCGTGGCAGCCTCCCACTACCGTTTACCACAGTCTTCGAAGGATGGGGTACCCTCGGGGTGGGAGAGGAGGGGGGGGGGGTAATTCTAGGGGAGGTCCGAAGGACCAAATATCCGTCTGGCAGAAGCAGACAGCATTGCGAAACTGGTTTGGAGACGGCGATGAGAACAGATGAGCGACACCTGGGTACCAACAGACAGAGAGAGAGAGAGGGGGGGGGGACAGAGAGAGAGAGGGGGGAAGGAAAGAGAGTGAGAGAATGAGAGTGAGAGAGAGAGAGAGAATGAGAGTGAGAGAGAGAGAGAGAATGAGAGTGAGAGAGAGAGAGAATGAGAGTGACAGAGAGAGAGAGAGAGAGAATGAGAGTGAGAGAGAGAATGAGAGTGAGTGAGAAAGAGAGAGAGTGAGAGAATGAGAGTGAGAGAGAGAGAGAGAGAAAGAGAGTGAGAGAGAAAGAGAAACAGACGGACAGAGAGACAGACAGAAAGACAGACTGCTCAACAGAGAGGCAGACAAACAGGCAGACAGAAATAGAGGGAGAGAAAAAAATGAAGAGAGAAAGAGAGACACGCGGAAAGACAGAGGAAAGGGAGAAAGAGACGAAGACGGAGACAAAATGGAAGGACACGAGAGAGAGAGAGAGAGAGAGAGAGAGAGAGAGAGAGAGAGAGAGAGAGAGAGAGAGAGAGAGAGAGAGAGAGAGATGGAGGGAGGGAAGGAGGGAGAGAGGGGAGGAGAACAATGACAGAGAAAGATAAACAAACTGGCAGACAGAAACAGACAGACAGACAGACAGATAAAGACGGGGAAAGGGACGCGAAAAAGAGACATTTATATCAGTGAAGTTGTACAGTGTGTGTGTGTGTGTGTGTGTGTGTGTGTGTGTGTGTGTGTGTGTGTGTGTGTGTGTGTGTGTGTGTGCGCGCGCGCGCGCGAGTGTGTGTGTGTGTGTGTGTGTGTGTGAGAGAGAGAGAGAGAGAGAGAGAGAGAGTGTGTGTGTGTGTGTGTGTGTGTGTGTGTGTGTGTGTGTGTGTGTGTGTGTGTGAGTGTGTATATGTGTGTGTGAGTGTGTATGTGTGTGTGCATGCACGCACGTGAGTGCGAGCGTGTGTATGTTGGTGTGTGTGTGTATGTGTGCGTGCGCGAGTGCGCACGCGCGTGTGTGTGTGTGTGTATGTCTGTGCGTGCGTGTGTGCGCACGCGCGCGTGTGTGTGTATGTGTGTGGGGGGGGGGTGGGTGGGTGCGTGCGTGTGTTTGCCTACGCGCGCGCTTGTGTGTGTGTGTGTGTGTGTGTGTGTGTGTGTGTGGTGTGTGTGTGTGTGTGTGTGTTCACAACATTGATATATCGTTCTGTACAATGTACGAAGCATATGTGGTCATATATTCATTCATTTTCATGAAGCTGGGTATTTGCACTTTGAATGCATCCTTCATAGAAAAAATGTGTATGTGGAAAAAGAAACGTTAATATAATTATGTAGTTTGTTCTTCCCACAACCTAACTCTATGAGAGATCTGTGCGCCTGGACCTGTTTTGTTCACGGATTTACACCAGTAGTGAACCTTCCACACAATTTCACCCGAACTAGCATCACCTGTGATTCATTAGACCGAACCATTTCAGCAAAGGGAGGGTTTGGATACACATTTCTGGATGGGAGACAAAAATGGGCAGAAAACTTGACGTGATATAGATGTAAAGGCCATCATTGTCTGACATGGCCAGACTATCAGGTACATCATGATGCCAGAACGATCGGTAGAAATTGAACAGAATAAGTGAGATTTTGATCGGGACCAATGGAAAGAAGTTTATACAATTGGGCTACACCCCGTAGCCTGATACACAGGCCTACATATACATAAAAGAAATAAAATGTGGAAAAACAAAGTTTAAAGTACCTCTAGAAAAGACTGACATGGAAAAGACAAAAGACATATATTAAACAACTCAGTATTTGGTTTCCGCTTCTTTTGTGTTTAAAATCCACTCCCGACTACATTTCGATAAATGTTGTTTAAAGTTTAGTAGTCAGACGGGATTTTGTGTGCAATTCATAATCCTTACTGTTATTTCGTATCTGCATCAGAAAAAAGTATTTGTCTCTGATTGACGTCACTCTCACTCTCATTTTGATATGTGCGTGGGGTTCACTGATGGTTGGATGTAGTCCGGATCACTGAGCATCAGTGATGGAAGTCCGGTAGATAGCAAAACAGTGTGTGCCTGATAAGATGATGGGTATTACAACATCTGGATTAATGGACTGGACACTGAGCCAAAGGCCCAGCCAGGAACTGCGGGTGGCTTACTCACAGCATGAGGACGACGACGTGTGAGGTAGATGGCGCTCTATCAACGATACTCATTCATGTTCAATCATTCCTCACCCTGTGGCCATAACATGGAAGCGGAAGCGAATAAAAGAACAGAAGCAGGATAGGGGTCACACTGCACTCGAAGCGCGCTGTCTTGTTTTGAGGTACGTCGCCGGAGGTGTTCCTCTGTGTCTGTATAAAGACCGTGCTGGAATATCGTTCTAAACAACATGGTGGCGTTTACTTGTGGTGGCAGCTGAGTCTGAGATTCAACCGAGAGTGGGACTCCTACTCCAAATAACAATGTGAACAGTGAAGAACTGCTCGGCAGTGTCATGTCTAAGTGGGGGGAATCAAAATGCAAAATTAACACGTGAGAAACTACGTGAGAAAGGCTGCCAAGAAGAACATGTCGTTGAGGATTTTGTTTTTTTTTCTTTCTGTACTTTCAGTTAGCTCCCTGAATTCAGTTCGGTTTAGGGATTTTGAAAAACAAATCAAACTTACTCTACCAGACACGGTCTGTTCAGCATGCGAAGCCAACAACCTTCCGACAGCATGTGTCGAATAGAAAGAATTTAGTGGCTAGCTCGCTTGTGTCTCTCTACGTGCTTGTGGTGGAGAATTTAGTGGCTAGCTCGCTTATGTCTCTCTATGTGCTTGTGGTGGAGAATTTAGTGGCTAGCTCGCTTGTGTCTCTCTATGTGCTTGTGGTGGAGAATTTCGTGGCTAGCTCGCTTGTGTCTCTCTATGTGCTTGTGGTGGAGAATTTAGTGGCTAGCTCGCTTGTGTCTCTCTATGTACTTGTGGTGGAGAATTTAGTGGCTAGCTCGCTTATGTCTCTCTATGTGCTTGTGGTGGAGAATTTCGTGGCTAGCTCGCTTATGTCTATGTGCTTGTGGTGGAGAATTTTGTGGCTAGCTCGCTTGTGTCTCTCTATGTGCTTGTGGTGGAGAATTTAGTGGCTAGCTCGCTTGTGTCTCTCTATGTGCTTGTGGTGGAGAATTTCGTGGCTAGCTCGCTTATGTCTCTCTATTTGCTTGTGGTGGAGAATTTAGTGGCTAGCTCGCTTATGTCTCTCTGTGTACTTGTGGTGGAGAATTTAGTGGCTAGCTCGCTTGTGTCTCTCTATGTGCTTGTGGTGGAGAATTTCGTGGCTAGCTCACTTGCGTCTCTCTATGTGCTTGTGGTGGAGAATTTAGTGGCTAGCTCGCTTGTGACTCTCTATGTGCTTGTGGTGGAGAATTTAGTGGCTAGCTCGCTTGCGTCTCTCTATGTGCTTGTGGTGGAGAATTTAGTGGCTAGCTCGCTTGTGTCTCTCTATGTGCTTGTGGTGGAGAATTTTGTGGCTAGCTCGCTTGTGTCTCTCTATGTGCTTGTGGTGGAGAATTTAGTGGCTAGCTCGCTTGTGTCTCTCTATGTGCTTGTGGTGGAGAATTTCGTGGCTAGCTCGCTTGTGTCTCTCTATGTGCTTGTGGTGAAGAATTTCGTGGCTAGCTCGCTTGTGTCTCTCTATGTGCTTGTGGTGGAGAATTTAGTGGCTAGCTCGCTTGCGTCTCTCTATGTGCTTGTGGTGGAAGTCATGACAGGGATATCCACATTTCTCTGGTCTCAAGCCATGCACCACCAGGTACACGTGTTTTGTCCTGTCTAGTGCTGCACATATTTTCTTCCAGGACTCGCTTGGCTCGTCTCAGAGACATCCTCCCTCTAACTGCAGCCACGCAGGTTGGTGTTTTGGGCAGGCAGGGAATCATGGCTACACACATGTCATATGAGTCAATCTTCTTCCAGCATTTTTTGAGCACTGCGAACAGACGTGCTCGTGTGTGTACTAAGCAAAGAACGAATACTCCTGTTTATTTTGTCCCGAAAGCGACAGAAACTGAACGCTAACGGTTCCTTCTGATAAGATGAAACCGACTCCGTTCTTGATTGTATTTGTCTGTCTTCCCGTCTAACCAACTCTTTTTGTCTTTCCCATGCTTCGTCTGCGTTTGTCTGTCCAGATCCTGTCCTTCTCACTTCAGCTAGTTGTCGGATAACTCACGTGTATCTGGCAATGTCCTGGGTCAGTTCTTTCCCTTTTCCGCATGCGCAGTGACGTGTGCGAACATGTCCATGTCCCGGTGAAGGAGTGTTCCTGGGGAAGTCTCATCAAAGAGGGGTTTTTTTTTTGTTTTTGTTTTTTTTGCCAGGCTCTGTGATCCATTGATGGATGCCCCTAGTGGCCTACATTCCACGTCCACTCTGCTGCACAGCAAGGGGGAGGGGAGGGGGGTAGGATCGTGATTATCCGGATTGTCCACCGTACTGTTTGGTGATTGAGTGTCCATCGTAGCATTATAGCCAGCAGAAGGGAGTAGGGTGCAGGGAGAGGGATTGGGATAGAGGAACCTGGCGGCGACGGGCTTTCCCTTCCCACTGTCTGTGTCATCAACATGTAGACGCCATCGGTCAAGTGAAGGGAGTAGGGAAACTCTTCCTGCTTTGTGCGGGAATCGACCCTGAGACTCATAGGAGTGTCTTGCTCATGTTTGAGTGTTTTTGTCCACGGTACCTTACCAACTTTCAAGTGAACATTGAAGAAACAATAGACAGACACCTTTCTTCTTCTTCTTCTTCTTCTTCTGCTCTCTCTCTTTCTCTCTCTCTCTCTCTCTCTCTCCATTCCCTGGCTTCTCTCTCTCTCTCTCTCTCCATTCCCTGGCGCTCTCTCTCTCTCTCTCTCCTCTCTCCTCTCTCCTCTCCTCTCCTCCTCTCTCCTCTCTCTCTCTCCTCTCCTCCTCTCTCCTCTCCTCCTCTCAGCTCTCTCCTCTCCTCTCCTCTCTCCTCTCTCCTCCTCCCTCGTCCTCCTCTCCTCTCTCTTCTCTCCTCTCTCTCCTCTCTCCTCTCTCTCTCTCTTCTCCTCCTCCTCCTCTCCTCTCCTCTCTCTCTCCCCCCTTCTCTCTCTGCTTCTCTCTCCTCTCTCTTCTCTCCTCTCTCCTCTTCCCTCTCTCTCTCTCCTCTCTCCTTCTCTCTCTCCTCTCCCTCCACCCTCTCTCTCTTCCTCTCCTCTCTCTCTCTCCTCTCCTCTCTCTCCTCTCTCCTCTCTCTCTCTCCCTCTCTCTCCTCTCTCCTCTCCTCTCTCTCTCTCCTCCCTCTTCCTCCTCTCTCTCTCTCTCTCCTTCCCTCCTCTCTCCTCCTCTCTCTCCTCTCCTCCTCTCTCCTCCTCTCCTCCTCCACTTCTCCCTCCTTCCTCTCTCTCCCTCTCCTCTCTCCCTCTCCCCTCCTCTCTCCTCCTCTCTCCTCTCCCATCTCCTCTCTCTCCTCTCCTCTCTCCCTCTCTCTCTCTCTTCTCCTCCCCTCCTCTCTCTCCCTCTCTCACTCTCTTCTCCTCTCTCCCTCTCTCCTCCTCTCTCTCCTCTCCTCCTCCTTGCTCTCCTCTCTCCTTCCTCTCCTCTCTCTCTCTCTCCTCTCTCTCTCTCCCTCTCTTCCCTCTCTCTCTCCTCTCTCTCTCTCTCCTCGTCTTCTCCTCTCTCCTCCCTTTTCTCTCTCTCTCTTCTCTCTCTCCTCCTCCTCTCTCTCTCCCTCTCCTCTCTCTTCCTCTCCTCCTCTCTCTCCTCCTCTCCTCTCCTTCTCTCTCTCCTCTTCCTCTCCTCTCTCTCCTCTCCTCTCTCCTCCTCTCTCCCTCTCCTCTCTCCTCTCCTCTCTCTCCTCTCTCTCTCTCCCTCTCCCTCCCTCTCTCCTCTCCTCCTCTCCCCTCCTCTCCTCCCTCTCTCCTCTCCCTCCTCCTCCCCCCCTCTTCTCCTTCTTCCTCCCTCTCCTCTCCCTCTCTCTCTCTCTCTCTCTCTCCCCCCCTCTCGCTCTCTCTCCTCCTCCTCCTCTCTCTCCCCTCTCCCTCCTCCTCTCCTCTCCTCCCTCTCTCTCCTCCTCCTCCTCCTCCCTCTCTCTCCCTCTTCTCTTCTTCTCCTCCTCTCTCCTCTCTCCCTCCCTATCTCCCCTCTCTCCCTTCTCCCCTCTCTCTCCTCTCCTCCCTCCTCTCTCTCTCCTCCCTCTCTCCTCCCTCTCCTCCTCCCTCTCCTCTCTCTCTCCTCTTCTCCTCCTCTCCTCCCCCTCCTCTCACCTCTCTCTCTCCCTCTCCTCTCTCCCCTCCCCCTCTCCCTCTCCTCTCTCTCTCTCCCCTCCTCTCTCTCCTCCTCTCCCTCCCTCTCTCCCTCCCTCTCTCCCTCCCCCTTCCTCCCCTCTCTCTCTCTCCTCCCTCCCTCTCTCCCTCCTCCTCCCTCCTCTCTCTCCTCTCCTCTCCTCCTCTCCTCCTCTCCCCTCTCCTCCTCTCTCTTCCCTCTCCTCTCTCCTCTCCTCCTCCCTCTCTCTCTCTCTCTCCCCTCTCCTCCCTCTCTCCTCCTCTTCTCTCTCTCCTCTCCTCTCTCTCCCTCCTCTCTCTCTCTCCCTCCTCTCCTCTCTCCTCTCTCTCTCCTCGCCTCCTCTCCTCTCTCTCCTTCCCCCTCTCTCTCCTCTCTCCTCCCCCCTCTTCTCTCCTCTCCTCCTCCTCCTCTCTTCCCTCTCGTCTCCTCTCCCTCTCTCCCTCATCCTCTCTCTCTCTCTCCTCTCTCCTCTCCTCCTCCCTCCCTCCCTCCTCCCTCCTCCTTCTCCTTCCCTCCTCCTCCTCTCTCCTCCCCTCCTCCTCTCTCCTCTTCCTCTCTCCCTCTCTCTCTCTCTCCCTCTCCTCCTCTCCCTCCCTCCTCCTCTCCTCCTCTCTCCTCTCTCTCCCCTCCCTCCTCCTCTTCCCCCGTCTCTCCCTTCTTCCGTCCTCCTCTCCTCCCCTCTCCTCTCCTCCTCCCTCCTCTCTCTCCCTCTCCTCCTTCCTCCTCTCCCTCCCCTCCTCCCCTCTCTCTCTCTCCTCCCCCCTCTCTCTCCTCCCTCTCCTCTCTCTCCCTCTCTCCTCCTCTCTCTTCTCCTTCCTCTCGCCCTCTCTCCCTCCCTCCCTCTCTTTTCTCTCTCCATTCCCTGGCGCTCTCTCTCTCTCTCCATTCCCTGGCGCTCTCTCTCTCTCTCTCCATTCCCTGGCGCTCTCTCTCTCTTCTTCTCTCCATTCCCTGGCGCTCTCTCTCTCTCTCTCTCTCCATTCCCTGGCGCTCTCTCTCTCTCTCTCTCTTCCATTCCCTGGCGCTCTCTCTCTCTCTCTCCTCCATTCCCTGGCGCTCTCTCTCTCTCCTCTCTCTCCATTCCCTGGCGCCTCTCTCCTCTCTCTCTCTCCATTCCCTGGCGCTCTCTCTCTCTCTCTCTCCATTCCCTGGCGCTCTCTCTCTCTCCTCCTCTCTCTCTCCCATTCCCTGGCGCTCTCTCTCTCTCTCTCCATTCCCTGCGCTCTCTCTCTCTCTCTCCATTCCCTGGCGCTCTCTCTCTCTCTCTCTCTCCATTCCCTGGCGCTCTCTCTCTCTCTCTCTCTCCATTCCCTGGCCTCTCTCCTCTCCTCTCTCTCTCTCTCTCTCCATTCCCTGGCGCTCTCTCTCTCTCTCTCATCCTCCCTCCTCCTTCCGGCGCTCTCTCTCTCTCTCTCTCTCCCATTCCCTGGCGCTCTCTCTCTCTCTCTCCTCCCTCCTCTCTTCTCTCTCTCTCCTTCCCTGGCGCTCCTCTCTCTCTCTCTCTCTCTCCATTCCCTGGCGCTCTCTCTCTCTCTCTCTCCATTCCCTGGCGCCTCTCTCTCTCTCTCTCCCATTCCCTGGCGCTCTCTCTCTCTCTCTCTCCATTCCCTGCGCCTCTCTCTCTCTCTCTTCTCCATTCCCTGCTCTCTCTCTCTCTCTCTCCTCTCTCCATTCCCTGGCGCTCTCTCTCTCTCTCTCTCTCCATTCCCTGGCGCTCTCTCTCTCTCTCTCTCTCTCCATTCCCTGGCGCTCTCTCTCTCTCTCTCTCTCCATTCCCTGGCGCTCTCTCTCTCTCCATTCCCTCGTCTCTCTCTCTCTCTCATGCTCCTCGCCTCTCTCTCTCTCTCTCTCTCTCCATTCCCTGGCGCTCTCTCTCTCTCTCTCTCTCCTTCCTCTCCATCCCTGGCGCTCTCTCTCTCTCTCCATTCCCTGGCGCTCTCTCTCTCTCTCTCTCTCTCCATTCCCTGGCGCTCTCTCTCTCTCTCTCTCTCCATTCCCTGGCGCTCTCTCTCTCTCTCTCCATTCCCTGGCGCTCTCTCTCTCTCTCTCCATTCCCTGGCGCTCTCTCTCTCTCTCCTCCATTCCCTGGCGCTCTCTCTCTCTCTCCATTCTGCCTCTCTCTCTCCTCTCTCCATTCCCTGGCGCTCTTCTCTCTCTCCTCCTCTCTCTCTCCATTCCCTGGCGCTCTCTCTCTCTCTCTCCATTCCCTGGCGCGCTCTCTCTCTCTCTCTCTCTCTCTCTCTCTCCTCTCTCTCTCTCTCTCTCTCTCTCTCTCTCTCTCTCGTCATGTAATTTAGCGCAATATTTCGTTGCCTGATAGAAACTGCTATACCTGTAGACAGTTCAGCCTGGGTTATCTCGCTTCTTTCAAGTTATCTCCCCGGGCCGTTCATCATTGTAGGCCGCGTTCTCAGTCATCTCCCTTGAACAAGTTCTCTGAATGCTGAAGACGGAGATGGTAGACAAAACTATTTCGTCTTGTCTCCTCATCTGTTTCTCATTCCTACAAAACAATTCCCACCTTGTCTTTCTCCTGATTATCATCATGATTATTATTATTATCATTATTGTTGTTATTATTATTATTTATTATTATTATTATTATTATATTATCATTATTTACTATTATTATTATTGTTGTTACTACTATTATTGTTATCATCATGCCTAGTACCTCCTTGTGTATTTGTTAGTCCAATAAACCAATTCCACTTTGTCTTCTCGTCTGTTTGTCAATAAACCAATTCCACATTGTCTTCTCGTCTGTTTGTCAATAAACCAATTCCACATTGTCTTCTCGTCTGTTTGTCAATAAACCAATTCCACCTTGTCTTCTCGTCTGTCAATAAACCAATTCCACTTTGTCTTCTCGTCTGTTTGTCAATAAACCAATTCCACCTTGTCTTCTCGTCTGTTTGTCAATAAACCAATTCCACTTTGTCTTCTCGTCTGTTTGTCAATAAACCAATTCCACCTTGTCTTCTCGTCTGTCAATAAACCAATTCCACTTTGTCTTCTCGTCTGTTTGTCAATAAACCAATTCCACTTTGTCTTCTCGTCTGTTTGTCAATGAAACAATTCCACAGCGTCTTCTCCTCTGTTTGTGAACACAACAACTCCACCTTATCTTCTCGTCTATTTCTCGATCCATTCAGACACTTTCGGACAATTCCACCTTGTCCCGTCGTCTATTTGTCAATCCAACGAGACAATTCTACCTTGTCCCGTCGTCCATTTGTCAATCCAACAAGACAATTCCACCTTGTCCCGTCGTCCATTTGTCAATCCAACAAGACAATTCCACCTTGTCCCGTCGTCCATTTGTCAATCCAACGAGACAATTCCACCTTGTCCCGTCGTCCATTTGTCAATCCAACGAGACAATTCCACCTTGTCCCGTCGTCTATTTGTCAATCCAACGAGACAGTTCCATCTGGTCTTCTTGTCCCCTTTCATCAATCCTACATGACAATTCCCGTCTTGTCACCTCGTCTGTTTGTTAGGTCTACATGCCAGTGCCACCTTGTTTCCTCGCCTTGAAGTTAAATCCTACATAACAATGCCGCCATGTCGTCCTGTCTATCAGTCAATCCTACATAACAATGCTGCCATGTCGTCCTGTCTATCAGTCAATCCTACATTACAATGCCGCCATGTCGTCCCGTCTATCAGTCAATCCTTCATAACAATGCCGCATGTCGTCCTGTCTATCAGTCAATCCTACATAACAATGCCGCCATGTCGTCCTGTCTATCAGTCAATCCTACATAACAATGCCGCCATGTCGTCCTGTCTATCAGTCAATCCTACATAACAATGCCGCCATGTCGTCCCGTCTATTAGTCAATCCTACATAACAATGCCGCGATGTCGTCCTGTCTAACAGTCAGTCCTGCATAACACTGCCGCCATGTCGTCCTGTCTATCAGTCAATCCTTCATAACAATGCCGCTATGTCGTCCTGTCTATCAGTCAATCCTACATAACAATGCCGCCATGTCGTCCTGTCTATCAGTCAATCATACATAACAATGCCGCCATGTTGTCCTGTCTATCAGTCAATCCTACATGACAATGCCGCCATGTTGTCCTGTCTATCAGTCAATCCTACATGACAATGCCGCCATGTTGTCCTGTCTATCAGTCAATCCTACATGACAATGCCGCCATGTTGTCCTGTCTATCAGTCAATCCTACATGACAATGCCGCCATGTCGTCCTGTCTATCAGTCAATCCTACATTACAATGCCGCCATGTCGTCCTGTCTATCAGTCAATCCTACATGACAATGCCGCCATGTTGTCCTGTCTATCAGTCAATCCTACATGACAATGCCGCCATGTCGTCCTGTCTATCAGTCAATCCTACATGACAATGCCGCCATGTCGTCCTGTCTATCAGTCAATCCTACATGACAATGCCGCCATGTCGTCCTGTCTATCAGTCAATCCTACATGACAATGCCGCCATGTTGTCCTGTCTATCAGTCAATCCTACATAACAATGCTACCATGTCGTCCTGTCTATTAGTCAATCCTACATGACAATGCTACCATGTCGTCCTGTCTATCAGTCAATCCTACATAACAATGCCGCCATGTCGTCCTGTCTATCAGTCAATCCTACATACCAGTTCTACCTGGTCTTCTCGTCCGTTTGTCAATCCTACATGACAAT
>CM065717.1:89577525-89582525 GCA_033310375.1 Conus canariensis
GGCGACACAGATTGGTGGGCTGATACGAAATTTCTTCTTCATCGTTAAGGGCTTAAATCCGCTTAAGACCGGACAACGACTGTGCCAGCCATGATTCTATACGACCTTCTCATTCCAAAACTATCGATCCCACACACCATCCACGGTTTCGGCTCAGTCTGGTGTCGTTCCGTGTCCCCCCCCCCCCCCCCCCCCCCCCCCCCCCCCCCCCCCCCCCCCCCCCCCTGTCTCCAACTGTACGCAGAAGCGAGGGGAACCATTCCCTTCCAATCGTAAACTAAAGCTTACTCTAGGTTGTTGTTTGACCCTGTTCTCTGTAACCAAAACTCCTGCTCACGATCGTGCTTTGTACCCCTACCCCTGCTCCAAAAGAAATTTGAAGAAAAACTCAGTTCTGTTTCGCTCTTAGGAATTCGCATTGAGGTCTGAGCTGGCTGATTATCTTGACAAGAGTGCAACAAATAGAAAAAAATAAAACTATTCAGATAATTTATCCTCTACTCATATCTGAACACCATAGTTCACAGTTACGTCAAAGACTAATGGCAGAAGGACCGGGACTCGCAGACGGATAAGAAACATTTTCAGATCCGTTACCGGTAAGAACTTCTACTATCTGCCACTAGCTGTCGTAAAGAAAAACCAGTTTTAAGACGCTTACGCCGTGTGCATACATACCCGTACGTTTCTTTTTACACAAAGGCTCGTATCTTTAAAAAGATGAGGAGACTCCATGAAACATGTGCTCACAGTGTTGGTATCTACATGAAATTCGACGTAGACATTTTACAGCAGATTCCAGAAAAACCTTGTTAAGGGATGTTCCTTCGGATGTGATTTTGAGCGTCCAAAAGAAACAAATATTCTGTGCACTTGTTCGAAGATTTTGTGGAAAACAAATTCTTTTTTAAGGCATTCTGAGAATGTTTGAAAGAAATTGGTTTACTGATGTTAATTTGTTTGTCGTTTTTAAACAAACATCAAATGGAATCAAGCTTTATGATAAGAGTCTTCAAAATGTAAATCGGTATTACCTTTATGTTTGATATGTTGGTTTATTTCCACCTCTTCCATTTGTTTTTTCTTTATCTAAAATCACATTGCACTGTATGAGCTTTCTTGAATAAAGATGCAAACATTAAAAAAAAAATTAAAAAAAAGTGCAGCCAATTACTCTGTTCTCAAAAAAAAAAAAAAAGTTTAATGATATGACGTCAACCGTAAAATACCCACTCCCCCGTTCCCCTCCATCTCCCTTTCCCCCTTGCGATCGGTTGGATTGTAAACAACATATTTCATCAGTATCAATTTAATTGAAACATTCTTCTTCTTCTTCTTCTTCTTCTTCTTCTTCTTCTTCTTCTTCTTCTTCTTCTTCTTCTTCTTCTTCTTCTTCGACTGGTAATTTAGGTTTACTTTCGGTAATATTTGTGTGTATGTCAAGCAGAAACAGGGAACAGCGCATGTGAAAAATCTGATTGACGTTAATTAAATCAGAGAGCAAAGATCAGAAGCGACAGAGCATTGCTAAGGCATACAAGTGTACATTCCACGTTTGAAGATGAATGCTGCTGAAACACCATTCAAGTTTCTTATCTAGATAGAGCACAAACACAATCTTAGAAGGTGCTTGTCTTGCAGCTTGTTCGGTCCATGTAAACATTGAAAGAGATAAATGAGTGAAAAGTAGAGGGGAAGGATATGAAGAGCGTGAATGTTACGCATCCTACCGACACATCTTGGCACTGAAGGTTCAATGTCCAGGTGGACCAAAGGGCATGGCTATTACCAAGAGTAATCGCAAAGGAAATTTGAATGTGTCGACTGCAGTGGATGAGTAGAATATAAATATTCAACAACAACAAAAGAAGAAAGAAAGGAAGGAAGAAAGAAAGAAAGAACAAGACAGAAAGAAAGAAAGAACGAAAACAAATACAGAATCGGCCATATGAAGCAACTGAGCAGATGAATTGATTCCATGAGACACCTATTTTCACCATTTACTAGTAGACTCTATACAAATTCTGGGAACATGAGAAAACACGTGTTATTTAATGCTGAAAAATCTGTGAATAAGATTTCTCCGATAGATCTATGAATACAAATTGTAATGATTAGGAGCGATTTATATTTTGCCGTATCCATAATTAATAGCTGGTGTATGCTTGACGCTTTACAATTAAAAAGTAAGAGAAGGTGACAGTGTCGACATAATCATTTTATCCACACCTGAATAAACATGTATGTATCATGTGCGCAGGAAAAAAAAAAAAGAAATTCTACAACAATTACTAAGGTATATTAATGCACTACTAACGCCTTTGTTGTCAGTAACGCGGCCGTCTGTTTTATTTTTGGCACAATAATGACTGTTTACACATACACACACTAGCTAGCTAGAGAAAGACAGACGGACAGACAGATACACAGAGACAGACACAGAGACAGAAGGACGGACGGACGGACGGACGGACGGGCGGGCAATCGGGCAGACAGTCATTGAGGCACAAGTGATGAATGAATGAATGATTTATTCAGATTAGGCCATAGCCCATACTGAAGGGGTGAACACCCGTAATACACGAATAAAGAAGAATTCTCACAAAAAGAAATGGAAAAAAGCAGTTACACACACATACTATGCAAACCTATTATGAATACATCGCTCGTAGTCGCTTTTGCGCTTCGTATATGTACCTGGCAAGATCAAAGAGGACACACTCATTTCTTGATGTTAATAGTAAGCTGACTCTAAAACTACAAGGATCAAAATAATACTTTGACTTAATAAATTTTACTCGAAGGTCATTGAGAGCAGGACAGCAAAATAAAAAATGTATTTCATCTTCCTTGTCCTGGTAACATAGCCGACATATCAGTCTATTTTCATTCAAAGCACTGTATCTGAATCGATGGCAAGCTATGTCAGAGATACCAAATCTAGATTTAGTCAATGCACTCTTAATATACCTGTCCATTTTCATTTTAATGTATGGCTCAATCATATACGTTGTTTTAAACAGTCTGTATTGTGCAAATCTGTCACTGTTGTTGACATGGTCATGCCAGTCTTGCCATCTGCAATCAATCATTCGTTGTTTAAAACATTTCAAAAATCCCGATATATTTTCAACGCCCTGGTTGTCCCAAACATATGCAAAGCCATATGAATTTAAGCACTGACGAACAGTGGTAGCCCATGTCTTCTTACCATTATAATCCAAATTTCGTAACGTCCTATAAGCTTTAAATGGTATCTTGGTTTCCTCCATTCTGGTTATTTTCAACCAATACTTAATGCATTTTAAAAAGGAATTAATATAAATCGGATACCTTCCAAGTTCGCCATAAACTAAATCATTTGGTGTTCGATTGTCTACATTCAAAAATCTTTTCATAGCATATAAATGAACATTCTCTATTACAACACCTTTCTCAAAAGCCCAGATTTCTGCTCCATACTGTAAAATTGGCTGCACCTGAGAGTCAAATAATTTCGAAAAAAACAGAAAATGCGCCACTATTCAATTTGTATAAAATACGAAGTATAACTGTGACTGCTCTCTTTGCTCTATTTGCTAGATCTTGACATCCAAAAGTGAAACTTAATTTGGTAGTAAAATAGAACCCAAGATATTTATATGCATTGACTACAACCATGTATTCACCTCCATAAATCCATTTCTCATTACGTGCTAAATATCCACCTTTGCGAAACACAATAATGTTGGTCTTATTCATATTAACTTTTAATTCTAATTTAGTAGCAGCTAAATACAAACTGTTCAATTGTCTTTGCAGACCAACTACAGTTGTAGACAATAAAATAATGTCATCAGCAAAAAGTAAGACGAACAGTTCCAAGGTATCAAAAGTCACACCATGCCGTCCATTTTGAATAATCTCCAGAGCCAATTCATTTATGAACAGAGAAAATAAAACAGGACTACAAACATCCCCTTGCTTGACCCCTCTCGTACACTTGACAAAATCTGATAATTTGGCTCCCGCTCTAATTCTTGCTTTCACCTCCTTATACATACCTTTCACACAATGATACAATTTACCTTGAATTCCATGTTTTAACAAAATAGGCCACAGCAGTTTCCGTGAAACTGAATCGAAAGCTTTCTCAAAATCCACAAAAGCCACATACAGCTTCTTGTTGTTTACAAATTGTTTTTGAATTGCAGCTAATAGACTAAACATGTGATCAATAGTAGAATAATCTTTTTTGAATCCTGCTTGATGTTTTCCTGTTATTGTTCTGAGATATCCATTCATGTATTCTATTATTGATAACAGAACTATAGAGTTTACTACATACATTGCACAACGAAATACCTCTATAATTGTTTACATCGTTTATCTCCCCCTTCTTAAACAGAGGTAAAATTATAGATTCTTTCCAATCTTCTGGATAAATCCCGGTGTCAAAAAGATAATTAAACAATGTAACTAAAAATCTTAGAACAGTAGCACCAGAATGCTTAAAAAACTCCCCAATGAGGCCATCAGGTCCAGCAGTTTTACCATTCTTTAATTTCTTAATAGCTGTTAATATTTCCCCTCTGGATATTGGTCTGTCATAAGTAGTTTCTTCATTATTTATTACATTGTCAGTCTCAGTGGACTCATCATCGTCCTTATCCAAAAGATTTTTAAAATGTAAGAACCACTCTTGCATCGGAATATTATTTGCAGGTTGTAGTTTCTTTGTGGAAATCTTGTGAATAGTTTTCCAGAATAATTGCTGATTATTACCCGAAGACAGAAGATCGTTTAATAGGAGATCATTATGTTCTTTCTGTTTCCTTTCATTTAAATGTTTATATTCCCTTCTCGCTATACGACTGTTTACACATACACACACTAGCTAGCTAGAGAAAGACAGACGGACAGACAGATACACAGAGACAGACACAGAGACAGAAGGACGGACGGACGGACGGACGGGCGGGCGGGCAATCGGGCAGACAGTCACTGAGGCACAAGTGGTG
>CM065717.1:89602525-89615025 GCA_033310375.1 Conus canariensis
TGCTTTTACTAAAATATGAAATAATACCGCCGTCAAGAGAGAGGAGAGAGAGAGAGAGAGAGAGAGAGAGAGAAGAGAGAGAGAGAGAGAGAGAGAGAGAGAGAGAGAGCACCAAGCACCTGTTGAGATCGTAGCTGTCACTTCATTCCCCGGTAGCTCTCGGGTTACCTGACAACCATTCCTCTATTCCTATAGTCATCAATCAGGACGGCGGAGCACGCGCAGCGAAGGCCGAACAAAAATCACGCGCTTCTCAGAGCGCCATCTGTCATCAGGTGGAGAGCACCCTTTATTTCAATTGATGGACTCTCTGCTACAGAGAGATACGGCATGACTATACACACAGAGGCCGGGGGGATAGGGCATGATTATACACGCAGCGGCCAGTGAGAGTGCATCCAACGTTTTCCTCTGACAGCTTCCGCGGCGCGGGTAACGGATGGAAATATATCGTCCCTTGATAGGGCTTTTAGGTGATGGTTTTGAACTGGTCGTGAACCAAGAGCTGAGGAACTTTATTCGTTCATTTCTCTTTTCTTCCTGCTTCCTCTCTGAGAGATGACTTGAGCTTGTTCAGGTCGGGATATCTCATGACAGGAGACACAGTAGTGCAGCCCTGTCCTGCAGACCAGAATGGAGGTTCTTAGCATCATCTGCATCATTCCCATCCTCATTAAGCATCACTCATGTCTTGTTCTCGTGGTAGACTTGGTCTCAATGCCTTTTCCATGTCCACGTCCGTGCTGAATTCCTGTCCTGTCGGTTAGTATTGGTACATGCACGGGACTTCTTGTGGAGGATTGACATGGTGGCGCCCTCCTGGGGGAAGGGATATTCACTCATGCTGGCTCTGCAGTTATCCCAACATAAGTGTCATTTTAAACGTACATTATATCACATATAATGCCACAAATGATGCTGTGCTCTGTCCATACGAGTGTGACATAGAATACGAACGATGTCCTAAATATTGCCACAAATAATGCTAGTATGCTGTACCAATACAAGTGTAGATTAAAACGCGAAACAATATCACAAGTGATGCCCCAAGGGATGCTATGCTCATCCTTTACGAGCATGAAATGAAACACAAACGACGTCAATGTCACACGTAGTGCTACGATTCATCGTCCACCACCCTGCCGTAGCATGTGCACACTCTTCCCAGTTGCTGTTCGCTCGGACAAGCTCTCTCTCTCTCTCTCTCTCTCTCTCTCTCTCTCTCTCTCTCTCTCTTTGACTGTCCAGCCGGCGTGAAACAGGGATGTATGTTATCTCCCCTGATTTTTTTTTCTTTGTTGATAACCGAGGTTACTGAACAAGTTACACAGCATGGCACACTCGGATTCCCAGTTTTTGCCAGGCTTACAAGAAATCTTTTTATTGTTATTTGCTGATGATATATGTTTGATATGGACAACTCCTTCAGGGCTACAAAATCAATTAAATAATCTTGAAAAAGCATCAACTTCTCTAGGACTTAAAGTGAACTTAAAGAAAACAAAAGTTATGGTTTTTAGAAAAGAGGGACATTTATCAAAAGCAGAAAAATGATTCTATCAGGGAAAAGAGATTGAAGTTGTTAACAGTTATAAGTATTTGGGATTTACTTTAACCACAAAGCTATCATACATTGCACTCGAAGAATATGCAGGCAGGGCTAAAGCCAAAATTCTAGAAATTATGAAAACTATGTGAAGTTTGGGAACAATGGATTGAAGTCTATTTTTTAAACTTTTTGATGCGCAAGCGAACCTATGCTTGTATATGCAGCAGAACTCTGGGGACAGTCTCATCTACATGTAATTGAATTACCTCACTTGTTTGCATGCAAACGCTTTTTGAAATGTACGCCGAAATACCCCAAATGCAATGGTAAACGTGAGCTAGGAAGGTATCCTTTGTATGTAGATAGTGCAATAAAACAATGCGCTATTGGTTCAAATTGCAAAAGCTGTAACTCGCTAGACTACCAAAACAAGCATATGAAATGGAAAAATCAAAGTTATTTCATTGCACAAGAAATCGGAGTGTACAAACAACTTGGGTATCTTCGATAAAACATTGTTTGGATATTTATGGCTTTTCTATTGTTTGATTAAACGGTGGAGTGAATTACAAGAAACTGTTTTTACGTGAACTTAAACAACGCATGATTGACTGTTGTAGTCAAAATTGGGACAGCAAAATACTTAATAGTGACAGATATTCAACATAATTATCGTTCCTTCAAATCCTTATGGCAGCCTGAGAAATATTTAACTGATATTACAATTTTGAAATTTCGCAGTGTTCGTGAGATTTCGACTTGGTATTAATGATTTGATTGTCCATCAAAGACATACACTGAACTCCCCAAACTGTCCATTCTGTCACCAAATCGAGGACGAAATACATTTGTTGATTGTTCGTCCACCCTATAGAGATTTAAGAGACAAATACATTTTGCTTCATACTAGAAATGTTCATCAAGTATCATTGCTTTTTTTTTTAACTGCAAAATGAAAAGAGAGATGTAACTCGCTCTGTAGCTATGTTCATTTTCAAAGCACTGAAACGAAGAGAAGAACTGCTATCAGTTAACACACAAATGCCAGAGTAATTTCAGGAAGAACATAGGTTTTTTTATTATGCAAATATTTTCTTTCGTAATTTTCAGTATATGCGCCGAGCGAGTGTGTGTTCTACTTTTGTTTTTAATCTCTCTCTCTCTCTCTCTCTCTCTCTCTCTCTCTCTCTCTCTCTCTCTCTCTTCAACAACTCAACAACAACAACATTACCTACTATTCCCCACTGCCGTGAAAACAAAAGTGCTTTATGAGCAAGAATGTCCAGTATGAATCTGGAAGGAAGGAATTGTGTTTTACGTCTCGTCGCACATATAGGTGATTGCAGACGTCTAAATAACAAAGCGTTTACAATTTTAGACTATTATCATAAAAGAAGAGAAGAGGACGATGTGGTTACATAGAACAAAAATAAAGGATAGATGAATTATAGGACAGTGACTATGAAAAATTAGAGAAAAATAACTAAAGTAATCTAACTTACGATTACGATTATAAAATGTTCCTTAATGGACTTTGCCAAAGGTTACTCGTTAATTTAACAAGAGAAACAACTGGCAACGAATCTAAAAAGTCAAACACATTAAACATGCCCAGTGTCAGCACTTGATATAACACCATTCAAAAGGGGTTTCATTAGTTCACGATCAAAAATCACATGTTGAACTGAAGGATCCCCACGACATACACACTTAACAGTCTGGCAATACTTGGTTCGTAGGGAATTACATAAAAGTGTAAAAGTCAGGCTTGAAACCGGTCGGCTAATCGACACAAAGTTTGACAGAGTTTGCTGACGAGGTTTTGATGAGGAACTGTATTGACTCAAGAAATCCTTCTCGATTATATGACTAATTTCCTTGTATGACAAAGGGCAATCAACCTTAATACTACCTAATATATTCTTTGCTCCCATTTTTGCTGCTCTATCTGCTTGATCGTTAAAAACGAAGGAGGTGTGCGATGGAACCCAAGAAAATACAACATTAGTACCTTTCATGTAAAGACGGTGCAACGTGTACTTAATCTCAAATAACAATTCCTCTCTCTGTGTATTTTCAAAACGATGCAAACTTTTTAATACTGACTGTGAATCAACACAAAACAGGATATTGAATATTGAGACTGGCAAGGAAATTAAATAATTTAATACCATCAGGACAACAACTAGTTCAGCTGTAAATATGGAATGACCCTTACCTAAATAATATGATTTTTCAGTTTTGAAATCTGGAATTACAAAGCCAGATCCTGCACTACCATCATCAAGAACTGAGCCGTCAGTGTATACTTTCAAATAGTAAATTTTTCTTCCATGTCAATTTTGACAGATGCTGCTAACACATGCGGCGAAATCGCTTTCTTTAGATCAGAAGAAAAAATGTTAATTATTACTCCCGTTAGTTCCCAAGGAGGTACCGGCGGAACCAGTACGCGAGACGCTACCTCGTGTGGGTTAATCTTTGATGAATTAAAAACGTCTGAAACATATGAACGAAGCGTCTCCAAATTTGAATTTTTCTGCGCATTTTTCGAAAAATCAATGTCGGATCTTGTAATTAACTCTTAAAGGTCGTCCACAGCAATCCGTCTCACTACATATTTAACAGAACTTATTTTCCTTTCTTCATCAAGTGGCAAAAGGCCTGCTATCTTATAAGCTTCAGAGGACGTAGTGTGCACAGGTACACCCAGGGCCAACTTTATAGCTTTACTGTCAGTTCTTTGAAGTTTCTTTAAATGCGATCGCGGAGCAGAAAAGAATACTTCCTGTCCGTAAGTCAATCTTGATCGTACACGACTGGTTGCTAAATGCAACAAAACTTTGGGATCCTGTCCCCATGGAGACTGACTGACAATTTTTAGAAAATTCAAACTTTTAACTGCTTTAGTAACAATTGAGTCAATATGTTTTTTCAAGTTTAATTTTGGTGTAAGTAGGACACCTAAAAATTTTACTTCAAATTTATTAAAAAAAATTTCCCGTCTTCCCAGAAAGAATATAGGTAGGTTACTTGGGTTATATCCATTGTTAAAGAGAACCAAATGTGTCTTTTCAACAGAGAATTGAAAGCCAGTATGAATCTATGCTTGTGTACTTATTTATACATCACTGCCTCATGAGTCACTGTTTATTCCTCCTCAGGCTGCGCTGATGATACTGTCATGGTGATCTGACGCTTCTCATGCCCTCTTTCCGCATAGATATTACATCACATAATAAGTTGTGTGTGTGTGTGTGTGTGTGTGTGTGTGTGTGTGTGTGTGTGTGTGTGTGTGTGTTTATGTTTGTGCGTGCGTGTGCATATATGCATGTGAGAGAGAGAGAGAGAGAGAGAGAGAGAGAGAGACAGACAGACAGACAGACAGACAGACAGACAGATAGACAGACAGACAGAAAGGCAGACAGATAGACAGGTTTTGTGTGTTTCTTTGTTTCTGGTATGCTCATATGAATCATCAGTGTTTTGTGAGAACCAGCTCTATATATACTACGCACAAAAAGTTAAGGATCGGTATGTGAAAACAGGTGCGTAATAAACTCAGTTCGCTACTGTTATTTATTTCTTAGTCCAGCCAAATTGTCATGAATTCTTGTTCAGCTGTAAGTGGGCGATGTTGTGTTAGTGCGAAAATTGCACGGGATTCTCTACTACTGAGCTGGGCCGCAAACGGAAAAGCGGAAACTTGCGAAAAATGACCTTGTTTTGGACCGTTCTGCCTGAACACATTGCACTTGCCAGATGGAAAAACCATTATGCACGTGCAAGCACTGCTGTTTATGTGTGAGATGCTGTCGCTCGCTTGGCTATATAAGAAGACATTCCACCAGTAGTAGGCCTGATCTGACAATGCCTCCACGACGAAAATTAAGCGAGTTGGATAGGGGACGAGCTGTTGCATGGTTCCAAGATGGTGTTCCCAAGCGAGAAGTGGCCAGGCGACTTCATGTGTCCATCTCGGTCATTGTCCGACTGATTCAACGCTTCACAGCCACTGGGATTGTCCATGAAAGACGCAGATCTGGTCGACCGAAGAAGACAACCCCATGTGACGATCGTCTCATTGAACGACAAGCCCTGCAGACAAGAACAGCCTCTTCCAGCATAATTCAAAGGCAGTTCAGGGTGGCTACTAACATCAACATCAGCCAGCAGACCATACGGAACCGCCTACATGGGTTTAATCTCCGTTCTCGTCACCCAGCAGTACGGCCACGCTTAACTCCAGCCCATAGGGCAGCACGCCGCGCCTTCTGCGCACGTCACGTGAGGTGGACACGTCAGCAATGGTCCCAGGTCCTGTTCAGTGATGAATCACGCTTCACCCTTCACCACAACGACGGCCGACTGAGGGTCTGGAGGCGCCCAGGGCAACGCTTTACTGACGCACTGTCCAAGAAAAGGTGGCCTTTGGTGGAGGTTCTGTAATGGTCTGGGGGGGCCTTCAGCCTTCACCACAGAACGCCCTTGTATCATGTACAGGGTAACCTGACTGGCATCTGATACCGGGATGAGATCCTTTGACCGCTGGCTGTGCCTACACTGTAGCAGATGGGACCGAGGGCTGTCTACCAGGATGACAATGCTCGCCCCCACAGGGCAAGGGTGGTCAACGACTTCCTGCAGCAGTCTGGAGTCAACAGAATGGAGTGGCCAGCATGCAGTCCCGATCTCAACCCGATTGAGAACCTCTGGGATGAGCTGGATCGCAAAGTGAGGAGCCACCCCCCTCCCAGGGATGCCCAACACCTCTACCAGATGCTGCAGGCTGAGTGGCAGGCGCTTCCACAGAGGATCTTCACCAACCTGGTCAACTCGATGAGGACTCGCTGCGTCGAGTGCCAGAACAGCCATGGTGGTTACACGCATTACTGAGCTTTTGGGAGCATCAGTATGCCCTGTCTTGTGATTTCAATGACTTTGGGAAATCAAATTTGGATACGTACCCACTTTAATCAAATGTACACACCAAACGATTGCTCGAGATTGAAGGCAATTGTGTATCGTTATCACTAAAGAATGGAATTAAATGTTGGCCAAACTTCAACGCATTGACTTTCTTATTTTGACAGTTATGAATGTTTGTGAAAGTGATCCTTAACTTTTTGTGTGTAGCTTATATTGTGTCATAGTGTTCTATGTTAGAATCCTTAGACCCAGAGGGGACAAGGGCCAGATGGAAAATAGCACCCCCCATGATCATGTTATCCCCGGGAATGAAAAAAAATAAAAGACATCAATCACTCCCTCCCTCCCTCACTCACTCACTTACTCACTCACTCACTCAATCAATCAATCAACCTGTCTGTCTGTCTGTCTGTCTGTCTGTCTCTCTGTCTCTGTCTCTGTCTCTCTCTGTCTCTGTCTGTCTGTCTGTCTGTCTGTCTGTCTGTCTGTCTCTCTCTCTCTCTCTCTCTCTCTCTCTCTCTCTCTCTCCCCTCAACAGTAAATCAGGTGCAATATCACGCCACAAGCCAGGTGTAATAAATCACGGTCTAATAAGGCCCGGGTGTGCCACTCTCACTGGAGACCAGCCCTACCCTTCCGTTTAGTGGGAGCAGGCTCCCAGTGCCGTTATGGCCAGGCATCAGGTGAAAATAAAACAGAATCAAAGGGAACATGAAAAACTATCAAACCCGTACAGGAAAGATATCACACTTAAAAGCTTTTTTTCATTTTCTGAACCATTTTTCTCATATAGTGTCGTGCGGCATGGCTTCTTTTCGTGAGAACGTGAATCAGCGAGAACGACACTAAGAAGGGGCTTCTAACGTAGGACTTGGCCTTTGTGACCTTCTAATAAACACGCCCTCTGTTTAAAAAAGAAATTAAGAATTATGGAGAGGTTGCACCGTTCTCTAAAAAAAAAAAAAAAAAAAAAAAAGGTTAGCGAGGTACACGGACGATCAATTACGATCAAGCTTCAAGCCGATCACCACCGTCCGATCGTGATAAAGCTGACCAGAACGAGAAGCAAGCGCCTGATAGTGACCAGCCCAGGAGCGAGGGTCCCACTTTAGCCGCTTGGAGGGGTACAGCCGCTAATCGATACCAACAACCCTGGCGCCTCTCCGGACCCAGCAGACCTTGAGGAGAGGCATCCAATAATTATTTAGCGGCCTGGGGCTGATTTGGGAGCCTGGGGGAGCCATCGTTCAGCATTAAGAAGCCTTCCCGGCGTTCTCTGCCTCATCACGCCGGGCGCCAGGGCCGAGGACACTTGTAATCAGATTTTCAGCCTGCCCAAGTGGGCTCACTGCCAGGGTTCCAGCCATCCATTTTCAGCTTTGAGGGCGGCAACTGCCGCAGGGTTTCCTTGAACTCTGGCTGACCCGCGGAGCGCGCGGGTGGTGCCCCCTTTCTGTACTTTAGGACCGGAACCGGATGTTATGAGGGGAGACTGTGCGCAGACTCTTCCTTCGGTGGGTTTCTATGGATGGTTGGGTAGTTTTTGTCTAGTATAGTCGTCCCCATTGATGATTTCAGATTTGAAAATGAACGTCAGTGGACCTAAGGTAAGGTAATGTTGCTTGTAGCCCAGCCGACCGCAAAGGGCCATGTCAGGGCTGTCACCGCGTTCAAGTCAACTCACAAGTGTCAGTGGACTTAGATTTTGTCTGCCGTTGTAAACAATGAGTGGCTGGTTTTCATGATGTCAGTTGAATCCATGAATGTTTCCATTGAGTCCCATTGTGAAAGATTGTTCTGTTCCACGGATATTTCCATTCAGTCCCGTTGTGAAAGATCGTTTTCCTGTTCCACGGATATTTCCATTCAGTCCGTTGTGAAAGATTGTTCTCCTGTTCCACGGATATTTCCATTCAGTCCCGTTGTGAAAGATCGTTTTCCTGTTCCACGGATATTTCCATTCAGTCCCGTTGTGAAAGATTGCTCTCCTGTTCCGTGCGCTCGGCGGGTATCGGTTTTCTCGTTAGAGAGGTGTGACTGGTCCATATGCGCTGCACCCTTTCTGCTAAGCCATGAAATCGCGCTGCACAGGGGTTGTTGAAGAACAAATAAGTAGGTGGGCGCATGAGTAAGCCGAGGAAAGAAACATTGTCTCAGGGACGTAACTCGGCATGTGAAAGAGTACAACACAACAGTACAATACGCTGCAATGCAGTACAACTCAATGCAGTACAATAGCATACAATACACTTTTTTCAGCCTGGTCTTCATCCATAGGCTGGTCACACGCAGACAGTCATTTAGTCCATTGTGTGCCCACATATTTACATGGCAAAAAAGTACAGACCCAGGACCAAGCCTGTAGCAACAGTTTACATCCAGTCACCATCAGTTTCAGTTTATTTTCTTCTCTCAGCATCCGATTGTAAGGGCTGTTTACCCTTCCTCAGCCCACCCCCACCCCCACCCCCGCCCCTTACCCCCTCCTAAACTGATTGATAAACCACTTAACAATGCTCAATTTCTTTCCGTACTTATGTTCTCGATCGGAAATGTTCATTTAGCAACAATGTGGGATGAACATTCTAGGCTGGGAACAGGTCAAGTTTTGTGAAGTTTGACCATGGCTAAGCTCCTAGCATAACATTATCAGTCTCCAAAATCCCCCGAAGTCGGAGTGTGGCTGCCCACGTGGCAGGGTAATCAAAACCGGTCACACACGTAATGTTCTCACCCCCAGCTGATGCATATGTACTATAGTGTTCAAGTACTTCGGCTGTTGGGATGATCCCTGGAGTCTTTTAGCCAGGGTACGACAACAACAGCAGCAACAACAACAACAACAACAACAACAACGACGACGACGACACGACGACGACGACGACGACGACGGACCGTGGCACAGTAACGTCTACATCACCGTTATCTGCGAATCAATAGCACTATTGATCTTTCCTCTGTCGACTGCAACCGATCAATGCAGACGTTTGTACTGTGTGTTTGTTGTACGCACGAAAGCAGTGCCACAGCCAACTGGTTGTGATTGATGAACTCTTGCGCAAAATCGTGTCCAGTCCAGCTTCGTGACACTCACAAATCAGACAAATAGGGTAGCAAAAGCACCGTTGAGCACTGTTGATGTTCTGCATTTGGTACCAGTCAGTTTCGAAAATGTGACAACTCTACTTTTTTCACCTTTTTTTTTTTAATAACCGTTATAGTCACTAGACTGGAAAAGTAGGAGAGACAACTCGCAGTGCCCAAGACCAGGAGTTCTGTTTGACATGGTTCATTATGACATGTAGTCACGCGCCTCTCTCTCTCTCTCTCTCTCTCTCTCTCTCTCTCTCTCACCTCCATCCATCTCTCACACACACACACACACACACACACATCACACACACACACACACACACACACACACACACACACACACACACACACACACACACACATACACACACACACACATACACACACACACACATCAAAGTATCAAACCCGGCAACACGTAGCTAGAATGCGTGGAAGACAAAATGGTTCGTAAATGGAACAAAGCTCAGCAGAGGAGATCGGGTCACTTAAGATTTCTCTCCCTTTTTCATCTGTCTCTCAAATAACGAGTCTGACGAGTCATGTATCCAGTGGGCCTGTTGCAAACTTTCTGGCCATTGGCGGCCTCTTTGCGCGGCGTTCATTGGTTGATTTGCCATACATACAACGCTGGGAAATGTCATGACTATCCATTTAACTGTTCGAAAGGGACAGAGGTGTGGAGGCGGTGTATTGTCGATAGACAGACGGAGGAACAGACAAAGAAACAGGCTGGATGAAACATACATATACAAGTGTTATGTGTGTGTGTGTGTGTGTGTGTGTGCGCGGCGCGCCGCGCGGCGTGTGTGTGTGTATGCGTGCGCACGCGCACGTGTGTTCTGCTGTACACTGGTTGGGATACAAAAACAAGCAAATTCAACCTAGAACTATCACCGTTGAACGTCAACAAAATGAATCAGCAGTAGCGCAGTATAACCCACGCGCTTCCTTCGGTAGGTGGCCTTCTGGCGACCTCACATCTTCCCTCGGGATAGCTTGCTACCGCTTAGGCTGCGACAGAAGGTACTGAATCGAACTGTATATGAAGGAGAGTTGGGGGGGGGGGGGGGGGGATGAGTGACGTTGGGAGCAGCGCAACTGAGAGTAGTGAGGGTGGGAAGAGCTGATTCATGATGAGAAAGTAGCGCAGAGTTATCGGACGTTACCAAGCGTTCGACTCGCTTCCAGCTCGAGCGAGCTCACGTGGCGGGTTTATGAGCATCTCCCTATTAAAGCAATGATGGGTAATGATGGCCCCGTGGCGTGTATCCATCTCGCCAGTTCCCTGCCGGTTATCATCGGTTGCAGGTGGCGTGTCGTTCAGGGCTGAGTGATGACAGTTATAAACAACCTCGTTAGAGGGGAGGGATATCATAGCTTATCGATGACATGTGTGTGTGTGTGTGTGTGTGTGTGTGTGTGTGTGTGTGTGTGTGTGTGTGTGTGTGTGTGTGTAAGAGAGAGAGAGAGAGAGAGAGAGTCGGTGTGTGTGTATGTGTATGTTTGTGTGTGTATGTGTGTGTGTGTGTGTGTGCGCGCGCGCGCGCGTGTGTGTGTGTGTGTGTGTGTGTGTGTGTGTGTGTGAGTCGGTGTGGTGTGTGTGTGTGTGTGTGTGTGTGTGTGTGTGTGTGAGTGAGTCGTTGTGTGTGTGTGTGTTTGGTGCGTGCGTGTGTGTATGTTTGGTGCGTGTGTGTGTGTGTGTGTGTGTGTGTGTGTGTGTGTGTGTGTGTGTGTGTGTGTGTGTGTGTGTGAAAGAAAGAAGGGGAAGAGAGATGAGAGAGAAGATTAGGGTGAGGGAAATTGGAACGCAGGTGTACGTATGTGTGTGTGTGAAAGAAAGATAACCGCATCGTTTTGTATCCTTGAACAGGATGTGAAACTTCATGTAAGAAACAAACATATTGCTTTTTTTTTTCAAATAGAAAAATTGCGTTTTAGAGCTTTCATTTGTAACTGTCCAAGGTTGACATATCTTATGATAGAACGAGTGAACTTTGACCCCGCTCCCCTTCACCCTCTTTACCATCACCTCCTGAAACAAAATCGTACATGACTTTCTCACAGGAGTGAAAAGAGATGCTAGATATCTAACAGCTTTTTCTTTCTTCAACAACACGTGGGAACGCTCCCGTGGAGGTTATGTCGTGTCACGTCCAGTGGCCATGACACAATGGCCTAGGAGTAATTATGTCCCTTGTCGTGTCCATGGAACGCCCTGTGCGTACCTGCACCCTATGTGAACACAGCGCAGGCTTCCAAGGGTGAGTGCAGGATTTTCCCCAGCTGGTTTGTTTGGGAGTTGAGGACAGCACTTCTCTGGGTCCCACCAGCACCACCTTCAGGTGTTTCCTTTTTTTTTTTTTTTTTTTTTTTTTTTTTTGTCTGCCTTTTGGCCGATTCTAGGGGAAAAGCCCAGTGATGGTGAGGAAAGACTCACTGACCGCAAGGAAAAGTCCAGTTTACGGCGGGAAAGTCTGCGACCTGGAATTCTCTACAAAGGCACGTAAGACCTCATGTGAAAGTTCGGCCGTGTCTGGAGTTGTACTCTCTTCATCTGTCAGCTGAACAGCAACGAGTACTGCTAAGGGAAGCATACGCCAGTTGCTTGACGGTGGCGTTTTTTTGTCGGTGGGCTCTGCAGTCATGAAATATGGTATACCCATGGGAATGCTGAGGTGGCGGTTCTGTCGTGTCACATCTAGTGGCCATCACACAATGGTATCTGCCAGGGAACAGTTATATCCTTTGACGTCTTAAAGACATGCCCTGTGCATGCCTGCACCCCATGTGAAACAGTGCACCCTATGTGAATACAGCGCCGGCTTCCAAGAGTGTTGCGGGATTGCTCCCGGCTGGTTTGTTCGGCAGTTCAGAACAATACTTCTGTGTGTCCCACCCACACCTTCGGGTGTATCTTTTTCTTTCT
>CM065717.1:89620025-89627525 GCA_033310375.1 Conus canariensis
CACTCACTCCTCTCTCTCTCTCTCTCTCTCTCTCTCTCTCTCTCTCTCTCTCTCTCTCTCTCTCTCTCTCTCTCTCTCTCTCTCAAACACAAAGCTACTCAGACAAGCCCTGGAGAAATACTATTCTGATGGTGTAGTGAGCCTGCTCTATAGCATTTACTTTTCCCGCTGGGTGGCAGAAACAGTGGTGGGTGCAGGTTGTGTTCTGTACACCGGTTTTCTCCACTTCACAGCAGTAGTGTGGAAGAAGCTGCTTTTTTTTCTTCTTTTTATGTGTGTGTGTGTGTGTGTGTGTGTGTGTGTGTGTGTGTGTGTGTGTGTGTGTGTGTGTGTGTTCAAACTGATGGAAGGAGGAAAGGGCACTACAACAGGTCGTGAGATGGTTCATATGTTGGCTGTTCCCTCCTTCCCCTTCCATCCCCCATCCCCACCCCACTTCCTCATTCTCTTACCCCGTCCCTACTGCTATCCCAGCTAACTCTCTCTCTCTCTCTCTCTCTCTCTCTCTCTCTCTCTCGTCTTGTGTGTCTGTGTGTCTGTCTGTGTCTCTCTGTCTGTCTGTTCTGTCTTCTGTCTCTGTCTCTCTCTCTCTCTCTCTCTCTCTCTCTCTCTCTCTCTCTCTCTCTCTCTCTCTCTCTCTCTCTCTCCGAACAGTGACTGCGACAGTAATCATACTTTTTTTTTCTCGTGCTCCGTTGTTTATATCATTTGTAACTGTTGCAATCTGAAGGAGTGTGTGTGTGTGTGTGTGTGTGTGTGTGTGGTGTGTGTGTGTGTGTGTGTGTGTGTGTGTGTGTGTGTGCGCGCGCGCGCGCGCGCCGCGCATATGTGTGTGCGTGAGTACGTGTGTGTGCGTGTGTGTGTGTGTGTGTGTGTGTGTGAGAGAGAGAGAGAGAGAGTAATAAACTATACCTATTGCGGTGTTTTGCTGAGCATATGTTACATACCTGCGTGTTTTATCAGTTTGTATATTATTCTTATACAACTGCATAAAACTAGCGTCGATTCAGGTTGATTCAAATGTGTATGCATGTTGACATTTCCCATTGACTTTTTGCTTAGGTTCCGGTCAGGTTAGCATTCAAAATGATAATCAACTTGCCAAGAATGCCGCAAAAAAAAGAGAGAGAGAACCGCGCGGAGTCTCTATCTTTCAGTCCAGTCTGGAATCCCAGAGTTCAGATTCATGTCAGCTGGCAAGAGGACTGGACCATGCAAAAACGAATGACAGAACTCTCTCAGAACTGTCACAGTCTGGAATTGCCGCAAAGAAGAAACAGCATTGTGCCAATAATACTCAGGCCACTTTTTTTTTTTTAACACCCATTCGTATCCATTAAAAGATGAAGAGGCTGCGTGGTGCATTTCATGTGATGTGCCTCTCACTGTCAAAGATGTTCTTATAGAATGGTGGGACTTACATGATGTCAGACATCAATTACTTTCTAGCAGACTCCGTGAATTCCATGCTCAAAGGTGTGAATTCTGAGTTCCTGAAAGAGATAAAATAGTTTCCATCTATTGAAAGATTTTAAAGAAGACAGATTGTTATGCAGTTTTTGCATGCTTAAAAGTAGGGTTTTTTTTTTCTCTCTATTTTTAACCACTATGTAAGGATTTAGTTTTGGCAAGGTGTCCCGATATGGCCCAGCATGGTGGACTTGGACAATGGACAACATCAATTGAAATGATCTTGATGGAAGACCATTTATCTGTTCTTAGAAAGCGCCTTTAGTATTACTATGATTATCATTATTATTATCATTACTATTATCATTATTATTATCATTATCATTATTATTGTTAAACTCATCCTGTCCCCTAACCTCATCCCTTGCCGAATTGTAGTCCAGTGGATAGAGCGTTTGCCTGAGGACTTGACGGTCGTGTGTTCGAACCACACGTGGAGTCGGATGTTTAGAGCTTGAAACCCTGTATGTTTCTACCTATCACTAAATGAAAACATGATTCGGGTCAGGGAAAGTTAAGGCGTGGGAAGGAGAGGGATGGGTCCATCTTCCCGGACTTGATGAACCACTAACAGCTTATCTCCCCTGAGTCCCGTTAGGTTATGGAACTTAAACCTTTATCTCCTTTTAATCTGGACACAATCACCATCTCTCTCTTTTTTTTTAACCACCAAACATCAGTAAAAATCTGTCCAAGTACATTTCATGTGAAAATATGTTGAAGCAAGGAAAATAAAGCGAAATCATGTTTGCTAACATGTCAGATTGGATATGCTGTTCTCATAATGTAAATCTTTAAGAGAAGAAGAAGAAGAAGAAGCAGTAGTACTGGTAGTAGTAGTAGTAGTATGTAGTAGCTGTAGCAGTTGTAGTGTCGACGTTGTTGTTTGTTGTTGTTGTTAATGGTGGCGGTGGTGCTGCTGTTGTTATAATTATTGCTATTAACATCGTTTTCGTTACAATTATTATTATCATAGTTGAGTAATTGTAGTAGTAGCAGCAGTAGTAGTAGTAGTAGTAGTTGTTGTTGTTGTTGTTGTTGTGTTGCTCGTGTTATTGTCATTGCTGCTGTGGTTTTGGATTCGATCAGAATTTAGTTGATAATTATTAACTCTTGTTTTAGCCATTCATAAAAGACAAAAACTGGACCCTCTTAGTCTCTCCACTCGTGAGCCATACAATCTGCGATAAAATTTATCACAGAAGCCTGGGTTATCAGAACAGAGGGGGGAGGGGGGATGTGTGAGAGAGTCGTGATTTACTGTAGCAAGGAAATATGTGTTGTTGTACATTAGGCCAGAATGGCTGACTTGTTGTCTAGCTTTCGTGGGTTTGTTTGTAAGATAACGTTTTTCTTTCCATTGCAGAGTTACCCATTCGCAATTTATGGTTCAAGCAAATGGATCTAAAGATTCAAATATTTCATTTGAAGCGCACGCCTGATGACGATGGGATATTCGCTGTCTGCATTCCAAAGCTGCTGTTTCAGTCTGTTTGCATTTCTTGCTGCGCGCGCGGGTGCTGGTGGTGTGTGTGTGTGTGTGTGTGTGTGTGTGTGTGTGTGTGTGTGTGTGTGTGTGTGTGTGTGTCATTGTGCGTACGTGCGTACGTACGAGCGTGCATGTGTGTGTGTGTGTGTCTGTCTGTCCGTCTGTCTGTCTGTACGCATGCTGGGCTCAGCAATTGGTGTGTGTGTGTGTGTGTGTGTGTGTGTGTGTGTGTGTGTGTGTGTGTGTGTGTGTTGTGAGCGTGCGTACGTGCGAGCGTGCATGAGTGTGTGCGTTTGTGTGTATGTTTGTGTGTCTGTCTGTCTGTATGTCTGTAAGCATGCTGGGTCCAGCAATGTGTGTGTGAGAGTATTTTGGTGTGAGGAATAGTAGCAGCAGCAGATAATAAGCAGTGCCAGTAATATCAATAGTTGCAGCAGCAGTAATAGCAGCATAAGTAGCAGCAGAAGTAATATCAGCAGCAGAAGAAGAAATTGTATATGTGCGCGCGCATGCGCGCATGCGCCTGTGTGTGTGTGTGTGTGTGTGTGTGTGTGTGTGTGTGTGTGTGTGTGTGTGTGTGTGTGTGTGTGTGTGTGCACGCGCGAGCGCACGCTTGTGTATGTGTGTTCTGCGCATGACTAGCCAAGGTCAAAACCATGTGCCAACTGGGTCAATTTGGGAGCGCTGGCCCCCTTAATTTAACAGCAGAAGCGAAATCTCCATCAGCCAGGATCAAATCCATGTGCCAGTCCGTTTCATTCTCCGGCCCTGAGCCCCCACCCCCCCCACCCCACCCCACCCCACCCCCCACCGCTCCCCCGCGCTCCCCCTTGTTTACACTACAAAAGGGAACCTCGGTTTTCCATCTCCGTGAAAACCTGTCACCTACATCCTAAGTAGAGGAAGCTAATGAGGGAGATGAGGGGGGGAGGGGGTTGCTATGGGATCGTGGAGAGGAATATGGTAGGAATCCGTATAGCAGGTAAACGATCTGCCAGTCGCTGCCAATAAACTTGTTTTTGGAATAAATAAAAAAAAGAAAGAAAAGAAAGAAATCAGGGTAAGATAACGTTTTTCTTTCCATTGCAGAGTTACCTATTCGCAATTTATGGTTCAAGCAAATGGATCTAAAGATTCAAATATTTCATTTGAAGCGCACGCCATGATGACGATGGGGATATTCGACTGTCTGCATTCCAAGCATGCAGTTTCACGTCCATGTTTTAGCATCTTCTTGCTTGATTCAACAGTTAAGCTGACAACGAAGACTAAATTGCTTTGGGCACGTCCAGCAGCGGCATCTGTCCCATGAGAACGGCGCGGTCACTCTCGCTGAACACGAGCTCAAACACAGATTACCTTTCCTTGCATGTTTCCGTTTATCGTCTGCTGCAAGGTGTATAGAATTCGGCGAATGACACCATATAAAGCATGCGTTCTATGACACCACCAACGAGACCAATGCTGTAAAGGGTATTGAAGTCAAGAAAGGACATTTCTTGTTATGATGTATTACTCTTCTTTTTTTTTCCAGCGCACCATATATTGCAACGTTCTCCGATTGGTCCACACGATGTTGACTGCTGCTGCTGCTGTTGCTTGTGCTGCTGCTGCTGCTGCTGCTACTACTGTTTTTGTTGTTCTTGTTGATTCTGCCATTGTTGTTCGTTGTTGTTGATGTTGTTTTTCCCGTCATGGTAACAGTACCTGAAAAGATCCTGTGTGGTCGCTGGTCTATGATGAAACTGATATTGAATCTATAAACTGCCCTGTTACCCACAGATAGGGGACTGGGGTTAATAGGGAGGTGGGGGAGGGAGAGGAGGGAGAGGAGATGGTGTGTATGTGCGCGCGGCACTGTGCTGGAAACCTTATGTGACTTTGGGATATATATTCACTCCCACCCACCCACGTCCATTACCCCAACACCAGCTAGTTGCCGGTATAACGGAACTGAAATTGAATCTGAAACTGCTATGTTACCCACAGACCCTAGGACTGAGGCTGGTAGGGAGATGGAGGGTGGATAGATGGAAGAGGAGGGGGGGGGTAGGATAGGGAGAGTTGTCCAACCTGAATGTAGCTTGGGGTGGTATATATCTTCCCCCACCCCCTACCACCCACCCCCCAACCAACCACCAACGAGCCTTCCCACCCTGTAAGACCACCACCAACCATCCAGGCGGGGACTCTCTTTCAGCAAACCACCCGTCTGCCGACGACGTTCTGCAAGTCTGGCAATCTCATTTCCCAGCGCCAGACTTTTTAATCGCCGTTTGTCTCGAACATCACTTCTGCTTCTTCTTCACCGCCAGGCGTTGTTGACAGCATTCTGATGGGTGTGTGCTGGCTGCTGCTGCTGCTGCTACTGCTGCTGCTACTGCTCCCCTGTTCCCCCCACCCCCCACCCCCACCCCCAAGTCAGACTATTCTGACCTTAGTGTCCTTATTGTGCAAACCCTGACTGACAGTGTTGTAGCTTTCCCTGTGGCTCAGTGGGAAGGTAAAGGTGTAGGCTGACAGTGTTGTAGATTTCCCTGTGACTCAGAGGGAAGGTGAAGGTGTTGTAGCTTTCTCTGTAGCTCAGTGGGAAGGTTGAAGTGTGTAGGCTGACAGTGTTGTAGATTTCCCTGTGACTCAGAGGGAAGTGAAGGTGTGTAGCTTTCTCTGTAGCTCAGTGGGAAGGTAAGTTAGGCTGACAGTGTTGTAGCTTTCCCTTGGCTTAGTGGGCAGGTGAAGGTGTTGTAGCTTTCCCTGTGGCTCAGAGGGAGGTGCAGGTGTGTAGCTTTCCCTGTGACTCAGAGGGGAGGGTGAAGGTGTTGTAGCTTCCCTGTGCTCAGAGGGAGGTCAAGGTGTTGTAGCTTTCCTGTGGCTCAGTGGGGAGGTGAAGGTGTGGTGACAGTGTTTAGCTTTCCTTGGCTCGTGGGAAGGTGAAGGTTGTTGTAGCTTTCCCTGTGGCTCAGGGGAGGTGAAGTGTAGGCTGACAGTGTTGTAGCTTTCCCTGTGACTCATAGAAGGTGAAGGTGTGGCTGACAGTGTTGTAGCTTTCCCTTGGCTCAGGGGGGTGAAGGTGTTGTAGCTTCCCTGTGCTCAGGGAAGGTGAAGGGAGGTGACAGTGTTGTAGCTTCCCAGTGCTCAGTGGGAAGGTGAAGGTGTTGTAGCTTTCCGTGGCTCAGAGGGAGGTGAAGTGTTGTAGCTTCCCTGTGCTCAGAGGGAAGTGAAGTTTGTAGCTTTCCTGTACTCAGGGAAGGTGAAGGTGTGCTGACATTGTAGCTTTCCCTCTGGCTCAGTGGAGGTGAAAGTGTTGTAGCTTTCCCTGTGCTCAGGGAAGGTGAAGGTGTTGTACTTTCCTGTGCTCAGAGGGGAGGTGAAGGTGTTGTAGCTTTCCTGTGGCTCAGTGGGAGGTGAAGGTGGTTGAGTGTTAGCTTTCCCTTGGCTCAGTGGAAGGTGAAGGTGTGGCTGACAGTGTTGTAGCTTTCCCTGTGCTCAGTGGGAGGTGAAGGTGTAGGCTGACAGTGTTGTACTTTCCCTGTGTTCAGTGGGGAGGTGTGGTGTTGTAGCTTTCCTGTGGCCAGTGGGAGTGAAGGTGTGGTGACAGTGTTGTAGCTTTCCCTGTGCCAGTGGGAGTGAAGGTGTGGCTGCAGTGTGTAGCTTTCCTGGACTCAGGGAGTGAAGTGTTGTGCTTTCCAGAGCTCAGTGGAAGGTGAAGTGTAGGCTGACAGTTTGTAGCTTCCCTGTGACTCAGTGGAGGTAGGTGTTTTAGCTTTCCTGTGGCTCATGGAGGTGAAGGTGTGGCTGACAGTGTTGTAGCTTTCCTTGGCTCAGTGGAAGTGAGGTGTTTAGCTTTCCCTGTGCTCAGTGGGAGGTGAAGGTGTTGTAGCTTTCCTGTGGCTCGAGGGAGTGAAGTGTTGTAGCTTTCCCTGTGGCTCAGAGGGAGGTAGTTTGTAGCTTCCGTGGCTCGGGAAGGTGAAGTGTAGGTGACAGTGTTGTAGCTTTCCTCTGGCTCAGTGGGGTGAAGGTGTGTAGCTTTCCCTGTGCCAGTGGAAGGTGAAGGTGTGGGCTGACAGTGTGTAGCTTTCCTGTGCTCAGAGGGAAGGAAGGTGTTGTAGCTTCCGTCTCAGTGGAAGTGAAGTGTAGGCTGACAGTGTTGTAGCTTCCCTGTGACTCAGGGCAGGTGAAGGTGTTTAGCTTTCCTGTGCCAGTGGAAGGTGAAGGTGTAGGCTGACAGTGTTGTACTTTCCTCTGGCTCAGTGGAAGGTGAAGGTGTTGTAGCTTTCCCTGTGGCTCAGTGGAGGTGAAGGTGTTGTAGCTTCCCTGTGGCTCGGGGAGGTGAAGTGTTGTAGCTTCCTGTGGCTAGGGGAGTGAAGTGTTGTAGCTTTCCTGTGCTCAGTGGGAAGGTGAAGGGTAGCTACAGTGTTGTAGCTTTCCCTCTGCTCAGTGGAGGTGAGGTGTTGTAGCTTTCCCTGTGGTCAGTGGGAAGGTGAAGGTGTAGGCTGACAGTGTTGAGCTTTCCCTGTGCTCAGTGGCAGGTGAAGGTGTTG
>CM065717.1:89632525-89640025 GCA_033310375.1 Conus canariensis
GAGCGCGTTTGTGTGTGTGTGTGTGTGTGTGTGTGTGTGTGTGTGTGTGTCATGTGTGTGTGTGTGTGTGTGTGTGTGTGTGTGTGTGTGTGTGTGTGTGTGTGCGTACGTGCGTGCGTGAGTGCGTGCGTCGTGCGTGGTGTGTGTGTTGTGTGTGTGTGTGTGTGTGTGTGTGCGTGTGCGTGCGTGTGCGTGCGTGTGTGCAAGATGTGTGTCTGTGTGTGTGTGTGGGGTGTTTTGTGTGTGTGTGTGTGTGTGTGTGTGTGTCAACCGAAAAACAAGCACTCAGACCACCACTCAAGATCAAATGCAACAGGAGTTTTGATTGAAAAAAAAAGACAGAAAAGGATCACAACACACTACCAGACTCAAAGCCTAGACACCCGAATGTCTAAACTGGCACAGGTACCACCGGACCACAGTTCTCGTCTTGGACCGTGTCTCTCAGGTCAAAAGGGGAATGTAACTACTGACAGAAAGGGAGAAAAAAAAAAAAGAAATACCTGGAAAAGTGTAACTAGCCTGCCAGATGAACGGGACGAAAACGTCACAAGTCAGACGCCATGCGTTTCGACCTTGAGCTCTTATACCTGTAGGTAACAACAAACCAAAGTGACAGACAACAACAACAACAATGAAAAAAAAAGAAAGAAAGAAAGAACGATGAAAAAAAAAGTAAGAAGAGAACAAGGGAAAATGTATTACATGCCGGGTAGTACAGCAAATTCGTGGTACGAGTGGAAGGAGTTATCTGCCTTTGCTGACACATTGAAACCACTCTCCAGAGGCCTGCAGAAGATGTGAACGCCAACCGATTTTCTTCTAAAGAGAGCAGGTCTCCATCATCATCATCATCATCGCCCGTCACCCCTCTCGGAGCACAGACGATCACCAAACAGTCCACCAGAGTTCTCTGCCTCCGGGCTGTCTTCTCAAGCTGTCCCAATGTCGTGTGTTCCATTGCGTTTGCTGTCTTCTTAAGTGATCTCCATCCACGCCAGCTGTTTCGTGGGCCGCTCCACTACCGCGTACCTTGGAGGTACCAATTTATTTTTTCTCTCTTTCTTTCCGCGTACGCAGGCTGATACTCCTGCGGACACTGCCTGTATATAGACAGGCAGTGGAGTTTTGTGTGTATGACCGTTTTCTTTATCCCGCCATTAAGGCAGCCATACTCCATCTTCGGGCAAGGTGCATGCTATGTGTAACGTGTCATCCATACCAACGACCAAACTGGCCTTCTCTTCCGAAAGTTGGTGATGGGATTTTAGGTGTGTGCAAGATGTGCGTGCGTTCACACACGGAACCTCGGTTTATAGTCTCATTCGAAGGACTGTATGGGGAATGGAGCCAGAAGCAATGTTAACTCCGAGGGAAAAATCCCCCTGTACCGAAATTCGAACCCGCAACCCCAGGATCACGAGTTCGGCGCCCTACCAACTGAGCTATTCCGGCCCCAATGTACCACTTAAGACTTCTCTGGTGATGGCTAACACGACCAGCCGTTGACGAAATCCAGAGAAGAAAATTGAAAGAGTGTCAGTCACATTCTTTCTCCACCACAGGGAAGAGAGTCTAGAGGTAACTGTGATATAAACCATGACCCCCCCCCCCCCTCCCCCCCCCCCCCCCCCCCAAAAAAAAAAAGTCCTTAAACGGAAGCAGTCTTTATTTAACAGAATTTGCACACCAAAAAACGCAGAACAAATTAGCGTCAAAGATTTGTTGCTGCCCTGCATGCCAAAAGACGTAACGGTAAGAATGCAAGTTTATAGATAAATAAAAGAGAGAAGAGAGAGAGAGAGAGAGAGAGAGAGAGAGAGAGAGAGAGATGGATCTCAACTGCGAAATTTTGTTGTACCCAGAGTCTTGAAGTCAGACTTTTGGATTTCCGTTCACTTAGCGCCAGATTTGGTTCGTTCGTTCAAGCCATCAGCTCCCACTGGAGTAAGGGGCATCAACAACAGTCCGCCAGCACGCCCTGTCCAGGGCTGCCCTTTCCAATTCTCTCCAGGTGTATCCCACTCTCTTCCTCTCTGCATCCAAGTCTCTCCTCCATGAATTCCTAGGTCTTCCCCTTCTTAGCGCGAGAATAATCCTGTTTTATTGTCATGAGTTGTTCTCAGGTAAGGAAACTGCTGCACATAGATATGCATTAGTTTTTCTGCTCTTCCCCCCCCCCCCCCCCCCCCCCCCCCCCCCTCTGTACTATCAATCCCACACTGCCCATTCCGACTAGGCCATCATCTCACACTCTGGGTCTTCTGCCTCAGTTCAGAGCACCCGCAGTCTGCGAGGGAATTGTTAGCAATACAGGGTTGCCATGAAAAAACCCATCCGTGAAGACCCAGCAAGTCTCTTTACAAACTTGCGACATGCACGTGCACGTGTACACACACACACACACCCACTCTCTCTCTCTCTCTCTCTTCTCTCTCTCTCTCTCTCTCTCTCTCTCTCTCTCTCTCTCTCTCTCTCTCTCTCCCTCTCACTCACGCACGCACACATGCACGCAACGCAACATTACTGTCCATTTAATCGATCCATCAAAGGATTTCATCAGCTATCTCCCTTATCTTCATCCGCCCCCTGATATTCCATCCGATCCAGGGTATACGACCAGTTCTATCTTCTTGCAGGCTTCGGACATCTTGACGTCTCTGCAGAAAGATGACTTCTTGACCAGCAGGAATGCCACATTTCTGATTGATTGAGTTTACTGGTAAATTACTTGATTGACTGACCGGTTGATTAATTGATGGACTGATTTGTTGGTCAACCCATCGATCGACTAGTTGGTTGACTAATCGGCTGACTACTAGTTGGTTGGCATGTTAGCTGGTGGGAGAGTCAGCTGGCTGATCGAATGCTCGATCGATCGACCGATGGATGGATTGATCGAACGATCACTTCTTTTCTTGCTCCATTGGTTGGGCGAGCCGGGCTTTTCTTGTTTTGTCTTTTTTTCTTTTATCTAACAATTACTGTGTGCTGGCTGACTGGTCCCTGGATCACTCGATCGATTTATCAATAAACGAGATGGCCGATAGAGCCCTCCAGAAACTACTCCAGGCGCAGGACATGTCACGCATACTGGAAAAAGAGAGAGAGAGAGAGAGAGAGAGAGAGAGAGAGAGAGAGAGAGAGAGACAGACAGACAGACAGACAGACAGACAGACAGACAGACAGACAGACAGACAGACAGAAAGACTGAGGCAAAGACAGAGACCTAGAGAGAAAGAGACGGAGAGGGAGAGAGAGATGGGGGTAGGGGGGAGAAAAAAGAAGGGGAATGAGAAAAGAGAGAGGGGGTAGAAGAGAGAGAGAGAGAGGCAGACAGGAAGACAGACAGAGAGACAGACAGACAGACAGACAGACAGAGAATAAATAGTTGAGATAAAGAGTGTGGAAGAGCGAGCTAAGGAAACAGAAAGGATGAGACAGACAGACAGACAGACAGACAGACAGACAGATAGAGAGAGTTGGGGCGAGGAAAGAAAAAAAAACAAGATAAAAACGAAAGACAAAGACGCACATACAGGCAGAGAGGGGGGGGGGGGGGGGGGAGGTTCTAAGTATCATGCAATTAATGGCGCCAAAGTATTTATTTTTTCTGTGACTTTTTGAAAGAGGGTGAAGGAGAAGTGGTGGCGATTGAGAGTAAGATGGTGGGAGTGAAAAAAAAAAAAGAAAGAAGAGCGGAAATGGTGGGAGAGGAGGGGGGGGGTGGGTGGAGGGGGGGGGGGGGCACTGGATTGCATGTCACCTTTTCCAAAGCAAAGGATCTCAATACATCGAACCACCACCACACGCTCTACCTCCCATCCCTCCGTCTGTTGAACAAGTAGCACTCCCTCACCCACCCAACCCCTCTTCAGTCCTGTTTGACCCCAGTCCTCATTTTTCACTCCCCTTACCCCCCTACTCCACGCCCCTTTATTCCCCCCACCCCCCACCCCAACCCCCACCCCACCCCCCACCCACCCGTCTCACTCCTCGAAGTCCGTGCCATGAAAAGAAAATTAATATGTTCTCACGGTGCCAGTGATCAAACACACAACAACTCTCGGAGCAGACTGCAAACATGACGCGCTGTTTCACGTCAAAAGAATTGAATGAATGGACAACAGGGGGTAGGCTGGGACACAGAGAGAGAGAGAGAGAGGGAAGAGGGTTGGGAAGGCTCATGTCGTGCAACATCAGCAAAATGGAAAACGATAAACGATTAAATAGATGAATGACTGGATAAAAACAGTTGAAGGGTGCAGCGTCTCTGTATGGGCTTGCAAAGAGATCATGGCCACGAGCCAACGATTTCTTAGAAAGTGGCAGGGTGAGGATTTAAGTGGATGGGTGGGGGGAAGTGTCACATAATTAGGTTGATCAATTCAGAACCATCCCTTGGACAAGTTTCTGCAGACAGACCATCCCTCGCTTGCACGCCATCACGACAGAAACTGGAAAAACCAGTTGTTCCATGGCGTTTTTATTCTTGGAAAGCTTTCTTTTTCTTTTTTCACCCCTTCTTTTTCTCTTTTTTTTTTCTTCACGGTTCCGTGCCGCATTGGTACCACTGCTGATTTCTGTTCTCTTCTATTCAGCACACCCAGGCCTCCATCCCTTTGCTAGCTATGTCTAGAGGAACTTTAAACGTCAGGCCGCTTTGAAGCCACCCACAACAGGAGATCCCGCATGCCTGCTGTGCGAGTTCAATGGTGCTCCAAGTCAGTTCCTCTGATTCAACCTACACAGAACAGGAGGTATGACAAAAAGAGATACCCACGTTGACAACAACAGCAGCAACAAACAATACAGGTCATCTGCAACATGTTGATCCATGTGTGTTCAATGAACATCACGATGGCAAGAATTTTTCACAGGACAGCAGAGTGTACTTTTTTTTTTCCTTGCAGGGGATACATCAATACACAGACTCTCCAGGCCTACACACCTTCTCGCTGTCCTTCACCTGAATTCGATTTAAAGGAAGAAACGTCGTTTGAAGGCCGGGACAGAAGAAAGGACAAGTCATTAGCTCGTACACACGACATATCATTTTGTAACGTAACACCAAGGAGTTCTTATTTCACTCAATGCGTGCGCTTCAGATTTAACTTCTACTTTCTGTTGTTTTGGTAACAATGCAAAATGTGCATACCTCTACAGTTTCTGAAGAGATCCGTCATCAATGAAGCCTGTCCGACTGTTTTATTTGCTGTTTTGTTTTAATGTATTCTTATTTGCTTGATTGCCCATAAATAGTAACCTCATGTATTCTGATCTCACTGTGTTTGGCAGGATATAGTGTGCAGCGTTTCTTGTTTTTATAGCTAGGATAGATAAATGGATGGATAGATAGATATAGATAGATATTTTATACATAGATAAATATATAGACAGATAGATAGACAGATAGTCAGACAGACAGGCAGACGTAACATATGAATGGATGAATCCATTCACGGTATTCCTTTTGGTGAACCTTGCGTCTTTTCGATGCGAATGGCACGCCATAGTCATACTACTACTCTATACTGAAAATGCTGTGACATAAGCGTCACCAACGCACACACACAAATACGCGCGCGCGCACGTGCACACATGCTGGCATGCACACACGCACGCACGCACGCGCGCGCACACACACACACACACACACACACACACACACACACACACACACACACACAATGTAGTTTATCGAGGAGTGATGACCAGTTGTATTCATCAAGATTTCACACTTTTTAATCACTCAGTGAAATCTCCTTGCTTCATTGTCTTGTTGAGTGGTTTTTATTTAGTGTGTAGCATTTTCAGAATTGCGCTTTTTTTTTTCTTTTTTTTTTCTTCCTCTCTCTCTCTCTCTCTCTCTCTCTCTCTCTCTCTCTCTCTCTCTCTCTCTATGCGTTTGAGAGCTTGAAGGATGCTGTCGATGTAGTACTAGAAGCAAGCAACACACCGGCTCAACCAAGAGCCACTTGTTTCTGTGGTGCTGTCCGACTGCAACCAACCGTGATGTGTGGCTAAGTTGCTTCCTCTGCTCGCTCCATTGATGAAATTGAACATCAAGAAGATCGTTAGACGACATTGGAGAGAGCAGCTACTGCATCTGTGACATCCACACACACACACACACACACACACACACACACCAACACACACAACACACACACACCATTTCTCTGTTCACAGCCGGTGTCAAAAGCTGCAGCCCCGGGATTCAGGAGAGTGTTTGTGTGCATGCATGCGGAGGACGGGCTGAGGAGGGGGGGGGGGGGAGAGGGGAACTGGGGAGAGAGAGAGCCGGGGGGGGGGAGGACGAGGGGGGAGGGGAGGAGGGGGCTGCGTGCAAGGCAGATTTCTGAAGTGCAGCTAATCATCAGTATGGTGCTCAAGCAACGGCGGCAGCCACAATTATCGACACGGTGAGAAACGGTTGGGGGGCCGGCCAGCAAGTCTGTGTCATCATGATAATGACGTCATTGTATTGCGTGTCACCACGCTCTCTGGGCGCTGAGGACAGTGACAGTCTTTATGTCAGGTCGAGTTTTTCTTTGCTTTTTTTTTTTTTTTTTTTCTGTTCCTAAAACGAGAGAGAGAGAGGTGAGGAAACGAATGACCGGACAGAGAGGTGAGGAGATTTGTGTCTGATGTGTTTTCAAGGACATCAGAAGGAGAGATTTCCACACACTCTTGTTTATCAACACATAGATATTCATTATTCATATCAAAGGATGGTTTAAATATTTATCAACAGATTCCAACCATTAATGCATGATAGTTTTCATCGCTCACCTCCGGAGCTTACTATCATTTGTATCATTATAATACATTAGAACAAACAAAACTTTTTTTTTTCATCATAAAACCATGAACTAGCTAAGCCACCTCCTTTTCTGATCACTCATTAACAATATATTTTTTTCTCTTTCTATTCCTACTTTCTAAAAACAATTTCCTCCGATCCCCTATCAAGTCACAAGATATACCAAAAAAACAACAATAGTTTTTTTTTCTAAAAACCTTTACTAGGCGCTGAGAAAGTTACAGTCGCCTATAGGAGGGGAGAATGATTTCGGTGGCAATTTCAAATTGCTGATAATTAAATACCTGACTGCCACAGCAACTGGTTCAGGAGTCCCTCTTCGGCCACTGGGAACTTGCGCTGCCGGAACTGCTGTAGAGACTGCCTGATCGTTTCAGCTCACCTGACTTATACACAGCGCAGGTGAGCAGCAGTCACGTAAACTAACCAACCGGTTTTCGGATGAACGTGTTCCGGCAAACACGGTTGTAAAAAAATTGTGACCGGTCAAGAAACGGTCCGTCACAATCTGTATAAGTCGTTTAAACGGCGGAGCACTAGGATATGATGCTATTGTAACTCATAAACACCAGCATATGCTTACACTGATTTTGTACACCAAAGTGCGTGAAAAGTTGTCATTTAGCTTGGCATATTTCCCCTTCAAATGCGGCTTTGGCCTTTTTTGAATAAAA
>CM065717.1:89641766-89649266 GCA_033310375.1 Conus canariensis
CCCCCCCCCCCCCCCCCCCCCACTCCCCTCCTCCGAGCTTCTCCACCCCCTTCTCCTCCCCCCTCCCCTCTCAACTTTTGACACGCTTTTCGTTGTTAAACGCTTACATATTGTTGTAGGGGATAGCACTTTAAAACACCCATGATCATTATTATTAACATCATCATCATCATACTACTACTGCTACTACTACTACTGCTGCTGCTGCTACTGCTGCTGCTGCTGCTGTTCTTGATGTTCGTTTTAATGTTACCATTATTATAACGAAAATATAGATGATGATCTTTGTAATATCTAAGTACTCATTTTGTAATGGAACACCATTCCAAAAACTGAAAAATAAATGGTGTAGACGATCTTGAATGAAACCAGCCAACCAAGTCTGCCTTTTTGTTGTTTTCTTCATATTCCTCTCCTCTCTCTCCCTCTCTCTCTCTCCTCTCTCTCTCTCTCTCTCTCTCTCTCTCTCTCTGTGTGTGTGTGTGTGTGTGTGTGTGTGTGTGTGTGTGTGTGTGTGTGTGTGGACGCTGCATGTCCAGCCGTCTTCGTTTATAGCATACTGGAGGAACGCTGAGTTGTTATATTGCAATACATAACATTTCACCCGCCGCTAGGGCATTCCGTAACCCGCACTTCAAGGGGAATAGACCGGAAAATTGACAACTCAGCGAACTGCCGTCCCTGTTACTCGTACTCCCCTCTTCGTCCGTCCTCCACTCCTCCCTCCCCCCCCCCCCCCCCCCCCCTTCTTCCCCCCCCCCCCCCCCCCCCCCCCCCCCCCCCCCCCCCCATTCTTCTTTCCTCTTTCCTCTACCCCCAAACCTTACCGTTTCCATCGACCCCATCCCATCTCTCCATCTCTATCCCGCTAGTCGGCTCCACCCCACTATACGTTCCATCTCCGCTTATTCAGCTTTGTGAATGAAGGCGTGTGACCCACATCGATGCCTAACCGGAAAGTCTCAAAGGTTAAAAGCTGCCATAGATGATCGATCGGCCGGCCGTAGGGACCGCGAACCTTCCAGAGGGTTTAACTTGGTCTGAGGCACCGAATGATGGAGGCCATTCCTCTCTTTCTGTCTCCTTTAATCCTCCCTGAACAGAATCAGCTACCCATTTTACACCACACACACACACACACACAACACACACAACACACACACACAAACACCGCGCGCGCGCGCACGCACGCACGCACGCATACAAACACACACACATGCACGCACGCACACATGCAAGCACACGCGCACACACCACACACACACACACACACACACACACACACACACACACTGGCATGCGCGCGCCGGCCACACACAACACACACACACACACACCACACACACACACACACCACACACACACACACACACACACTGGCATGCGCGCGCCGGCCACACACACACACACACACACACACACACACACACACACACACACACACACACGCACGCACGCACGCACACACACACACACACACACACACACACACACACACACACACACACAGAGTTTGGGATTTCCACCTTTCCAGTGACCTCACGCCGGTCCAGTGATAGCAATAATAGTGCAGGCGTCAGCTTGCCGGCTTCAGCAAATACTTGCCCTGTTTACAGTCACTTGGCAGTCGAGGAGTACTCCATCAACCTCAGCTTCGCCATACTTATCCCACTAGGTGCTTCTGTACTACACACGCACATGCTTCTGCACGCGCTTGTCGCGTGTACGTAATTTGAAGAGAGAAGAGAGAGAGAGAGAGAGAGAGAGAGAAGAGAGAGTTTCGGTTTCATCAAGGAGGCGTCACTGCGTGCGGACTAGTCCATGTACGCTACACCACATCCGCTAAGTTTTGAGACCACACTACGCATGATTTGAAGCTGATGGATAAATGAATTAACAACAAAGATGAGACAATTGAAGAAGAGGGTCTCGTGGCTACGACTCAGCGGATGTCCGACCTACGCATTAGCCCAACGCGCTGGTCAGACCTTGAGAGAGAGAGAGAGAGAGAGAGAGAGAGTAAGTGTGTTGTGTGCGTGCATGAGTGTGTGTTGTGTGTGTGTGTGTGTGTGTGTGTGTGTGTGTGTGTGTTGTGTGTGTGTGTGTGTGTTGTGTGTGTGTGATTGCAGTTTTTACAGTAAACATAGAAGTATCCATACTTGTACACTGGCCAATGAATCTCTATACCAGTTCTTGAAAGTGTGTGTGTGGTGTGTGTGTGTGTGTGTGTGTGTGTGTGTGTGTGTGTGTGTGTGGTGTGTGTGTGTGCGTGCGTGCGTGCGTGCGTGCGTGCGTGTGTGTGTGCGTGTGCGTCTGTGTGTGTGTGTGTGTGTACGCGCGCGCGAACACGCGTGCGTTTGAGTGTGAGTGTGCGTGTGCGCGCGCGTGTGTGTGTTTGTGTGTGTAGAGGGGCGGCGGAGGGAAAGGAGGGCGTCAGAGGGTGAGAGAGGAGGGGGAGTGACAGTGGTTGAACTGAACATTGTAGCCAGATAGCAGGAACAACAGTGCTCACTTATGACTTCTCAAACTTGGAATACTGACCAGCCATGGTGCTAGCGTGATGTTGGTGGGAATAGAAGTTCAGAGGCCAAAGGTCAAAATCAGAACAGGGCACATGCGAAAAAAAAAAGTTCACACATAACAGACCTTGGGGTTTTTCAACCAGCACAGTCTGTACCACACTGGATTCCATAACTTTACAAACAGCATGGTTACAATAACTTTACGGTGGTCATAGCTACAGTAACTTTACAGGTGGTCATAGCTACAATAACTTTACGGGTGGTCATAGCTACAATAACTTTACAGGTGGTCATAGCTACAATCACTTTACAGACGGTCGTAGCACAATCTTGTGGAAAACCAAGTCCAGAGGACAAGAATTTAGCTTACAACATCACATGACACGACAGCAACATTAAGAAAGTGGTGAGAACTTGGATCTTAAGTCTACTCTCCATCAAGTGAGTGGTAATTTGGAGGAGAACAACTTTGAACCTGGTGGAGGTGAAGGTCACAGACAGGGTGCCGTGCGAAATAACGTTTTATCGAAAGTTACAACTCGCTTTGTCCTATCTTCCTTTTTCTCGCTGTTTCGTGATTTCGTGGTGGAATTAGCAGATGTGGCACGTGAGTCGTAAAGATGTCGGCCTCTCTTGTTTGGTGTGATGTGGTAACTGTGAGGTAGACATACACAGCAGATGACAGCAGCACAAAGATAGGAAACCCTAAGCCGCTGTGGTGTTGTGGTTAGCGCCCTGATCTGCGGATTGTCAAAGCCGCGGGATCGACTCCAACCAATCACAGGCGTTTACACGTTAGATTTTTCAATCCCGCCGGTTCTTACCCAGTGCTAAGTGTGCTATGGACTCAAATCGGAAGACTAGAACCACACTGTCGAGTTTCATTTAAATGGATGTGTCTGTAAAAGTCTAACTCGACTTTCTCACACTAGCACTACAGGTGTCTGTATCTCTCGGGCCTGGGTCTTGACAGGATACATTATGAAAGGAAGTTTAGTCGTGTAGTGTTCAAGGCAGTCCAGAACTGAAGTTCATGTCAATATCTTCGTCATCCTCATCTTCATTGATAATCTTTAATCTCAAACTCATTGATGATACTTTTTTTTCTAAGATTCAGCGGCCCTTCAACATGACTCTCCAGTGACCTCAGTGTCGATTTCCTCTCCATGTCCTTGTCCTTGGAGACCTCGTATCAAGGTCGTCGCTCATGCGGTTCCAGCGACCAAACAAATATTGTCGTCAGTGGGAGGCGTAGCCGATGACGTCCTGCTTATGTTGGATGAATACAGGCATCACTGAACGTGGCCAGAAAGAACAGCAGCAGGGCGGTGTCTCCTCCGCTGGGTTGCCTTACAACGACCTGATAGCCATAGCTCCATGTGGAGTGTCGTGGCTGCCACAGGTCAAGTCTAAATGTCGGTGTCCATAGAGAAGTTGGAATAAGCAGTGTGAGAAGGCGATGAAAATTAAGACAGTTTGAAAAAACTGGAAATATATCGTCTCTGTAATTTCTTTTAACCATGTGGTATGCGAAAAACACGTGAGTGAGAAGAGGTACGCAATTAGCGGGACGGAGCAAAATGTTTGAACGAGAACTGAACCGAGGAAAAGAAAGAAAAAAAAAAAAAAGAAAGATAAACAAAGCATCGAAATGCATTTGTGACATCTTCTAATTAATTCTGTTACAGACTGAAACCCAGTGGAGTTAAGCCAGCCAGCAGTCCATCAAACAAGAATAAAGCTTACGCACGTTGTTAACGTAAACAAAACAACAGCAACGACATGCACACAGTTAGTAAATAAGAAGAAATCTTGTTGTCAAGGTCGGGGAGACGAAAAAGTAAGTCACCAGACGGGTGTGCAGGAGAGCGCAGACATCCGTCACAGCAAGTGTTTGGGGGATCCGCTTTGATTTGAATCTGCCGCACAGATCCCCACCGACACGTTCCATCTTTGTTCCAGATCCGCTCCACAGATCCGCCCCAAGAATCGAACCGTTTCTTTCCTAGGCTGCACTCCATCAGTCCATAACATCTGTATGTTTGTTATTTGCATGTTCGCTCGTTCGTTCGTTCGTTCGTTTCGTTTGTTTGTTTGTTTGTTTTTGTTTGTTTGTTTGTGTGCTTGTTGGTTGGTTGCCTGCTCGTTTGCTTGCTCGCTTGCTTGCTTGCTTGTCTGCTTGGTTGGTTGGTTGGTTGGTTGGTTGGCTGGTTGGTTGGTTGGTTGGTTGGTTGGCTGTTCTGCCTCATCCTGCTGACAGACAGGACACATGTCAAAGCACTGACCTCCATGGAGGATATCGTTAACAGTGAAGGCAGCTCATCGTGCCCTGGGTTTCACCATCACAAGCTGATCTTTAGAACTAATGATGATGATATCTGTAACGATGAGCTAGCGCATGTTTATTGTTAAAACCCAGCAACAACAACATTTACACGATCCACGGCTTAAGTGTATTGTTCACGATAGCAAAGATCACGGGAAAGGGGGGGGGGGGGGGGGAGGCGGGAAGGGGGGTTTAACTCGACCGAGCTCGCCCATCTCACATTTCCCGCGGGATGTGCACAGAAGAAGTGGGTGGGGAAATTTGGCGGGAAAACCCGTGACGTCGATGATGTGGTCGTTGCACCAGCACCTCCTGATTCAGTATCGCCGGTCATCGATCAGCAGTGACTGATTATCGAACGCGGTCCTCCAAGCAGCTCCGTGTTCGCCTTTTAATTTTGTTTGATCGTGTTGCCAGTAGCTCAAATGACAGTCTGACCTGACCACTTCAGGTCTTGCTTTGTTCCTGAAGCTTCGGCGGTCTGGGACCTAAGCTGGATTCCTGGACACCTGTGTGAATCTGTTTGGTGCTTCTTCATTCCAACTTCTGTCAACATAAAGCTTTTGGACGTTTTACACCGTTTTGTCGCCCCTGCTGAGGTTTTTTTTTTTTTTTTTTTTTTTTTTTTTTCTTTCTTTCTTTTTCCTTTCCCCCTCCTTTCTGTTAATGTGTTTGCGTGTCTGTCTGTTAACAGGTTTACTCAAAAACTACCGTCCGATATTAACGAAACTTGCGGAAAAGACGGAAACCGGCCCAAGAAGGAAGCCTGTAAATCTATATGCGGATCTGTGCAATGGATCTAGATCAAAGCATGGATATAGTTTCCATTCAGAAAGAGTGTGCAAAAAATTGCAGAACTGATTTCGCGGAAATTCGGTGAAAAGATGGAGTGCAGCCCAACGGCCAGCCTATAAAACTTTGGTGCAGATCCGTCATGCGAATCCAGATCAAAGCACCGGACTATAATCCTGTGGATTTGACAAAGAACTGCGCTCTGTCAAGTGCCCTGATGAATTATTCAATGCAATGCTATATTGTTTGGGAGTTGGTCGCCTAGGCTAAATCACCCGAAGACGGAGGGTGGCTGTCTACAGGGTTTTGGTCATCAAGAACAACTACATACACAATCCTCTCATCCCATGACATGCGGTCAAGGTCAAGCCATGTTGTCTATTACCAAGCCGACCACAGGGACCGTATCAGGACTGCAGGCGAGTTAAAAACGGAACTGAGCACACATTTTTTTTTAAAAAGGTAAGACTAAAATTCTAAATCAAGTCCTGGAATTTAAAAGATCGGTCTCAAACAAAGCCTTTCACCAGCCCCGTTGCACGCATTGAAAGACGTTTGCCTGAAAGTTTTCGGATGACCTCCCCCCCCCCCCCCTCCCCCCCCTAGAACACACTACGACTGATGCACATGAAGATCACGTCAGCACTGTCACATTGGAGATAAAGCCATGACGAATCTTCGCTCGCTTCACACACAACATCGATGCACTAGGAGACAGTAGACAAGAATTCCGCTAGGCTTGTGAAAAGACTAGGTGTGTAACATCAACAAGATGTGACATGGAACTCGGCGTCTAGTCCACTAAGTTGACGGCCAGCCACAACAGCAGCATCACTACTGATGCATCTATCCATGGACAGAAGGTATGGACTGTTCAACAGCTCATTTATACCTGAGATCCATCATCAATAATACATTCAAACCAGAACTCCTTTCCAGGGCACCAAAGACAACACCAGCACTGTCCAGCCGTAAGCACCAAACTAGTTTGTCAGCCTCATATATGACGGAAAGAATTCACAAGTGTTTAGGATTACAGAGGTGATGCTGCATTCAGAAAATGCCAGGATCATACAGACTGAATAGGTTATCTATGATATAAAGCTCAGTTTGTCTGTCTGTCTGTTCGCTTATACACGGCCACAGTTTCAGGCCGATCGCCACCAAATTTGGTATCAAGTATCCTTGCTGTCCTACAAACAGCAACGTCGGGTCGGCGATCACGTGACGCATTGCGTCGTGACGCAATTTGCCTACACAGACGCAAAACTGGACATCGGAACACTACACGACAGACAAACTCACCGGGGCGAGACGGAGTCGAAGCGCGTAAGCGCTAGTACAAAATAAAAGAAGGCGTCAAATAAACTGTTGCGCGGAAGACGGACATGACGCATAGTGTAAAAACCCATCTTGCTGGACAGTGTTACAAAAAGTTGATTACTATCTGACAGTGGCAAGATTCTATGCTCAGTTAATCCGAATTCTGACGAACATTGATCCAGGCACTTAATATGCTCACACACACGTTTGCAAACACTTGTGTACCCGCCATACAAGAGAGAGAGAGAGAGAGAGAGAGAGAGAGAGAGAGAGAGAGAGAGAGAGAGAGAGAGAGAGAGAACAGCCGTATTGAAGGTTGAATCAAATACAGTGAAACATGTTGCGGAAAAGAGTAGCAATCCCCATCACACACACACACACACACACACACACACACACACGCACACGCACACGCACACACACACACACAAACACACACACACACACACAAACACACACACACACAAACACACACACACACACACACACACACACACACACACACACACACACACACTTCCCACCTCCATCACCCAC
>CM065717.1:89654266-89666766 GCA_033310375.1 Conus canariensis
CGGGCATGTCCCTTTCTGTGACTCCCTGTACAACACCTTTCGCCAAGACAGCACAGAGAGAGAGAGAGAGAGAGAGAGAGAGAGAGAGAGAAGAGAAGAGAGAGAGAGAGAGAGAGAGAGAGAGGACGTCCCAGAAGCAGACGAGATAAGTTCCGGGTGGACATCTCAAACGGCTAAGTTGATACAACTCTATCCTGTTGGTCATGACTGATGACTTTTGACTGACTAAGCGTCAACCGTGGTGCCCTTAAGATCCGTTGTCAAGGGAACGATAATTAGCAATGAAAATAATATATGCATCTCCAAGACCTGTCGTAACTTCACTGATGCTCCGTATGAAATGGTCTCTGACGTATTTCTCTTTATCACACTGTTTTTATGCTGATATGAAATAAACAGGAGAGCAGGGAGGTGGGGGTAAGGGGGGGGGGGGTACTTGCGGATGGGGGAGCCTGATGTTGGCTGATCAGTCGTGAAGCTTGAAACTGAATTTCATCTTTTCACCCCTGGAAAATACAAATAAACAAACGAGCATATCAGCTTCAACATGTTTGAGTATGTTAAGTGTACAAAAAAAACAACAACTGCTTGTACAAAAAGAGGAGTTTAAAAAAAAAGTTATAGAACTAACCCGTTCCTCCGAAATTTTGTAATTTTCAGGAGAATTAATGCCTCCTGACATGATTTTAAACAAATGATGAACAGATTTCCAACTGCAATGATAAACGCGCATGAGTTGTCTTCGGCTTATACGGCCATCTTAATTATTTCACGGCAACATCATTCTCCAATTACTATAAGAAGTACGTGATGTCATCCGTGAATCACACACACACACACACACACCACCACACACACACCTACTACCATCTCTCTCTCTCTCTCTCTCTCTCTTCTCCCCTACTACACTACACCACAATGCAATACAATACACCACAATACGATACAACACAACGCAAGAACACAATACAACACAATGCATCACAAAACAATACAATTAACACAAAACAATAAAATACAATACAATACAGTACAATGATCGAAAACCCGCCCAATGCGCTGTTGCACGTGCAGCGCGGGTGGATTACCCTCACGCGGTCTAAACGGTGTGGCTTGATGGAGCCGGCCTCTGGGGGAGACCAGGTGGCGTCAAGGAGGGGGCAGGGACATGGAGAACTACTTCAACTGTCTCGCCTCCGTCACTGAGACTCCCCTTCACCTGTGACGTCACAGCCATCAGTGTCGTCATCCAGACTCCCCGACGTGACGTCTTTGTTTAGTCGAATAAATCACTTTGTGTTTCGCAAGAGAGGTTTTGCCTGGTTTGGCTGTTGGTTGGTGGTTGGTTGGTTGACCGGTCAGTTGGTTGGTTGGTTGGTTGGTTGGTTGGTTGACTGGTTGGATGTTGGTTGGTTGGATGGTTGGTTGGTTGGTTGGATGATTGGTTGGTTGGTTGGCTGGTTGGTTGGTTGACCGGTCGGCTGGTTGGTTGGTTAGTTGGTTGGTTGGTTGGTCGGTTGATTGGTCGGTTGGTTGATTGTTTGGTCGGTTGGTTGGTTGGTTGGCTTTTTGGTTGGTTGGTTGGTCAGTTGATTGGTTGGTTGATTGGTTGGTTGGTTTGATAGATTGTTTGGTAGTTGGTTATTTGGTTGGTGACTGACTGGCATGTTGCTTGGTTGGTCGGTTAGCTGGTAGGCAACAAAGACAAAAACAACAATGATAAGAAAGAAAAGAAAAAGATACACCTGAAGGTGCGGGTAGGACCCAGAGAAGTGCTGTCCTCAACTGCCGAACAAACCAGCTGGGAGCAATCCTGCACCACCCTTGGAAGCCTGAGCTGTGTTCACACAGGGTGTAGGTACGCACAGGGCATTCCGTTAACACGTGAAGGGACATCATTGCTCCCTGGCAGATGCCGTTGTGTAATGGCCATTGGATGTGACACGACAGAACCTCCTCATCATGATCATCAGTATATCAATGATACTAACAACAATAGTAATAGCAGCAACAATATAACCACTACTACTACTACTACTACTACTATACTACTACTACTACTACTACATACTACTTATATTGGTGCAACTACCACTACTACTGCTACTGCTGCTGCTTCTTTTTCTGCTGCTGCATCTACTACTGCTACATATGATAATGATAAAAAATAATGGTAATAATGGTAGTAATGATAATAATAATCATCATCATCATCGATCAGTCATCATCATCATCATCATCGTCATCATCATCATCATAATGATGATAATAATAACAATAATGATAATAATAGTAATAATAATAATATAAAAACATAACAATAATGTAATAATAATGATGATCATCATCATCGTTATTATCATCATCATTATGATAATAATAATAATGATAATAATAATAGTGATAATAGTAATAATAATAATAATAATAATGATGATGATGATAATGATGATAATGATGATGATATGATGATGATGATGATGATGATACCACTATATTGATGGTGATGATTGTGCATGCGTGACTAAACCGGTGCTGCACAAAACGAAGAAGTCAACAACCGGGCCATTGATGCAACCAATTTATCACCTAATACCCCGGACATGCAACAGCTCGATTGTGTCACTTTTTATACAACACCTCCACCCGCCACCCACCCCACCTAGTTCCTCCCCCTCCCATCCGCCTCCCCTTCCTTCGCTACTACCCTCCCTCCCGACAATATTAAGACCACAGATACTGTGAATGATGTGACAGACGGTCAATATGCTTTAAGCGTTCGTTAGAGAGAGAGAGAGAGAGAGAGAGAGAGAGAGAGAGAGAGAGAGAGAGAGGAGAGGAGAGGAGAGACAGAGACAGACAGACAGAGAGGCAGTGAAAGATAGAGACAGAACACACACACACACACACACACACACACACACACACACACACACACACACACACACACACACAACACACACATGCACACACAGACATACGCACGACACACAGACACAGACACACGACACACAGACACACACACACACAACACACACACACACACACACACACGCACGCACGCGCACGCACGCACGCGCGCACGCACGCACACACACACACACACACACACACACACACACACACACACACACACACACACACTCACTCAGTCACATACACATAGAGACAGACAGACAGATAGACACGCAGAGAGGGACATACAGATAGAAAGACAGGCACAGAGAGGGAGGGGGGGGGGGAAACGATGGTAATGACAATGATTCTTTGTTTCATTCTTTATTTGACAGACAGACACAGACATACAGATACACAGACACACAGACACAGATACAGAGAGACAGAGATAGAAGTTGACAGACAGACACAGACAACACACACACACACACACAGCACACAGAACCAAACACAGAATACAATTAACACACACACACACACACACACACACACACGGATGGACAGAGATAGAGACAGACAGACAGACAGACAGACAAAAAAACACAGACAGAGAGGCAGCGAGACAGAAGGAGAGAAACCGCTAGAGACAGAGAGAAACAAGAGAGAGAGAGACAAACTCAAACTCAAACTCAAACTGATTTGATGTTTAGGCACATGGAGCCTATAAACATGTAGAGTTCACATAATAGTAATTAACGTATGTACTAACAACTCTTCAGCTCACCAGAAGGGGAAAAAAACGGGGGCGGGGGGGAGGAAAACTACTAAACGAGACAAATGAAAATGATGCAATGAAAGCAAAGTGCATGAATAAGAAAATCATTAAGAGGGTACGGAAAAAGTGTCATACACATTGAGTTAAGACAGACGTCTTCGGCCTGTTTAAGTGTTTTGAGGTAGAAATTGGGGTTGTATCACTTTGTTTAATATCAACAAATCAGGCAGTGATCAGCGATCTCTCAATTTGAATGCATAAAAAATAAACTTTGCAAGTTGGATTAGAACGTCGTCACATTCAGACTTTAGGATAGAAAGCTTTTTGAATTTGAAAAGATCTAGACTGACCCTAGTAAGCAATTTATGTCTGAGATCATCATATGCAGGCAGAAGAAAAGAAAATGCATTTCGTCTTCAGAGGAATGTGTACATAATGGACACAATAGTAAAGGGCATCTGAAGTATATCTATATCTGTTGTTTTTCAATTCTGTTACGCCAAGCCTAAATCGTATAAACATATTGCGGATGTATCTTGAAATTATTAGATCAAAATACTTTTTCTGGTCCTAGAGCACTTTTGAAAGAACTGTATAGATTGTATCGTGGTCTTGTTTCAATGTTTTCTTACCATTGTTGCAAAAAGAAATCGATTTGTCTTTGTTTGGATTCACTTAGGAAATCTTTTGGATTACCTACCCCTTGATACAACCATTCATAGGCAAAACCAGACGTACAAAGAATTTTTTTTTTTGCATGAGTAACCCATGTGGTTTTCCCTCTTTCATCGAGTGATTTCAACATGTGATACGCCATGCTTGCAAATCTGTCATTCGTTAAAGTGCATAACCTTAACCAGAAGGCTATGCATCTCACTTAAACTAGGATACGTAAGGGATAGCGGTTCAATTCTCCATAGACACAGAGATTTGGTGTATGTAGACTTACATTTGAAAAACGCTTACATGCAAAAACATGTACCTTTTCTATTTGATTGAATTCTAGAATACCCCAAATCAGAGACAGAGACAGAGCGGTAGAGAGAGAGGAGAGAGAGAGAGAGAGACAGAAACAGAGACAGAGAGAGAACGGAAAAGGAAGGGGGGTGGGGGGTGGGGGGTAGGGGGGTAGGAGACCAGCTCGGCCCCCATCAGGCTGAGTAGAGAGGTGAAGGCGGGCGGCAAAATGCTGTAATAGCTAATGCTGTAATAGCTAATCTCCCCTCTCAGGCCACACACACACACACACACACACACACACACACACACACACACACACACACACACACACAAGGAGCAGGCGCTTTACTGTGCCGCTGAGATGGATGGCGCCAGTTTCATGGCTCATTCGTCCACAATCATCGCACCATCTGTTGCCACAGTACACACACACACACACACACACACACACACACACACACACACACACACACACACACACGCACGCACGCACGCACGCACACACGCACACGCACGCACGCACGCACGCACACACACTACACACACACACACACACACACACACACACACACACACACACACACACACACAGCCACGTGGAGGATCTTTCTTTCTCATGTATGATATCATGATGGGTGGGGGGTGAAGGGGTAGAGGGGTTAGTGGGGGTTGGGGTGGGATGAGAGAGAGCGAGAGAGAAAGAGAGAGAGAGAGAGAGAGTGTGTGTGTGTAGTGTGTGTGTGTGTGTGTGTGTGTGTTGTGTGTGTGTGTTGTCTGTGTGTGTGTGTGTGTGTGTGTGTGTGTGTGTGTGTGTGTGTGGGGTGTGTGTGCGAGCACGCGCGCGCGGCTTGCCATATAAATGTAGGGTGGGGTGGGGAAAGTGTATGAACCAATATAGCCACAGTGGCAATCTTTTCATTGTCGACTGTCGTGAATGGTGAGTGTGCGCGCACAACTGTGTGTGTGTGTGTGTGTGTGTGTGTGTGTGTGTGTGTGTGTGTGTGTGTGTGTGTGTGTGTGTGCGTGTGTGTGTGTGTGACTCGCGCGCGTGTGTGTGTGTGTGTTGTAGTGCGCGCACGTGTGTGTGTGTGTGTGTGTGTGTGTGTGTGTGTGTGTGTGTGTGTGTGTGTTGTGTGTGTGTGTGTGTGTGTGCGTGTGTGTGTGTGTGTGTGTGTGTGTGTGTGTGGTGTGTGTGTGTGTGTGTGTGGTGTGAGAGAGAGAGAGAGAGCTCGCGCGCGCGCGTGCGTGCTTGCATGCGTGCGTGCGTGCGTATGTGTGTGTGTGTGTGGGGGGGGGGAGGGTGGCTGAGTGGGGGGAGATGTAGCCACAGCAACAATCTTTTGAATAGTTGTTCCTTGTGTACTTCTTTTTGTGATCAATTTTCTACGGCATTTTTTTTTTTTTTTTGGGTCTATTTTTTTTTTAATTGATTTGTTAACCCTTTTCATATAGTTCAGTTGATGTGTTGGCTTGTTACACGTGCTTATCGGGGATACACAGAGACAGAGACAGAGAGACTGACAGACAATTGAGCGTGTGACAGCAGACCGGCTTCATCTTTTCAGATTTTGTTTTGTTTTGAATCATTCGTTCGTTCGCTTAATTCTGTCCAATGCATAATTTCTCTACTCCCTACACCTACCCAGTATGGGTTATGAAGAAGTTTTTTTTCTTCTTCTTTTCTTTTCTTTTCTTTTTTGTTTTCTTTTCTTTTCTTTGTGTCAACAGGTTTCTTGACGCGTGCACACAGCACCGGCAGCCTCACGAGCTTTTTGGCCACATCCCAAAGACCAGATCCTAGATCCCACCAGGCCACCACCACGCAAACTGTAGCCAAGCGGAGTAATGAAGACAAGAGGAAGAAAACGAAATCCGCACAAAGTTCACAAGATTCGAACCAGGAACCGCGAACCAAACTATCTCGCGCGTCCCACGAAGCCCTCCGAGCGAACGTAAACATTTTCACCAACTGCCTTCACGAATCACAGACCTTTCCTGTTTGTAAGATGAGGGGGAGGGCTGAAGAAGGAAGGGGGAGAGGATAGAGGAAGGTAGGTTGGTGAGTGATTTGGGAAGTGGTAGGGGCTAGAACAGCATACAATTTTATTTGTCTAATTCCTTTCTTATTGTCATCCCCCCTTAAAGTTAACATCCAATCTTGATTACAATGAAGATGACATCAGAGCAAAAGTGGGATGACTGAGCCGCCAAACCAAGGATACAAACAAGCTGCAAAACAGACATACGGCGTTTCGACCTACTAGTCTTCTTCAGGCAGGATAAATAACATTTAAAACACTGAACACAAAGGACGAACAAACACTCACTTGTCTATTCTAGGATGATATCATTGTGAATTGTACATGGAGAGATGTTTCAGAGATTGGGCGGTGTTATTCTTATTTTGTTCATTGGTTCGGATTTTTTTCTTTTAACAGGGGATAAGGGATCTCATCTGGATGTCTTTGATAGATGTATATGCGCACCGGTCAATGTCATTCACCCGTAAACTGTCTACTCTGCCTCCACTAGTGGACCATGAAATTCAACTGTCACCGGTTGCTTTTCAATATTCTATCTAAAGTATTGAAAAGAGGCGACGGGAGATAGGGGGAGGGGGGGGGGGGGGAGGAGGGGGGAGACAAGAAACTCGGTATATTGGCTGTATTTAAATGAGAGGCTGCAGCTGCTTCTGTTCTCTCCAATTCCTCTTATCATCCGTCTGCTTCCCTTTCCTGCTTCCTCTGGCCTTCCTCTGTCTCTCCTTCTCTCTCTCTCTCTCTCTCTCTCTCTCTCTCTCTCTCTCTCTCTCTCTCTCTCTCTCGCTCGCTCGCTCGCTCGCTCGCTCTTCTCTCCCTTCCATTGTCACCAGTTTTTGAACGCCATTTTTGAGTAGGTGTGTGCAGCGTTTGACCCTCCCTGTCCCTCCACCAACAAAAGAGCGCATCAGACCGCATCCTGGCAGCGGGTCAGCGAAATAATGCCGAAGGTCAGGCTTTTCATTTCTCATTCTTTATTGGAGGCTGGAAGGGGCGGGATGAGTGAGGTGGAGGGGGGGGGGGAGTGAAAAAATGGATTGGGGCGGCGTGACCTGGTCCTGACAGGTAAATTGATTTCTCTGTCTCTCTGTCTCTCTGTCTGCCTGTCTGTCTGTCTGTCTGTCCGTCTGTCTCTCTCTTCTGTCTGTCTGTCTGTCTGTCTGTCTCTCTCTCTCTCTCTCTCTCTCTCTCTCTCTCTCTCTCTCTCTCTTCTTCCTCTCTCTCTCTCCTTCGTGCTATTTTTCTGCTGGGCTGCAGTGCATTGTAGTCGAATGTCGGAGGTCATTTTTTGGCGATCAAAGGGAGGTAAATCCCGGTTGTTGTTTTTTTTTTTTATATAGTGGGCCCTGGCACGAACCAGAGGAAGTTGCAGATGGGAAAATAAGGATCGGAAAATACGCGGAAAACGAGGCTTTGTTGGGACGAGACCGCCTGCTGAGCGATTCACCACAAGTCTGCATGGGGGTTGGGGGGGGGGGGTGATGGGGAGGGAGGGAGGAAGAGGGCGGAAGAGGGCAAAAGCAGGGCGAGAGGAGATGAGAGGACTTCGGGGGTGGGGGGTGGAGGGAATGAAGGTGGACTGGCGCTGGACACACAAATGGAGGGGATGCCCAGTGTTTATCATTATTATTATTATTGTTATTATCATTAATATTATTATCATTATCACTATTATTGTTGTTGTTGTTGTCATTATTATTAGTGTTATTATCATTATCATTATTTTGATTATCATTATTGTTATTTTTGTTAATGTTATTATCATTATCATTATTTATGTTGGTTGCTGCGGCATAGTCAAAGGGGGGAGGGGACGGGTAAGAATGGGACGGCGTGGGGAGAATAAGTACTGGGATGGGGGTCAGAAGAAAGATGCGAGTGGGAGAAGGAGGGGGGGGCAGTAAGCGCGCAGATCGAAATAAGTGGTGCGTGTGTGTGGTTGTTTGGATCGTTGTGTGTGTGTGTGTGTGGTGCGTGCGTGCGTGCGTGCGTGCGTGCGTGCGTATTTAGATGCTCTAATCATAAATTACCAATTGAAGTAGATCGTCGATTTGCTATTCCAAAAGAAGAAAGGTTATGTAATAAATGTGACATGTCTGGAATAGGAGATGAATTTCATTTTGTCATGGAGTGTTCATCATACATTACTTTGCGCAACACGTATTTACCAAAAAGATTTCTCTCCCCAAAACCTGTCTATAATTTTTGTCAAATGATGTCTTCTACTAATCGAAAACAAATGCTTCTATTGTCAAAGTATATTAGATCATCTCATGTGTTGTAAATTGTCACTGTATGTCAACATTGACTAGCAATTTATGTTTTATTTTGGCTTGTTTGTTTTCCTTTTCCTGTTATTGCTTTAAACTCACCCTTCCTCCATACCCCAAAAGCGGCAAAAGGAATAAATATTGTTCTTGTTCTTGTTCTTGTGTGGGTGTGTGTGTGTGTGTGGGGGGGGGGGGGGGGGGTTGCAGGGGGGAATATAAACCCACACCAAAGAAGCTGGCTTTTACAGGGGAGGTCAGTAAGGTCACTATGTGTGACACGCGGGGGGGGGGGGGGGGGGGGGGGGGCGCAAACTGCTTTTAACAGTACCGCATGAACTGAACTGAAATGAACACTGCTCACACCCAGCGCCGCTCCCCCCTCCCCCCCCCTTCCCTCCTCCCCCCCTCTCCACTTCCTCCATCCTTCCCCCCTCACACTCACACTTGTAGGTGTCTTCAATTAAAGATCAGAAGCAGCTGAGTGTTTGTTAGTCCCGTCTCCAAATGTCCACATTTTTGCGGCCGCGGAACACCGTCTGTTTAGCTGAAACTAGGGAAATCCTATCCGAGAACCTCAAAGCTGATATAATCATTGTTCCACTGGGAAGAGAGAGAGAGAGAGAGAGAGAGAGAGAGAGGAGAGAGAGAGAGACAGACAGACAGACAGACAGACAGACAGACAGACACAGACACACAGACTACTACTACAACTACTACTATTACTACTACTGCTATCACCGCTACTACTACTACCACTACTACTACTACTACTACTACTACTACTACTACTACTACTACTACTACTACTACGGTGAAGAAGAAGAAGAAGAAGAAGAAGAGCATTTAAGCACATATAAATATTTCTGAAGACCAACTTACTGTACTTCACAAGATTACTCTCTGACCAAGTCGCAGTTTCATTGACGCATATTTCATATGCGAAATGAGAGCAATATAGCGCACTGTCCTGACCCTACCAACGCATACACTATCAACACACAATCATGCAAACGTTACATAGACAACCTGTTATGCAAAAAGAGAATCTGAGTGTCTTAAGAGACAGATGTAATTTGTTCCAAGAATGCAAGCATTATGAGATATATCACTTATTATGGAAAAGATTAGTTTTAAAACCTGTCCTGGATACAATGAGAGATCGGAGCATCTGAGAGAGATATGGATTATTTGTCAGGGCCTCCAGTTTCGACGAATGAATACTCGCTGAGTGGACTTCTGCCGAATGGATTCTCGCCGAGTGGGCTTCTGCCGAATGGATTCTCGCCAAGTGGACTTCTGCCGGATGGATTTTCGCCGAGTGGGCTTCTGCCGAATGGATTCTCGCCGAGTGGGCTTCTGCCGAATGGATTCTCGCCGAGTGGATTGCTGCCGGATGGATTCTTGCTGAGTGGACTTCTGAAGGGTGGATTCTCGCCGAGTGAACTTCTGCCGAATGGATTTTCGCTGACTGGACTTCTGCCGGATGGATTTTCGCCGAGTGGACTTCTGCCGGATGGATTTTTGCCGAGTGGACTTCTGCCGGATGGATTCTCGCCGAGTGGACTTCTGCCGATGGATTCTCGCCGAGTGGACTTCTGCCGGATGGATTCTCGCCGAGTGGACTTCTGCCGGATGGATTCTCGCCGAGTGGACTTCTGCCGGATGGATTCTCGCCGAGTGGACTTCTGCCGGATGGATTCTCGCCGAGTGAGCTTCTGCCGGATGGATTCTCGCCGAGTGGACTTCTGCCGGATGGATTCTTGCCGAGTGGACTTCTGCAGAATGGATTCTCGCCGAGTGGACTTCTGCCGGATGGATTCTCGCCGAGTGGACTTCTGCAAGATGGATTCTCGCCGAGTGGACTTTTGCCGAGTGAGAAGCGCCCTTTCGCCGAGGATTATATCTAGTCTAGGGGTAAATGCAAACGTGGGTGCTTTTGGCTACCTTAAACGCTGAACATAATCGTGAACTTTAGAGGATTTCATCTTGTCATGTAATGTATGTACTCAGTGGAGCCAGTCATTTCCTTTCTTAACATACGGACCGTGACTATAACGGACAGCGAAATTCGTTTCCACTTCCACTTTAAAGGGTGGAAGATCTTTATTTTCAAAGGTCATTTTATAATTTTATAAAAACAGTATCACAGTGCAGACCTGTGTGTGTGTGTGTGTGTGTGTGTGTGTGTGTGTGTGTGTGTGTGTGTGTGTGTGGAGTGAGAGAGAGAGAGAGAGAGAGAGAGAGAGAGAGAGAGCTTCGTTGACAACTGAATTTCCCGCCCATGTTAAAAACAACTACTCCCCTCCCCCCCCCCCCCCCCCCCAATCCCTACTCCCTCCCCACCCCTCCCCCCCAACTCACCCCTTCGGTAAAAATCCACTCGGCAAAAAGTTCATTCCGCAAAAGTCTACTTGGTTGTTCCCTGTGCCCAGGGCTTGGAAACAAGAAAGACTTTCTCCGTGGGCCTTTGTTGTCAGTGTGGGCGGTGGCGGGAGACGAGTGTGACAGCAACAGGCACATGAAGATATTCACAGCATGATACTGTGCTGTTACTGCTGTCGTTTTCTCTCTCTCTTTTTTTTTTCCAAGGGGAGAGAGGAAGAGGGAGGTGGAGAATGAAGGGAAATGGTGGCATAAAGGACAGAGGTAGAGCGGTGGGAGATGGGAGCAGGGGAGGGGATGTGGGGGTGGGAGGGACAGGTGGAAAAAGAATTAGGAAGGACAGGGGTGGGATATGGTCTGGCGCTAGTCACTTATAAGGACCACTGTGGTGTTTTTGTTTCTTTCTGTCTGTCTGCCTTTCTTTCTTTCCTTCTTTCTTTCTTTTCTTCTTTCCTTCTTTCTTTTTTCTTCTTTCCTTTCTTTCTTTTTTCTTTCTTTCTTCTTTCTTTTTTTTTCTTTCTTCTTTCCTTTTTTTCTTTCTTTCTTTCTTTCTTTTCTTCTTTCTTTCTTTTCTTTCTTTCTCTTCTTTTCCTTTCTTTCCTTCTTCTTTCTTTTTTCTTTCTTCTTTTTTCTTTCTTTCTTTCTTTCTTTCTTTCTTTCTTTCTTTCTTTCCTTCTTTCCTTCTTTCTTTCTTTCTTTCTTTCCTTCTTTCTTTCTTTCTTCTTCTTTCTTCTTCCTTCTTTCTTCTTTCTTTCTTTCTTCTTTCTTTCTTTCTTCTCTTTCCTTCTTTCTTTCTTTCTTTCCTTCTTTCTTCTTTCTTTCTTTCCTTCTTTCCTTCTTTCTTTCTTTCTTTCTTTCTTTCTTCTTTCTTTCTTCTTTCCTTCTTTCCTTCTTTCTTTCTTTCTTTCTTTCCCTTCTTTCTTTCTTTCTTCTTCTTTTCTTTCTTTCCTTCTTTTTCTTCCTCTCTTTCTTTTTCCCTCTTTCTTTCTTTCTTTCTTTCTTTCTTTCATTTCATCTTCTTTCTTTCTTTCTTTGTGGTCTGGCGCTAGTCACATATAAGGACCACTGTGATGTTTTGTTTGTTTGTTTAAATGCAAGCTGCTGTCAAAAGTAAGCTGGGTGGTGGAGAGGGAGGTATGATGCTGGGCCGGAGTAGGGGGCCGGGGAGAGGAGGGG
>CM065717.1:89676766-89681766 GCA_033310375.1 Conus canariensis
TCCAAACTGCCTTCAAAAACCAGTCTCGCTTTTTGAACAAGAATATTCAATATGACTATGTGTTGGTCTGACTTGACTATGACTGGCTCATTCATCACTGTCCATTGTGTAATTTCATCATTACAACAGATTTCTCCATTTTAGATTCGGGTGGCTTTATTGTACGATCAGATCATACTGGTTGTGTAGCAGTGTATCGAATTATGTCATACCGAATCACATTGTACCGCATCCTATCGCACCGTATTGTACTGTGTTGCATCGTATTGTATTGTATTGTATTGATGCGCACAAAAAAGAGCTTTGTGTTCGAATCCATTGCGTTCTTAAACAAACACAGCATGTAAGAAGAAGAGATTGTGGATTACCTGTGATATAATATGCATGTGCGCGTGTGTGTATATCTGTGAGCAAGCGGGAAAGTATAGATGCTGGAGTGGTGTGTGTGTGTGTGTGTGTGTGTGTGTGTGTGTGTGCGTGTGTGTGTGTGTGGTGTGTGTGTGTGTGTGTGTGTGTGTGTGTGTGTGTGTTATGTGTACATGTCCTGGAGCAGTGAGGAATAGAAATGTCTGGAATATGTCTTATCTTAATGATTTTTAATGATGAATCACCTCTCTCTCTCTCTCTCTCTCTTTCGTCTCTCTCTCTCCTCTCTCTCTCTCTCTCTCTCTCTCTCTCTCTCTCTCTCTCTCTCTCTCTCTCTCTCTCTCTCATATGCGTGTGGGCACGCACGTATGTATGTATAATTATGTGTGGCTGAGTGCATGTTTTATTTGCACTACAAAAAAGGAGAAAGAATAAAATTCCCATTTTTGTGATACATGCATGATTTATTGTTTGAAAGTAATTTTAATTTTCAGTGTCATGTTTGTAACTAATATGTATGTCTTAACTTTTAGGGCAGCGGTCACGAATTTAATTTCTCTTTAAACAAGAGATAATAAAGTTTTCTGAAGTCTGAAGTCTGTATTGTTTTGTATAGTATTGCTTCATATCGTGTCGTATTGTATTGTGTGGTGTCGTTATCATATTGTATCATATCACATTGTAATGTACTAAGTTGCATTGTTTTGCTGTATTCTCTTGTTTTGTTTTGCATCCTATGATATTGTATCACGTTGTATGGTATCCAGTCAAACTGTGCTGTTCTTTGTTGTGTTGTATTGTACCTCCCTGTTGTATTGCACTGTGATCTGGAATGTTTCTTGTTTTATCCATGCAGTTATTCCTTCACAGACATCACTAAACAGGAAAAGAATACCTTGCGTTGTACTGCACTGCATTGTACGATGGCGTTGTGTTCTCAGTTCAGTCAGATATGCCCATTGCTCCTCCCGAAGCATAGGCCGCTGACAACAGTCCGCCAGGGTCCTCGGTCCTGGGCTGCCCTCTCTAGTTGTTTCCAGGTGTGTCCCATCTTCTTGCTGTCTGCCTCAAGGTCCCGTCGCCAGTGTTTTTTGGCCGTCCTCTTTTCCGTTTTCCCTGGGGGTTCCATGATAACGCCTGTCTGGTAATGTTACTGGCTGGCTTCCTCAGGGTGTGCCCAATCCATCCCCATCTTCTGCGCCGGATCTCATCTTCGGTTGGCAGTTGGTTGGTACGCTGCCACAGGTCTGAGTTGCTGATGGTGTTGGGCCAGTGGATCTGGAGGATTCTTCTCAGACAGCTGTTGATGAAAGTCTGCACTTTCCTGGTGGTGGTCTTTGTTGTCCTCCATGTCTCGGCTCCATACAGTAGCACTGACTTGACGTTGGAGTTGAACAGCCTGATCTTCGTGCGAGGTGATACCACCTTGGAGCTCCATATGTTCTTCATCTGCAAGTATGCTGCCCTCGCCTGGCCGATTCTTGCTCTGACGTCTGCGTCTGTGCCACCCTGCTTGTCAATGATGCTGCCCAGATATGTAAAGGCCTCCACTTCTTGAAGCAGAGCAGGATGGAAAAAGCAAGTGGGAGGTGGGGGGAGGAGAGCAGGAGGGGTACGTATAGGGATATGTGGGATGGAGCGTACGCAGAGCGGACAAGATACCCTTAGGATTGTGTGGTGGAAAAATGAACTTGTGAAGTGTTTCTTCTTTTATCCATGCAGTTAATCCTTCACAGGCATCACTAAACAGAAAAAGAAACAATTGAACTATTATTAACGCTGAGGTATTTAAAGAAAAAAACAAAGGGGGGGGGGGGGGGGTCGTTTAATCTGCATTTCACAAATAATAAAAGAAATAATTTCTACAGAGAAAAACATTCAAAAACAGGGATTTCGAGCCTGCCAGGATTCGAATCAATAATCTGCTGATCCTTAGTCAGATGCGTTATCCATTGCGCCACAGGCCCTACTTACAAACGCTGCTCAATTCTGGTCTCTTGCTCTGTTTCTCACAAAACTCGCATGGTCCCATGGCTCATGCTGACACTACTCATGTACACAGCTGTGATGTGAATAGGACTCTCTCTCTCTCTCTCTCTCTCTCTCTCTCTCTCTCTCTCTCTCTCTTCTGTGTGTGTGTGTGTGTGTGTGTGTGTGTGTGTGTGTGTGTGTGTGTGTGTGTGTGTGTGTGTGTGTGTGTGTGTGTGTGCTTCAAATGTAACGTCTATCCCCTCTAGGTGATATTAGACGGAAAAAGACACCACCTCATCAACCCAAAAACAAACAAATAAACTAAATCCTAATGATAAAGCTAGAAAACTACAAATGGTTTTGATGTGGAGAGAAAAGAGAGGTAGGGGACGGATGAAGATGGTCCTTTAGCATATTTTATGTAGATTTAGTAGTAGGTAAATGATTGACTCATTTAAAAGTAACCTCATAGGTGAGATGATAAACGTGAGAAACTATAGGTACTTACTATAAGTGTGTGTGTGTGTGTGTGCGTGCGTGCGTGCGTGCGTGCGTGCGTGCGTGGTGGTGTGTGGTGTGTGTGTGTGTGTGTGTGTGTGTGTGTGTGTGTGTGTGTGTGTGTGTGTGTGTGTGCCTCTCCGTATGTGTCTGCCTCTCTGTGTGCCTCTGTCTCTGCCCTGTGTGTGTGTGTGTGTGTGTGTGTTGTGTGTGGTGTGTGTGTGGTGTTGTGTTGTGTGTGTGCCTCTCCGTATTGTCTGCTCTCTGTTGCCTTGTCTCTGCCCTCTCTGTCTGTCTGTCTGTCTGTCTGTCTGTCTTTTCTCTCTCTCTCTCTCTCTCTCTCCCCTCTCTCTCTCTCTCTCTCTCTCCCCTTTTACATTTTACTTATGCTATTTTCTTCTTGTTAATTGTTCTTGTGGTTGTTGTTGTACTTCAAATTGCTTTGCCTTCATTCGCTCCTTTCACCGTTAATCTCAGTGTTTGTTTCTTGGTGGTGGTCCGTATTGTTTGTTTGTTCCCATTCTAGTTGTTTGTTTGTATCATCAAATTGTGATGAAGACGTTGTGCCATTTAGTACTAGCTTTCGTAGAATAGTAACGGCAAGTAGGAAAAATGGCCGACAAAACCAATGCTTTCATCGTTGTGAAATAAAGAATCATTGGCACTGCCCTTCTCTGTCTTCCCTTCTCTCCCTCTCTCACCTTCCTCCCTGCCCCCCCCCCCCCCCCCCCCCTCCCCCCCCCCCCCCTCCTCTCTCTCCTCTCTCTTCTCTGTCTCTCTCTCTCTCTCTCTCTCTCTCTCTCTCTCTCTCTCTCTCTCTCTCTCTCTTCCCTCTTTCATCTCCATCTCCGATATGCGCACGCCGGCACCTCTGTTTCTCGTGGCTTTTCTCTGTATTATTTCACGTTTATCTGTTACAAGTGTCAGGAGTCTTCCGTTCTTCTCCCTCTGTCATCAGCCTTAGAGGGTTAACTGTAGTACACGTTGTGTTTGTGTCGTGTTGTGTTGTATCATGTCGTGTAGTGTCACGTCGTGCAGTGTCGTGTCGCGTCGTGTCTTGTCTTGGCTTGCCTTGCCTTGCCTGCCTTGGCTTGGCTTGCCTTGCATTACCTTGCCTTGGCTTGCCTTGGCTTGGCTTGGTTTGGCTTGGCTTGGCATGGCGTGCCTTGTCTTGCTTGCTGCTTGCCTTGCTTCTTGCCTTGCCTTGCCTTGCCTTGCCTTGCCTTGCCTTGCCTTTGCCTTACCTTCACTTGGCTTGTCTTGGCATGCCATGCCGTGCCTTGCCGTGGCTTCGCTTGACTTGTCTTGGCATGCCTTGCCTTGCCTCGCCTCGCCTTGCCTTGCCTTGCCTTGCCCTTGCCTTGCCTTGCCTTACCTTCACTTGGCTTGTCTTGGCATGCCATGCCGTGCCTTGCCGTGGCTTCGCTTGACTTGTCTTGGCTTGCCTTGCCTTGCCTTCTTGCCTTGCCTTGCCTTGCCTTGCCTTGCCTTGCCTTGGACTTATTTTGGCATGCCTTGCCTTGCCTTGCCTTGCCTCCTTGCCTTGCCTTGCCTTCGCTTGCCTTGCTTGCCTTGCCTTGCCTTGCCTTGCCTTGCCATGCCGTGCCTGCCGTGCCGTGCCGTGCTGCCGTGCCGTGCCGTGCCGTGCCTTGACATGGCTTGCCTTGCATTGGCATGCCTTGCCTTGACATGCCTTGGCGTGCTTTGGTGTGCCTTGCCTTGCCTTGTTTTCTGTGACTTTGTGCATCAAATTAGGGTTCCTCTGTTGAGGTGTGTCGCGTCGTGTCGCGTGTTCGTTATGTAGTGTAGTGTTGTGTTGTGTTGTGTTGTGTTGTGTTGTGTTGTGTTGTTGTTGTGTTGTTGTTGTGTTGTTGTTGTGTTGTTGTTGTGTTGTACGTACTCTATGTGCTTCAGTGAATTGTATAGGTTCATCGTCAAAACAAATCATTTGCGTCAAATTCTGGCTCTTGTCTTGTCTTGTCTTGTCTTGTCTTGTCTTGTTTGTCTTGTCTTATATGTCTTGTACTGTATTGTATTGTATTGTATGTATTGTATTGTATTAATTGTATCGTAATTATTGTTTTATATCATTCATCATTACAACAGTTTTATTTCTCCGTTTGAAATTCGGGTCGCTTTATCGTAACGCATCGCATCATATTGCA
>CM065717.1:89684241-89686741 GCA_033310375.1 Conus canariensis
TTTTATTTGCCAACTACAAAAAGGAGAAAGAATTAAATTCCCATTTTTGTGATACATCATGATTTATTGTTTGAAAGTAATTTTAATTTTCAGTGTCATGTTTGTAACAATATTAATGTCTTAACTTTTAGGGCAGCGGTCACGAAATTTAATTTCTCTTTAAACAAGAGATAATAAAGTTTTTCTGAAGTCTGTAGTCTGTATTGTTTGTTATAGTATGCTTCATATCGTGCGTATTGTTTGTTGGTGTCGTTATCATATTGTATCATATCACATTGTATGTACAAAGTTGCATTGTTTTGCTGTATTCTCTTGTTTGTTTTGCATCCTAGGATATTGTATCACGTTGTATGGTATCCATCAAACTGTGCTGTTCTTTGTTTGTTGTATTGTACCTCCCTGTTGTATTGCACTGTGATCTGGAAATGTTTCTTGTTTTTATCCATGCAGTTATTTCCTTCACAGACATCACTAAACAGAAAAGAAACCTTGCGTTTGTACTGCACTGCATTGTACGATGGCGTTATGTTCTCAGTTCAGTCAGATATGCCCATTGCTCCTCCCAAGCATAGGGCCCTGACAACATCCGCCAGGGTCCTCGTCCCTGGCTGCCCTCTCTAGTTTGTTTCCAGGTGTGTCCCATCTTCTTGCTGTCTGCCTCAAGGTCCCGTCGCCAATGTTTTTTGGCCGTCCTCTTTTCCGTTTTCCCCTGGGGTTCCATGATAACGCCTGTCTGGCGATGTTACTCTGGCTGGCTTCCTCAGGGTGTGCCCAATCCATCCCCATCTTCTCGCCGGATCTTCATCTTCGTTGGCAGTTGGTTGGTACGCTGCCCCAAGGTCTGAGTTGCTGATGGTGTTGGGCCAGTGGATCTGGGAGGATTCTTCTCAGCAGCTGTTGATGAAAGTCTGCACTTTCCTGGTGGTGGTCTTTGTTGTCCTCCATGTCCTCGGCTCCATACAGTAGCCTGACTTGACGTTGAGTTGAACAGCCTGATCTTCGTGCGAGGTGTACCACCTTGGAGCCCATATGTTCTTCATCTGCAAGTATGCTGCCTCGCCTGGCCGATTCTTGCTCTGACGTCTGCGTCTGGTGCCACCCTGCTTGTCATATGCGCCCAGATATGTAAAGGCCTCCACTTCTTGAAGCAGAGCAGGATGGAAAAAGCAAGTGGAGGTGGGGGAGGAGAGAAAGAGGGTACGTATAGGGATATGTGGGATGGAGCGTACGCAGAGCGGACAAGATACCCTTAGGTTTGTGTGGTGGAAAAATGAACTTGTGAAGTGTTTCTTCTTTTATCCATGCAGTTAATCCTTCACAGGCATCACTAAACAGAAAAAAAAAAACAATTGAACTATTATTAACGCTGCTTTTAAAGAAAAAAAAACAAAGGGGGGGGGGGGGGGTCGTTTAATCTGCATTTCACAAATAATAAAAGAAATAATTTCTACAGAGAAAAACATTCAAAAACAGGATTTCGAGCCTGCCAGGATTCGAATCAAAAATCTGCTGATCCTTAGTCAATGCGTTATCCATTGCGCCACAGGCCCTACTTACAAACGCTGCTCAATTCTGGTCTCTTGCTCTGTTTCTCACAAAACTCGCATGGTCCCATGGCTCATGCTGACACTACTCATGTACACAGCTGTGATGTGAATAGGACCTCTCTCTCTCTCCTCCTCTCCTCTCTCTCTCTCCTCTCCTCTCTCTCTCTGTGTGGTGTGTGTGTGTGTGTGTGTGTGTGTGTGTGTGTGGGTGTGTGTGTGTGTGTGTGTGTGTGTGTGTGTGTGTGCTTCAAATGTAACGTCTATCCCCTCTAGGTGATATTAGACGGAAAAAGACACCACCTCATCAACCCAAAAACAAACAAATAAACTAAATCCTAATGATAAAGCTAGAAAACTACAAATGGTTTTGATGTTGGAGAGAAAAGAGAGGTAGGGGACGGATGAAGATGGTCCTTTAGCATATTTTATGTAGATTTAGTAGTAGGTAAATGATTGACTCATTTAAAAGTAACCTCATAGGTGAGATGATAAACGTGAGAAACTATAGGTACTTACTATAAGTGTGTGTGTGGTGTGCTGCGTGCGTGCGTGCGTGCGTGCGTGCGGGGTTGTGTTGTTGGTGTGTGTGTGTGTGTGTGGTTGGTGTGTGTGTGTGGGGTGTGTGTGTGCCCTCCGTATGTGTCTGCCTCCTGTGTGCCTCTTCTCTCCGTGTGTTGTGTGTGGTGTGTGTTGTGTGTGTGTGTTGTGTGTGTGTTGTGTGTGCCTCTCCGTATTGTCTGCTCTCGTTCCTCTGTCTCTGCCCTCTCTGTCTGTCTGTCTGTCTGTCTGTCTGTCTGTCTTCTTCTCTCTCTCTCTCTCTCTCTCTCTCTCTCTCTCTCTCTCTCTCTCTCTCTCTCTCTCTTTTACATTTTACTTATGCTATTTTCTTCTTGTTAATTGTTCTTGTGGTTGTTGTTGTACTTCAAATTGCTTTGCCTTCATTCGCTCCTTTC